>JAFEMH010000184.1:275000-959392 GCA_022495995.1 Adenophora triphylla var. japonica
AAACACATCTTAAAAATTTAAAACTTTTATTTCACTTGAAAAGAAAATCAATTCTCAACTTCCAAAATAAAATCAACTGATAATATCTCCACTCGGAGGAATTTAAACAAATACTTCAATAACCATACTTAATCAATTACATTGAAAACCCTAATTAACATTGTTTAACAAAAGAGTTTTCTATACAACTTATAAAAGAGTAATACTTAAATAGGACTCCCGACAACCCACTCATATACCTATCCTGACAAGTCCCAAAAGCAAGAGTCCCAACTCTTTCCCCGGCCTCACTGGTTCAGGTCACCTGTCTCAGCACAATCTAAAACAGTAAAAGGGAAGGGGTGAGAATAAATCTCAATAAGTTATTATGAATGCAGCAAGATGCCAAACAATATGCAACACATAGCATGGTTACACATAACACATTATGAAAGCGGTAAACACCTTACGTTACCTCATTTTACCTTTCCCGTCTGAACAATAAGTCGTACAACGTGGGAGTAAAACTCCTCTCTTTGGTGAATTTCCCCCATGCACCTTCACCGCTTATAGGACTCATACTCCAGAGATCCATATAAGAAAATGGGATACTTATATGACCCTTATTCAGAGTATCATATAATATCAGAGCTAACTGTAAAGCTTTTGGCTTAATACAGAAGCATTCCACCTAATCACCAAATCGCAGCGGACTGTAAGGCTTTTGGCTCAATACAGCTGCTAGCACATCCCACTCTGTGGCCACAGAGGGGCCGGTCACAGGAGAAGAATTGGAGGTTCTAGGAACTTTGAAAAGTGAGGCTTTCAATGTAAAGCTTCCATGGAGAATTGAGAAGAATGAAGAAGAAGAGAATGATGAGGTGAAGATAAGGAGGATGGAGGAAGTATGGGAGGAGTATGGAGGAGGTTGACTAAATAGTAAGGGGCCGTTTGGTTCGATGGAAAAAAAGTGAAAGAATGAAATGGTCAATGAAATTGAATTCCTGAAGGAATTGGAATGGAAAAAAACTGGTCAAACCCCTCCGTTTGGTTGGCACGGAATGGAATGAAATTGTCATTCAATTCCTTGGCAAATCATGTTTGGTTTGAAAATACAAATTATAGGAATGGAATGAAAGCATATAAAATATCCAATTTACCCTTCTTTTAGAAAATTATTTTTTTTGAAGGGGGTGGGGGTGGGGTGGGGTGGGGTAGGTAGGGGTATGCAAAATGAGTAAAAAAAAATTTTTTTCATGGGGATGGGGGGTGGGGTAGGGCGGGGTGGGTGGGATAGGTAGGGGTATGCAAAATGAGTAATTTTTTTTTTTTCGTGGGGGTGGGGGGTAGGTGGGGGTGGTAGGGCAGGGGCTGGATGGGGGGGGGGAGGGGTAGGCAGGGGTCTTTTAAAAAAGAAATTTGGAGGGGGGGGTGGTAGGGCAGGGCCTGAATGGGGGGGGGGGGGGGCAGGGGTCTTTTAAAAAAAAAAAATTTTTGGAGGGGGGGTGGGGTTTTAGGTGGGGGTGGTAGGGCAGGGGCTGGATGGGGGGGGTAAGCAGGGGGCTTTTAATTTTTTATTTTTTTTTGAGGGGGTGGGATGGTAGGGCAGGGGGTGGGTGGGTGGGGTAGGGCAGGGGCGGGGTGGGAGTGGGTAGGCAAGGGGTAGGGGTGATTTGGATTTGGGGGTATTTTGATCAAAAAAAAATTTTTTTTTTCCCATTCCTTAAGGAATTGGCCATTCCTCCCATATATGGAAGGAATGGCAAATTCCAACGTTGAAGGGAATTGAACATTCCGGGGGAATGAAAATTTTAGGAAAATATAAATCAAACAGGCCAAAGGAATTGGGGGAATGGAATTGAGCATTCCATTCCCCCACTTTACCACGAACCAAACGGGCCCTAAGAGAAGTGAGGAAAATAAGGAGAGAAAACATGGCCCCCCATGCCATTTAATTGATATCTTTCAATCTTTTTCAATTAAACCCTCCCAAGTTCTAGAGTGGTAAACTAAACCCTCCTACTCAAATCCTTTATCCCACATAATTTAACCTCCTTTCATATTTTATTCATTTTCTATTATTATACTTTCCCCAAGATGCTTTATTTAATTTCCTTTGCAATCCTAATGTTTTAAATTTATTTCCCAACCATCTCATCTTAATATAAGAAATTAAAGACATAATTGAACACATAAAGTTAACAATAATATTTAAAAGCATATAATATGATACTAAAATATTGCCTAGGGTTAGGGTCGTTACATTCACTCCCCCTTAAAGAAAATTCGTCCCGAATTTTAAGAAGACTTACATTAAGGATAAAATAGCAAAGGTTCCTCTCACGTATCTCAAATTACAACTTTCACTAGTTTCCTTAATGACATGATCCTTCTATACAACTCATAACCCGAATACTCTAGAAGTTTAATTCCGGACTTGTAATGCTAATAACTCCCAATGGTTCTCTCACATAAGTCAAATCTGTTTAATCGTCATTAGTTAAAGAATACCAAACAACGAGGGATCATACAATTTTTTTTTTCATACAAGCTTCACACCTTTCTGTAACGATGTGTTGCCTTTTTCGCGGGAAAAATTCGATTTTCGCGTTTCTTTGAAAAACCAAATAAAACCGGAAAAAACGGAGTCGCCACGCCATTTTAATTTTGATGGGCCAAAACTTTGAAAAAAGCCCGAGATCAGAGATTTAGGTTCGGAGGTCATGTTACGCGTCGGGAAGGACGTTAGTGTGCACCCGACGCGCCTCGTAAAACGAGTCTTCCAAGCTGAAAATCATTTGTGTGTGTGTGTGTGTGTTTTGGCCAAAATAAGTTGAAACTGGAAAAAGTAAAAATTGGGATGTCTTTTTAAGACTTTAAACTGATCCCATGATTTTTTGGAGAATTTTTGGTTTGAGATTTGATACTCAAAAAACCCTTTGAAGTTGAGAAGTCACTTCTGCCAGAAGAAAATGGCAGCAGACACCTGATTTTGAAATGGATTCAAGGGTCCTAAAACTTCATAATCTGGATGAACTCAGAGAATGAAAGTTTCTCTAGACTCCTTGAATAAACTTTTTGTGAAAGAAATTTCCATTTTGGAGAAGATTTGAGGGGTCAAAACCTTCTGGAAACCTCAGATATGAGATCTGGATTCCCAGAAGCTGATGAACTAGCCTCTGAAAGAAAAATTGAAAAGAGGAGTTTTACTCACCCAAAAAATAAGGTAAAAATATGTCTGGAAAGATCTGGATGTTGGCTACAAAAAGTATTTTGTAGTCAACACCAAATTCCAAGTTCATCTATGTCCAAAAATTAAGACCATGGACTGAGGTCTGAGAAAATTGCTACTGGACAGCAACTTCTCAAGAAAGAAAATATGATTTAAAGGGGGGTTTTGCATCCATGCTTGTCCCCATTTCCCTAGGTTTTGGTTAGTGATCACTAGACATTTTAGTGGTGAATCAACTATACCAAACCATCCTTGGGGTACATTAGGACTAAGCATTTCATTTGCTTGGGGAGGGGGATTTTACCCTTTGAAATCAAGATTTAGTGCTTGAAAATGGTTTTTTAGGGTTTTGAAAGTGCATTTTTGCAAGTAAGAAAGAAAAGCTTTGAAAATAATGTTGATCTTTGTAGAAGATCATCCATGGAGATGGTCTTCCATGGTGATCTTCTTAGATCTAGAGAAAGAAGATGAAAGAACTACATTTTGTAGTTTGAAGATGCATGCATGGATGAGATTTAGGGTTAGGAAGAGGAGGGTTTACCAATCTTCCTTGTGTTCTTGAGTGTTTGGCTTGAGTGTATGAGTGTTTAGGGCTTTAATATGAGAGTGAGTGGATGAGTATGAGTTGGGAAAGATTGGAGAGAAAAAGGTGACAATTCTTGAGAATTCTCACTGTTTTCTCTCTATATTTCGCCAGAGGTTCGTTGCATTTGTGTTCTTCCTTCTTATTTTTGTGACTGGAGGGCTCAATTTATAGCCCTCTGAAAATAGCAAACGTATCCGCGCGGACAAGGTCAGTAGGCGTGCACTGTTCATTAATTACAGCTCCAAATTTCTGGACAGAAGAATAAAAATTCAAAAAACCAAATTAATGCCCGCTTTTGTGTTTCCAAATTTTTCTATTTATGGTTTTATTCTTTTGTTTTGCTTTTTAAGATGCTTTTCTTGGTTTAACTTCATTTGGCAATGCCCATTCTACCCTCCCTTTGTTAGAAATGTTAGGATAGTTAGGAATGTTAGTAATTGTTATAACTTTCGTTAATTTTATAACGAAAATTCTAACAAGCTCAAATTGGAGCACTTACAGTAGCCCCTCGGCGACGGCGCTTTCGAAGGAAGCGGGGTCGTCGATAAGAGTAAGGCTCCATATTTGGCGTGATGATCGAGTGATCGGGTGGCGAACCTAGCGATAGGCTACCTACGTATCCCGAATGGGAATCAAGCCGATCGTAGTTCGGGTCTTTGACCCGGAGATGATGGCGTTTTAGGTGCCTCGAACCCCGTGAGCGAGTTCTACAGTCGTTTCTTTGGAAAGAAACTTCTGCAGGGATAAGAGATGACCATTTTTGGTCTGATGGGTATCCGCCCTGCTGGGGATAGGAATGACCATTTTCGGTCTGATGGGTATCCGCTCTGGATAGGAATGACCATTTTCGGTCTCCGCTTTGGGATGATTGCGATTTATCGCTTTCTAGTGATAGCGTCTTAGGTGCCTCAAACCTTGGAGATGGCGTTTTAGGTGCCTCGAACCTTGGAGATGGCTTTTTCGGTGCCTCGAACCTTGGAGATGGCGTTTTAGGTGCCTCGAACCTTGGAGATGGCGTTTTAGGTGCCTCAAACCTTGGAGATGGCGTTTTAGGTGCCTCGAACCTTGATTTGAAATGGCCTTTCGGTGGACTTCGTCTGCTGTCAGAAGGAGAGGGTGACCGTTTTGGTCGAGTGGACCTAATGATAGGCTACCTACGTATCCCTAGTGGGAATCAAGCCTTTTCGTAGTTCGAGTACTACTCGAGATTTCGTTGGCTTTTGGGATTCCGTTAACTTTCTTTGGGGAAAATCGGAACGTATTTGTGGGAAATCGGTGCTACGTTTGGCCCGTTGGCTGATTTTGATGAAAGATACGGGATCTCGTTATCTTTCTCGGGGCACTCGGTGCTACGTTTGATCAGGGGTAATTTTGATGAAAGATACGGGATCTCGTTATCTTTCTCAGGGCACCTTGGTCTTACGCTTTGGCTGCCAGTTGGATGATTTTGATGAAAGATACGGGATCTCGTTATCTTTCTCGGGGCACTCGGTCTTACGTTTGTGCCGGTAATTTGATGAAAGATACGGGATCCGTTATCTTTCTCGGGGCACTCGGTCTTACGTTTCTTACCTGGGGTGATTTTGATGAAAGATACGGGATCTCGTTATCTCTCGGGGCACTCGGTCTTACGTTTTCTTTAGGGGTAATTTTGATGAAAGATACGGGATCCGTTATCTTTCTCGGGCACTCGATGCCTTACGTTTGGAGTAGGGGTAATTTTGATGAAAGATTCGGGATCTCGTTATCTTTCTCAGGTTACTCGGTCTTACGTTTGACTGCGGGGGGCAATTTTGATGAAAGATACGAGATTTCGTTATCTTTCTCAGGGCACTCGGTCTTACGTTTGACTGCCGAGATTTCGTTATCTTTCTGGGCACCTCGGCCTTACATTTGACCGCCGGGGAATTTTGATGAAAGATACGGAATCTCGTTATCTTTCTCAGGCACTCGTCTTACGTTTGATCACTGGGAATTTTGATGAAAGATACGGAATCTCGTTATCTTTCTCGGGCACTCGGTCTTACGTTTAGCAGGGAATTTTGATGAAAGATACGGGATCTCGTTATCTTTCTCGGGGCACTCGGTCTTACGTTTGACTAGTTGGATGATTTTGATGAAAGATACGGGATCCGTTATCTTTCTCGAGGCACTCGGTCTTACGTTTGATCTCGGGGTAATTTTGATGAAAGATACGGGATCCGTTATCTTTCTCGGGGCACTCGGTCTTACGTTTGACTGCCGGGGGTAATTTTGATGAAAGATTCGGGATCTCGTTATCTTTCTCAGGTTACTCGGTCTTACGTTTGACTGCCGGGGGCAATTTTGATGAAAGATACGAGATTTCGTTATCTTTCTCAGGGCACTCGGTCTTACGTTTGACTGCCGAGATTTCGTTATCTTTTTCGGGGCACTCGGTCTTACATTTGACTGCCGGGGGGAATTTTGATGAAAGATACGGAATCTCGTTATCTTTCTCGGGGCACTCGGTCTTACGTTTGACTGCCGGGGGGAATTTTGATGAAAGATACGGGATCTCGTTATCTTTCTCGTGGCACTCTGGCCTTACGTTTGGCTCGCCGTTGGATGATTTTGATGAAAGATACGGGATCTCGTTATCTTTCTCGGGGCACTCGGTCTTACGTTTGACTGCCGGGGGTAATTTTGATGAAAGATACGGGATCTCGTTATCTTTCTCAGGGCACTCGGTCTTACGTTTGACTGCCGGGAGTAATTTTCTTGACAAGGGGCTGACTTTGGTTAACTTTGGTTAACTTTGTCAAGTTGGGGACTGGATTGCAGAGTCCTGAAATTTTAAGGGGCAAAAGGGTCATTTTGACCCTTGCAAACCTATCCGCGCGGATAGGGATGGAAAGTCAGGGGTATTAATGGGGCCAACGCCCTTCTTCTTCCCCATTCAATTTTTTGAACACGTGACGAGAGAGAGAGAGAGCGAGAGCCGCCATTGTTGGCCTAGGAGCTTCAAAATTCGTCCGATTTCTTCGATTTTTTGAGCAATGGAACACGGGGAAGGCGCTTTTCAAGGCCAAGGGCGTGGTCCTATAGCGGAGAGGCGATTGGAGCTCGTCCGGATGAGGAGGCATTACAATCTTTCGCAATCGGTCGAGGAGGAGCATTACCCCGATGCTTGGCAACATTGGGCTTCGGATCCGCATCTCCGAACGGTATACTTCGAATCCTCTTGATCCTCTTGTCGATTTCTTACTTGAAATTTTTGGGTGATTTTTGATTTTTTTTTTTTTTGAATATTGAATATTGATATTGATGATATGCAATGTTGCAATGAATTTGTGAGTGTCCCAAAAATGTGCATTTTGCTTGGGAAAAGAATTGGCATTTTTGCCACATTTTTTTTTAATTCGAAAATTGCATGTGAAAATTCGAAGAATTGTGATTTTTTTTTTTTTGAAATTGAATATTGCATGTTCTTGATGATGATTTTTTTTTTTTGAAATTGAATTTTGATATTGGTGAATGATGATGCAATGCATGCATTTTGTTTGGAAAGAATGGGCATTTTGCCAATATGAGATGTATGTATGTTTAGGATTTTTTTTTTTGAAAAGTGGGACGGATTTTTCCTCCCGTTGTATGTAAGATGGATGATATGCATGTATGCATTTTTTTTTTTGAAAATGGGACGGAGTTTTTACTTCCGTAGGAATGCATCCTCTTTTTTTTTTTGATGAATGCATTGGGACTTGCAAATTGTTTTCTTTCATGCGAGAAAAATGGGGCTATGCTCATTGTATGCTGTTATGCTGTCGAATTTTTTTTTTTTAATGTAAATGCAAAGGCAATCTTTTGACATTTTCTCTCTTTTTTTTTTACAGGGCGGAAACCGTTTTGTGACGGAGCAACTGAACAAGATGAAGACTCGAGGATCGGTGGAGTCTGTGATTGACTTGTGGGATCGGCTTCCGAATGCGGGCCGAGGAGCTTTGCCGAGTCCGAGACAGATCGTTGTCGAGACGGGGCTCTGGGAGTTTGTCGAGTGCTTGAGGGGACTGGTCAAGTTCCCTAAGAGCAAGGGCTTGATGTTCGCTCTAGCGCAAAGATTGTGGGATGCGACCCACACATTCCACTTCTTCCGGGGCGAGGCGACTGTTACGCCTTCCGACTATGCCGCGATCACGGGTCCGTCCTTCAATGGACGCAGATTGAGTGGAGAGATGGCTACAGCCGATGCTGACCATGCAGGCTCTTCTTGGATTTTCCCTATTCCCAAAAAGGGATGGGGATGGAGTATGCCGTGGTCTTCGGCAAGATCGTGGAGACCATCGCGAGTTACGAGGTCGGGAGGATAGGTTTAGCGCAGCAGCGTATTGCTAGGTCCTTCCTTCCGTGGGTTTACCTTTCGAGCACGCCTTTGGGCATGCCGAGGGACGGCGGTCTTTGCTCTTGCCGAGGTCCTCGGGAGGACATGGAGACGGCTGGAGATATTTCCCGGGGAGGCCGGGCCGGGCCGAGCCGTATTTCGCTCTGATAGATACACAAGGCCGTGAGCTCCCTGTACTGCTTCGAGTTTGCTCTGGAGGTATAAGCTCTCTTTTTGCTTTCCTCTTTCCTTTGAGCACGCACTTTTATTTGCACTGGATTGATTGGATTTTTACCTTTCGCAGGTATGGGCGTTGGAGTTTTTTCACGTCACGGTGTGGAGGCACTGAGGCGTACGTCTGGCGTATCCGGCCACGCAGCCTTGGTCCAAGCATGCCCGGGAAAAGATAAGCTCCAGTGGGGCGTACGACTCTCGTGTACGCGGATTGCCTTCCTCGACGGAGGCCGAGACGGATGAGGGGATGATATTCTTCCCCGGGATCGCTGAGGTAGCGCACTCGAAGGGCGCCGAGATCCGGGACAAAGGCAATGGAGGATTTGAGGGGCCCGACTTGCGACGCCTACTATCTCGGGAGAGAGGGTGACGCGCCAAAGATGGCGTGAACTCGCCTTTGAGGACACCGGTGGAGCTCTCCCGCCGATATGATGCATCCGAGCGATCGGTCCGTGACCTGGGATGATTACCGAGCAGTGTCAAGACTTCTGACTTCGTGGCGATCGAGCCATATGCGACGTTCGTCTCGAGGAGGCCGAGGATGCCTCGTGTTTTGGAGAGGGAGGGGCTTGGGATCCCGCGGTACCCTCGGGACGGATTTTTCCTACATCCAGATGGGGTCCGATTGAGGGTGCAGATCCTCACCCGAGCGGCTTCCACGAGCTTTCCGGCCTCGTCCGGTATGAAGGTACGGCTTCACCTTTTCCCCTTCTTTTCTTTCTTTTGTTTCATCATCTCTAGCATCACTTCTTTTTTTTGACGCTTTTGCTTTTGTGCGCTGAGGTGGTCGTCGAGACACCGACGAAGCAAGTGATCTGAGCCAAGAGGTTCATACTGAGGATGGTTGCTTGCGGGCACCTCAGCTAGTGGCGAGGAGACCACTACCGCACTCGTCCGACGGAGGCTTCTCCTATTCCCTGAGACTTCTTCCGAGACCCCTCTTTCTCCTCTCATTGATCACCGCGCGGCACCGCCTTCGGATCACGTCATTCTTGGGATCCGCACGGGCAGGGACACGTCCGGCGGCATGGTGGGTCGTCTCCGTATGTTCGTGAGCCTGACGCCTTCACCTTCGGATTCGATTTCTTCAGTGGATCTGGGTTTACCCTATCGCAGTGTGCCAGTTGGTCCCGACGAGCCTCTTTCTCGGGAGATGAGGACGATTCCGAGCCCGAGACTTTCGTGGCTCCCGACGAGGCGGGCCCGAGTCGCAAGAGGGGCCGGGGAGACATCGCGCCGGAGACTCCGATTGATTTTTTTTTTTTTTTTTTTGAGATTTAGATTTGTACAGCTTATGCACATTTTTTTTTTTTTGGATGTAATAATTTAGGATTTTATTGATGTTTGTTTGTTTTTTTTTTCTTTTTTTATGCACACTTTTTTTTTTGGAATGTAATAATTTAGGATTTTATTTTATGAATGCAATGCAGTATGAATGCAGTGTTGCATGAGCCTTATTTTTTTTGGCAAGGGTGTTTATGTATACGGACCGGCCTGGGGAGGTTTTTTTTTTTTGCAACAAGTTTCGAGCAACCGGACGGAATATTCCTCTTTGGTGTAGCACTGGATCAAGGTGCAGATTTTTTTGGGAAGCAATCCCATCCGCGCGGAGGAATCCCGCATCCGACAGTGTCCTTTAATTTTGGTCCGCACTGGTCTTGCTTTATTTCAAATTCAAATATCCTCTTCAACCTCCAAATTCAAATAAATCCCATTTTCGGGAGGAAGAGAGAAAAACCATGGAAAGCCTTAGAAAAGCTCCCTCAAAATTGTCCCAAGAGTCCCAAATGTCATTTTTCAACAAGTTCAAGGATTGGTCCCTGAAATTATGCATGAGAGAAGGTCTTTCTTTGAAGAACGGTACAAGGTACGATGCTTGTGGTCTCTCAAAGAATTGGTTCCTGGATTATGACCTCTTAAGGGCTTCTTCTTCGTTTGGGATACTAGAAGGCATGTCTTTTGCCTTTCCTTCAACGAGATTGTTCCGACTGTGGAAGAATTTCGGCCTTGCTTGGAGGTCCTGGAGGTGGAGGAGATAGCAATTCCTTTGTCCGAGGAGCTTCTTTTGTTGACAAGTTGTGCAACCTTCTTCATCTTTCCCTGAGGAAGCACGAGGCATGATCCGCGGTCCCGACCATTTTGATATTTCCGGTCTTCCCGACAGATTTAGGGGCTTAGGCTTGGTGGATGACGCCTATTGGGATGCCTTTGCACTTTGCATGTTCGGCACTTTGTTCATGGTCTATTCCTTCGGGATTTGCCATCGATCTCTCGCCGGATGTTGTCGTCCATTGTCGCCCGGCGTAGATGTCGTTCCTTTGATTCTTGGGGAGACTTTTCATGCTCTCGATGCATTAGCTACCTGACGGCGGCGGTACATGCACGGGGCAGCCCGTTTCTCTTGACCCCGTGGCCGATGGAGCGTTTGGGGGTTCTTCGGGAAACCTCTCGATATGATCAGCCTGACTTTTGCCAGAGAGGTGTCGATGTAGATTTTGATGATCGTGGGCTCGTGGGCGCGCTGATGGCGGGTCGCCAGCACCGAAGATATCGATGGTTGGTGCCTCATCAAGGGCGGTGGAGACTCGCAGAGTGCTTCAGACGGGTCCCATGTGGTTATGCTTCCGGGCTTTCTCACCCGCTTTCTACATTCCGCCCGGTCCTTAGGCGCTTTGGCTTGGAGCAGTTCCTTCGAGGGCTTTGATGATGTAGCCACCGTGGTGGTGGCTCCTGTTTCCATGGATGATCCCTCTGTTTCCATTTCTTTCCCGAGTATGGAGGTACGATGCCTTTCCTCCTGGTCATTCTCAGCGTCCGAGACCTGTTCCCGACCACTTGGTACCTGGATTGGTACGAGAGGCATCCGGGAGAGACTCAGTGGCTATTTTGAGACGGCGTGAGGCCATCAGGGTGCGGAGGACCGACTGCTTCGAGAGGAGGAGGGCCGAGGCGAGGGCCAACCCTCATGACAGAGCGGAGACGCCGTGACCGATTATGAGGCTTACGTCAAGAGACAGAGAGGAGGGCTCCTATGCTACCGCCTAGGCTACAGGAGATGAGGGATGACGCTAGTGGCTACTAAGGCCCCGACAGAGGCCGGTTTGATAGACCCCGTCCCTATACCGTAGCTTGGTAGGAGGAATACCGACATTTTTCCTGGCTCAAGAGAAAGACTCGGAGGGGGAAGAAGAAGGGAGAGGCCAAGACGAGTGGCTTGGAGGACTCGAGGTTTCCAAGTATCCCTTTTCTTGCCATGACATACACATTAGTTTGATTATGTATCTTAGTTTTCCTTTAGCAAAGTTGCCGCCTGTAGGAATGAATCGGGCTTAGACTCATCAAAGAGCTTTTAACTTGTAATGAATATTTGAATTGCTTTAGAGTTTTTCGAGACGCTTTCATGGTCTCGATCAATTGTATTGATGCCAAAGTATGGCTTTTATTTGTGCTTTAGACCGAACCGTTTCCGCCGCCACGTTCCTCATTTTGAGGAGCTCAGTCTTCGTAGTTCAAACCGGTGAACTCTTTTTTTTTTTTTTTTTTTTTTTTTTTTTGGTGCAACCCCGTTTTTTACCTAGGCCGCCCTTTTCGGGTTTCTAACCTAGTCGGGTATTACTCTTTTAGCACTCTTTTTTTTGTTTTTTTTTTTTTTTGTTTTTGTTTTTTTTTTTTTTGGTGCAACCCCGTTTTTTACCTAGGCCGCCCTTTTCGGGTTTCTAACCTAGTCGGGTATTACTCTTTTAGCACTCTTTTTTTTGTGTTTTTTTTTTTTTTTTTTTTTTTTTGGTGCAACCCCGTTTTTTACCTAGGCCGCCCTTTTCGGGTTTCTAACCTAGTTGGGTATTACTCTTTTAGCACTCTTTTTTTTGTTTTTTTTGTTTTTTTTTTTTTTTTGTTTTTTTTTTTTTGTTTTTTTTTTTTTACGCGTAGTATCTCGCGCAGCCTTGTCACCATTCACCGGGTGTACAAAGGGATTCCCGTCGAGGTCCGCAAGTTGCATGGCTCCTCCTGAGAAGATCTTTCCGGACTACATATGGCCCGACCCATACAGCTCCCATTTGCCGAGAGGGTTGATACTGATCGGGGCTTTTCTTTAGAACGAGATCACCTTCTCGGATCTCCCGATGCTTTACTTTCTTGTCGAAGGCTCGCCATTCTTCCTTGGTAGGCCCGGGATGTGTTCCATGGCCTTCGCCGGCGTTCATCTAGTAGGGCCAATTCGTCATGGCGACTGAGCCATTCGACCTCGCTGATCCGCTTTCCAAAGAAGATACCTGAGCGAGGGTATTTCCAAATTTCGATTGGGAGTACGGCTTCCATTCCGTATGTGAGGGCAAAAGGTGTTTCCCCGCTTGCCGTTTCCGATCGATGTTCTCAGAAGCCCCAGAGTGCCGTGTAACTTCTCGGGCCAATCTCTCGCCTTGGACACCCATTTTCCTGATGATATTTTCCAGAGTCTTGTTTGCCGCTTCGACGGCTCCGCTGGCCTGGGGCCCGTAGGTGATGACTTGTGACGGGTTATTCGAATTCCGCCAAAGAATTTTTCACATTCCCCTTCGGTGGGATCCATTATCTCGAGATGATTTCGGCCGCAACCCGTATCGGCACATGATGTTTTCTTTGATGAAGAGGGCGACTTTCTTTGAATTGAGGATTTTGTAGGACTCGCTTCAACCCACTTCGTGAAATAATCCACGGCTACTGTGATCGAACTCGTGGTCAAGTATCGCCCGATGGTGTGATTTTGCCTATGACATCAATTCCCCAAGTGACGAAAGGCCAAGGGGTTGTCATGCAAGATAACTCGTGAGGAGGCAAGTGATTAAGATTTGAGTATCGCCGACATTTGTCGCAGCTTTTGACAAACCGGATGCGCTGGCCTACGGTGATCCAAAAATACCCCATTCTCGCATGATTTGCATCGTAGCTCGAGCATTCATGTGAGGGCCGCAGTACCACCATGTATTTCTTTCATGAGTTCTAGCCTCGTTTGCCGATACATCGCAGAGGGGGCCTTGATAACGTTTTTTGTATAACATGTTTCCCAAAAGAACATAATGGGAGGCGAGCCGCTCTGTGGCCGAGAGACTTTTTGCTTTGATTCCTTCTTTATATTCCCCATCTTCGTTTTTGAAAGAGGCCTCGCCATCCTTCGTGCACGGTAAACTGAGTGTACTGTGGATCATTGATCGCTCGGCTTCCGCTTCAATTCTCAAGCACAGCGGGGTTTTCTCTTCTCCCGACTCGAATGGTTTAACAGACTTTCCTTCGTGTATTTCGACAAGAGAGGCTAGCGTAGCTAGAAAGCATCTCGCGAACCCGTTTGGGCCCTCGCAGTGTAATGAAAGCCGATTTCTTTGAATTGAGTTACTAACTCTTCCATGTAAGCATGATACTTCGCAAACCCTGATCCACTGGCCTTCCATTTGTTAGAGACCCGATTGATGATGAGGGCAGAGTCACCGTACACCTCCAATTCCTTGATATTTCTTTCAAGGGCGGCTTCCAACCCAAACTATGCAAGCTTCATATTCAAGCAGTCATTGCTGGTGACTTCGGTTCAAATTTACCGCATGGGGCGTGTTCGCGCAGGATCGACCGTAAGCATTCCTATCCCGTTCCCCTTTTGTTTGACGCCCGTCAAGAAGAGTTGCCGCGATTTTCTCCTTCTAGAGCGAAGATTCCATCATCGGGAAATTGAGGTTCAGTCCCTGACTCATCACTTGGGAAATCGGCCGTATGTTCTCGCCATTATGCGTCCTTTTATGGATTTCCTTGAAACATAAGCGATGTCATATTCGGCCAAAAAGAACGACCATTTTGCCAATCTCATGGAGATGGAAGGCTTGTCGAATGTATATTTGATGGGGTCTATCCTTGAAACAAGATGTATCGGGTGAGACCGCATGTAGTGTTTCAATTTTCCCACTACCTGCACCAAACCTCGCGCAAGTCTTCTCGCAAGCGTAGTAATTGAGTTCGCTTCCTCGAGCTTTCGCTACGAAATAGATGGCGTTTCGACTTTGGAATCTTTTTTCTCTTGAGCTAGCATAGCCCCAATTGTCGTATCCGTGATGCTTAGATATAGCAAGAGTGGCTTTTGCCGATGTGGTGGGCAAGAGAATCTGGGATTCACAAGGTATGCCTTAATTTGCTCAAAGGCAAGCCGACATTCCGGGGTCCATTCTCAGTGTAGGCATTCTTTTTCATCAACTTGAAGATTGGCTCGCAGATCGAGGTCAGCTCGATTTACAAAGCGGCTTATGTATTGCGCCTTCCCATGAAGGATTTCACTTCTCGCTGTCCGTGTGGCTTCATTTCAACTATCGCCTTGATTTTCTGGGATCTACTTCGATTCCCCGTTCGTCACCATATATCCTAGTACCTTGCCTCGTCTTACACCGAAGGTGCACTTGGCCGGATTCAGCCTCATGTCATGGTCTCTGAGGCGGCCGAAGAATTTTCTCAAATCAACAAAGTGCCGCCATCTCGATCCTCTCGGAATGTATTATCATGTCGTCCACATAGACCTCAATTTCTTTGTGGATCATGTCATGGAACAGCCGTAGCCGCCCTCCGGTACGTAGCCCCAAAGATTCTTTAGTCCGAATGGCATGACCGTGTAGCAGCATGTGCCCCAAGGGGTTGTGAAGGCCGTTGGCTTGATCTTCTTCTCGCCATTTTGATTTGGTTGTAGCCGGCAAAACCATCGACGAAAGATTTGACTTCGTGGTTGGCCGTGGAATCTACCAAAATGTCGATGTTTGGCAAGGGGAAATCGTCTTTTGACCGGCTTTGTTCAAGTCTCCTCAAGTCTACGCAAAGATCGGATCTTTCCGTTGGCCTTCGTCACCGTCACTATGTTGGACAGCCATGTTGGGTATTCAATGACCCCGATGAACCCCGCCCGAGCATCTTTTCTATTTCCTCTTTCACTTGTAAGGACCATTCGGGCTTAATTCTTCTTAGCTTCGCTTTACCGGCTTCGACTTCCGGGTCGAGCGGTATTCGGTGCTCAACTATGGAAGGATCGAGGCCCGGCATATCTTTATAGGACCATGCGAACACATCCACGAATTCTTTTAGCAAACTCGATTAGGGCAACCCTTTCACCCCTTCGAAGAAACTACCAATCAAGGCTCTTTAGGCTCTTCCGTAGTTCCCAAATTCACACTTGTCAAAATCTCTTCGGCAGCTTGGGCTCGATTTTCCTCTTCCTGACAACCCGCTTAAAGATTTCTTTGATATATTGTTCATTTAATGTGTCCGCCTCTTCATCTAGTGAATCGTTATTAACTGTTTTTAGATTATTAGTTAATTCATCATTAGTTAAAGTGGCAATTAAGGGATACTCGTAAAGGTTCATCATTTCATTGAAGACGAAGGGGAATACAACGTTGGCTACAGACTTCGTAGTCTTCAGCGTGGAGGCCATCGGATCGACTCGAGAGACTCGAACTCAACAATGAGAGACTCCTGAGGACTTTACAAAGGTTGACACGAAAGGATCGGGGACCAATCCAAGCTTGGTGATCATTTCCTCTCGTCGCGGACGGGCCCGAGAGAGTTTCCCAATTCTTTAGCGGCATCGCTGCTGGTGGCTTCACAACTCGGGAAAGGCATGGTCTCTGTGCTCCCCTCTTCGCCGTTGCTATCATCTCTTTGTCTGAACCGTAATCAACCGTGTTTGGCATCCGAGAACCGAGCATGTGGATGTAGGATCTTCCTCACCTGGGGACTTCCGTTTCGTCACAATCTCGATCGCTCAATCCGCATGTAAGGACGCATTGCGTCTCGGTGAGCTGCTAGAAAAATCTCATGTCCCATACTCGAGCGGAAAGGCTTGGGTGTAGTTCAGCAAGGAGGACGTCCCACACGACGTTCATAGATCTCGAGCCGAGTCTGTCGGTGTTTGCCGACTTTTATCATGAAAACCTCTCGCCTGGCGAGGCCAAAGAATGGGTTTGCAGAATACCGACAAATCTCGTGATTGAGGACCGGGGACTTGCGGGCGTGTATCACGGCGGTGTTCAGAGTACGCCTTCAAGTGTTGGAAATAGCAATTGAATTTGATGAATCGAACTTCTTCTGAGTCCGCTCGCTTGAGTGTGTCGACATAGTTGGCATCGCTAGATTCCAAAGGATGCCGGCGAGACTTGCCTCTTCAAGGATGTAGCCCCTGTTTGACTGTGGGCGTTCTTGGCTATTGTTTCAGCTTCGTTCCCTATGAGGAAACCGTCACCCCTTATGACTTCAAGGTCTCCTGCCGGCTGATGAATTTGACGCATTGGTGGAGAGTGGAGGCTATGGCTTTCATGTGATGCAACCAAGGGCGCCCCTAGTAGGGCTGTGAACTCTGAGGGGATATCCATTACATGGAACTTTGCGGGCACCATTCGGGTTTCGTACTGCAGTTCCAGAGTCACTGTCCCTGCATGGGACGAGACGAACCGTCGTAGGCTTGACCCGGTAGATGGGATCACGCGCCTTTCATTTATGCGGAGGGCCCTCATCATGCTGAGGGGAAGGACATTTACCGATGATCCATTGTCCACTAATACCCTGCCTATATGGGAGTATGATCACCTTCTCGCGATGAAGATTTGCCAAGAGATGTCTCCCAACACAATGAAGCTTTGTACATCACTATTCGGCTCAACACCATGTCACTCCCCTGGGGTATTAGTGGACAATGGATCATCGGTAAATGTCCTTCCTCAAAGATGATGAGGGCCCTCCGCATAAATGAAAGGCGCGTGATCCCATCTACCCTGACCGTCAAAGCCTACGACGTGTTCGTCTCTGTCCCCATTCTCGGGGACAAGCGACTCGGGAACTCGGTACGAAACCCAAATGGTGCCCGCAAAGTTCCATGTAATGGATATCCCCTCCGAGTTCACAGCCTCTACTAGTGGCGCCTGTTGCATCACATGAAAGCCATAGCCTCCACTCTCCACCAATGCGTCAAATTCATCAACCTACAGGGAGACCTTGAAGTCATAAGGGGTGACAGCTTTCCTCATAGGGAACGAAGCCGAAACAATAGCCAAGAACGCCACAAGCCAAACACCGGGCTACATCCTTCAAGAGGCAAGTCTCGCCAAAGATCCTTGGAATCCAAAGAATGCCAACTATGTCGACACACTCAAGCGAGCGGACTCCGAAGAAGTTCGATTCATCAAATTCAATTGCTATTTCCAACACTGGAGGCGCATCGGAAGGAAATGCCGAACACCGCCATGATACGTGCACACAAGTCCCCTGGCCCTCAATCACAGATTTGCCGCATTCTCGCAAACCCATTCTTCGCCTCGCCGGCGAGGAGATTTTCATGATAAAAGTCAAGAACACCGAATGCACTCGCTCGAATCTAGCGAACGTCGTGTGGACGTCCTCCTCACAACTACTCCGCCAAGCCTTTCCGCTCGAGTATGGGACATGAGATTTTTCTAGCCGCTCACCGAGACGCAATGCGTCCTTACATCCGGATTGAGCGATCGATTGTGACGAAACGGAAGTCCCTGCACCGAGGAAGATCCCTACATCCACATGCTCGCCGATGCCAAACACAAAGCTTGATTCTGTTCGTACAAAGAGATGATAGCAACGATCAAGAGGGAGCACAGAGACCATGCCTTTCCCGAGTTGTGAAGCCACCAACAGCCGATGCCGCTAAAGAATTGGGAAACTCTCTCGTGCCCGTCCGCGACCAAAGGAGGAAATGATCACCAAGCTTGGATTGGTCCCCCGTCCTTTCGTGTCAACCTCAGAAAGTCCTCCGAGTCTCTCATTGCTGAAGTTCGAGTCTCTCGAGTCGTCCGACGGCCTCACGCCCGAAGACTACGAGTCCGTAGCCAACGTTGTATTCCCCTTCGTCTTCAATGAAATGATGAACCTTTCGAGTATCCCTTAATTGCCACTTTAACTAATGATGAATTAACTAATAATCTAAAAACAGCTTAATAACGATTCACTAGATGAAGAGGCGTACACATTAAATGAACAATATATCAAAGAAATCTTTAAGCTGTGTTGTCCTGAAAGAGGAAAATCGAGCCCAAGCCGCCGAAGAGATTTTGACAAGTGTGAATTTGGGAACTACGGAAGAGCCTAAAGAGACGCAGATTGGTAGTTTCTTCGAAGGGACCGAAAGGGTTGCCCTAATCGAGCCGCTAAAAGAATTCGTGGATGTGTTCGCATGGTCCTATAAAGATATGCCAGCCTCGATCCTTCCATAGTTGAGCACCGAATACCGCTCGACCCGTAAGTCAAGCCGCAGCGTAAGCTAAGAAGAATTAAGCCCGAATGGTCCTTACAAGTGAAAGAGGAAATAGAAAAGATGCTCAGTAAGGTGGTTCATCGTGGTCATCAATACCCAACATGGCCGTCCAACATAGCGACGGTGACCAAGGCCAACGGAAAGATCCGATGCCGCGTAGACTTCGTGAGACTTGAACAAAGCTACCCAAAAGACGATTTCCTCGCCAAACATCGACATTTTGGCAGATTCCACGCCAACCACGAAGTCAAATCTTTCGTCGATGGTTTTGCCGGCCACAACCAAATCAAAATGGCGTAAGAAGATCAAGCCAAAACAGCCTTCACAACCCCTCGGGGCACATACCGCTACACGGCCATGCCATTCTGACTAAAGAATGCCGGGGCTACGTACCGTAGGGCGCCTACACTGTTTCCATGACATGATCCACAAAGAAATTGAGGTCTATGTGGACGACATGATAATACATTCCAGAGGATCGATGGCCGCACTTTGTTGATTTGAGAAAATTCTTCGGCCGCCTCCGAGACCACAAGCATGAGACCGAATCCAGCCTAAGTGCACCTTCTGTAAGACGAGGCAAGGTACTAGGATATATGGTGACGTAACGGGAATCGAAGTAGATCCCCGTAAAATCAAGGCGATAGTTGAAATGAAGCCACCACTGACACCGACGTAAGTAAAATCCTTCATGGGAAGATCGCAATACATAAGCCGCTTTGTAAATCACCGACCTCGATCCGCGAGCCAATCTTCAAGTTGATGAAAAAGAATGCCTACACGTAATGGACCCTGCATGTCGCCTTGCTCAACAAATTAAGGCATACCTTGTGAATCCCCCGATTCTCTCGCCCACCACATCGGCAAAGCCACTCTTGCTATATCTCACTGTCACTGATACAAAGAATTGGGGCTATGCTAGCTCAAGAGAAAAAGATTCCAAAGTCGAAAACGCCATCTATTTCGTAAAGCGTAAAAGCTCCAAGGAAGCGAACTCAATTACTCGTCTTGCGAGAAGACTTGCAAGGCAGTTTGGTCCGGGTAGCTGGGAAAATTGAAACACTACATGCAGCCTCACCCGATACATCTTTGTTTCAAGGATAGACCCCATCAAATATCTCGTTTCGACAAGCCTTCCATCTCCATGAGATTGGCAAAATGGTCGTTCTTTTTGGCCGAATATGACATCGCTTATGTTTCAAGGAAATCCATAAAAGGACGCATAATGGCGTAACATCCGCCGATTTCCCAAGTGATGAGTCCCGAGGACTCGAACCTCAATTTCCCGATGATGGAATCTTCGCTCTAGAAGGAGAAAATCGCCGGCAACTCTTCTTCGACGGCGTCAAACAAAAGGGGGAACGGGATAGGAATGCTTCGGGTCGATCCTACCGACG
Organism: Adenophora triphylla var. japonica; assembly: GCA_022495995.1. NCBI lineage: Eukaryota > Viridiplantae > Streptophyta > Magnoliopsida > Asterales > Campanulaceae > Adenophora > Adenophora triphylla. The sequence goes on from JAFEMH010000184.1 coordinate 295,047, forward strand.
AACACACCCCCATAGCAAGCAAGGCCGAACTTCGAAGTCACCAACAACGCCGCCGAATATGAAGCTTGCATAGCCGGGTTTGAAGCCGCCCTTGAAAGAAATATCAAGGAATTGGAGGTGTACGGTGACTCGCCCTCATCATCAATCGTGTCTCTAACAAATGGAAGACCGTGGATCCGGGTTTGCGTAAGTATCATGCTTACATGGAAGAGTTAGTAACTCAATTCAAAGAAATCACTTTCATTACCTCGCCAAGAGACCGAAACAGTTCGCAGATGCTCGCTACACTAGCCTCTCTTGTCGAAATACCCGAAGGAAAGTCTCGTTAAACCATTCGTAGCTCTGGAGAAGAGAAAACCCCGCCTATTGCTTCGAAATTGAAGCGGAAGCCGAACCGATCAATGATCCCCGGTACACTCAGTATTTACCAAGCACCAAGGATGGCGAGGCCTCTTTCAAAAACGAAGATGGGGAATATAAAGAAGGAATCAAAGCAAAAAGTCTCTCACTCGAAGCGCTCGCTCCCATTATGTTCTTTTCGGGGAAACATGTTATACAAGAAACGTTATCAAGGCCCCCTCCCGCGATGTATCAAGCAAACAAGAGGCTACCGAACTCATGAAAGAAATACATGGTGGTACCCGCGCCCTCACATGAATGCTCGAGCTCGATGCAAATCATACCGAGAATGGGGTATTTTTGGATCACCATGGAAGCCGACCGCATCCAGCTTTGTCAAAAGCCGCGACAAATGTCGCCGATACTCAAATCTTAATCACTTGCCTCCTCACGAAGTTATACCGCATGACAACCCTCGCCTTTCGTCACTGGGGGAATTGATGTCATAGGCAAAATCACACCATCAGCAAGAACGCCACGAAGTTCGCCCCGGTAGCCGTGGATTATTTCACCAAGTGGGTTGAAGCCAAGTCCTACAAAATCCTCAATTCAAAGAAAGTCGCCCTCTTCATCAAAGAAAACATCATGTGCCGATACGGTCCGCCGAAATCATTTCGTATAATGGATCCCACTTCAAGGGGAATGTGAAAATTGCCGGCGGAATTCGAATAACCCGTCACAAGTCATCACCCTACAGCCCCAAACCAACGGAGCCGTCAAGCAAAGAAACAAGACTCGGGAAAATATCATCCGAAAATGGTCCGCCCAAGGCGTAGATTGGCCCGAGAAGTTACACTGCACTCGGGCTACGTAACATCGCCGAACGGCAATCGGGGAAACACCTTTTGCCCTCACATACGGAATGGAAGCCGTACTCCCAATCGAGCCGGAAATACCTCGCTCCGTATACCGCCGGAAAGCCAAATCAACGAGGTCGAATGGCTCCAAAGTCGCCATGACGAATTGGCCCTACTAGACGAACGCCGATCAAGGCCATGGAACACATCCGAGCCTACCAAGGAAGAATGGCCGTGAGCCTTCGACAAGAAAGTAAAGCATCGGGAGATCCGAGAAGGTGATCTCGTTCTAAAAGAAAAGCCCCCACCCGTATCAACCCTCTCGCAAATGGGAGCCTCGTATGGGTCGGGCCATATGTCGTCCGTAAGATCTTCTCCTGAGGAGCCATGCAACTTGCGCACCTCGACGGGAATCCCTTTGTACACCCAAAGAATGGTGACAAGCCGCGCAGATACTACGCGTAAAAAAAAAAAAAAAAAAAAAAAAAACAACAAAAAAAAACAAAAAAAAAACAAAAAAAAAGAGTGCTAAAAGAGTAATACCCAACTAGGTTAGAAACCCGAAAAGGGCGGCCTAGGTAAAAACAGTGGTTGCACCAAAAAAAAACAAAAAAAAACAACAAAAAAAAAACAAACAAAAAAAAAAGAGTGCTAAAAGAGTAATACCCAACTAGGTTAGAAACCCGAAAAGGGCGGCCTAGGTAAAAAACAGGGTTGCACCAAAAAAAAACAAAAAAAAAAAAACAAAAAGAGTTCACCAGCTTGAACTACGAAGACCCGAGCTCCTCAAAATGAGGGGAACGTAGGCAAATGGAAACGGTTCGGCCTAAAGCACAAATAAAAGCCATACTTTGGCATCAATACAATTGATCGACCATGAAAGCTGTCTCGAAAACTCTAAAGCAATTCAAATATTCATTACAAGTTAAAAGCTCTTTGATGAGTCTAAGCCCGATTCATTCCTACAACCGGCAACCTCGCTAAAGGAAAACTAAGATACATAATCAAACTAATGTGTCTGTCATGGCAAGAAAGGGATACTGGAAACCTCGTAGTCACTCCAAGCCACTCGCATCGGTCTCTCCCTTCTTCTTCCCCTCCGAGTCTTTCTCTTCCGAACCGGAAAATGCCTGCATTCCTCCTACCAAGCTCGGTATAGGAACAGGTCTATCAAACCGGCCTCTCGTCGTGGCCTTAGTAGCCCTAGCGTCATCCCTCATCTCCCGTAACCTAGCCGGTAACATAGAGCCCTCCTCTCCTCGTCTCGACGTAAGCCTCATAATCGGGCCGCGCCGTCTCCGCTCCCGGCCATGAGGATTGGCCCTCGCCTCGGCCCTCCTCCTCTCGTAAACAAGCCTGTCCTCCGCACCTACAATGGCCTCACGCCGTCTCAAAATAGCCACCCGAGTCTCTCCTGCATGCCCCTCGTACCAATCCAGTACCAAGTGGTCGTGAACACCGGCCTCTGACGCTCGAGAATGACCCGAGGAGGAAAGGCATCATACCTCCATGCTCTGGGAAAGAAATGGAAACACCGAGGGATCATCCATGGAAACAGAGCCACCACCCCGCGGCTACATCATCAAAGCCCTCCAAAGGAACCTCGCTTCCAAGCCAAACCGCCTAAGGACCAGAGCCGAATGTAGAAACCGGACCGAGAAAGCCCCTAAGCATAACCACGGGACCCGTCCCCGAAGCACTCGCGAGTCTCCACCCGCCAACGAGGCACCAACCATCTCGATATCTTCTGGGCCCGGCGACCCGCCATCCAACGCTCCCACGAGCCCCGATCATCAAAATCTACATCAACACCTCTCCCGGCAAAAGTCCAAGGCCCGATCATATCGTAGGTTTCCCGAAGAACCCCCAAACGCTCCATCGCCCACTGTGGTCAAGAGAAACGGGCCGCCCCCGCGCATGTACCGCCGTCCGGTAGCTAATCTGCCGAGAGCATGAAAAGTCTCCCCAAGAATCAAAGGAACGACATCTCTCGCCTGTGCGACAATGGACGACAACATCCAAGCAGAGATCGATGGCAAATCCCGAAGGAATAGACCATGAACAAAGCGCCGAACATGCAAAGTGCAAAGGCATCCCAATAGGCGCCATCCACCAAGCCTAAGCCCCTAAATCCGTGGGAAGACCGGAAATATCAAATGGCTCGGACCGCGGATCATGCCTCGTGCTTCCTCCGGAAAGATGAAGAAGGTTGCACAACTTGTCAACAAAAGAAGCTCCTCCTGACAAAGGAATTGCTATCTCCTCCACCTCCGACCTCCAAGCAAGGCCCGAAATTCTTCCACAATAACAATCTCGTTGAAGGAAAGGCAAAAGACATGCCTTCTAGTATCCCAAAACGAAGAAGAAGCCCTTAAGAGGTCATAATCCGAACCAATTCTTCGAGAGACCACAAGCATCGTACCTTGTACCGTTCTTCAAAGAAAGACCTTCTCTCATGCATAATTTCCCTGACCAATCCTGAACTTGTTGAAAAATGACATTTGGGACTCTTGGGACAATTTTGAGGGAGCTTTTCTAAGGCTTTCCATGGTTTTTTCTCTCTTCCTCCCCGAAAATGGCCAAGTTTGGGCCGGAGGTTGAAGAAGATATTTGAATTTGAAATAAAGCAAGACCAGGTTTAAAGCAAAATTAAAGGACAATGTCGATGCCGTCCCCATCCGCGCGGATACGTTTGCTCCCCATCGAAAAAATCTGCAAATGCCCAAGCCGCTACACCAAAAAGGGAATATTCCGTCCGTTGCTCGAAACTTGTGCAAAAACCCTCCCCAAACCACCCATATACCAAACACCCTTGCAAAAAAAAAAACCAAGGCTCATGCAACACTGCATTCATATGGCATTGCATTCATAAAATAAAATCCTAAATTATTACATTCCAAAAAAAAAAGAGAGTGTGCATAAAAAAAAAAACAACAAACAAACATAAATAAAATCCTAAATTATTACATCAAAAAAAAAAATGTGCATAATCTGTACAAATCTAAATCTCAAAAAAAAAATAAAAAATCAATCGGAGTCTCCAAAGACCCGATGTCTCCCCGCCCTCTTGCGACTCGGGCCCGCTCGTCAGGAGCCCCGAAAGTCTCGGCTCGTAATCGTCCTCATCTCCGTAAAGAGGCTCGTCGGGACCAACCCGCACACTCGATAGGGTAAAACCTGCATCCCCGAAGAAATCGAATCCGAAGGTGAAGGCGTCCGACTCCCCGAACATACGGAGACGACCCACCATGCCGCGCACGTGTCCTCGCCCGTACGGATCCCCAAGAATGACGTGATCCGAAGGCAAAGGCTGCGCGGTGATCAATGAGAGGAGAAAGAGGGGTCTCTAAGAAGTCTCCGAGGGAATAGGAGAAGCCTCCCGTCTGACAAAGTGCCGGCCGTGGTCTCTCGCCCTAGCCCCGAGGCGCCCGCAAGCAACCATCCTCCGTATGAACCTCTTAGCCCCGATCACTTGCTTCGCGCTGTCTCGACGACCACCTCCGAAAACCGCACAAAAGCAAAAGCGTCAAAAAAAAAAAAAGAAGTGATGCTAGAGATGATGAAACAAAAGAAAGAAAAGAAGGGGAAAAGGTGAAGCCATACCTTCATACCCTGACGAGGCCGGAAAGCTCGTGGAAGCCGCTCGGCCGAGGGATCTCGCACCCTCAATCTGACCCCATCCCGGATGTAGGAAAATCCGTCCGAGGGTACCGCGGATCCCAAGCCCCTCCCTCTCCAAAACCCGAGGCATCCTCGCCTCCTCAAGACGAACGTCGCATATGGCTCGATCGCCACGAAGTCCGAGAAGTGCCGGCCTCGCTCTGTAATCATCCCAGTCACTGACCGATCGCCGGTGCATCATATCGGCGGGAGGCTCCACCTGTCCTCAAAGGCGAAGTTCACGCCATGCCGGCGCGTCACCCTCTCTCCCGCATAGTAGACGCCGCAAGTCGCCCTCAAAATCCTCCGCCGCACCGGCCCGCATCTCGCCGCCTTCACCGCGCTACCTCAAAGCGATCCTGTGGGAAGAATATCATCCCCTCATCCGTCTCGGCCTCCGTCAAAGGAAGGCAATCCGCGTACCCGAGAGTCGTACGCCCCGGAGCTTATCTTTTCCCGGCATGCTTGACCAAGATCGCATGGCCGGATACGCCCGACGTACGCCTCAGCCGCTCCACACCGTGACGTGGAAAAACTCCAACGCCCATACCGCGAAAGGTAAAAATCCAATCAATCCAAGTAAATAAAAGTGCGTGCTCAAAGGAAAGAGGGAAAGCAAAAAGAGAGCTTATACCTCCAGAGCAAACTCGAAGCAAGACAGGAGCTCACAGCCCTTCCGCCGTATCTATCAAGAGCGAAGTACAGCCACCACTCGGCCTCCCCCAGAAATATCTCCAACCGTCTCCATGTCCTCCAAGGACCTCAAGAAGGCAAAGATCGCCGTCCCTCAAAGATGCCCAAAGAGCGTGCTCGAAAAGGTAAACCAGAGGAAGGACCTAGCACCGCTTCGGCGCTAAACCTATCCTCCCCACCCTCGTAACTCGCGATGGTCTCCACAATCTTACCGAAGACCACGGCATACTCCATCCCCATCCCCTTTTGGGAATAGGGGAAAATCCAAGAAGAGCTCGCAGACGCATCGCCGTAGCCATCTCTCCACTCAATGCCGCGTCCATTGAAGGACGCACTCCGTGATCGCAAAGCATAGTCGAAGGCGTAAGCCGCTCGCCCCGTAAGAAGTGGAATGTGCGGGTCGCATCCCACCAATGCCGCGCTAGAGCGAACATCAAGCTCTTGCTCTTAGGGAACTTGACCACCCCTCAAGCACTCGACGAACTCCAGAGCCCCGTCTCGACAACAACTGCCTCTGACTCGCAAAGCTCCTCGGCCCGCATCCGAAGCCGATCCCACAAGTCAATCACAGACTCCACCGATCCTCGAGTCTTCATCTTGTTCAGCTGCTCCGTCACAAAACGGTTTCCGCCCTGTAAAAAAAAAAAAAGGAGAGAGAAAATGTCAAAAGATTGCCTTTGCATTTGCATTAAAAAAAAAAAATTCGACAAAGATAACAAAGATACAATGAGCATAGCCCCATTTTTCTCGCATGAAAGAAAACAATTTGCAAGTCCCAATGCATTCATCAAAAAAAAAAAAAGAGGATGCATTCATACGGAAGTAAAAACTCCGTCCCATTTTCAAAAAAAAATGCATACATGCATATCATCCATCTTACATGCGACGGGAGGAAAAATCCGTCCCACTTTTCAAAAAAATCCTAAACATACATACATCTCATATTGGCAAAATGCCCATTCTTTCCAAACAAAATGCATGCATTGCATCATCATTCATCAATATCAAAATTCAATTTCAAAAAAAAAAAAAATCATCATCAAGAACATGCAATATTCAATTCCAAAAAAAAAAAATCACAATTCTTCGAATTTTCACATGAAATTTTCGAATTAAAAAAAATGTGGCGAAAATGCCAATTCTTTTCCCAAGCAAAATGCACATTTTTGGGACACTCACAAATTCATTGCAACATTGCATATCATCAATATCAATATTCAATATTCAAAAAAAAATATTCAAAAATCACCCAAAAATTTCAAACAAGAAATCGACAAGAGGATCAAGAGGATTCGAAATATACCGTTCGGAGATGCGGATCCGAAGCCCAATGTTGCCAAGCATCGGGGTAATGCTCCTCCGCAACCGATTGCGAAAGATTGTAATGCCTCCTCATCCGACGAGCTCCACCGCTCTCCGCTATGGGACCACGTCCCCGCCTTGAAAAGCGCCTTCCCGTGTTCCATTGCTTGAAAAATTGAAGAAAACGGACGAATTTTGAAGCTCCTAGGCCAAAAATGGCCGTTCTCCTCGCTTCTCTCTCTCTCGCTCTCGTGTTCAAAAAAATTGAATGGGGAAGGAGAAGGGCGCGTCCCTAATTAATACCCCGACTTTCCATCCCTATCCGCGCGGATGAGATTGCAAGGGTCAAAATGACCCTTTTGCCCCTTAAAATTTCGTGACTCGCAATTCAACTTGACACCAACTTGACAAAGTTAACCGAGTGCCCCGAGAAAGATAACCCCATCAAAATAAACGTAAGACCGAGTGCCCCGAGAAAGATAACGAGATCCCGTATCTTTCATCAAAATTACCCCTAGCCAAACGTAAGACCGAGTGCCCCGAGAAAGATAACGAGATCCCGTATCTTTCATCAAAATTGCCCCTAAGCCAAACGTAAGACCGAGTGCCCCGAGAAAGATAACGAGATCCCGTATCTTTCATCAAAATTACCCCTAGCACAAACGTAAGACCGAGTGCCCCGAGAAAGATAACGAGATCCCGTATCTTTCATCAAAATTACCCCTAGCCAAACGTAAGACCGAGTGCCCCGAGAAAGATAACGAGATCCCGTATCTTTCATCAAAATTACCCCTAGTCAAACGTAAGACCGAGTGCCCCGAGAAAGATAACGAGATCCCGTATCTTTCATCAAAATTCTCCCTATAGCCAAACGTAAGACCGAGTGCCCCGAGAAAGATAACGAGATCCCGTATCTTTCATCAAAATTTACCCCTAAGTCAAACGTAAGACCGAGTGCCCCGAGAAAGATAACGAGATCCCGTATCTTTCATCAAAATTACCCCTATAGCCAAACGTAAGACCGAGTGCCCCGAGAAAGATAACGAGATCCCGTGATCTTTCATCAAAATATTTCCCCTAGCCAAACGTAAGACCGAGTGCCCCGAGAAAGATAACGAGATCCCGTATCTTTCATCAAAATTACCCCCGCAGTCAAACGTAAGACCGAGTGCCCCGAGAAAGATAACGAGATCCCGTATCTTTCATCAAAATTACCCCGCAGCCAAACGTAAGACCGAGTGCCCCGAGAAAGATAACGAGATCCCGTATCTTTCATCAAAATTACCCCTAAGCCAAACGTAAGACCGAGTGCCCCGAGAAAGATAACGAGATCCCGTATCTTTCATCAAAATTACCCCTAGCCAAACGTAAGACCGAGTGCCCCGAGAAAGATAACGAGATCCCGTATCTTTCATCAAAATTATTCCCCTGCAAGAAACGTAAGACCGAGTGCCCCGAGAAAGATAACGAGATCCCGTATCTTTCATCAAAATTACCCCTAGCCAAACGTAAGACCGAGTGCCCCGAGAAAGATAACGAGATCCCGTATCTTTCATCAAAATCATCCAACTAGCACAAACGTAAGACCGATTTCCTGCACGAATACGTCTCGATTTTCCTCAAAGAAAGGCTAACGAAATCCCCATCAAAGTTAACTAATCCCAAAAGCCAACGAAATCTCGAGTAGTGCTCGAACTACGAAAGGGCTTGATTCCCACTAGGGATACGTAGGTAGCCTATCATTAGGTCCAAATTTCTCGACCAAAACGGTCACCCTCTCCTTCTAAGCAGCAGACAAAGTCCACCGAAAGGCCATTTCAAATTAAGGTCCGAGGCGCCTAAAAAGCCATCATCATCAAGGTCCGAGGCACCAAAAAGCCATCATCAAGGTTCGAGGCACCTAAAACGCCATCTTCAAGGTTCGAGGCACCTAAAACGCCATCTCCAAGGTTCGAGGCACCTAAAACGCCATCTTCAAGGTTTGAGGCACCTAAGACGCTATCACTAGAAAGCGATAAATCGCAATCATCCCCAAAGAGACCGAAAATGGTCATTCCTATCCCCAACAGAAGCGGATACCCGTCGACCGAAAATGGTCATTCCTATCCTCAAAGCAGAATGATAGCCATCGACCAAAAATGGTCATCTCTTATCCCCAAAGCAGAAGTTTCTTTCCAAAGAACCGACCGTAGAACTCGCTCATCGTGTTCGAGGCACCTAAAACGCCATCATCTCCGTGGTCAAAGACCCGAACTACGATCGGCTTGATTCCCATTCGGATACGTAGGTAGCCTATCGCTAGGTTCACCACCCGATCACTGATCATCCCGCCAAATATGGAGCCTTACCTTATCGACGACCCCGCTTCCTTCGAAAGCGCCGTCGCCGAGGGCTACCGTAAGTGCTCCAATTTGAGCTTGTTAGAATTTTCGTTAGAAAATTAACGAAAGTTATAACATTTCTAACAATTCCTAACTATCCTAACATTCCTAACAAAGCGAGGGTAAATGGGCATTGTTATTTAAGGTTAAACCTTAAAAAGAATCTCAAAAAGAAAAACAAATGAAGAAAACCAAATATAGCAATGCCGAAACAAAAACCGGCCGGTCAATTTGAATTTTGAAAAGATTATTCTTCTTGTCCAAAGCCGAAGCCGCATTTAATGAACAAAGGCACGCCGCCCGATCCTATCCGCGCGGACAAGTATGTAATTTTCAGAGGGCTATAAATTGAGCCCTCCAAATACAAAAATAAGGAGGAAGAACACAAATGCAACGAACCTCTCGGCGAAATATAGAGAGAAAACAAAGGAGAATTCTCAAGAATTGTCACCTTTTTCTCTCCAATCTTTCCCAACTCATACTCATCCACTCACTCTCATATTAAAGCCCTAAACACTCATACACTCAAGCCAAACACTCAAGAACACAAGGAAGATTGGTAAACCCTCCTCTTCCTAACCCTAAATCTCATCCATGCATGCATCTTCAAACTACAAAATGTAGTTCTTTCATCTTTTTCTCTAGATCTAAGAAGATCACCATGGAAGACCATCTTCCATGGATGATCTTCTACAAAGATCAACATTATTTTCAAAGCTTTTCTTTCTTACTTGCAAAAATGCACTTTCAAAACCCTAAAAACCATTTTCAAGCACTAAATCTTGATTTCAAAGGGTAAAATCCCCTCCCCAAGCAAATGAAATGCTTAGTCCTAATGTACCCCAAGGATGGTTTGGTATAGTTGATTCACCACTAAAATGTCTAGTGATCACTAACCAAAACCTAGGGAAATGGGGACAAGCATGGATGCAAAACCCCTTAAAATCATATTTTCTTTCTTGAGAAGTTGCTGTCCAGTAGCAATTTTCCCAGACCTCAGTCCATGGTCTTAATTTTTGGACACAGATGAACTTGGAATTTGGTGTTGACTACAAAACACTTTTTGTAGCCAACATCCAGAGCTTTCCAGACATATTTTTACCTTATTTTTTGGGTGAGTAAAACTCCTCTTTTCAATTTTTCTTTCAGAGGCTAGTTCATCAGCTTCTGGGAATCCAGATCTCATATCTGAGGTTTCCAGAAGGTTTTGACCCTCAAATCTTCTCCAAAATGGAAATTTCTTTCACACAAAGTTTATTCAAGGAGTCTAGAGAAACTTTCATTCTCTGAGTTCATCCAGATTATGAAGTTTTAGGACCCTTGAATCCATTTCAAAATCAGGTGTCTGCTGCCATTTTCTTCTGGCAGAAGTGACTTCTCAACTTCAAAAGGTTTTTTGAGTACCAAATCTCAAACCAAAAATTCTCCAAAAATCATGGGATCAGTTTAAAGTCTTAAAAGACATCCCAATTTTTACTTTTTCCAGTTTCAACTTATTTTGGCCAAAACACACACACACACACACACACAAATGATTTTCAGCTTGGAAGACTCGTTTACGAGGCGCGTCGGGTGCACACTAACGTCCTTCCCGACGCGTAACATGACCTCCGAACCTAAATCTCTGATCTCGGGCTTTTTTCAAAGTTTTGGCCCTTCAAAATTAAAATGGCGTGGCGACTCCGTTTTTTCCGGTTTTATTTGGTTTTTCAAAGAAACGCAAAAATCGAATTTTTCCCGCGAAAAAGGCAACACATCGTTACAAACTGGCAACTCTTCTTCGATGGGGCAGCCAACAAGAAGGGGAATGGCATTGGAATGCTCCTTGTCGATCCCAAGGACGAGCATACTCCCATAGCCATCAAGTCAATTTTGAAGCAACCAACAATGCAGCAGAATATGAAGCCCGTGCAAGCAGGTTTGGAAGCCGCCCTCGAGCGCAACATCTCGTAGCCGGATGTATATGGAGACTCAAAGCATTGATCATCAATCAAGTATCCAACAAATGGAAGACGGTAGATTCTGGCCTTCGAAGTACCACGCGTACATGGAGGAACTCATTGCTCGGCCCAAGGACATCTCTTTTCACTATTTGCCAAGAGACAGAAACCGCTTCGCAGACGCCCGGCAACCTCGCCTCTCTTGTCGAAATTCCCGAAGGGAAAGCAAGAAACCCTCGTAATAGGCGGACGGGAAACCCCCGCCTATTGCTGTGCGATCGAAAAAGAAAAAGAAATGATCGACGAACCCCGGTATAATCGTATTTACCAAGCACCTCCAAAGCGGAGAAGCTTCCTTCACAAATGAAGATGGAAAATACAAAGAAGGGATCAAAGCCAAAAACATGATGGCATTAAAACGCCTGGCATCCCATTTCGTCATTCTGGGGGGTATGTTGTACAAGAAGCGCCACCAAGGGCCACTCCTTCGGTGTGTAAACAAAGAAAAAGCCAGCGAGCTAATGAACGAAGTTCACAACGGAACTTGCGGTCCGCACATGAAAGCCCGAGCATTGACACAGATCATTCTCCGTATGGGATACTATTGGATATCAATGGAAACAGACTGCATCCAGTTCGTCCGAAGCTGTGACAAATGTCAACGGTTCTCCAACCTCAATCACATCCCACCTCATGAACTCTATTGCATGACTACGCCATGGCCTTTCGCCACATGGGGAATCGACGTCATCGGCAAGATCACTCCTCCAGGGAGCAATGGTCACGAGTTCATTTTAGTCGCAGTCGACTACTTCACCAAATGGGTAGAAGCCAGATCGTACAAGGTACTAAATTCTAAGAAGGTGGCCGAGTTCATCCGAGAGAACATCATGTGCCGATACGGAGTGCCCAACGAGATCATCTCCGACAATGGGACTCACTTCGAAGGAGATTGTGACCAACTACTGACCAAATTCAGAGTTACACGTCACAAGTCTTCTCCTTACGTACCACAAACCAATGGTGCAAGAGAGGCGCCCAACAAGACTCTCGCCATGATAATCGTAAAGATGACCACTGCAGGTCGGACCGGCCCGAAATGCTACATCTAGCCCTCCGGGGATACCGAACATCGCCGAACCGCCACAGGGAAACTCCATTCGCACTTACCTACGGAATGGAAGCGATGTTACCCGTGGAATTGGAAATTCCATCCCTCCGAGTCCTCTTGGAAAACGGGATCAATGAAGTCGAATGGCTACAGAGCCGTCACGACGAACTTGCTCTACTCGACGAGCGCAGATTGAAAGCCATGGAACACACTCGAGCCTACCGAGCGTAATGGCACGAGCATTCGACAAGAAAGTCAAGATTCGAGACATCGAGAAGGCGACTTGGTGCTAAAGGAAAATCCTCCTACGCAGACCAATCCCCTCGGAAAGTGGGAGCCTACCCGGATAGGACCGTTCGTGGTACAAAGAATCTTCTCCTGAGGAGCCATGAAGCTAGCGTACTTGGACGGAAACCCTTTCGTTAACCCCGTGAACGGAAGCAAGCTCGGCAGATACTTCGTTTGAGGAAGAGCACGAGTCAACTCTCCTTCCCCATACACCACCTCTCGCAAATTAAAGTGCTAAAAGAGTAATACCCAACTGGATACATTCTCGCTAATGATCCAGGTAAAAAACAGGGTCGCACTTCTTTTGTCTTTGTTTTTCTCAAATTCACCTAAAGTGTCGAACTACGGTGACCTGAGCCCCTTAGTCCAATTGTAAAAGGGGAACGTAGGCAGCCATCTTTGGTTCGGTCTAAAAAACAAAAATACAATAAGCATCAATTGCTTGTGTTTCAAAAACTCTTTTCATTTAACCTACAAATTCATAACGGTTAAAACATTCTTTGATGAGTTCAAGCACGGTCAACTCTTGACTCGCTACACGCTAGCAAAACTACAATAAAACATTAATCAATTAATGTGTCTGCAATGACAATGGGTGGATACTCGGACAAAGAAGGTCAACCTAGTTTCCCGTACTAGGTCCTTCATCCTTCTTCCCCTTCCCTTTTCCCTAGCGAGTGTTCTTCACCTTCGCAGAAATATTCCGTAGGCCTTCTACCCGGCTCGTGGACTCTTCCCGATGCCTCCGTCAAGCCCGCGGCTGTCAACGCAGCCCTTTCTCTAGCTCGTCTCGAGCCGCCTCGCTTCGAGCCATCATCATAGTGCTTTGATTGGCCTCCCGATCAGCACTTGCCACATAATCGCCCATGGCATCGCGCACGATTCCTGTGGTTAGCCCTCGCTTCGTCCTCCTCAAGGTCGAGCCGTCTGTGTGATCAGCACCCAACAGCTCACTCCGTCTCCACAAGATAGCCATCTCGTGTCTCCCCCATACACTCTTCGTACAGCCCGTATATCTTGCGTCGACACAGTGCCCTCTCTCCGGTGAAAGAGAACCCCGGGCAGAAAGGACGTGTATTGCCACCACCGGGTGATCGCAATAGTGTCGAAGGATCTTCCATCCGCAGATCCCACCTCAAAGGTAGCGGCATAACTCGTATCGCCAAGGGCATCCGCTCCACTCGCATCGCCGCAGTAACCAATGATGGAATATAGAAAGACGTCTCGAGACAGCCCCGCACTCGACAATCAACAAACCCTCCCGAGCGGTCCTACAAGTCTCAGAACCTCCAATGGGAACCCACCATCGCAAGTGATGCGTGCAAAGTCTCGGCCATCCAGAGCTCCAGCCACCTCGATTGCCCCTATCACCAGAGGACGCCGCGAGAAAGACCAAGCGTCACAGACATTGGCACCTCGTGCATCATCTGCGGCCTCTCTCCTCAACCACATGGTCGCATAGCGGGACTCCCTCCCCACATGTATCGGCTACCGGCCGCCATCCGGCCTATGCCCGTGAACGTCTTGCCCAAGACCAATGGCACGATGTCTCCCCACTCCGCACCGCTCACCAGGTCCAGATACCGTGATGGCACACACCTGCAGACGTGAATGTGAACAGAGTAGCAATCGCGCACAGAGCAAACGCGTCCCACGAAAAGATGCTCCCCTCGGCTCCGCAAATCTTTCGAGCAGCCTCGAAATGTCAACGTAATCGGTATCCTCAGACGCATCCCGTATGCTTCTCCAAATGAGATACCCAACAAAGACACTAGCTTCTCAACAAAGTGGCCATGCCACCAAAGATACGGAAGAACTAGTCGTTCCGTCTCAGTCCTCCTGCACGGCCCGGAAATCTTCAAACGTAGGAGTGATTTCGTTGTACGAAAGGCCGTACACATTCCTCCGTACGTCCTGTAACCGAGACGCGGCTCTCAAAAGATCCCAATATGGCATGAGCTCCTTCAAAGCCCAAACAGATTTAATCCCGTAATGCCTTTGAAAAACCTTTTGTTACGCCTCGTGTGGTTCCGTACCCACGACCGAAAGTTGTCCAAATATCGCTCTTGCATCCGAGATGATAACTTGGGAAAGGGAGCCATGTCGAAGGTGAAGAAAACCTTAAGAAAGAGAAAGGAATTTAGCCGATGAACAAAGCAATGCGCAGCTTTCTCACCAATTGCAAAGCCGAAACCGCAATTTAAAGAATCTGAAATTCGGTTCTAGTCCTAGGACTCCTCTGCAGCTGACTTGTCAACTCTGCACCAGCCCTTAAAATTGGAAACATTTCCAAACCATGCCATGTTCACTCCTATGAAATCTCGCGTGCCCGCCCCCGATTTCATTCAACCAATGTCAATATCCCTTCCGCCCGGCTCGTGCAACAAGGCAAATAATTAAAAATTAGTGCATACATGCTTAATTTTTGACCCGTTCAATTTTTAATGCATTTCTCTTTTTTTATTTATTTTTGATTAACCTATTTGCTTATTTGCCGAAAGTAATGTAAGGTGATCATAGAATAAATATGCGAAGTACAGTTCCGCCCCACGGCGCCTTTTTGCAAATACAGCTCAAATCAAAATTTGTTCCTAACAAATACATGCATTTTGTCTAAACAAAGCAAGAAAGAAAGAAAGCAGAAAAGGGGACTACTGCGAGTCCCGCTCGTCATCCGTACACTCGACGTACCGCTCCGCCGCCGCCGGATCCGTCGCAAATCAGAACTCGCCGAACTCCTCCAAATGGGAATAGGCAAAGGTCCTCCTCGAGTACGCAAACTCGAGGACTCCCTCTCGCGCCCGAGTGCGCGTAAGAAGGAGCTCCAAATCCAGCCGTTCCGCCCGCGAATTGGCCAAACCCCTGTGTAAAGTCCTCCCCACCGGCTGTGGGAGTAGGCGAATCTCTCGGCCTAGACGGCCCCCGATCACGAACGTCCACACTCCTCCGGGAACTGCACCGCATGAACTCCACGAGCCTCCTAGCGTAGGCGGACCACCCGTCCACCAGCCTCATGACTTCATTGTACGTACGGCCGCATACCCGCGAACCAGAAGGTCATCGAAAGCAAGCGTAAAGTACGGTATACATCATGTGCGTAATGCTACTATCAAATGCGTAAAATCAAAAAAGGGTGCTCACCGAAGCATTGGGGTCCGCCCGTATCGTGGTCTCGGCTCCCGGAAGCGGGATCACAAGTCGCCTACGCGAACCGGCCCAGCCTCGTACGCTAGCCTAGCTCACGGGACCGGAAAATCTCGAGGACCTCCAGTGGACCTCGCCCTCTCTATGCCGTACTGCGGGCTCCTCACCTCATCCTCAAGAAAACATCATAGGCGGCCCCCGCTATGATGTACTCGGTGTAGTACACGCCCGTAGGTACCCTCCACCATCAATCGGCATCTCCCGGATGCCGCATGTACAAAGGAGGATCCATCGGCACCAAGGGAAGAGACCCCGCCTATGCCGACGAGTCACCCTCTCCCCCAAATACATGGCGTCACGGTGAAGTCCCACCAGAGCTTCGCCGCCGTGTAGTCTCGCCGGGCACCGCACCGCGACATGATCGAACCTACTCCACCAGTCGGTTGGATCCTCTCGAGAACTCCTGGTTCGGCCAGAGATATCTCCTCGTATGACACTCGAGTGCCAACTCTCGAAGAGACCGCCCTCTTTGCCTTCTTCTCGCCAAACCAAGCATGGCAGGAACAGGGGACGGTACGGCTCCTTGATGTCCCAAGCTCGGGACCGAACACCTCGTAGCACCGCACCCGCCAAGAGAATGGAAAGTTATGTCGCCTACAAAGCGTATACATACGAGTACATAAAAGAGGCAATGAAGAGAAAAAGTACGTGAACTTACATCCAAGACAAAGGCGTAAAGCGGCTAAATGAGTGCTCCTCTCCCCGCGAGAACCCGTCCGTGAGTGGTAAAGCTCGGCCGGACCAGCCTCCCCCACGCGAACCCCTCACGGCATCCAAGTCTACCGGCGACCCGAGCAGAGGGAAGTGACGGGACGTGTCGAAGTCGGAAATAAAGTCGCCGACAAGTAAACCAAAGGAACCCTCGAGCCGGGCGCTCCGCGGTCATCCTCAAGGACCCACGGATAAGCGCAACACCTTCCTCAAATGATTCTCCATCGGCTCGTACCGAATGCCTAAGCCCCCGGCATCGGTAATATCAAAACCCAATGACCTGCATAACCGCTCCGGGGTGTAACCATCAACCCACACCCGCCGTGTTGCCATAAGTCGGCAACCCAATGATAGCGGCAAAATCCGTGGGAGTCACCGTCGCCTCCCCCATCTCGAAATGGAAAGTGTGGGTCGTATCCCACCGCACTCGCTCGCGCGACATACATGGACCTGCCCCCGGCGTATCACTGTCGCAGCCACAAGACCGATAAACCCACAACCCGGAGTCAAGCACCAGCTGCCGCGGACTCCTCTCTCCCTCTCGAGCCACGTCCGGGATAATGCCCCACAATGCCTGCACCGCCTCAAAGGCACCCCGACTCTTCTGGTTATGAGTACTAACCGTCCCTGTCCCCTGCAGACAAATAGCACAGAAGCAACGTCAACAGAAATGCACCAACGCATGTCAAAAGGATGCAATGCAGATACGGTTCTCATTCATTTCCTACGTATATTCAAATCATTTCGAAAACTCCGTCGAATCCGGAACTTTCAAAACATTTCGAAAACTCCGTCGAATCCGGAACTTTCAAAATCCTTCGAAAACTCCGTCGAATCCGGAACTTTCAAATTCTTTCGAATTTTTCGAAAATTTCGCTCCGTCCCGAATTAAAGCTACTTTAATTTTGGAAAATGCATCTAGACATGGAATTTTGCAACCAAAAATTTTATGTCATCCACCCATAGTGTCAATTGAACTACATCCTAGTCAATTTCGACAAAAGGCTCATAGCAAAGTCAAAAGCCCCAATTCGGGCACCAAAATCCCTAAGTTCATTCCTAACAAATTTCTAACATTTAAAGAATGCACATTCTTAAAATTAATGGAATTTGTAGGAAACTTACTTGTCTTTCGATCCCTTCCTTGGTGTTGTGGCGGTCCCTCGCCGGATAAAACTCCGCCGGATTCAATGGAAGAGTAGTGGTTCGAATGGTCCGAACCAATCGAGTTCTTTCGTCATCGGTCCGTCCGTGGCGAGCCATTGGTCGTCCTTCACCCTCCATAGCAAATTTCCTTCACAAATTCGAGCAAACCTTGCAATTTGGGTTGGAATTTTTCTCTCTTTTCTCTCCTCTCTCGCCGGCAACTGTTGGTCCCAAAGGTGGCAACAAGGGTGAAAATACAGCTAGAGGGGGGGTGAATAGCTGTTTAAAAATTTTTCGCCCTCTTTTAAAGACTGAACCTCTTGCTTACAAAATCCTCTTGCAGTTGATAATAGACTGCAAGTGATAGTGTAAAATGCACAGCGGAATAATAGAGTGTAAAGCGGTTAGAGAGGCGGTTTGTAAAATGCGGTTTTGATGGTGCGGTTTTGGGAAGAGCAGTTTTACAAACACGTGTGGTTTTGACTTTGTTAACTCCAAACACTATTTCACAATAATGGATAGCTAAATAAAGATCAAACAGAGACAAAGATATATAATTAGCAAGCACAAGAAATATAAATGCGTAAAGTAAGAACACGCTATTTGGAGTGGTTCAATCGATAAACGATCTACGTCCACTACCAAGATGGTTAGTCTTGGATTTCTAAGAGAGATTTTATATTAAGTATTGTGAGATTACAAAGTACAATAAAATCTTTTCTATGAAGAACAAATCCAAAACTATAACCAGTGTATCTCAAATGAATAAACTATGTGTTTAGACAAGAGAGGTGTGTGTGTGAGAAACAAGATCAAGGCTCTTTAAATCTGTGAGATGTAGAGCTCAATGATTCTTGAATGTGTTAAGGCTTGATTTCGGGCTAGGAATATTTCTTGAAGTATGAAGATGAAGATTCAAAGGGTTGAATAATTTCTGGCGTAGCTTCGGCTTCTATGAACACAAAGACTTCTCAATTTTTCAAGCAATCTTCAAATGGTGAAGATTGGGGGTATTTATACCCAAGCATCAAGAAACTAGCCGTTGGATACAAATCTGAAGGACAAGACTTGATGCAATCCTATTGGTCCACAAAGAACCACTTTTGTCCTTTGGTACAAACTGCCGCAGTAAAGCCGATCGTGCTCCACCGCAAGCAATGAGGTTAGGACACTGTCACCTTTACAAGATCCTTGCAGATCTTTTCCGACATTGAATCACGTGACAAGATATGATGGTTGACTTTTGATATTGCACGACGTGGATTCCAACGGATAAAAAGTTGTTCACTTCAAGTAGCCAATCATTGGATGCGGTTGGTGAGACGCGGTTAGGAAAGTGCGGTTTTGCTACACCAGGAGGTTGCAAGGATGCGGTTGCACATGAACTGCACAGGTGCGGTTCAAGGGTGGTTGCATGCGGTTGGTTCAAGAAGCAAGTTCAAGACTTGAACCGCACTTGCGGTTTGCATGTGCGGTTCATGGTGCGGTTTTGAATACTTCAGAACTACAACCTTGCTTCCAATGAAACTTGTGCCGCCTTCAAGCCTAAGATTAACCTATTCTATAAAATGGACTTAGCTAAAAAATTGAAGTCTAAGCTTCATTACATAGGGTCCTAAAGTCCTTAAAGTAGACAGGAGGTTATGGTATCAATCAAATCAAATACAAAATAGGAGGGTTAAAACATGTATACCCAACAATCTCCCCTATTTGATTGATGCCATTACCTACTATAACAAAAGCAAACATTGTACTTGGTAAGAACATGTCCATAAGAATTAACATGGTAATTCATGTCCCAAGTCAATGCACACACTTAGCTTAAGCTATAGATTTCTATACTTTCTAAAAGATGAAAACTTACAATGTGGAAAGTATAGAAATGCATTCAGCGCACTTAAGAAATTCTCGAGTTTAAGTTCAAAGTGCGGTTCAAACCGAATGTTTAAACATCAATTCAAAATAGTGATTTTAAGTTAGAAAATATTTGAATGAGTTTATAAACCATAAGAGATTTCATTGTTCTACAAACAAGTAGTTTGATATGAACAAGGTTTTGGAACCAATGATGCATTTTTTCATTACTACCAATGCGGTTACACTTACAATGGTAGAGAAGCAAAATACAAAGGTTTCAAAAACAAAAGAAAGTTGGACAAGAATTACATGGAGTGTGGTCCAACAAATCAAAAAGGAGTTCAAGAAAGAAGGATAAAGGAATTACAAAATGAGAAATCCTAATGCCGACGCGGTTGATGATGCGGTTGATGATGGCGCGGTTGATGTTGATGGCGTGCTTGCTCTCTTGGTTGATTGACTTCTTGCCGAGGTAACCGCGGTTCTCAAGGTCCGAAGGCCGAGCTTTCACCTCCGATATTTCTTCCGAGGGCTCGAGGTCTTCACTGCCTAGCAAGGGTAGTCTCAACAACCGTAGTGCGGTTACGTAATCAAGCAGCTAGCGGTTCCAACAAAGATCAACAGATCTAGTGTTTCCATCAACACTTTCCTTGATCCGAGTAGTGAATCCTTCAATGCAGCCTTCAAGGAATTGTAGAATGTGAAGATCTCATCCCGAATGGCTACCGTTTGAGTAGAGAGAGCATCTCTAAGCGGTTCCGCATCAACAAATACGTTCAGTTGGACTTCAATTCCTTGATGGAGTTGTCTAGCTTGAGGTTCAAGCCCGCTTTGAGGTTCTCAAATCAAGGAAATGTCATTATCAAAATTCCTTACTTGCTCTTTGATACTGTCTCCCATTATGTTGAGATCAACATTTATTCTATCTTTAAGGGAGTCCAAGTCAAGAAGAATTTTCAAACTGCAGGTCATCTAGAGCGGCTGGGAAGGAGCTACCGAGGTTGAAGCTTGTCGCGGTTGGGTTTCTTGGAGGGTCTTCATGAAAGCTATCGGTGCGTAGTTGGTGGAGGTGACAAACTCACCGGAAAGATTTGTGAGCATTTCATGAAGTTGGGTTTTTGAAACAAAGATCACCCATGGCACTAAGCACTCCTCGGGCAAGATCTTCTTTAAAGCCCCGAAAACACTCTGTAGCCGCGGTTTTAACGCCTTCATGGTTTGGATAGAGGAACTTCTCTCCCCTTAATGGTATCAATCAAAAAGGCTTTAAGATTTGCCAATTCTAGGGCTTCGAGCATCCACCTTGGCTAGAAGGGTTTGGTTGGAAGCGGTTAGGGAATTATTGGAGGCCTCAAGAGCGGCATTTGAAGCGGTTAGCTTAATCATGTGGCCTTGGTTTAAGAGAAGTTGGCCTTGGATAAGATTAAGGGTTGAAAGAATTTGGGAGTAATCTGAGGGTGCGGTTGGAGTTGAAGGAATTTGGGTAATTGAGGGAGGCGGTTGAGAATGTGTTGGATGTGCGGTTTGGGAAATGGGTTGAAGGAGGGTTTGAAAAAGGCGGCTGGCAGGGACTGTATAAGGTGAAATTGTTGAGGGAGGAATTTGTGTTTGGGGTAATGGAATAGAAGCGGTTGGGATAGGTAAGGAGGGGATTGGTGCGGTTGAGATAGGTGCGGTTGAGGGTGGAATGTTGGTGGTTGGAATTTCAGAATTTATGGGGTTGGAATTTGACGAAGAACTGGTATGAGAGGTATGGACAGAAACAGGAGGGGTTCTTTGCGGCTGAGGGGGTGCTGTTTCAGGAATGGGTGAGGTTTGATGAGGCGGAGTAGGAAGGCGGTCAGGAGGAGTATTGATGCGGTTTGGGGATGGGGTTTTCTCGCGGTTAAGGTTTGAAATGGAGATGGCTGGGGTATGATGAGAATAAGGATTTGATTGAACGCGGTTTGAAGGTTGAGGGGAATTTGAGTGGATGGAATGTTGAGGTGAGGGAGTTGGTGATTCTGATTGATAGGAAGAAGAATGAGATTGAGAAGGGGATTTGGATGGTGTATGGGAAGTGGACTGGGAAGAAGATTTAGAAGGGGATGGAGAAGGGGAAGGTTGATTTCTAACTCTTTTAAGAAACCGCTTGGGGCCTTTGGTTGGAGTATTCTTTTTGGCAATCTGTTTAACCCTTTTTGGTTTCTCCCCCTGAGCGGTTGCAGCTCTTTGCGGTTGAGGAGGAGAGAGCGGTTTAGGTGATAGGGTTTTGGCTGGTGAGGAATGATGTGAGCGGTTTGGAGAGTGAGGTGGTGTTGGAATAAGAGTTTGGGTTTGGGGCGGTTTTGAAGGAGGCGGTTGGGGAATTGGATCCTTGGACTTTCCTTTGATAGCTTCCCTCTCACCCTTTCTCTTTCCAGTCTCTCAAACTCGCCTTTGTAGAAGATTGTCGCCTCCTCATCGCTCATTTGGGCCGCATCAATCTGAGTTTGTTTGGCCTTCTTAGCCCCGGCCACCAGCTGAGGAATGGAGTTATCCTCTTCCTCTTCTTCATCCTCATCAACGAGGGTCATCTTTTCTTTCATTTTCTCTTTCCTTTGCTTTTTCTCGCTTGGGCCTCGCAATGCTGATCCAAGCCGTTTAGTGGGCGCGGTTGAGGCCGATTTAGGGAGCGGTTTGGAAGGACTTTTTCTTTTCCTTGAAGCTTTCTTCATAGCCTTTCCAAGTGCGGTTGAAGCAAAGGCTCGGATTCATATCTACAAACATCTCCTTATTTTGATAAGTATCGCATCATAAATGGCTTTATAATCAACATTGCCAAAGGATCTTCTCAAGGAGTGCATAGCTTTTAGGCCAAAGGATTCTTCATCACCCCAATCAACACAAGATTCGTGGTTGGCAATCCTAAGCTCCTCCAAATGCCGAAAGTTTGCAAATATTGCGGTTAGCATTCTTCCAAAAGGTCTCCATCTCGATCTTCTCATTCTTGACCTTTTGTTGATACGAATCAATGCCGCCGGCTAATTCTCTCATCGAATTTTGGGCCAATGGAGCTTCATCTCGTTGTAGACGGCACAACAAGATTGCCATTGAGAAGAGGTGAAGTTGTTGTGGTTTCCTGTTTGCCACACACGTACTTCCCTACGAGATAGCACATATGGCTCATGATTTCACCAAAATCTTTCCTTGGCGTAGTTTTGTAAAGTCTAGAAAGAGAGGGCAGCCTTCCCGTTAGAGTTGAGCAGTAGCATCTTGAACCTCTTGAGAAACTTCAACGGGGCACCGTATACATGAAAACCGAAGGTGTTTCGATGTCCAAATAGTCTATGGAGACTCGAGTCCTTCAACAATTCCTACCAAACTTGGAATTGTGGATCCATCACCCAGCCTCGCTTCTCCCTTCTCACGGTTTCATAAACCGGTCAATGAAGACAGAATGGTATATTTCTCGCTTCTTGTTGAATAGGGAAGGATTCCGTAAACTTGCATCTTTCTCATCATCTCCCTTCCCGCAGCATCGACCGCATCTCAGGTTCATTTATTTCCCAACCTGGTAGGAAATACTTGATGTTCTGCAAATAAAACATACAAGTTAGAATTTTTAAGAAAAATCACAGTTCCCATGCGGTTGGTGCACACATGCGGTTGGCAATAGTGCGGTTTTGGAAATGAAAATTTCCAACCTCAAGAAAACTGTGAACACGTATAGAAAATAAAATAAGAAAAATACAAAAGTATATACTTAGCACGTGGCATTGTAATCCAAAATTATCCCACACCGCAAGCGGTGCTTAGAGAGGAAGGTTATGGTGTCCAAATTTATATACTTAGTAAAACTTAAGTAATTTTCTAGCATGCGGTTTGAAAATGTATATGCGGTTTTGAAAACATGTCATGCGGTTCTGAGATTGCGGTTTGAAGAACCAAAACACATGCGGTTTTGAAACAAACATAAGTAATTATATGTTCGGTTTCAGAAGATGCGGTTCTATGAATGATGCGGTTCAAAGACATGCGGTTCAAACATGCAACAAGGTAAAATTTTCAGAAATTTTCTAAGTATGGAAAAACAAGTTTGAAAATTAGATCAATCCAAAACATAAGAACTTTTCTGAAAATGAAGATGAACAAATACTTGAGTGCATGAAGAACACGAAGAACACCAAGAACAAGGTTTTGGAAAAAGTTAACCAAAATGATCAAGTAACATGTCAAAATGATCATATTGAGCAGTAGATTCATAATATAACAATAAAAACATCTACTTTACTCAAAATCATCCAGAAAATGGAAAAATCTAAAAGTGGGTTTCGAAACTTTGAAAGTTTAAAGTTCAAAATCAGTGTTCAAGATGTTGATTGATCATAAAACAAAGTATATAATCGAACAAATAACGATAATCCGAACATAACCTAACAATTATCATGCAAAGTGATCAAGAAATGAAGCATCTATGAACGTAAATTAGGTTAAGGTGTTCGAAGCTTTTCAAGTTCATCAATGGCAGAAACAGTTCTATAGCATGTATGATTTACAGAAGAAAAAGAGTCTAAAGTTCAGAAACCATACCATATCTTCAATGGGTTTGGGTGCCATTGATGAAGAAAGACTTAGAATTTTATGAAGATATGAAGGTTAGAGAGAGAGAGAAGATAAGTTGGTAGAAAGACTGACAGAGGTACGGCAGAGAGAGAGAGAAGACAGTAAAAGTTTTAAAAGGTGACTTATGTCTTCTATATATAGGAAAAAGTTAGGGTTTGGCGCTGAAAGGACAAACCGGTTCACCAACTCAGTGAATCATTGCAAAGCATGCACCCTTTCACTTCAACACGTCAAACAATGACTACTGACATGAAGGCCATTTAATGCTAATGTTCCCTTTGCATTGAATGCTCTTAAAATTTAAATTTTTGTGGGAAAACATTTGCAAATAAACCCTTAAAGAAAAATAAGGACTCGAAAAATAAATAAAAGGAATTTGAACATGCTTTTTTTTTTTTTTTTTTTTTTTTTTTTTTTTTTTTTTTTAAATAACTATAAGTAAAAGTAAAGATAGAAAATACTCCAAGTTGAACCGCGGTTAAGATCAAGCGGTTGAACCGCAAAGCATGCGGTTTTAAGTGAAGCTTGGCCGGTCATGCGGTTGAAAATCCTTGCGGTTTGGTACACGCGGTTCAAATAGTGGAATTGAAACTATACTCAACAACCAAGTTAGTTAATAAAGAGAATGGAATTTATTTAAGTTCAAGCATACCCATTTCTCCTCCGAGGAAAGAAAACCTCTTGGAGTCAAGAGCCTTTGTGAGGATATCAAAGAATCCGGGTTGTCTGTCCCCACATACTCTAAATGGATATTCCTCTTCTCCACATGGTCTTTGAGGAAATGATACTTGATATCAATATGCTTGGTCTTGGAATGCATGACAGGTTGTTGGAGACTCGAAATAGTTGAAGTGTTGTCACACATGATGGGGCAATTCCCTTCATGGATTCCATAGTCTACCAACCGCCGCTTCATCCAAAGGATTTGACAAAGAACAACTACCAAAGAAGAATATACTCACTTCGTGGTTGACACCGAAACCGAAGCTTGCTTCTTGCTGGCCCAAGCAACTAGTCTATTCCCGAGGAAATGACAAGTACCACTAGTGCTTTTCGTCAATAGTACAAGCCGCATAATCGCATCCGAATAACCTACAAGATCGAAGTTCGAATCTTTGGAATACCAAAGTCCAAGGTTAGTGGTTCCAGTATAAATAGCGGATTATACGCTGACCGCAATGAGATGTGCTTCTCTAGGATCTCGCTGATAGCGAGCACATACACGTACACTAAACATGATATCCGGCCTACTAGCGCTAAGTAAAGTAATGAGCCGATCATACCTCGATATAAAGTTTGATCAACTTTCTTACCTTTGAGATCCTTATCTAGCTTATTGCCGGTGGCCATAGGAGTATCATATGCTTTAGCATTTTCTAATCCAAACTTCTTTATTAACTCCTTGGTGTATTTGGCTTGGCTGAGGAAAATACCTTCTTCGCATTGCTTGATTTGAAGCCCGAGGAAGAATGTTAATTCTCCCATCATGCTCATCTCAAACTTGCTTTTCATTAGCTTCTCGAAACGCTTACAAAGTAACTCATTAGTAGAACCAAAAATAATATCATCGACATAAATTTGAACAAGTAAAGTATGCTCATTATATTTGGCAATAAAAAGAGTTGTATCAATTTTACCGCGTTTAAATCCTTTTTCTAGTAAAAATTTAGAAAGAGTCTCATACCATGCCCTTGGAGCTTGCTTAAGTCCATACAAAGCTTTTTGGAGTTTGTAGACATGATTGGGAAATTTGGAGTCTTCAAATCCAGGTGGTTGGGCAACATACACGGTCTCTTGCAGTTCGCCGTTGAGGAACGCACTCTTAACATCCATTTGATATAACTTGAAATGCTTGAAAGAGGCGTAGGCTAAGAAGATTCTGATAGCTTCCAATCTTGCAACTGGAGCAAAGGTTTCATCATAATCAATTCCTTCTTCTTGCCTATATCCTTGTGCAACCAACCTTGCTTTATTCCTAGTGATGCTTCCATTCTCATCCATCTTGTTCCTAAATACCCACTTAGTTCCTATCACTCCTTGATCCTGAGGTCTAGGCACCAAAGTCCAGACCTTGCATCTTTCAAACTGGTTGAGTTCTTCTTGCATAGCAACAACCCAACTAGAATCTTGGAGTGCTTCATCAATCTTCTTGGGTTCAACTTGAGATAAAAGAGATGTATGCTCGTCATAATTTGATCTCCTTGTTTGAACACCTAAAATGTATCACCAATCACATTTGTGAGGGGGTGACCGCCGACTTCACGAACCTCCGGGGTAAGTCCGGTTGGATCGAGGTTTGTCAAGATCTTCAATTGGAACATCGTTAGATCCTTCAAAGTCATGGAAGGTTAGTTGACGAAGAGGTTCTATAAGTCGGATAGGGGAATTCTCAACTTCTTCTTCCTTGCAGTTGCATCCGGGAGAGGGTTCTTCAGTGCGGTTTCAAAATTGCGGTTATGGGGAATTTCATGAGGGTGCCGGATTTTGCGGTTGAGGTTCAAAGTGCGGTTTGAGGTTCACCTGGTTCATTATGCTCAACAAAATCATCAAGAACATTTGGAGCCAAATGTGGCTCAAGGAGAGAATGCTCATCAAAAGTAACATGGACAGATTCTACTATTTTTAAACTAGTTTTATTGAAAATACGAAAAGCTTTAGAATGTTTAAAGATACCCAAACAAAAATACCTTCGTCGGCTTTGGCTCCGAATTTACCTCTATTTTCTCTTCCGTTGTAGAGGACAAAGCATTTGCGGCCAAAGATCTTGAAGAATGCAATGTTGGGGGTTCTTCCTCGCCAAAGCTCATAGGAGTCTTATTATAGGTTTTGTTGATGAGGGAGCGGTTCTGAGTGAAGCATGCGGTATTGATTGCTTCACCCCAAAATACCGAGGTAGCTTCGCTTCGTATATCATTGTCTTTCCAAATTTCAATCAACGTCCTATTCTTCCTTTCCACAACCCCATTTTGTTGTGGAACACCACTGTGGAAAAATTGTGATCAATCCCATGGTCATCACAATACCGAGCAACACCGTTGTTCTTAAATTCTCGTTCCATTATCTGATCGAACACTAACGATGTCATCTTCTTTTTGAGTTTGGAGCCGTCTAAAGAGTGCGGTGAGAATCTCATAACAGTCATCTTTGGAAATCATCATCTCAACCCACGTATATCTTGAGTAATCATCCACCACCACTAAAGTATATCTACTTTCTCCAATGCCGGCAGTGGTTACGGGCCCAAACAAATCTATGTGAAGCAGTTGTAAGCATCTTGAAGTTGAAGGAGCGGTCTTGCTGGTGAAAGACGACGCGGACTGCTTACCGAGCTGGCATGCACTGCATTTCTCTGGATGGTGGTCAGCCACTTTGGGTAAACCACGAACGAGGTTTTCCCTACCAATCTTTGCAAGATACTTGAAGTTCAAGTGGCTCAACCTCTTGTGCCATAGCCAACTATTTTCGCTCACATTCTTAGCTACAAAACAGAGATTAGTAATACTACATGCGTAATTTAGATCAATAATGTAAATATTACTCTTACGAATCCCTGTGAGTAGGGTGACGCCGGAAATGCTATCTTTGATAAAGCAATTTGATGACGTGAAGTTGCAAAGCATTCCTTTGTCGCAAAATTGAGAAATTGAAAGGAGGTTGTGCTTGAGTCCATCGACAAGAGAAACCTTCTCAATAGTTAGATTTCCTCTCCTTATAACACCATATCCAATGGTCTTGCCTTTGTTGTTATCACCAAAGGTTACAGATGGACCACTTGCTTCAACGACATCTTCAAGTAATGATCTATCTCCAGTCATATGTCTTGAGCACCACCGTCAAGATACCATTCATTATCCTTGGAGTGACCAGCCATGAAGCGAGAGGACCCGAAATGTAAACATTAAGAACGAGGTCCCCTTTATTCCTTGGGTCCTGAAGTTAGCAACCCTTTACGACCCACACCGTTTGACGAAGGAGGTTTGCTCTTCCCGGCATTGGATGTGAACCGCAAAAGGCATTCTCGCAGCCTTGTGACCTAAACCATCACACACGTAACATTTGTAATAGCTACAAGCTTCATGAGGTTTTACTAACTCCTTACTCTTCTTAGGAGTTGCATGCGGTTTTGGACAAGGAAGCGGTTTGGGAGGAGCAGCCCAGCTAACATTCCAAATTGATATGAAGGGAACAGGCTTTGGTTTGACCACGTATTTTCTGGGACGCTATTCCCGCTTTTGAAGGCGTGGAGGAGCGGTCGAAGAAGAAGCGCGGTCAGACCCGGAGTTAGCAGTAACCGCCTTTCCACCGTAAGCGGTTGGAGCAGAATTCTACCAATTCCATAAGCCATTTCCTCTTCAGATGCTTCCACGTAATTCTTAGGTTTTAACACGTAATTCTTCCCATATTGCTTTCCTTTAGGGTAGACATAATTTACTTGTCTTCCTTTACCCTTTCCTTTAGCATGCTTCCCCTTGGGAATTTCTTTAGTTAGTTCCAAAATTTCCTCATCCTTTTCACTCGAGGATGCACACTTCTCCTCTTCCTCGCATCCAAACCCTAGACCATCCTTAGTTCCGGAGGAACTTGGAAGTCCAAGATTTTATCCTTGGTGGATTGAGACTTGAGCCACGAATCAATAATCTTTTGACGATCGTCGATTTGGGTTACCAAGTCATCATTCCCGAGTTGAAGTGCAAAGCAACCTTAGTTTCAAGGATGCGGTTTTGATCAGCAAGAGGAGTCATCTGTTTGATTTGGTCCTTAAGATTAGAGATTTCAGACCTCATCAGCGCTTTTCTCCGTCTTGTACAGATTAAGTTCATCATGAGCTAAGCTTAAGGCTTTCTTAAGATTTGAGAACCGATGGATCACCATTTCAGCCTTTCCTTGAACATCTTTTCATGTTCCATGGGAGAAACCTCTTCCACCACCTTTTTCAACATTTTCTTTGGCATAGCTTTTGAAGGTGGAGCAGCTTTAGATGAGAAAATGGGACGTGAATACGAACAATTTCCTATCTTAACGCTAGGAGTAAGTTTAATATCATCATCCAATTTATAATTTGGAAGTTTTGCAAAAACCTCCTTTTCCTCCATATCATGCAACTCAAATGATTCAAAATCTGAGTCATCAGAAGTGTCTGCAACTAAGCGCAGGTTAACCTCTTCGGTTTCACCGTCACTTCCATCCTCGTAACTGTTTCAATCCAAGTTGCTAATTCCTTGGAATTCTCTTCCTCCTCAAAGAACCATTCCCTTTCGATGAGAAAATTTCAAGGAAAAGTTTTCTTTTTCATATATTCATATTTAGGCCGTGGACACTCGGATGCAAAGTGGCCGTGTTTCCTACGCTTGTAGCATACCAAGTCACTCTTCTTCTTTGTATCTCGTAGCCCTAGAAAATGTTGCAGGAGGTTTGCCTTTTGAAAATGATTTTGTGAAAGGTTTTGAGGATTTTCTAAATTTTTGAAATCTTTTCACAAACATGGCAAAATCATCATCATCCATCTCGATGAGTGATGAGGTTGATATGGAAGGATCAGTGGTTTGATTGGATGTGGATGGTTTCTCTTCATGTTCCACTACAACCATTGAAAGCGATTTGGTTTTTCCTTCTATCTCTTCAATATGATTTAGTTTAAGTTCATAGACTCTAAGATTGGCATACAAGTTACTTAATGACCAAGTACCCAATACTTTGGAGTCTTCTAGAGAGGTAGCCTTATTTACCCATCTAGAACCTAAAGCGAGATAGGAAAGTCATATTGATTTCCTTATCGGTTAAAGTTTTACCAAGAGATCTACAAGCATTAACTACCTCAACATATCGATCGTAGGTTTGACGCAAGGTTTCGTTGGATTTTCTTTGAAGTTGTTGTAGGATCTTTCAACAAGTGTATAATTTGTTTTCCTTGCACTCTTCGTCACCTTCGAGGTAGCTCTCTATGGCATCCCACATCTCGCTTTGCGGTTTTGAGGTACATCACTTTCGAAGAGTTGATACGGGGAGGGTTCCGTAAATGATGAACCTCGCCTTGCCGTCCAAGGCAACTAATCTTTTCTCTTCATCCGACCACTCATCTTTTGGCTTTTTGACCTCTGGAGTTTCGCATTGGTGGTTGCATCGGTGTTA
This sequence comes from Adenophora triphylla var. japonica, assembly GCA_022495995.1. NCBI lineage: Eukaryota > Viridiplantae > Streptophyta > Magnoliopsida > Asterales > Campanulaceae > Adenophora > Adenophora triphylla. Next base: position 325,249 of record JAFEMH010000184.1, read on the forward strand.
GCCTTCATTGGGATTAGAGGGCCATTGATCACGCACTCCACCAAAGATTTCATCTATGGTTTCCAAATGAATAAGCATTCGGCACTTCCGGATGTCAAAGTGGTCTTCGTCCAACATTGGAATGTGTGAATAGTTAACCGTAGTCATTGTCTTTGAGGTTGCCATATCGAATCGGCACACAAGTCGTTAAGCTTGAAAACAAAGTGGTTTTAAAATGTGTTTGCTCGATACCACTTGTTGGTCCCAAAGGTGGCAACAAGGGTGAAAATACATGTAGAGGGGGTGAATAGCCGTTTAAAAATTTTTCGCCCTCTTTTAAAGATCGAACCTCTTGCTTACAGAAAATCCTCTTGCAGCTGATAATAGACTCGCAAGTGATAGTGTAAAATGCACAAATGGAATAATAGAGTGTAAAGCGGTTTAGAGAGGCGGTTTGTAAAATGCGGTTTTGATGGTGCGGTTTTGGGAAGAGCAGGTTTACAAACACGTGTGGTTTTGACTTTGTTAACTCCAAACACTATTTCACAATAATGGATAGCTAAATAAAGATCAAACAGAGACAAAGATATATAATTAGCAAGCACAGTAAATATAAATGCGTAAAGTAAGAACACGCTATTTGGAGTGGTTCAATCGATAAACGATCTACGTCCACTACCAAGATGGTTAGTCTTGGATTTCTAAGAGAGATTTTATATTAAGTATTGTGAGATTACAAAGTACAATAAAATCTTTTCTATGAAGAACAAATCCAAAACTATAACCAGTGTATCTCAAATGAATAAACTATGTGTTTAGACAAGAGAGGTGTGTGTGTGAGAAACAAGATCAAGGCTCTTTAAATCTGTGAGATGTAGAGCTCAATGATTCTTGAATGTGTTAAGGCTTGATTTCTGGGCTAGGAATATTTCTTGAAGTATGAAGATGAAGATTCAAAGGGTTGAATAATTTCGGGGCGAGCTTCACTTCTATGAACACAAAGACTTCTCAATTTTTCAAGCAATCTTCAAATGGTGAAGATTGGGGGTATTTATACCCAAGCATCAAGAAACTAGCCGTTGGATACACCGTTGAAGGACAAGATTTGATGCAATCCTATTGGTCCACAAAGAACCACTTTTGTCCTTTGGTACAAACTGCAGGTAAAGCCGATCGTGCTCCAAACGCAAGCAATGAGGTTAGGACACTGTCACCTTTACAAGATCCTTGCGAGATCTTTTCGACATTGAATCACGTGACAAGATATGATGGTTGACTTTTGATATTGCTGACGTGGATTCCAACGGATAAAAAGTTGTTCACTTCAAGTAGCCAATCATTGGATGCGGTTGGTGAGACGCGGTTAGGAAAGTGCGGTTTTGCTACACCAGGAGGTTGCAAGGATGCGGTTGCACATGAACTGCACAGGTGCGGTTCAAGGGTGGTTGCATGCGGTTGGTTCAAGAAGCAAGTTCAAGACTTGAACTGCACTTGCGGTTTGCATGTGCGGTTCATGGTGCGGTTTTGAATACTTCAGGAACTACAACCTTGCTTCCAATGAAACTTGTGCCAGTCTTCAAGCCTAAGATTAACCTATTCTATAAAATGGACTTAGCTAAAAAATTGAAGTCTAAGCTTCATTACATAGGGTCCTAAAGTCCTTAAAGTAGACAGGAGGTTATGGTATCAATCAAATCAAATACAAAATAGGAGGGTTAAAACATGTATACCCAACAGCAACAATGGAAGAAAATGGCCTCTTCCTTCCCCAGCCTCGGCATTAAAAAAGGAATCTGGAAATTCAGTAAAAGTCCGACCGGACTCTTACTGCACCAGGAAAATTTTTGCCCCTTTTTGCCCCTCAACTTTTGGCAGTTTCAATTTTACCTCTTTTGGCCCCCCAAAAGTATAAAATTTCCTCTCAGTTAGACATTTCTAACACCCCATCCCCCGAGGATAAATTCTCAGTTAGTTTTCACTAACGCTCGTCTCCAGACGTTAACTTCTCAGTTAGTTTTCACTAACGCCCGTCTCCCGACGTTAAAATTTATAATGGTTTTCACCAATCGTGACCTTTCACGGTCCGATTTCAATCACCAATCGTGACCTTTCACGGTCCGATTCCAATTCTCAATCGCGACCTTTCACGGTCCGATTTCAAGTCTCAATCGCGACCTTTCACGGTCCGATTCCAATTCTCAACCGCGACCTTTCACGGTCCGATTCCAAGTCTCAATCGCGACCTTTCACGGTCCGATTTCAACCCTCAATCGCGACCTTTCACGGTCCGATTTCAAGTCTCAATCGCGACCTTTCACGGTCCGATTCCAACCCTCAATCGTGACCTTTCACGGTCCGATTTCAATTCTCAACCGCGACCTTTCACGGTCCGATTCCAATTCTCAATCGTGACCTTTCACGGTCCGATTTCAATCCTCAATTGCGACCTTTCACGGTCCGATTTCAAATCCTCAATCGCGACCTTTCACGGTCCGATCTCATATCCTTAATCGCGACCTTTCACGGTCCGATTCCAATCCTTAATCGCGACCTTTCACGGTCCGATTTCAATCCTCAATCGCGACCTTTCACGGTCCGATTTCAATTCTCAATCGCGACCTTTCACGGTCCGATTTAAATCCTTAATCGCGACCTTTCACGGTCCGACTTCAATCCTCAATCGCGACCTTTCACGGTCCGATCTCAAACAGTCAATCCCGACCTTCGCGGTCCGACCTCCACTCTCCTATCGAGACCTTCGCTGTTCGTCTTACCGGCAACAGCAATAAGCCCGAACCCCAAGGCACGAACGCCTTGCAACAATCCCTCTTCGGCCATCAAGGTAAGCCCGAATGCTCATCCCCAGCAGGATAAACCTGGCAACAGCAATAAGCCCAACACCCAAGGCACGAACGCCTTCATCACAGGATAAATGTATCCTCGCAACTCCGGTTTGAGGCGCCACACGCCCTCGTCAGTAGCAACTCCGGTTTGAGGCGCCACACGCCCTCGTATGATTCAGCAACTCCGGTTTGAGGCGCCACACGCCCTCGAAGGTTTCAGAAGTCCCAGGTTCAGACGCCTCCCAACAGTCTCCATTCAGGTACAGGTACCTCGCGAATGGTCTCATCCAGGTTTAGACGCCTCCTAACAGTCTCGCTCAGGTCAAGGTCCCCATGCGCGGCCCTTGCCCCCTTCGAACTACGATCGGCTTGATTCCCGCTCGGGATACGTAGGAATCCTTTTCATTAAGGGTCCAGCCAGCTGACCGCCCAGGTCTCCTTCAAAGTAAGGCATCCCGATTTGGATCCTTATCTTTTTCAACGACCCCACCTCCTTCGGAGGAGACGTCGCTGAGGGGCTAACTGTAAGTACCCAAATGCAGGATCGTCCAAATCCGTCGGCCGAAAGTTAACCGAAATCCGTTAACCGGCTCCGCTCCAGTTAACCGAACTCGTTAAACTCCCGTTCTGTGCCAACGAGACGTCCCGGATCGCCCGTGCATCCCGACGCCGAACCGTACTTAGCACGTGTCATCTCACGTAAAAGTATGGCTTTTCCGAAAAACGCATTTTCCGGCACTTTCCGGGCGTTTGACATTTCCTGATTTGTTATTTTAAAAAACGGACAAAACCGGGATCGGGGGACAAAATCCCACATGGCTGGTGACTCAGAGGGGCACGTGGCAGCCATGCCACCTCCCTCTAGTCACCCTTCAATCAAATTCAAAGGGAAAAGACCAAAATACCCCTGATTTGCAAGCCAAGTTTGGCCGGACTCACTGTGCACATTTTCTCGAAATTGCCAGCAAGTCCCTCAAATTCTCAAATTACCACAAAACCCCCTGGATTCAGGCCAAGTCCGTCCGGACTCCTACTGCAAATTTCACCTATAAATAGAAGTTGCTGTCAAAGGCAAATGGACAGAATTTTTACACCAAAAAATCACCACCCCCACGGCCTAAGCTGATTTTCACCCCTCCCGAGCTCCCGTTCTGTCTCGATTCGCGTGAAATCTTCGTATTTCGATCAAATACGCCCCTTGCAACTTCGAAACAACCTTTCGAATCACTTTCTGTGTCCCGTACACACCTCTCGAGCCAAAGGAGTCGACCCTAGCCATAGGTATAACTCCCTCTCTCTAAATCTCCCGTTCCGTCTCGATTTACGCGCCAGTCGCTATAACCGTTTCGAACGTCGTTATCGAAATGTAGACGCCTCCGTCTAACGGGGTCCGATACGTTTTAGCCCCTCGATCCTCTTCTCTTTCCGTAAGAGAAGTAATCACGGGTTAAAACGGCGTTCCGACCCCGTTCCGTTTACTTTTTATGTCATTTACCATTCCGGATCGATCGATCCGTTGATCGTCATTTACAATTCCGAGCCGTTTGGCCTCGTTGATCGTCATTTACAATTCCGAGCCGTTTGGCCTCGTTGATCGTCATTTACAATTCCGAGCCGTTTGGCCTCGTTGATCGTCATTTACGAATCCGGATCGTTTGATTCCGTTGATACCGCACTTTAAATACTGTCATTTACAAGTCCGACCCGTTTGGATCGTGATAGTATTTACTTTTCAAAGTCCGAGTCGCAACCCGATTCGTTGATCGCATGTCATTTAATACGCATTTTTCCCGTAAAAATCGTTAACAATGTAATGCCCGGTTAAAAACCGGAGTTCGTCCGTCGAACTCTCTTTCAAAACGCGCGAAATGACGTTCGGCCTCCGAACGCTCATCTTCAAACTCAAAGCCGCCATTTGACACTTAAAATCATTTAATACGCATTTTTCCCGTAAAAATCGTTAACAATGACTCGCACGATTCAAAATCGACGTTTGCCACGCAAACGCTCATTTCTGTCTCAAAATCGACGTTTGCCACGCAAACGCTCATTTCAAACTCAAAGTCGACGTTTGCCACGCAAACGCTCATTTCAAACTCAAAATCGACGTTTGCCACGCAAACGCTCATTTCTGTCTCAAAATCGACGTTTGCCACGCAAACGCTCATTTCAAACTCAAAGTCGACGTTTGCCACGCAAACGCTCATTTCAACTCAAAACCGACGTTTGTCATTCAAACGCTCGTCTTTTCAAAAGTCACCTAATCAACGTTTGTCATTCAAACCAAGATTAAGCTTGTCATTCAAGCCCCCATTTCAAAAGACACACACACACACACACACACACACACACACGATTTCGAGAAAGGTAGAAAGACTCGTCATGCGAGGCGTTTCGGGCGATCTCGTAATACTCTACCCGAAACGTAACTTGACCTTCGAACCTAACAATCTCTGGTACAAAAAAAGCTTTTTACTCGTTTTTGCTGCCAATAAAAATGATCCTTTTTTTAAAGCCTTTTCCTAAGTTTTTGCTACCAATAAAAACGACACCATTTTCAAAAGCCGTTTCTCAACGTTTGGGCTCAAAATACAAAAACCGCGTGGCGACTCCTCATTTTGTTCCTTCCCATGAAGCGAGGTCTCAGACACCAACCCCTCCGCAAAAGACAACCGCCTTTTTCGCGCCCCCCGCCCGCGCGCGAAAAAGATCGGGTAATTTCAGTTGCCTGTGGGGCTGCTCAGGGTAGAGCGAGACGGGCACAGCCGGCGCCTGTGGAGCGGGAGACTTCCCCTATTTCTTCTGAGCATTCTACTGAGACTCCTCTTTCTCCTCTCCTAGATCCCGGTATGGAGCTGCCTCCGGACCACGTCATCCTCGGGGATTTGCATGGGCAGGGGCACGTTTGGCACCACGGCGGGTCATCTTCGCACGTCCAGGAATCCGACGCGTTCACGTTCGGATATGACTGTTTTGCGGATCTCGGCTTGCCTTATCGTGGCGTACCGGTTGATCCAGGCGAGCCTCTCTCTGGAGACGAGGATGACGATTCCGAGCCCGAGATATTCATGGCTACTGAGGAGGCGGGCCCGAGTCGCAAGAGGGACCGGGGGAAAGCGCCAGCCACTGAGGATTCTGACTGATGATTTTTGGTTGATTTTGGGACTGTACCTATTTTGACAGATACACTTTATTTTTATTTTTTTTTGCACTCTTTTTTTTTGTTTTTCCTCTTTTTTTTGGAATGTAATAATCTAGGATTACTGTTATTTATTTTTTTATCTATTATGAATGTAATGTTGCATGAGCCCTGGTTTTTTGGCAAGGGTGTGAGGGTTTTGAGCTGTGAACTGTTTGGACAGGCTTTGCACAGGTTTCGAGCGAAATATTCCTCCGTGGTGCAGCAGTTTGAACTGCTGCAGATTTTTTTGATGGTGACATTTTCATCCGCGCGGATAGGGGTGAAATCTGGCAGGTTTCATTTATTTCGGTGGTTGGATCTGGTTTGGACCATAAATGTTATTGAAACTTCATCTTCTCCAGTTCAAACTCACTGGAATTTCGGGAGAGAAGAGAGAAACCATGGAAATGACCAAAAATTCTCTAAAATTGTCCAAAGAAATCCAAATGTCATTCTTTGAAAAGTTCAAGGAGTGGTGTAGGGAGATTATGCACGAGAGGAGGTCATTTTTTGAAGAAAGGTACAAGGTAAAGTGCTTGTGGTCTCTCAAAGAATTGGTTCCGGACTATGATCTTTTGAGGGCTTCTTCTTCATTTTGGGATACTAGAAGGCATGTTTTTTGCTTTTCTTACAATGAAGTTGTTCCGACTGTTGAAGAATTCCGGGCTTTGCTTGGCGATCCCGAGGTGGAGGAGATTGCGATTCCTTTGCCCGGAGGAGCTTCTTTTGTTGACAAGTTGTGCAACCTTCTTCATCTTTCTCCGGAGGAAGCACAAGGTATGATCCGTGGTCCTGATCATTTTGACATTTCTGGTCTTCCTGATAGATTTAGGGGCTTAGGCTTGATTGATGATGCCTATTGGGATGCTTTTGCACTCTGCGTGTTTGGTACCTTGTTTATGGTTTACTCTTTTGGGATTTGTCATCGGGCTTTGCTGGATGTGGTTGTACACTGCCGTTTGGGCCGGGATATTGTGCCCTTGATCCTGGGAGAGACCCTTCATGCTCTTGACAGGTTGGCTACCGGGAGGCGGTATATGCACGGGGGCAGCCCGTTTCTCTTGACTATGTGGCTGATGGAGCGCCTGGGGGTCCTTCGCGAAACTTCTGATGCGGTGAAACCTTGGACTTTTGCCAGGAGAGGGGTTACTGTGGACCTCGATGATCAGGGCTCATGGGAGTATTGGATGGCTTGTCGCCAAACTACGGATATCAGATGGTTGGTACCTCATTGGCGGGTAGAGACTCGGAGAGTGCTTCAGGATGGTTCTCATGTGATTATGCTTTCGGGGCTTTCCCAGTCCAGTTTTTATATTCCAGCTCTGGTTCGGCGGCAGTTTGGCTTGGAGCAGACTCCTTTGGAGGATTTTGAGGATATAGCTACCAGGGTGGTGGCTTCTGCTTCGATGGATGATCCTTCTGTATTCCCATTTCTTTCCCGAGCATGGAGGTATGACGTCTTTCCTCCTAGGGTTATCCTCAGGCGTCCGGGGCATGTATTTCTGACCACTTGGTACTTGGATTGGTACGAGAGGCACTTGGGGGAGACTCAGGTGGCTATTTTGAGACGGCGTGAGGCCATTGTTGGTGTGGAAGACATGACGGTTTCTGAGAGGAGGTCGGCTGAGGCGAGGGCCAACCCTCATGATAGGAGCGGGGATGTCGTGACTGACTACGAGTCTTATGTCAAGAGACAGGAGGGGCGGATTCCTATGTTGCCGGCTCGACTGCAGGAGATGAGAGACGAGGCTAGGGCTACTAAAGCCCTGACAGACGCTGGCTTGATAGATCCTGTCCCTACACCAGAGCTTGGTGGGAGGAAGACTGGCATTTTTCCCGTGCAGAGGAAGAAGACCCGAAGAGGAGGGAAGAAGAGGGGAAAAGCCAGTACGAGTGGCTTGGAGTGACTTTGAGGTTTCCGAGTATCCCTTTCTTGTCGTAGCAGACACATTAGTTATTATGTATTTTAGTTTCTTTTAGCAGGTTGTAATTCGTAGGAGTGAACCGAGCTTAGACTCATCAAAAAGTTTTTAACTGTAATGAATATGTGAATTGCTTCAGAGTTTTTTCGAAACGCCTTCATGGCTTGATCAATATATTGATACAAAGCATGATTTTTATTTGTGTTTTAGACCGAACCGTTTCCGGCTGCCTACGTTCCCCTTGGACTAAAGGGCTCAGGTCTCCGTAGTTCGACCCGGTTAAATTTTTTTTTTTTTGGTGCAACCCTTTTTTTTACCTAGGCCGCCCTTTTCGGGTTTTCAACCTAGTTGGGTATTACACTTTTAGAACTCTTTTTTGTTTTTTTTTTTTTTTGTTTTTTTTGGTGCAACCCTGTTTTTTACCTAGGCCGCCCTTTTCGGGTTTTCAACCTAGTTGGGTATTACTCTTTTAGCACTCTTTTTTTTGTTGGTTTTTTTTTGTTGGTTTTTTTTTTTTTTTGACTTAGTGTTTTATGCGTAGTATCTGCGCAGCTTATCGCCATTCACCGGGTGTACAAAAGGATTTCCGTCGAGGTCTGCAAGTTGCATGGCCCCTCCGGAGAAGATTTTCTGGACGACATATGGCCCGACCCAGACATGCTCCCATTTGCCAAGCGGGTTGATGCGGACTGGGGGCTTCTCTTTCAAGACGAGATCACCTTCCCTGATCTCCCGATGTTTTACTTTCTTATCGAAGGCTCTGGCCATCCTTCCTTGGTAAGCTCGGATATGTTCCATGGCTTTCAATCGGCGTTCATCTAGCAGGGCCAATTCATCATGGCGACTCTGGATCCATTCAACCTCGTTGATCTGACTTTTCAACAAGCACTGAGTGCGAGGGATTTCTAGCTCGACTGGGAGTACGGCTTCCATTCCGTAGGTAAGAGCAAACGGTGTTTCCCCGGTCGCCGTTCTGACGGATGTTCTGTATCCCCAGAGAGCAAGGTGAAGCTTGTCAGGCCAATCTCTGCCTCGGACAGCCATTTTCCGAATGATGTTTTCCAAAGTCTTGTTGGCTGCTTCAACGGCTCCGTTAGTTTGGGGCCTGTAGGGAGATGACTTGTGACGGGTTATTCTGAACTCTGCCAGTAGCCTGTCGCATTCCCCTTCAAAGTGGGATCCATTATCTGAGATGATTTCGGCCTCCGTCTCGATTTCAAAGCAATAAGCGGGGTTTTCTCTTCTCCCGACTCAGAATGGCTTGACAGACTTTCCCTCGGGTATTTCGACGAGAGAGGCTAGTGTTGCCAGAGCGTCTGCGAATCTTTTGCAATCCCTGGGCAAGTAATGAAAGCTGATCTCCTTAAATTGGGTCACTAGCTCTTCCATGTAAGTGTGATACTTCTGCAGACCTGGATCCACGGTCTTCCATTTGTTAGACACCTGGTTGATGATGAGGGTAGAGTCACCGTACACTTCCAATTCTTGGATATTTCTTTCAAGAGCGGCCTCAAACCCGGCTATGCAAGCTTCATATTCAGCGACATTGTTGGTAACCTCAAAATTTAACTTTACTGCTATGGGAGTGTGCTCGTCAGTAGGATCGACCAGAAGCATTCCTATCCCATTTCCTCTTTTGTTTGACGCCCCGTCAAAGAAGAGCTGCCAACGATTTTCTCCTTCTAGAGCAAAGATTCCGTCATCGGGGAATTGGGGCTCAGGTCCTCGAGACTCATCACTTGGGAAGTCGGCCAGCTGCTCTGCCATTACCCGCCCTTTCATGGATTTTCTTGTCACATAAGTGATGTCGTATTCGGCCACAAAGAACGACCATTTTGCCAACCTCATGGAGATGGAAGGTTTGTCGAACAAATATTTGATGGTATCCAACTTTGAGACCAGATGTATCGGGTGAGACTGCATGTAGTGTTTCAACTTTCCCACTACCCAGACTAGGCCAGCGCAAGTCTTTTCACAGGCAGAGTAATTGAGTTCGCTCCCTTGAAGCTTTCTGCTTACGAAATAGATGGCGTTTTCGACCTTGGAATCTTTCTTCTCTTGAGCTAGCATAGCCCCAATTGTTGTATCCGTGACAGTCAGATATAGCAATAGTGGCTTCTGCTGATGTGGCGGGCAAAGGATTGGGGGATTCACAAGGTACGCCTTGATCTTTTCAAAGGCGAGCTGGCATTCTGGAGTCCATTCTGTGCAGACATTTTTCTTCATCAACTTGAAGATTGGCTCGCAGATCGAGGTCAGCTGATTTACAAAGCGGCTTATGTATTGAAGTCTTCCCATGAAGGATTTTACTTCTGTCAACGTCCGAGGTGGCTTCATTTCGACTATGGCCTTGATCTTCTGGGGATCTACTTCAATTCCCCGTTCCGTCACCATATATCCTAGCACCTTGCCTCGTCTTACACCGAAGGTGCATTTGGCCGGATTAAGCCTCATACTGTGGTCTTGGAGGCGGCTGAAGAATTTTCTCAAATCAACGAAGTGTTGGCCATTGGATCCTCTGGAATGTTCTATCATATCGTCCACATAGACCTCGATTTCTTTGTGGATCATGTCATGGAACAAAGTTGTGGCTGCCCTCTGATAAGTAGCCCCGGCATTCTTCAGTTCGAATGGCATAACAGTGTAGCAATACGTGCCCCAAGGGGTGGTGAAGGCTGTCTTGGCTTGGTCTTCCTCTGCCATCTTGATTTGGTTGTAGCCGGAAAATCCGTCAACGAAGGACTTGACCTCATAGTTGGCCGTGGTATCCACTAGCATGTCAATATTTGACAAGGGGAAATCATCTTTTGGACTAGCCTTGTTCAGATCTCTGAAGTCCACGCAGCATCGGATCTTTCCGTTGGCCTTGGTAACTGTCACTATGTTGGAAAGCCATGTCGGATATTCAATCACCCTGATGAACCCTGCTCTGAGCATTTTTTCAATCTCCTCTTTCACCTGTAGAGACCATTCGGGTTTAATTCTTCTTAACTTTTGCTTTACTGGCTTGACTTCTGGGTCGAGCGGTATCCGGTGTTCAACTATGGAAGGGTCGAGGCCTGGCATATCCTTATAGGACCATGCAAACACATCCACAAATTCTCTTAGCAGCTCAATCAGAGTATCCTTCTCGGTCCCTTCAAAGAAACTACCAATCTGCGTCTCTTTAGGCTCTTCTGCGGTTCCCAAATTCACACTCGTCAAAACCTCTTCGGCAGCTTGGGCTCGATTTTCCTCTTTCCGAACAACCTGCTTAAAGATTTCTTTAATATATTGTTCATTTAATGTGTCTGCTTCTAATGAATCATTATTAACTGTTTCTAGGTTATTAGTTAATTTATCATTAGTTAGAGTGGCAATTAGGGGATACTCGGAAAGGTTCATCATTTCATTGAGAACGAAAGGGAATACAGCGTTTGCTACAACCTCGTAGTCTTCAGGCGTAAGGCCATCGGACGACTCGAGAGACTCGAACTCAATAATGAGAGACTCGGGGGACTTTACATAGGTTGACACAAGGGGACGGGGGACCAATCCAAGTTTGGTGATCATTTCCTCCTTGGTTGCGACCGGACCCGAGAGGATTTCCCAATTCTTCAGTGGCATTGCTGTCAGGGGCCTCGTGACTCGGGAATTGCATTGTTCTTGTCCTCCTTCCTTGATCATTGCTATCATCTCTTTGACTGAACCAAAGTCGATCAGATCTGGCACCTGGGCCTCTTCTCTGAATACTTGTTGCATAACGGGACCGTCCCAATCATCTGAAGGGAATTCTGTAACTTTGGCTTTCGGCATGGTCAGCTCAAACTCAAGCTTTGGGTCTTTTTGGGCAGTCGGGATCACAGTGGCAAGCTTGATAACTTCCTCATCGTAGGTGACATCATCGGGACTGGTGCCATTCTCAAAACTGAGTATATGAATGTAAGGATCTGCTTGCAAATACGCTGCATCCTCGACCCCGGAGAGTCCTAATTTGTTGTCGTTTGATTGCTCAATCCAGACATAAGGGCATCTTGAACCTTGCTGTGCTGCTGGAGCTGCTAAGAAAACCTCATGCCCCATACTCAAGAGGAAGGGTTTGGTGGGTAATTCCTCTTGTAAGACATCCCACACAACTGTCATGCATTCAATACGAGTATGACGGTTCTCTTTGACTTTTATCACAAAGATTTCCTTGCATGGCTGGGCCAGAGAGTTGACTTGGAGAATGCTGATAAATCTTCGATTGGAGACTGGGGGTTTATGTGCCCGCGTCATGGCGATGCTCAGTGTTTCTTTCCAGTCTGCCTCCAAATGTTGGAAACGGCAATTGAACTTGAGGTATCGGACCTCTTCAGGGCCTGCCGGCTCGAGTGCACTGACATAGTTAGCATTACTGGTCTCTGAGGGATTCTGATGAGACTTGCCCCGATAGTCCCTTGGTTGATTTGAGGGAGGTAGCCCCAGTCTTTGGCTGCGGGCATGCTTGACTGCTGTCTCGGCTTCGTTCCCTATGAGGAAACTGTCCCCTCGGATGACTTCAAGATCTCCCTGACGGTTAATGAACTTGACGCATTGATGGAGAGTGGAAGCTATGGCTTTCATGTGATGTAGCCAAGGGCGTCCCAATGTAGCCGTGAATTCGGATCAATATCCATTACATGGAATTTTGCTGGCACCATTTGGGTTTCGAACCAGAGCTCCAGAGTCACCGTCCCCAGGATAGGACGAGATGTGCCTTCGTAGGCCTTGACAGTCTGGATAGATGGGATCATGTGCCTTTCATTGATGCGTAGGGCCCGCATCATGCTGAGGGGAAGGACGTTAAAGGCTGATCTGTTGTCCACCAATACCCCGGGGAGTGATATGGTGTTGAGCCGGAGAGTGATGTACAGGGCTTCATTGTGTCCGGAGGCGTCTCTTGGCAGGTCTTCGTCGCAGAAGGTGATCATACTACCATATATCAGGGGATCATAGATTTGGTCTCTATCCGGAGAAGGAGAGTCATCAAGCCATCCGTTTCCTGTCTTTCTCTTGCGAGGTAAATCTTTTGCTGAGGCTTCAAGGCTGTGTTGAGGTTGTTTGTGGCGGTTGCCACCCTTGGCCAGCACATTGATTGAGTGCGAGTGCCAGGCTGGCTTTGATCTTTATTTGTCGGTACGTGCTCGGAAGTTGGATAAATTGAACCTTGGCTGATTCCGCAGGGGATTAGGCTTCTGGCTGGCAGTGAAATTACCCAGATCTGAGGTACCCTTGTGTCCCAAGGCCTGCATTCTGTTATCAGCAGGACTTTTCGGCCTTCTAACCCCTGTTTGTTCTAGAGCGGCATGGTCTGGAGGAAGGGAGGACTGGCTGGAGTAGAGTACGTAGTAATCGAACCTTCCGGATGGCTCTCCGAGTGTACCCACACTGGTATCACTGGCTTCGAACCTTTCTTTCAATTTCTGCTGGGAGGAAGCTTTCTTCTTCTTAGGTGGGCGGTCCTCGCTTATCCAATCTTGATAGTCCCTTTCGAGGCAATCGGAGCAACATGCATATCCCACCAAATGTGCTCGGCAATCGGTGGTGGATTTGGGACCTCGGGCCGAGCCGTGCTAGAATGACTACGAGCCGAACCACTGGGGAGATTTACTGTTGGGCTCACCGGGAAGCAAATGGTTGGATTCTGCCGAGTAATGAGAGGCAACAGGCACATATTTGTCCTTTAGGGGAGCCCCAGTCAGTTGGGGGATCGCCAATGTTCCGAGATGACGTGTGGCTTCTTCGATCCAGGCCTGCTGTTTATTTTGGCGTTCCTCAAGAGCCCTGATGACTAACCACATTTCCTCCGTTGTTCCCCAATCTTGATTCTCTCTACTGATGTTTGCAGGACCGGTATCATCTTGAGAGGGGACGCCCGACGGTTGCTGAGGCATACCGAACTGATCCATCCTTGACTGCTGTTGGAATGGTGGCGCTTTGAACTTCTGTTTGGGAGCTAGCTGACCTGTAAGTCGACGGGCAGGAGTTCCTGCAGTGGTGGCATAGGAAGCCGAGGGTGGTATCCCGGGACGATTGAGAGTGGGAGTAGGACTTTCTTCATTCTTTATGGTAAAAATGTCATCGGGATTGAGACTGACAGCGAAACCATGGCTCCTGATGGCTTCCATAAGGCTAGTAATTTGAGCTTCCTGTCGCAGTCTCATATGTTCTACCAACCGGATCCAATGTTGATCTGTCTGAGGGATCCCGGGGGGCAGAGTGATGTTGTCCCCATCATTACCAGCTGATGCAGACATTCTGAAACCCGGAGTCGGAACAAATGGTGAAGCTGACGATGCGCTTGACTCTTCCCAACTGATCAAACGGTGACCCGGCGCCCGAAACCAAGCTTTGTGAGGAGCTGCGGGGGGAAAGACACGAGGGTTCAGATATTTGGGAGTGAAGGAGGGTAGGTGTTTGGGCTTAGGGCTCATGCAACATGCAGTTATTTGTTCTTGTTTACTTAAAACGTATTTTATTAACCTAATCGGTTGGAAAAGATTGCTCTTCTTTTTCGCAAACTACTCTGATTCCTGGATCAGTGGGCCCCATCACTACGCCTGCGGACCCTCAACCTGTAACCCCGAACAAGGGTTCCGTAGGGCAAGCAGGTCCCACCGACCAAAAAGAAAAATGATCCTAAAGTCTGGCGGGTAATCTAGTCTTAACGAGCATTCGATGTAAATTACGGACAAAGCTGACGTCAAAGGTCAAGATCATGTCCGGAGGGCTCGACGAAAAGTCGGCATGGCTCGGACTGATAAACGTCCATAATTGATCTTGACCCGTCGTTAGTTAGGCCGTAATTAGACATGGAATAATCATTAATCCTTGATGACTCAGTGTCATGCCGGGAGTCGGTGCATAAGTTGTGCCAGTCAAAGTCAAAGTCAAGGCGCCAGTTAATATCTGGTCAAAGTTTGTGGCGGAAAACCGGCATGCCTTCGATTGATTAGGGTCCCCGAAAGATATTGACTTGGTATGCCGACTAAGGCTCGACAGGAAAGGTGTATACACAGACCGGGCATGACACGGACCAGACTAAAAACCAACCGGGTCTCGGACAAAGTGTGTCACGGACAAGTGCATGGTCGACACGAGGCTCCAAGGGATGTTTGGGTAGTCCCGTGCTCGGACCGAGAGGCGTAATAAGGCCAAACGGGCTGCTACTGGGATTTCCCCGGATTAAGGATGTAGTGTGCAGTGTAAGGCCAAGCGCGCGTAGTGTGCAAGCAGTCTATCTTCTTTTTCTGAGTAAGATAGAAATTTTTATGTGTCTTAAAAAGGATGATGCATGCAAAAAATGATTTTTTTTTTTGAAATTTTTTTTTTTGAAAATCTTATTTTTTTGAATTTCTTTTTTTTTGAATTTTTGAATTTTTTTTTGAAATTTTTTTTTTGAAAGCAAATAAACACATAAGCACATAGGCACAAAAATTCAAACAGCTTTAAGAAAATGATTCCGACCGGTCAAAATACCGATTCTTCCGGATACCAAACAACACGAAATGTGCAAAACCAACACACACACACAGTACAAATGGTTTCAAATGCCGGGACGGAAGTTTGACCCACAAAAGCTTTTCTTTTTTTTTTTTTGAAAAAGATTTTTTGTTTGAAAAAGATAAAGCTCATTTTTGGGTCCCCAACGGAGTCGCCACTGTGATGATGTCCACCGCATTTTGGTACTCAAAAGACTCCTTGAAGTTGAAAATCAATTCTACCAGAATGAAAAAAGCAGTGGACACTTGATTTTGAAATGAGTTTAAGAGCTTTAAAACTTCAAAATCTGGGGAAAGTCCGAGAATGAAAGTTGTTCAAAACATCTTAAATAAGGTGACTAAAAAAGACTTTTCCATTTGGAGATGATTTGATGGACCAAAACCTTCTGGAAATCACAGATATGAAATCTGGATTTCCAGAGACTGCTAAACTGACCTTTGGAAAGTAATTTGAAAAATGGAGTTAGACTAACACAAAAAATAAAGTAAAAATATGTCTGGAATACTACAGATGTTGGCTACAAAAAGTATTTTGTAGTCAACACCCAATTCCAAGTTCTTCTGTGTCCAAAAAATTAGACAATGGACTGAGGTCTTAGAACAATGCTACTGGACAGCAAGATGTTCTTGAAGGAAAATGTGTTTTAAAAAGGGGTTTGCATCCATGCTTGTCCCCATTTCCTTAGGCTTTGATTAGTGATCACTAGACATTTTAGTGGTGATCTACTATATCAAGCCATCCTTAGGGTACATTAGGACTTAAAGCACTTCATTTGCTTGGGAAGGGGGAGATTTAACTTTGAAATCAAGATTTTATGTATGAAAATGATTTTGGAAAACACTTTTGAGTGAATGATTTTGAGGAAGAACACTTTTAAGTGAGTAAGAAGTAATTTGGACCTTTTAAATGGTCATCCATGGAAATTTATTCCAAGGTGACTACATTTTTAGGTCAAGCAAAGATGAACAACAAACAAGTTGATGAACAAACTACATTTTTGAAGTTTGAAATGCATGCATGGATGAAGGAGTTTAGGGTAAGGAGAAGGAGGGTTTACCAATATTCTTTGTGTTTATGCTTGAGGCTTGAATTTGAGAGTGTTTAGTGAGTGAATTTTGGGAAAATAATCAAAAGAAAAAGGTGGCAATTCAAGGGAATTCCCACTGTTTTCTCTAGTATTCTCGCCAAGGTGCTGTGAGTGAATTGTTGTTGCTTCTTTGTTCATGGGACTGAGGGGCTCAATTTATAGGCCTCTGAAAACTTCATTTCCATCCGCGCGGATGGTTCCTGCAGCGTGCACTGTTCATTAAATGCAGCTGCAGGCTTTGGACCAAAGGAATATTTTCAAAATTAAGCAACCAGTTTTTGTTCCAGCAGCTTCCATTTCGGGTTTTTGGCTTTTTTGAGATTCTTTTCTTGGTTTAACTCTAAATAGCAATGCCTAATTTACCCTTGCTTTATTAGAAAAGTTAGGAATTGTTAGAAATGTTAGGAATGTTAGGGCTTTCGTTAATTTTCTAACGAAAATACTAACAACTCAAATTGGAGCACTTACACCAAGCCACCAAGTTTGGACATATGAAAATATACACCCCTGTAACCAGTGTTCTAAAAATCGGCCTAGGCGGCCGCCTAGGCGGCGCCTAGGCGCTAGGCGGCGGCCGGGCGCCGCGACTTTAGGCTAAGCGGGGCAATTAGGCGCTAGGCGGGCTAGGCGGGGCTAGGCGGGCTAGGCGGTCTAGGCGGCCGGGCTGGTCGAGATTAGGCGGGACTAGGCGGGGCTAGGCGGGGCCTAGGCGGGATTGGGCGGTCTAGGCGGTCGAAGAGTTGGCGTTCGAGTTTTTAGATGCGTTCGACCGTAACGGGTGTAACTTTTGATTCCGGAGGAGTTACGGGACGCACAGCATATCAAAACGACCGTCTTTTCGAGAGGAACAAAATTCATGGGCTATGCCCCCTGAGCGGCCCATAAATAGGCCAAAAAACACTTCTAAGGGCCTCAAACGGCCTTCTGAAGTTTTCATCCGTTTTTTCATTGTTTTGGACCTTTTCGTAATTTTGCAGTTTTAGGGTTTCTTTTCAGTAGGGTTTTTTCCAGACTTTATATACTTTATGTTAGGGTTTTGAGAAATGACGCCGTCTTCTAATGTTATGGTTCAATGACCGAAATGCCCTGATCCATAGTTGAGTTGTTCAAGATTTATACATTTATCCTCTTGAATTTGTCACTATGGACAAAAACTATGGAATATATATAAAAATGTGTGTAAATTCGCGGCCCCGCCTAGGCCCCGCCTCGGCCCCGCCTAGGCGCTCTAGGCGCTAGGCCCGACCTCGCCGCCTAGCGATTTTTAGAACCTTGCCTATAACGGAACGGCGATCATCCGGTGATCCGACCCAATCTGAGTCTGAGAAAGCCCGTAAGGAAGTATCTTGTGATTTAAAGAAGTGAAGATCAAGATACAACAGGGGCGGATTTAGTGTTATAGGTACGGGTGCACGTGCACCCGGTCAAATCCAATTTCTTGTTAAAAAAAATAAAATTTTTGTGTGTATATATATTATTTGTGCGTACATTAGACACATTTAGGACAGCAGCTTGGTTGGTTTTGGTGTTAAAAGTCCCCATGGGTATCAAAATTTGGTTTTAGGACCCTTAGGACTAGGACCACCATTGGACTTGCCCTAAAGAAGCCGTGTTCAATTCTTGCTAGCTACAATATTTTTGAGTTTCTTTTTTTTTACCTTTCTCAAAGTTTTTCTTGAATTCTTTTTAATTATTACCCTGAATATAATTTTTTTTATTTACAATTCAAATTATATTTTTTTTGCCTCTATTATGATATATACTTTTTTTTTTTAAATCTTATACTTAAATTCTTTTGACCATCACTTTAATCAACTTAACTAATTTTTATTTATTCATTATTTATTTTCATCATTTACTGTTTGAAATTATGTTGTGTAAATTGTGCACCCGCTGGTTAAAGGTTCTAGATCCGCCACTGAGATACAATGTGCCATTGATATACAGAAAAATCCATTTGAATGCCACTAGGTGCGTCGTGAGAGGAGAGTGCATAAACTGGCAGACTTGGTTAACAGCGAAGGAGATGTTCGGGCGTGTGAGGTATTACAGGCCGCCCACCTTACTGCGATAAGTGGTGGCCGAGAGATGGGAATGTAGCGCAACAGGGGTAGTAGCTAGCTTACAACCGTCCATTTTAAACTTTCGAAGAAGATCCAGCGGGCTTGGCTAAGAATCAATTATGTTTCAGAACGATGAGTTTCTATCCTAAGGAAGAAACCTACGACTTTTAAACGTACCACATATGCTATCAATAATTGTGGAGACTTCAGAATGAGAAGAGCCTGTGCTATAAAGTCATCAACATATACCAAGATAGCAAACAAGGAGGATCCATTGTGATAGATAACCAAAAAACTATCAGATTTACCGATGAAAAATCCGAATGATAAGAGAAAGTCATGGAGGCGTTGAAATCATGCCTGTGGAGATTGTTTCAAACCATATATGTACCGATGTAATCGACGCACATGATCCGGAAAATCTGAGTGAGAGAATCCACGAGGTTGTGCCATATATACTTCTTTGTAGAGGATTACGTTCAAGAATGCATTTCGGACGTCCAATTGTTTCAAAAGCCAAGAGCGAGCGTGAGCAATAGCAAGAATTGTGCGGATTGTTGGTGTAAAGACCCGAAAAATTTTGAAATATTTTTGTATTATTTTAATAATAATAATAATAAAATAATACTCCTTAATTGAATTGGACTTGGGTTAATTAAATGGACCAATTTAATTAATTAAATCAAGTGGGCTAAGTTGGGCTTAGGAAGTCAAAGGGGCCCAAGGAGGTGAAAGCCTAGGATATAAAAATAAAACCTCATTATTATTTTCTCATAATCTTTCATTTAACAAAGAGAAAGAAAGAAAAAAGTCAAAAACCCTAAACCTAGAAGGAGGGAGGCGGCTGGTTGCTTGGAGGGGGATTACAGCCGATTTTGGCCTTCTTTTGGCCATTGTTCCTTCATCAAAAATCAAGGTAAGATGATAACCTACAATCTAGTTTTTGTTTCATCCAATTCCGATTTAAATTGAATTAGTTATGATTTTTCAAAGTTTAAAATCATTTAATTCTAGGTTTAGCCAATTTTGGATTTCCAATGATTAATCCTAGGGTTTATGAAATAAATTAAGGATTTAATTATTGGGGAATTGTAGGTTATAATGAAATAACCCTAACCCTAGTTCATATTGATTTGAAATTGAATCAAACACAATTAATATGATTAAAGAGGGTTTTTATTAAAGAATATAGAAACTAAATAATTGTTTAATGTTTAAAAATTTAAAAGAGGAACAAAACAAATTTTTTAAACAAACTGGGAGTCGGCCGAGGTGTGTTTTTGGCTTGATTTATGTGTTCTCCACATAAGTGTTAGTATTTTTGTTAGTTTATATAAAAGCAGTTAGTTTTTAAACGAAAAATGGACTAAACTGCAGAGTTTTCAAAGCTGAAAGGATTTTTCAGTTAAGTTACTAACTGAACAGTTAATTTCAGGACTGAACAGAAAAGTTCAAAAGTTCTGAGGGACTGTTCTGTAATTTTCAAAATCTGAAGGACTGTTTTGCAATTACTGAAAAGTTGAGGGACTGTTCAGTAATTTTTCAAAAGTTGAGGGACTGTTTTGTAATTTTCCAAAAGTTGAGGGACTGTTTTGTAATTTTCCAAAAGTTGAGGGACTGTTTTGTAATTTTCAAAAGTTGAGGGACTATTTTGTAATTTTCAAAAGTTGAGGGACTATTTTGTAATTTTCAAAAGTTGAGGGACTTTTCCGTAAAAACTGAAGAGTTAAAGGACCTTATTGAAATTAAGAAAATCTAAAGGAACCCTTAGGAATTTAGGGAAAGTCCAAAGACTTTAAAGGGGAATATATCAAAGGAAAAGAAGAAGAATAACACTTTAAGAATACTAAAAGACTTAGGTTCCAAAGTGTTAGAATTTCGAAATAGAAAGTTTCTAAGTTAAGAAACTGCTAAATTAGGAAAGCTTCTAAAAATAGAAGGTTAGTTAACCAATTAAGGTGAGTCCGAGAATAACTCATAGGTTAACTAAGGAAAGGAAGTATAGGTGCATAAGAAGTAATAAAAGGTTACTTGTGCCTAAAATATGCTATTACGTGATTGTAGATTTCGCGTAAAGGGCGTTGCTAAGCAAGGAAGCAAAGCTAAGGTAAGGAATTACGATCCTAAGTACTCTTGTACATCAATTCGTTTGGAAACTCCATTGAGTCTTTTCAAAACATGAATGCTATCTGTGGCTGATAGTAATTTTTAAAATACTCTGATGAAATGTATCGTCATTGAAAATTCCTTATTCTGTGATATGTTCTTGTTCATGGAATATCTGCAAGTATTGAAATTGCTATGTGTGTTCTTGTACCTCTGAATGCACTGTATGTAATAACTAGTATGCATTACTATTTACTAGTTATGAAATTATGCTTAATGAGAAAAGCATGTATTATGAAAAATCGACATCAATGTAGGTGATCGATATGGGAATACTCAATGTAGGGTATAACCCATGTAATAACTAGTATGCATTATAATTTACTGGTTATGAAACTATGCTTAATGAGAAAAGCATGTATTATGAAAACACGACATCAATGTAGTTGTTCGTTGTTTTGGGAATTACTCAATGTAGGGTATGACCCATGGAATTGACGGAAGTCTGAAAGCATAACAAAGTTGTAGTTGCCACACTTTCTTTGCTATGAAATATACACATAATTATTGTTTATAACCTATCCTTGAATATAATTTTTGGATGCGTTCTTTCTAGTCGTCTCATCATTGTATCGATGAGACCACGTATGAACTTACTGGGCATTGTTCGCTCATTCCTTCATTTTCTTTTTCCCTCAGGACCGGAATAGAAAGGAGGAGAACCGTCATCAGAAAGAGGCGGAGAAATTAAGTAGAATAAATGAATTATTTAATGATTCCGAATTTCAGGACTTTTATTAGTATTAGTTACTGTATTTAGCCGTTACATCTGATCTTTCCGCACTTATGTAATGGTTTGACTTAAGTTACCATTGTGGACCCGTATTTTGGGTATTTATTTATGTTTATGGAATTATGGAAATTATGGAAATTCGGGGTCGTTACAGTTGGTATCAGAGCCAGGTTTTAGGTCTCATGGGAAGTGTTAGATCTAAGTACCTTGGAGTAATAGAATTGACTTTTGAGGAATGAAACCCAGAATTAAGAAATGGTTCTAGGTTTGAAAATTATAAAGTTAGGAAAACTAAGTGGAAAGGTTAAATGAATAACTTACTCGTTGCTTTGGAAGATTAAAGCATATTTATTTTAAGTATATAAATATTATGTATTGAAGAGATACTAATGATGATATGACTTGATTCTAGGAGATGATCAGGAGATATTCTTTGAGTTTTGGCTGGTAATATGACCTAGGAGAGTCAAAGGTACCTATAGAAAAAGACGAGGCAGTTATCGAGGTAATAAAGAATGAGGTTTCTAAGGTGAGATACTTGAGGTATAAGCTGAAGAGATTGGGAGTAGTGAAGCTACTCCAATTGTAATTGAAGATGATGATTAAGAGTTAGAGACAGTAAGAAGGTCTAGAGGAAGACCAAGAGGTTCTAAAAAGACACCAAAGGTACCTAGTGAAAGACCTAGGGGAAGACCTAGGAAGGTGTTGTTTCACGATTGAAAAGTGGGACGTTGAGTTATTTATGAGTAGAGATAATGAGTAGTTAGTTCTAAACGAACTCCAGATATTTTGTGAATTTAAAGAGTTTAAGGCAATGATAATATTTAAGTTTATTTGGAGGAATTGTTTATGTTTTGTTCTGAAGTGTTAAGCGTGTGTGCTAACCTAGAACGAGAAAGTTGGTCAAGTGAAAAGACCATGTGTGAAAAGTATTTGGCTGATTGAAATGGCCAAGTGAGAACAATGATTGGTCTACTGAAACGACCAATGTGAAAAGATGAACGGCCTATTGAAATGGTCGAGTGTAATTAAGTTTGGGTCTAGTGAAACGACCGGTAATTGATGAGTGGTCTATTGAAACGACCAAAGATATGATGAATCGACGATTAAAAGGAAAAAGTTAAAATCTTTTGAGACGGACTCAATGAGGTAATTATCCAAGTAACAAACCTATAAGAAGTCATATTTTCCCTAACTATAATGTCCCTAAGGGGGGGAAGGTTACTAAATTTAGAAAGTTACTAAATTTAGAAAGTTACTATTTTAGGAAAGTGCCTAAAATAGAAAGCATAGAAATACTATTTTAGGAAAGTACCTAAAATAGAAAGTGTAAAGTAGGAAGTTACTATTTTAGGAAAGTTTCCTAAGATAGAAAGCTTAGTTAACCAAACCAAGGAGTCAAGAATAACTCGTAGGTTAACAAGAAGAACTATTAAAGTGTTTTAGAAACGGAAAATCTTCAAAAGTTAAAATCTAGTCTGTTGAGACGGAGATAAGAAAGTTAAAGTATAGTCTGTTGAGACGAAAAAAAATAAAAAAAATTTAATTATAGTCTGTTGAGACGGAAATATAAAACCGAAGTTAGTCTTTTGAGACGGCACCGTAAAGTATTAACTAGCAAGACGGCTACGTATATATATAGTGAGTTAGTTAAACTAAATATTATAGTACTATTACATATCAAAGAAGCTAGTGGACCGAAAAGTGCCACTGAAACCGGAAGCCGGGACCAAGATGGGACCAAGAATAAAGAGAAGCTACGGATAAGAACTGTGAAAAGAAAGTACTACAAGCAAGTGCCAGAATAAGAATTCCGATAACCGTAAGGATGGAAACAAAATTGATGCCCAAGGGCGAGGAACTACTGAGAAATGTCAAGTGTGTGAGAGAAAGCACAAGGAAAAGAAATAGTACAATTGTGACGAGATGGGACATCCGTAGTGGAAGCACCCAGAACCAAAGGAAGCTGAAATTGCTCAAGGAAGAAAAGATGATAAAAGAACCGGTAGTGGTTGTGGACGAGTGTTACCATGATTGTCAAGGACGCAAGAGCCACCAATGATTTTGTTGAAGATACAAGTCAACTCTATCCTAGTGATGGATATGTATTGTTTGATTCTGGTGCTGCGCATTAAATTATTAGTGCTTATTAGGCAAAGAAAATGAACTTGGAACCTGAGGCGTTAGGATTACCTCTGGTCATAGATTCTCTGACGAGAGAGTCAATTTCTATTTCATATGCATATAAGTGTTTCCCTTTGAAAATAGGAGAAAGAGAACTCGAGGTTGACCTTATCGAGTTAGGAATGAATGAATTTGATATTATCTTTGGGGATAGATTGGTTAGTTGCTTACCATGCCAAGAAAAATGGCTTTAAGAAGGAAGTGTATTTCAGATTACCATCTGGAGAAGAGTTTTATGACCAAGAATCGAATCCTAGACCCCAAGTGAACTTTATTTCGGAGATGAAAGCCCGAATGATGTTAAGAAAAGGATGTGAAAGTTTTTTTGCCAATATTAGTGAGAGGGATAAGAAAGAAGTGCGTATAGAACCTCTTTCAGTGATCGGAGATTTAAGGATGTGTTCCTGCACAATTGCCCGGAATACGACCGTAAAGAGAAGTGGAATTCTCTATAGATTTAACACCAGAAACTGCACCAATATCTAAGGCACCGTCAGAATAGCGTTGACCTAACTTAAAGAACTGAAGGAACAGTTACAAGAACTATCGGATAAAGGTGTGTTTGTATTCATTAAGGAGGTTTTGATATATACAGAGACCAAGGGAAAGCATGAAGAGCACTTGAGATTAGTGCTGCAAATTCTGAAAGAACAACAATTGTATGCCAAATTCAAGAATTACGAATTTTGGCTAGAGAAAGTGGCATTCTTAGGACATGTGATATCTAAGGATGAAGTTGCAGTGGATCCAACAAAACTAGAAGCTATAGTGAATTGGGAAAGACCAACCACAGTTAGTGAGATAAGAAATTTCTTGGAATTGGCTAGTTACTATAGGAGATTCATTGAAGGATTCTCTAAGTTGCCAGGACCGTTAATTAGATTAACGCAGAAAGGAACAAGGTTAGTTTGGTCAGAAGAATGTGAAAAGAATTTTCAGGAACTGAATCAATGATTAGTCTCTGCACCAGTTCTTCCGTTACCATCTGGATCAGACGGATTTGTAATTTATAGCGATGCTTCGCTTAAAAGATTAGGCTGCGTATTGATGCAGAATGATAAGGTTATAGACTACGTGTCAAGGAAAAAAAAAACGCGAGAAGAATTACCCGACTCATGATTTAGGGCAGCAACAGTGGTGTTTGCATTACTTGTACGAAACGACTTGTCAGATTCATACGTATCATAAGGGTCTTAAGTATATTTTCACCCAAAAAGGAACTTAATATGAGGCAAAAGAGATGATTATAATTACTTAAAGATTATGATTGTACCATTTTGTATCACCAGGGAGGCCAATAAGGTGGCCGATGCATTGAGTAGGAAGAATAGGGGAACCTTAGCGGCATTAAATTCTAAGGGGGTAAGTGCGTGAAATAACGTTGAGGGTTCAAACTTAGCAGTGCGAGTTAGAGGGTATCTAGCTCAGTTAATTGTTCAACCTACATTTTTGGAGAGAGTTAAGGAGGCTCAAGGTGTAGACGATGAGAGAGATGTCCTCATGGGCAAAGGACAAGGCCAAGATCTTCGTATGGGCGAAGATGGGATCTTAAGGTATAAGTCGAGAATTTGGGTACCAGACAACCGAGACAAAAAGCGAGAGATCTTACAAGAATCGCACTATTCGAAATTTTCTGTTCATACCAGGAATACAAAGATGTATAGGAAATTAATGGGTAACTGTGATGATTGGAATTGATTTTTGTGTTCTCGTACCTTGAACACTACATATACTATTATTATGAGGACGTTGTATAAATTGGTCTAGACATATTGAAATGACCTTAATATTAAATGAATTGGTCTAGACAGATTGAAATGACCTTAATATTAAATGAATTGGTCTAGACAGATTGAAATGAACTTAATATTAAATGAATTGATCTAGACAGATTGAAATGACCTTAATATTAAATGAATTGGTCTAGACAGATTGAAATGACCTTAATATTAAATGAATTGGTCTAGACAGATTGAAATGACCTTAATATTAAATGAATTGGTCTAGACAGATTGACATGACCTTAATGTTAAATGAATTGGGTTAGACGAATTGAAATGACCTTAAATTCTATAGACGTGATTATCATGATGCATCTGGATAAGGGAGCGCTCTGATAAAAGCGTAGGGAGCCTTATTCGACGATCGCCTGAAAAGAGATATCGGAGTCACCTAGATGAAAGGTGCACCAGTACTTAGAATTGACAGACATATGTGTATAAAATCACTATATGGTTAATTGTAAAAGTAC
The DNA here is from genome assembly GCA_022495995.1 of Adenophora triphylla var. japonica. Lineage (NCBI taxonomy): Eukaryota > Viridiplantae > Streptophyta > Magnoliopsida > Asterales > Campanulaceae > Adenophora > Adenophora triphylla. Next base: position 351,161 of record JAFEMH010000184.1, read on the forward strand.
CACTACTTGTTATTGGAAGAGTATCTTTCATTGTCACTGGAAATGAGAGATTATAGCAATGGACTTAGTGGTTGGATTATCGAAGACGTTGAAAGGTCATAACGCGATTTGGGTCATAGTGGAGAGACTTATGAAGTCGACTCACTTTCTGAAAATTAAGGTACAACATATTCGGAATGGTTATTAACGGCACAAAGTAGGCAGAAATCGTACGCAGACAACAGACGACGCGATTTAGAATTTCGAGTGAGAGGTCATGTGTTTTTGAAGATCTCACCAACCAAAGGTATTATGAGGTTTGGTATAAAAGGAAAGTTGAGTCCAATGTACGTATGACCATTTGAGATCTTGGATAGAGTTGGAAAGGTGGCATATCGATTAGCCTTACCACCTGTACTTGCTGGGGTACACAATGTATTCCACGTATCCATGTTAAGGAAGTATATGGCAGATGCGAGTCATGTAATTGAATATAAGCAGCTAAGGCTTCGGACGGATTTGAGTTATGACGAGAAACCAATTAAGATTGTGGACCGGAAGGACCAGAATCTGCGAAGGCGAGTCATACCGTACGTGAAGGTACAATGGAGCAACCACTCAGAACGTGAGGCGACATGGGAGCTCGAAAACGAAATGAGGGAAATGTATCCCGATCTCTTCAAAAATTAAGGTACGTTTAGTTTGGAGGACCAAACTCTTTTAAGGGGGTAAGAATGTAAAGACCCGAAAAATTTTGAAATATTTTTGTATTATTTTAATAATAATAATAATAAAATAATACTCCTTAATTGAATTGGACTTGGGTTAATTAAATGGACCAATTTAATTAATTAAATCAAGTGGGCTAAGTTGGGCTTAGGAAGTCAAAGGGGCCCAAGGAGGTGAAAGCCTAGGATATAAAAATAAAGCCTCATTATTATTTTCTCATAATCTTTCATTTAACAAAGAGAAAGAAAGAAAAAAGTCAAAAACCCTAAACCTAGAAGGAGGGAGGCGGCTGGTTGCTTGGAGGGGGATTACAGCCGATTTTGGCCTTCTTTTGGCCATTGTTCCTTCATCAAAAATCAAGGTAAGATGATAACCTACAATCTAGTTTTTGTTTCATCCAATTCCGATTTAAATTGAATTAGTTATGATTTTTCAAAGTTTAAAATCATTCAATTCTAGGTTTAGCCAATTTTGGATTTCCAATGATTAATCCTAGGGTTTATGAAATAAATTAAGGATTTAATTATTGGGGAATTGTAGGTTATAATGAAATAACCCTAACCCTAGTTCATATTGATTTGAAATTGAATCAAACACAATTAATATGATTAAAGAGGGTTTTTATTAAAGAATATAGAAACTAAATAATTGTTTAATGTTTAAAAATTTAAAAGAGGAACAAAACAAATTTTTTAAACAACTGAGTCGGCCGAGGTGTGTTTTTGGCTTGATTTATGTGTTCTCCACATAAGTGTTAGTATTTTTGTTAGTTTATATAAAAGCGGTTAGTTTTTAAACGAAAAATGGACTAAAGCTGCAGAGTTTTCAAAGCCGAAAGGATTTTTCAGTTAAGTTACTAACTGAACAGTTAATTTCAGGACTGAACAGAAAAGTTCAAAAGTTCTGAGGGACTGTTCTGTAATTTTCAAAATCTGAAGGACTGTTTTGCAATTACTGAAAAGTTGAGGGACTGTTCAGTAATTTTTCAAAAGTTGAGGGACTGTTTTGTAATTTTCCAAAAGTTGAGGGACTGTTTTGTAATTTTCCAAAAGTTGAGGGACTGTTTTGTAATTTTCAAAAGTTGAGGGACTATTTTGTAATTTTCAAAAGTTGAGGGACTATTTTGTAATTTTCAAAAGTTGAGGGACTTTTCCGTAAAAACTGAAGAGTTAAAGGACCTTATTGAAATTAAGAAAATCTAAAGGAACCCTTAGGAATTTAGGGGAAGTCCAAAGACTTTAAAGGGGAATATATCAAAGGAAAAGAAGAAGAATAACACTTTAAGAATACTAAAAGACTTAGGTTCCAAAGTGTTAGAATTTCGAAATAGAAAGTTTCTAAGTTAAGAAACTGCTAAATTAGGAAAGCTTCTAAAATAGAAGGTTAGTTAACCAATTAAGGTGAGTCGGAATAACTCATAGGTTAACTAAGGAAAGGAAGTATAGGTGCATAAGAAGTAATAAAAGGTTACTTGTGCCTAAAATATGCTATTACGTGATTGTAGATTTCGCGTAAAGGGCGTTGCTAAGCAAGGAAGCAAAGCTAAGGTAAGGAATTACGATCCTAAGTACTCTTGTACATCAATTCGTTTGGAAACTCCATTGAGTCTTTTCAAAACATGAATGCTATCTGTGGCTGATAGTAATTTTTAAAATACTCTGATGAAATGTATCGTCATTGAAAATTCCTTATTCTGTGATATGTTCTTGTTCATGGAATATCTGCAAGTATTGAAATTGCTATGTGTGTTCTTGTACCTCTGAATGCACTGTATGTAATAACTAGTATGCATTACTATTTACTAGTTATGAAATTATGCTTAATGAGAAAAGCATGTATTATGAAAAATCGACATCAATGTAGGTGATCGATATGGGAATACTCAATGTAGGGTATAACCCATGTAATAACTAGTATGCATTATAATTTACTGGTTATGAAACTATGCTTAATGAGAAAAGCATGTATTATGAAAACAGGACATCAATGTAGTTGTTCGTTGTTTTGGGAATTACTCAATGTAGGGTATGACCCATGGAATTGACGGAGTCCGAAAGCATAACAAAGTTGTAGTTGCCACACTTTCTTTGCTATGAAATATACACATAATTATTGTTTATAACCTATCCTTGAATATAATTTTTGGATGCGTTCTTTCTAGTCGTCTCATCATTGTATCGATGAGACCACGTATGAACTTACTGGGCATTGTTCGCTCATTCCTTCATTTTCTTTTTCCCTCAGGACCGGAATAGAAAGGAGGAGAACCGTCATCAGAAAGAGGCGGAGAAATTAAGTAGAATAAATGAATTATTTAATGATTCCGAATTTAAGGACTTTTATTAGTATTAGTTACTGTATTTAGCCGTTACATCTGATCTTTCCGCACTTATGTAATGGTTTGACTTAAGTTACCATTGTGGACCCGTATTTTGGGTATTTATTTATGTTTATGGAATTATGGAAATTATGGAAATTCGGGGTCGTTACAGTTGGAGGCTTGACTACATGACTAAATGTTTCATCATAGTCTATACCCTCCTGTTGTGTGAAACCTTGGGCCACGAGACGGGCTTTGTGACGTTCCACGAACCATCCGCACGACACTTTACCTTATAAATCCTTTTGCTCCCAACTACGTTCATAGAAGACCGACGTGGAACTAATGAACATGTGCTATTTTTGTGCATGGTCGAGAGTTCATCCTTCATGGAGTCGTTCTAGTGGGGAATAGGAGCGGCTTGGTTGAATGTTCTTGGTTTAAAATCTGGTGATGTAGAAGTAGCAGTAGATAGAGCCAAAAGAAAAGGATGTCGCGTATTCGAGTCTGCAAGGTCAGCAATAATTCTTTGATGAAAAATTCTTACTTTTGCTCGAGTAATCATAGGGTGACCAGTTGAAGAGGGATTAGTTTGTTGTTGACCGGAGCTTGTGAGTGTGTTGGAATTAGGTATGGACCGACCAGATTGTTGCAAGGGAGACTGCGGACCACAATCTGGAGGGGAAGCAGGAAAGGTCTGTTTGGCTGGAGTTACGGGCTCTAAAATAGCCTATTGTAGAGGAGGGCAGCCCACTGTAGAGACTCAGGCGACGCAAGACTGGAAGGTAGATCCAGGATATTAGAGAGGCGCATGGATCTGCCCGAACGCTGTAGGCAGCCCTATTGCTGGTCATATGCAGGCAAAGGGTGGCATGGCCCACATAAACTAGGTTGGCATGAGCCATGTTGAGTAGGTCGGGAGACTCTTGGTGCTGGCCGAGCTTGCGCAAAAGAATGGGAACCTGCAGAGCCGGTCGAAGTTGCATCAAGTGTGCATGTGGATGAATTTCATGTCAAAGGAAAATTAGCCTCAACAAACAATACATGTCTAGATATATAAACAAGGTCGGTTGATTGGTCTAAGCACCGATATCCTTTCCGATGATCATCGTAACCAAGAAACACACAAGGGATAGATTTAGGCATTAGTTTATTAATGTTGTAGGGAACAAGATAAGGGAAGCATAGACACTCAAATGTTTTGAGAAATTTGTAGTCCGGGTTTTTTTTTAAGTAGTTTCTGAAAAAGATGATATATAACCTAACTATCTAATCGGTAATCTGTTAATTAGGTAAACAGAGGTATTGAATGTCTCTAACCAATAACTTTGTGTAACCCCTGACTGAGATAAAAGGCACAATTTGATTTCAACTATATGACAATGTTTCCTCTCGACTGTGTCATTATGTTGTGGGGTGTAGGGACAAGTAGTCCGATGTCTAATGCCATGGTTATGAAGAAATAGAGCAAATTGACGGTTCATGTCACCCCCTCCATCCGTTTGAATCGTTTTAATAGCGTGAACAACATGAATTTTTCGACTCAATTGGTTTTCAAATTGGAGTTTAAAAGAAGCAAACACCTCTAAGACATCAGATTTGTGCAATAAAGGAAACAACCACATAAAACAAGAGAAATCGTAAATAGTGATTAAATAAAAGCAAAAATCACCATTTGAAATAATAGGAGAAGGACCCATACATCTAAATGTAATAAAGCTAGAGGTTCAACAGAATTAAAACTACAGGCTACAAAAGGTAACCGACTTGACTTTCCAAAACGACAGACATGGCAAGGAGACTTAGAAATAGACCCACTAACAGGTAAGTGAACTTTATTGAGCAAATTATGAAACACCTAATGGGACGGATGTCCGTGAAGAGCATGCCATCTGGAAGAAGAAGCACGCTCGCCAGTAAGGGCCAGCGGGTCGAAGAGAACGAAAGACTTGATGTGAAGAGTGTATAGGCCGTATGAGCTACCGCCAGAAAGAATAACATGTTTCATAGTGTTGCCATGACTGTCAAACTCAAATAAACAGTTATTCTCAAGGGAGAAACGGCGAATAGAGATAAAATTTCTATGTATGTGGGGAACACATAAATCATCTCGCAAAACAAAATTACAATTAAGAGCGAAAAAGATTGATTGGTGGCCCCATAACCAAGAACAAAGACCGTGCCATTAAGGGAGGAGTGTTACTGTTGGATGTGGCTCGTTTTCCATGGCTGGGTCTTTTGGGTTTGAGGCGGACGCCCCATTCAGGGTGAGGCGTACGCATTGAAGACAGAAAGATGGAGCCTTGGTGCTGGGGTTTGATGCGGGCGCCTGGTAGCAGTGATGCGGCCGCCTCGCGTACCGTAGGTTCAGGTCTTGGTTTGGCTTGTCAGGCGAACGCCTGGGTTGTTTTGGGGCGCACGCCTCAAGGTGACGGGGGGGGGGGTGTTTTGGGCCGTGGGTTTTCTGGTTTTTAGTCTCAGTTTAGGGCTAGGTTTTAAACATATATATGTGTGTTTTAACCTATGTAAACGGTATGAGATTATTGCACAATAATAAACAGAAAACAAGGTTCAAAACCCCAATTGATTTCTTCTCTTTCTCTTTCGATTTCCCTATTAATTGCTTGTGTGTGTTCTTGAGTTTTGTGTTCTTGCTTCCGCTGCGATTGCACAACAACTGGTATCAAAGCACGGTTGCGATGTCCGGGGGAAATTCTATCACCGTGAAGTCCGACGTTCAAAAGTTTGATGGTCATGGAAACTTTGCGTTGTGGCAACGGAGGGTGAAGGATTTTCTGGTCCAAGCAGGCTTGGGAAAGGTTCTTCGACATTCGACTAAACCCGATGATATCGAAGAAGGTCCATGGAAGGAGTTGCAAGAGCGGGCTGTTTCTTCGATACGGCAGTGCCTTGCGGATGAGGTGGTGTATCACGTGATCGATGAGGAATCACCGACGAAGGTTTGGGAGATTTTGGAGGGCCGATATATGTCAAAATCGCTGTCGAACAAGTTGCATCTCAAGCAAAGGTTGTATGGGCTTAAGATGGCAGAGGGTTCGGATCTTGAGGCTCATATCCACACGTTTAACCAAATACTCAATGATCTGGTTAGGGTGGAGGTGACGTTCGAGGAAGAGGACAAGGCGTTGATGTTCTGAATTCGTTGCCGACTTCTTCGACATACGAAAATCTTGTTACTACGTTGACTTGGGGAAGGATACCGTGGAGTTGCAACCGGTCACGTAAGCTCTTCTAGCTTTTCATAAACGGAAGAAGTCCGTTGATGAACTCCGGGTGAGGGTTATTTGTGAAGGAAAATCAGGAACGTAGGAGAACCCGGGCTCCGGATAACTCGCAGCCAGAGGCGTAATTCTCGTTCGCGATCAAGGAAGAAGTACAAGGGAAATTGTTTCAAGTGTGGGGAGAAGGGGCACAAGAGGCGAATTGTCCCATGAAGGGGAACGGTAAAGGCAAGGAAGGATCTTCAAAGTCATCAATGTGGTTGAAGATTGCTCGCAGGATGTGGATGGAGATATGCTCACGACTTCATCAGCTGTGGAGCACCCGACAGATGTTTGGATTCTGGATTCAGCATGTTCGTTTCATGTGACTGCGAATCGTGATTGGTTCGATACCTACAGGTCAGTTAATTCTGGTATAGTTACTATGGGTAATGGTGCTACATGTAAAATTGCTGGCATAGGAACTATAAGAATTAAGATGTATGATGGTGTAGTTAGAACGTTATGTGATGTTAGACATGTTCCGGAGGTCTCTAAAAATCTGATTTCATTGGGTACCTTGGATGCTAATGGTATGAACTATAAGGCTCAAGGTGGAGTGCGAAAGTTGTTAAGGGTGCTATGGTTGTGATGAAGGGTGAGAAGGGCTCCAAGAACATTTACAGGTTGCTAGGGAGCACTGTTGTAGGTGGAGTCACATCTGTTGAGTCGGAGGTCGATACTGATGCCCTTCTATGGCATATGAGGCTTGGTCACATGGGTGAAGGGGAATGCGGGAACTTCATAAACGTAAGTTGTTGAAGGGTGTGAAGACTTGTAAACTTGAGTTTTGCAAGTATTGTGTTCTTGGAAAGCAGAATAAGGTGCAGTTCAAGACGGGTAAGCATACAACAAAGGGCATTCTTGATTACGTTCATTCAGATGTGTGGGGGCCGGTCGAAACGGAATCTAGAGGAGGACATTATTACTTCGTGACTTTCATTGATGATTTTTCGAAGAAGGTTTGGGTTTACTTCATGAGGCAAAAGTCAGAGACTTTTGAGAAGTTCAAGGTGTGGAAAGTCAAGTGGAAAATCAAACAGGCGGAAAATCAAGTGTTTGAGGAGTGATAATGGGACAGAGTACACAGATGGCGAGTTCAAGAAGTTCTCACAGAGAGCATGGAATCAAGAGGCACTACACGGTACGCAAGACACCACAAAGAAATGGTGTGGCCGAGAGGATGAACGTAACTATTGCGGAAAGGGCTAGGTGTCTACGATTCAATGCGGGATTGGCAAAGAACTTTTGGGCCGATGCGGTGAGTATGGCATGTTTCTTGATTAACGGATCACCTAGAGTCTCTTTGGATAACAGGTTTGCGGAGGAGGTATGGACGGGTAATGAGGTAGACTTCACCGATATCCGGGTGTTTGGGTGTCCATCCTATGTGCATATTCCTGGAGAAGAGCGGTCAAAGCTTGACCCAAAGTCAAAACAGTGTGTCTTTCTCGGGTATGAAACAGTGTGAAAGGATACAAGCTTTGGGATCCCAAGTCAAGCAAGGTGGTGATTAGTAGGGATGTAGTCTTTGATGAAAAGGCTATGTTGAAGTGTACTCACGATGATAAGGAGAAGGTGCCGGAAAGCAAGGAGGGCGAGAAGCAAGTTATTGAGGTGGAGCTACGTGAGGATAATACGATGCGGATCTCACTCTTCCGGAGTCGAGAGGAACCTACACAAGAAGTGGCTAGTACTTCGGTTGGGAGACCTAAGAGAGTAATCAAGCCACCGGTCAGGTATGGATTTGAAGACATGGATTCATATGTTCTTGTTCTTAGTAGTGGAGACCCGAGTACTTTTAAGGAGGCTATAAACGGTCAGGAAAAGGACAAGTGGGTAACTGCTATGGCGGAGGAGATGGAGTCACTGTACAAGAATGATACATGGGATTTGGTGGAGCTTCCTAAAGGGAAGCGTGCTATTGGTTACAAGTGGATCTTCAAGCGAGGAGGCAGATCGAGAAAAAGAGGGGGAAAAAGTTCAAGGCTCGTTTGGTAGCAAAGGGGTATTCGCAGCGAGAGGGGGTGGATTATAATGAGATTTTTCGCTGTTGTGAGACATACTTCCATTCGGATTGTGTTGGGTCTTGTAGCGCACTATGATTTGGTGTTGGAAGCGAGATGGATGTGAAAACCGCGTTTCTACATGGTGAGTTGGATGAGCAGATTTTTATGGAGCAACCACATGGGTTCACGGAGCCCGGGCAGGAGAGTTTGGTTTGTAGATTGAAGAAGTCACTTTATGGGCTGAAGCAGTCTCCGAGGCGATGGTATACGAGGTTTGACTCCTACATGGTACGTATTGGCTACAAGCGTGGCGAGTATGATTCTTTGCGTTTATGTGAAGAGCCTTGATGATGGTTCTTGTATTTTTACATTCTTGTATGTGGATGATATGCTTATCGCGGGTAGGAGTAAGAACGAGGTCAATCGGTTGAAGGCCTTGTTGAGTAGAGAGTTTGACATGAAGGATTTGGGGGAAGCCAAGAAGATTCTTGGGATGGAGATTCGCCGAGACAGAAAATCTAGGAGATTGTGGCTGTCTCAAGCCGGATATGTGGAGAAGGTGTTGGAGAGGTTCAATATGCGGGATGCAAAACCTGTGAAGACACCATTGGCGAGTCATTTTAGTTTATCTGCCTCAGATTCCCCGAGTTCGACTGAAGAAATTCAGAGGATGTCAGGTTCCCTATGCAAGCGCAGCTGGGATGTCTCATGTATGCTTTATGGTTTGCACGAGGCCAGATTTGGCGCAAGCCATTAGTGTGGTTAGCAAGTATATGGCGAATCCGGGCAAACAGCATTGGGAAGCAGTTAAGTGGATTCTCAGATATTTGAAGGGCACTATGGATTACGGCATCATGTTTGGAGGTAAGAGTGAGGAGCTTTCAGTTGTGGGGTATGTTGATTCAGATTATGCGGGTGACTTGGATAGGAGGAGGTCGACTACGGGTTATGCGTTTACTCTTGGTGGTGGACCCATATGTTGGAGATCTATGATCCAATCTATCATTGCATTGTCTACAACGGAAGCGGAGTATAACGGGCATGGTCAAGCCGCAAAGGAGGCCTTATGGCTTCGGGGTTTGGTCAACGAGTTGGGCATTGAGCAAGGTGGAGTGAAGTTGCTTTGTGACAGTCAAAGCGCGATATTTCTAGCGAAGAATCACATTTATCATCAACGGTCGAAACACATTGATGTTCGGTTTCACAAGATTCGGGAGTTGATTGATATGGGTGAGGTCGTGCTAGAGAAGGTTCACACTACGGAGAATGCTGCGGATATGTTGACGAAGCCGGTTACTACTGACAAGTTCAAGCATTGCTTGGATTTGTTGCACATCTCTAGCTGTTAGAGATGGGGAGGTTCGAGCTGGTTCCTTGTATCTTCTGTTGGTTTGGGTAAACACTCGCCAAGGTGGAGATTGTTGGATGTGGCTCGTTTTCCATGGCTGGGTCTTTTGGGTTTGAGGCGGACGCCCCATTCAGGGTGAGGCGTACGCATTGAAGACAGAAAGATGGAGCCTTGGTGCTGGGGTTTGATGCGGGCGCCTGGTAGCAGTGATGCGGCCGCCTCGCGTACCGTAGGTTCAGGTCTTGGTTTGGCTTGTCAGGCGAACGCCTGGGTTGTTTTGGGGCGCACGCCTCAAGGTGACGGGGGGGTGTTTTGGGCCGTGGGTTTTCTGGTTTTTAGTCTCAGTTTAGGGCTAGGTTTTAAACATATATATATGTGTTTTAACCTATGTAAACGGTATGAGATTATTGCACAATAATAAACAGAAAACAAGGTTCAAAACCCCAATTGATTTCTTCTCTTTCTCTTTCGATTTCCCTATTAATTGCTTGTGTGTGTTCTTGAGTTTTGTGTTCTTGCTTCCGCTGCGATTGCACAACAGTTACCATAGTTATTAGAAGCGGAAGGAAGAGACCTAGAGAGAGCATAGGTGCCATTGTCGGGACATTGGGAAGTCGTGTGGTTCGGCATGAGGCATAATTGACACACGGAGTGTGCAATATAGGCAGGGGTATGAGGAAATGCAACACTCCAGGAGTATGCAACAGTATAACCTGTGGTACCATAGTTCACGTCCATGGTTCTATGTGCAGCGTCTGATACCATATTAATTGGGTAAGAAGAAGTAGAGAGTCTCAAATGTGAGTATGAGATGGACTGGGCCAACAAACTATATTAGAGGTTACACCAAAAAATGATACCATATTAATTGGGTAAGAAGAAGTAGAGAGTCTCAAATGTGAGTATGAGATGGACTGGGCCAACAAACTATATTAGAGGTTACACCAAAAAATTAATTGGTGTTAATGGGAGTAGATTCTCAATTATATATATCGGTTCATGTTTCTCTCTTTAGTAGATGTGAGATAATTGTCTAACATTATTATCTAAAATGGATAATAGGACTCACTTGTAATTCTCGTAATAAAAACCCTCTACCCACTTTCTCTCTCATATTTTATTTTTCATACTCACAATCTTTATTTTTTATTAATTTATGTGTCAAGTTAAACTAAAAATATTAAATCAAAACGGAGAAAGTAATTTTTTATTTTTCAAAACAAAAAATCTTAATTGGAAAATCTTCGTCGACATGACAGCTACTAGTTCATTATATATGTATACAGAATATATATATATATATATATATATATATATATATATATATATATATATATATATATATATATATATATATATATTTATATATATATATATATATATATATATATATATATATATATAGTAGGTCTGCTGAAAAACGCGTTTCTCCATAAGTTATGGAGAAACGTGTTTTTTCAAATGTTCTGGATATCAGTTTCAAAGGTTCTGGATATTCAGAAACTTACAAAATGATATCCAGAAATTAAAAAATGATATCCAGAAATTAAAAAATGATATCCAGAAACTTACAAAATGATATCCAGAATCTTACAAAACGATATCCAGAAATTACAAAATGATATCCAGAAATTACAAAATGATATCCAGAAACTTACAAAATGATATCCAGAAACTTACAAAATGATATCCAGAAACATTTAATAAATTTCTGGATATCCTTTTAAAAGGTTCTGGATATCCAGAACCTAATCGAGCCCAAAAAAATTTCGGCTCCAGATCACCAAATTGAGCATGAATCGTCATTACCAAAAGAATTTCATTTCACCAAATTGAGCCCTAACTCGCAAATTTCGGCTCCAGATCACCAAATTGAGCATGAATCGAAGGTGAGATTCACGGTGATTGAGACACAAGTGAGTGTTGCTTCTCACCACAAAGATAATGACGATTGTTTGGTGGGAGAGAGTGGTCGTTGCTTGGTTGAGGAGAGGGAGAGAACCGGTGAAGGAGACCGGAGAAGGAGGGGGGGGCCTTGGATCGCCGGTGAGTGTGAAGACGATTGTTGTTGGTGGAGAAGACGATCTAGGGAGCTCCAATGGGCGATTCAGGCGGCTTTGGTCACCGGAGAGAGATCTGGAGGTGAGGACCGGTGATGGAGGTTGAGGAAGACGATCTATGGAGCTCAATTGACCTTCTGCGTATAGAGAGAGAAAGGAGAGAGAGGGGGGCGTTTTTCGCTCTGTGTGTGTTGTTTTAAAAAAAAACCCGTTTCTTCGTAAATGATGGAGAAACACGTTTCTCCTTAGATTTTGTGATATATATATATATATATATATATATATATATATATATATATATATATATATATATATATATATATAAGAAATTTTTTGGATTATTGAATACAAATAAATTATCTCATATTATAGAGTTTGCTAATGTTTTCTCTATTTCCATCATTCGCATCTATAGTTCCCATAGCCTCGTACATTAGGAAAAAAAAACAAACCAACCATATTACTCCCCATTTAATGTTAAAATTTTATTTTAAGAATGATTTAAAAATATGTGCTTTTTAGTTCTCCATATTTTATTGACAAACATATATAAATATTCACTTTCTAAATATTTAATTTTAAAAAAATATATATAATACTAAAAGTGGAAAAATAGATAAAAAAAAAATATTTAGGAACAAAGTTTTTTACAAAATGCATTTATTTTGGAACAAAAATTTTCTAAATCTCGACATTTATTTTTTTGTGAAAGTGAGAATTATATTTTTAAATAAAAATTGACAAATGAGAAGATGTTGATGAGACTATTTTCATGCTTAAGAAAATGTCACTCTTTCAGGTAAAGTAATATTTTATCTAAGCTCACCCTTCCATCGTTTTACTAAACTCATCATCTTTATCAATTTACTTTCTCTTCAATCACCATCCACTTAGTTCACTCCCTCCCCATCTTCTACAGTCAACACCTCCGGCACCCATCAACTCCGATTTCAGTGACTTTTTTTTTTACGCTGCCGACCTCTCCGACGACCAAACAACTGAGAACTTAACTTATCAGTAAGTTCTCAGTTGTCAACTAAACTAATAAAAACACGATCAACTCCGGTGACCACCAACTCCAGCGACCAAATAACTGAGAACTTAACTTATCAGTAATTTCTCAGTTGTCAACTAAAATACTAAAAACACGATCAACTCCGGCGACCAAACAAATGAAAATTTAACTTATCAGTAAGTTCTCAGTTGTCAACTAAACTAATAAGAACACGATCAACTCCGGCGACCACCAACTCCATCAACCTCTACGACGGCCAAACAACTGAGAACTTAACTTATCAATAAGTTCTTAGTTGTCAACTAAACTACTAAGAACACGATCAACTACGGCAACCTCTCCGGCGACCAAACAACTGAAAACTTCACTTATTAGTAAGTTCTCAGTTGTCAACTAAACTACTAAGAACACGATCAACTCCGGCGACCACCAATTCTGACGACCTTTACGGCGACCAAACAATTGAGAACTTAACTTATCAGTAAGTTCTCAGTTGTCAAGTAAACTACTAAAAATATGATCAACTCCGGCGATCACCAAATTCGGCGACCTCTCTGGCGACCAAACAACTGAGAACTTAACTTATCAGTAATTTCTTAGTTGTCAACTAAACTACTAAGAACACGATCAAATCCGCCGACCACCAACTCCGACGACCAAACAACTGAGTATGTTCTCAATTGTTCACTAAATTACTAAGAATACAATCTAATCCGGCGACCAAACAATTGAGAACTTAAATTATCAGTAAGTTATCAGTTTTCATCTAAACTTTTAAGAACACGATCAACTCTGTCGACCAAACAACTGATAAATTATCAGTAAGATATCAGGTGTCAAATAAACTACTAGTTTATTACGAAAAGTTGACTCTTTAAGTGAAACGTCTTAAAATAAAATAGTGAACTTTTAATGGGGAATGGACGGAGTATAAGAAAGTAAAAGAAAAAAAATGGTAAATAATAAGGATACATTTTTAGAAAATACATATTCATTTTGAGACTAAATATTTTAGAAAAATAAATAATCATTTTGGGAAGAAGGAAGTAAAATCAAATTAATAAGATCCAAATCTAGATTCGTATGCATACTTATTTTTTATGGACGAAAAGCCCGAATGAATCTTCAAGTCTGAATATATCCGATGAGAAATTTGAAGCAAATTGAAGGTATGTTTAATTGTGATGTTCTTAATTCAACGCAAGTTCACTTGAGAACAAGCATCTTCAACAATTTAAGTGCTAAAAACTTGATTAACGCCAAAAAAATCAGATCTCAATTACAACTATTAAATCTATGACTACAAGTAAATCCTAAGCACAGGAATTACATATCAAAGCAAAGGAATTCAAATATGCATCAAGAAAATCGATCAGATAAGCTAACGATCCATTCTAATGAACCTCGATACAATTTCAAAGTAACCCTTAAAACTTTCCAAACAATTGAACTGATATATCAGTAGAAATATGATATATGTAACTCGCAGAAACAAGAAAATCAAGCATAATCAATGTCTTATCAGCAATTATGTCGATTCATATTTCCAAGCAAAATTTTCGACAAGCTTCAGCATCTAATTAAGCGGATCTGGTTTTGGGTTGGACCGGTCGGAGACGAGTTGTTGTGGATGAATGAGAGTGCAACGGAGATGAGGGATGACGACGATGACGGTAGCGCAGATAAGATCAGGTTAGGGTTTCACATATCTAAGATTGAACGGAGATGGAGGTATGCAGTCTAATAGGCGTTGCCGAAGTTGGATTTTGAAAAATTACCTTGGAAGATTGCTCAGGGAGAAGATTTCTGGTGGATGTTTTATAACAGGCGTTGCCGGTGACGGATTTTGAAGGCAAAAATGAGTCTCCGGCGTGGTACAACAGGGATGGTAGAGAGAGAAAGTAGATCTGATCTAAAAAGACAAGGAGGCAGTAGGACACTGTGGAGAGGGAGGGGAGGGGTCGCCGGAGTTGGGGTGGAAGTGGAGGGGTGCCTGGAGGTTAGGAGGAGTTCGTCGGAAGTAGGATGGGTGACCGGATAGGGATTGAGTAAATTTAGTGAGAGAAAGTGTGTGTGTTTGAGAGAGTGTGTATTTTTTTTTTGTGAGGGAGGGGTTTAGTTATTTTATTTAAAATAGTGAGTGACTATATGATTTTGATAAAATATTATATAAGACTAGAATGTAAATTAAATAATATGTTGATATAATACGTAGATTTGATTTTACTCGGTGATTATGAGGTAATTTTCTCCGGATTGGGAGTTACTAACTGTCAATTTAATTGATAATGTATTTATTCCAACTTAATTGCAAACTAGTATCTATTGTTGAAATAATTCCTCTAGGGCCCCCACAACCAGATTTTATTTCATTTTAAAGAGGGCTCTTTTGTAAAACCCAAATATGGAGTTCTCCTGAGATTATAATTCCACATACACCCCTCACCTCTGTTGACCAGTAAAAAAAAATCCCTAAATATCGAAACTACCCCTGCCCTCAAACAAAACAATAACCTCCTCTCCCCTCCCCTCATTCACGACACACACACTCTCTCTGTCTCTCCCCTCCCCTCATTCACGACATCAAAGAGAACATGGGTTTGATGGATAAGCCCAATGTATACATTTCGAGTTAGCAAATGAACACATATACATACAATACCCAATCTCCAAGAAAAACCTAGGGTTTTCAAGCAACTGTATCGAGTCCGTCGAAAAAATGAGGCACGATGGCGAAAATTGAAAATTCGAGGGAGAAATTTGAGGTAGAGTGAAAGGGGAAATGAAATGCAAGTTGTGGTGAAATAGCGAGAGAGAAATCACCTCTGGCGATCTGGCTGGGGTGAGAATCGAAGCTAGTCTTATCGGCCATGGATGATCGTCGGAGCTCGGATATGCCAAAGAAACCCTTGCTTTCTCGTTTGCTGCTTTAATTTGACTGCTTGAAGAAGGTGTGAGGGAGATATGCACGAATGCAGAGGAAAATATAGGTTTAGAAGAAGATAAAAACCCATGTTTTTTTAATGTGCATAAAATGCCAGTAATTATAGCATGTGTTGTGAGTTTTTAGTAAGAGATTTAATAAAAAGTCTTAGACTACCCACAATGGGGGATGAAATGGGGGATTAGTGCTACTTAGAATAGAGACAGCAGCTATGATATACTCAACTTCAGTAGGTTCGAAGGTGTGGAATCCTATATGGTCCCTGAAAACCTTTGTCAGTTGCTTAGTCATTTGGTTGACTTTTTGTTGGTTATTCCTCTTCCTATGGAATGAATCAAAAGGCCATATGGACCAAGATCCAAAGGGCTCACTCTAGAAGAGCCAGTCTGGGCAGGATCAGTCACCCGGGCAGATCAACACTCCTCCAAGAAGAATTGTGCTATGCCACCCCCCCCCCCCCGATCAAAGCATGAAAGAAAAACAATAAAAAAAAAAAAAGATCTAAGAGAAGGGTGTAACGATGTGTTGCCTTTTTCGCGGGAAAAATTCGATTTTTGCGTTTCTTTGAAAAACCAAATAAAACCGGAAAAAACGGAGTCGCCACGCCATTTTAATTTTGAAGGGCAAAACTTTGAAAAAAGCCCGAGATCAGAGATTTAGGTTCGGAGGTCATGTTACGCGTCGGGAAGGACGTTAGTGTGCACCCGACGCGCCTCGTAAAAACGAGTCTTCCAAGCTGAAAATCATTTGTGTGTGTTTGTGTGTGTGTGTTTTGGCCAAAATAAGTTGAAACTGGAAAAAGTAAAAATTGGGATGTCTTTTTAAGACTTTAAACTGATCCCATGATTTTTTGGAAGATTTTTGGTTTGAGATTTGGTACTCAAAAAACCTTTTGAAGTTGAGAAGTCACTTCTGCCAGAAGAAAATGGCAGCAGACACCTGATTTTGAAATGGATTCAAGGGTCCTAAAACTTCATAATCTGGATAAACTCAGAGAATGAAAGTTTCTCTAGACTCCTCGAATAAACTTTGTGTGAAAGAAATTTCCATTTTGGAGAAGATTTGAGGGGTCAAAACCTTCTGGAAACCTCAGATATAAGATCTGGATTCCCAGAAACTGATGAACTAGCCTCTGAAAGAAAAATTGAAAAGAGGAGTTTTACTCACTCAAAAAATAAGGTAAAAATATGTCTGGAAAGCTATGGATGTTGGCTACAAAAAGTGTTTTGTAGTCAACACCAAATTCCAAGTTCATCTGTGTCCAAAAATTAAGACCATGGACTGAGGTCTGGGAAAATTGCTACTGGACAGCAACTTTCCAAGAAAGAAAACAAGATTTTAAGGGGGGTTTTGCATCCATGCTTGTCCCCATTTCCCTAGGTTTTGGTTAGTGATCACTAGAAATTTTAGTGGTGAATCAACTATACCAAACCATCCTTGGGGTACATTAGGACTAAGCATTTCATTTGCTTGGGGAGGGGGATTTTACCCTTTGAAATCAAGATTTAGTGCTTGAAAATGGTTTTTTAGGGTTTTGAAAGTGCATTTTTGCAAGTAAGAAAGAAAAGCTTTGAAAATAATGTTGATCTTTGTAGAAGATCATCCATGGAGATGGTCTTCCATGGTGATCTTCTTAGATCTAGAGAAAGGAGATGAAGGAACTACATTTTGTAGTTTGAAGATGCATGCATGGATGAGATTTAGGGTTAGGAAGAAGAGGGTTTACCAATCTTCCTTGTGTTCTTGAGTGTTTGGCTTGAGTGTATGAGTGTTTAGGGGTTTAATATGAGAGTGAGTGGATGAGTGTGAGTTGGGAAAGATTGGAAAGAAAAAGGTGACAATTCTTGAGAATTCTCACTGTTTTCTCTCTATATTTCGCCAGAACTTCGTTGCATTTGTGTTCTTCCTCCCCTATTTCTGTGACTGGAGGGCTCAATTTATAGCCCTCCTGAAAATACAAACATGTCCGCGCGGATGGATCCAGTCGCGTGCACTGTTCATTAATTGCTGCTTCAGGCTTTGGACACAAGGAATAATCTTTTTCAAAATTCAAATTGACCAGCCAGATTATGTTTCCAGCATTGCTATATTTGGTTTTCTTCATTTGTTTTTCTTTTTAAGATTCTTTTTAAGGTTTAACCTTAAATAACAATGCCCATTTTACCCTTACTTTGTTAGAAATGTTAGGATAGTTAGGAATTGTTAGAAATGTTATAACTTTCGTTAATTTTCTAACGAAAATTCTAACAAGCTCAAATTGGAGCACTTACAGTAGCCCCTCGGCGACGGCGCTTTCGAAGGAAGCGGGGTCGTCGATAAGAGTAAGGCTCCATATTTGGCAGGATGATCGAGTGATCGGGTGGCTGAACCTAGCGATAGGCTACCTACGTATCCCGAATGGGAATCAAGCCAGTCGTAGTTCGGGTCTTTGACCCCGGAGATGATGGCGTTTTAGGTGCCTCGAACCTGGTGAGCGAGTTCTACAGTCGTTTGCTGGAAAGAAACTCTGCTGGGGATAAGAGATGACCATTTTTGGTCTGATGGGTATCCGCTCTGCTGGGGATAGGAATGACCATTTTTGGTCTCTGTTGGGGATGATTGCGATTTATCGCTTTCCTAGTGATAGCGTCTTAGGTGCCTCAAACCTTGGAGATGGCGTTTTAGGTGCCTCGGACCTTGATGATGATGGCTTTTTAGGCGCCTCGGACCTTTGATGATGATGGCTTTTTAGGCGCCTCGGACCTTAATGATGATGGCCTTTTTAGGCGCCTCGGACCTTAATGATGATGGCCTTTTTAGGCGCCTCGGTCCTTTGATGATGATGGCTTTTTAGGCGCCTCGGACCTTAATTTGAAATGGCCTTTCGGTGGACTTTGTCTGCTGCCGAAGGAGAGGGTGACCGTTTTGGTCGAGGGGCTGGACCTAATGATAGGCTACCTACGTATCCCTAGTGGGAATCAAGCCCTTTCGTAGTTCGAGTACTACTCGAGATTCCGTTGGCTTTTGGGATTCCGTTAACTTTGCTGGGGATTTCGTTAGCCTTTGCTGGGGAAAATCAGACGTATTCGTCTGGGGAATTGGTCTTACGTTTGACTGCCGTTGAAAGATACGGGATCTCGTTATCTTTCTCGGGGCACTCGGTCTTACGTTTTACTGCCGGGGGTAATTTTGATGAAAGATACGGGATCTCGTTATCTTTCTCGGGGCACTCGGTCTTACGTTTTACTGCCGGGGGTAATTTTTGATGAAAGATACGGGATCTCGTTATCTTCCTCAGGGCACTCGGTCTTACGTTTGATCGCCGGGGTAATTTTGATGAAAGACACGGGATCTCGTTATCTTCCTCGGGGCACTCGGTCTTACGTTTCTTAGGGGGGCAATTTTGATGAAAGACACGGGATCTCGTTATCTTTTTCGGGTCACTCGGTCTTACGTTTGACTGCCGGGGGTAATTTTTGATGAAAGACACGGGATCTCGTTATCTTCCTCAGGGCACTCGGTCTTACGTTTGACTGCCGGGGATAATTTTGATGAAAGATACGGGATCTCGTTATCTTTCTCGGGGCACTCGGTCTTACGTTTTACTGCCGGGGGTAATTTTTGATGAAAGACACGGGATCTCGTTATCTTTCTCGGGTCACTCGGTCTTACGTTTCGATCGCAGGGGTAATTTTGATGAAAGATACGGGATCTCGTTATCTTTCTCGGGGCACTCGGTCTTACGTTTTTCACGGGGTAATTTTGATGAAAGATACGGGATCTCGTTATCTTTCTCGGGGCACTCGGTCTTACGTTTTACTGCCGGGGGTAATTTTTGATGAAAGACACGGGATCTCGTTATCTTCCTCAGGGCACTCGGTCTTACGTTTGATCGCTAGGGGTAATTTTGATGAAAGATACGGGATCTCGTTATCTTTCTCGGGGAGATCGGTCTTACGTTTGACTGCCGGGGATAATTTTGATGAAAGATACGGGATCTCGTTATCTTTCTCGGGGCACTCGGTCTTACGTTTGACTGCCGGGGGTAATTTTGATGAAAGATACGGGATCTCGTTATCTTTCTCGGGGCACTCGGTCTTACGTTTGACTGCCGGGGATGATTTTGATGAAAGATACGGGATCTCGTTATCTTTCTCAGGGCACTCGGTCTTACGTTTGACCGCCGGGATGATTTTGATGAAAGATACGGGATCTCGTTATCTTTCTCGGGGCACTCGGTCTTACGTTTGGCTAGCAGGGGGTAATTTTGATGAAAGATACGGGATCTCGTTATCTTTCTCGGGGCACTCGGTCTTACGTTTGACTGCCGGGGAAGATTTTCTTGACAAGGGGCTGACTTTGGTTAACTTTGGTTAACTCTGTCAAGTTGGGGACTGAATTGCAGAGTCCTGAAATTTTAAAGGGGCAAAAGGGTCATTTTGACCCTGACAAACTTATCCGCGCGGAGGGGCCTGAAAAGTCAGGGGTATTTAATGGGGCCAACGCCCTTCTTCTTCCTCGGTCCAGTTTTGAAAATTCCGAGAGCAGGGAGAGAGAGAGACGGCATTCCGCCATTTTTGGCTATTTAAGCTTCAAAATTTGTCCGATTTCTTCGATTTTTCGAGCAATGGAACACGGGGAAGGCGCTTTTCAAGGCCAAGGACGTGGTCCGGTAGCGGAGAGGCGATTGGAGCTCGTCCGGATGAGGAGGCATTACAATCTCTCGCAATCGGTCGAGGAGGAGCATTACCCCGATGCTTGGCAACATTGGGCCTCGGATCCGCATCTCCGAACGGTATATTTCGAATCCTCTTGATCCTCTTGTCGATTTCTTGTTTGAAATTTTTGGATGATTTTTGAATTTTTTTTTTTTTGAATATTGAATATTGATATTGATGATATGCAATGTTGCAATGAATTTGTGAGTGTCCCAAAAATGTGCATTTTGCTTGGGAAAAAGAATTGGCATTTTTGCCATTTTTTTTTTGAATATTGCATGTTCTTGATGATGATTTTTTTTTTGAAATTGAATTTTGATATTGGTGAACGATGATGCAATGCATGCATTTTGTTTGGAAAGAATGGGCATTTTGCCAATATGAGATGTATGTTTAGGATTTTTTTTTTTTTTTTGAAAAGTGGGACGGATTTTTCCTCCCGTTGCATGTAAGATGGATGATATGCATGTATGCATATTTTTTTTTGAGATGATGCATGTTATTTTATGAAAATGGGACGGAGTTTTTACTTCCGTAGGAATGCATCCCTTTTTTTTTTTTTTGATGAATGCATTGGGACTTGCTGAAAATTGTTTTCTTTCATGCGAGAAAAATGGGGCTATGCTCATTGTATCTTTGTTATGCTTTGTCGAATTTTTTTTTTTCTTCTTTTTTTTTTAATGCAAATGCAATCTTTTTGACATTTTCTCTTCTCTTTTTTTTTTACAGGGCGGAAACCGTTTTGTGACGGAGCAGCTGAGCAAAATGAAGACTCGAGGATCGGTGGAGTCTGTGATTGACTTGTGGGACCGGCTTCCGGATGCGGGCCGAGGAGCTTTGCCGAGTCCGAGACAGATTGTTGTCGAGACGGGGCTCTGGGAGTTCGTCGAGTGCTTGAGGGGATTGGTCAAGTTCCCTAAGTGCAAGGGCTTGATGTTCGCTCTAGCGCAGCATTGGTGGGATGCGACCCACACATTCCACTTCTTCTGGGGCGAGGCGACTGTTACGCCTTCTGACTATGCTGCGATCACGGGTCTGTCCTTCAATGGACGCAGCATTGAGTGGAGAGATGGCTACGGCGATGCGATCTGTGCTCTTCTTGGATTTTCCCCTATTCCCAAAAAGGGGATGGGGATGGAGTATGCCGTGGTCTTCGGCAAGATCGTGGAGACCATCGCGAGTTACGAGGCTGGGGAGGATAGGTTTAGCGCCGAGCAGATTGCTAGGTCCTTCCTCTGGTTTACCTTTTCGAGCACACTCTTTGGGCATGCTGAGGGGACGGCAGTCTTTGCCTTGCTGAGGTCCATGGAGGACATGGAGACGGTTGGAGATATTTCCTGGGGGGAGGCCGGCTGCCGAGCCGTACGCTCTTGATAGATACGGCAAGGCCGTGAGCTCCCCGTATGCTTCGAGTTTGCTCTGGAGGTATAAGCTCTCTTTTTGCTTTCCCTCTTTCCTTTGAACACGCACTTTTATTTGCATTGGATTGATTGGATTTTTACCTTTCGCAGGTATGGGCGTTGGAGTTTTTCCACGTCACGGTGTGGAGGCAGCCTGAGGCGTACGTCGGGGCGTATCCGGCCATGCAGTCTTGGTCCAAGCATGCCCGGGAGAAGATAGGCTCCAGAGGGCGTACGACTCTCAGGTACGCGGATTGCCTTCCTTTGACGGAGGCCGAGACAGATGAGGGGATGATATTCTTCCCCTGGGATCGCTTTGGGGTAGCGCAGCTGAAGGGCGCTGAGATCTGGACGGTGCAGCGGAGGATTTTGAGGGGCCTGACTTGCGACGTCTACTATCTGGGAGAGAGGGTGACGCGCCAGCATGGCGTGAACTCGCCTTTGAGGACACCGGTGGAGCCTCCCGCCGATATGATGCATCCGAGCGATCGGTCCGTGACCTGGGATGATTACCGAGCGTGTCGACACTTCTCGGACTTCGTGGCGATCGAGCCATATGCGACGTTCGTCTTGAGGAGGCTGAGGATGCCTCAGGTTTTGGAGAGGGAGGGGCTTGGGATCCCGCGGTACCCTCGGACGGATTTTTCCTATATCCAGGATGGGGTCCGATTGAGGGTGCAGATCCCTCAGCCCGAGCGGCTTCCGCGAGCTTTCCGGCCTCGTCCGGGTATGAAGGTATGGCTTCACCTTTTCCCCTTCTTTTCTTTCTTTTGTTTCATCATCTTTAGCATCACTTTTTTTTTGACGCTTTTGCTTTTGTGCAGTTTTCGGAGGTGGTCGTCGAGACACTGACGAAGCAAGTGATCGGAGCCAAGAGGTTCATACGGAGGATGGTTGCTTGCGGGGCACCTCAGGCTAGGGCACGGAGACCACGGCCGGCACCTGTCCGACGGGAGGCTTCTCCTATTCCCTCGGAGACTTCTTCCGAGACCCCTCTTTCTCCTCTCATTGATCACCGCGCGGCACTGCCTTCGGATCACGTCATTCTTGGGGATCCGCGGGCGGGGACACATCGCGGCATGGTGGGTCGTCTCCGTACGTTCAGGAGTCGGACGCCTTCACCTTCGGATACGATTTCTTCAGGGATCTGGGTTTACCCTATCAGAGTGTGCCGGTTGGTCCCGACGAGCCTCTTTCTGGAGATGAGGACGATTCTGAGCCCGAGACTTTCAGGGCTCCTGACGAGGCGGGCCCGAGTCGCAAGAGGGGCCGGGGGGAGACATCGGGAGCTGGAGACTCCGATTGATTTTTTTTTTTTTGAGATTTGGATTTGTACAGATTATGCACATTTTTTTTTGGATGTAATAATTTAGGATTTTATTTATGTTTGTTTGTTTTTTGTTTTATGTACACTCTCTTTTTTTTTTTTGGAATGTAATAATTTAGGATTTTATTTTATGAATGTTTGTTTTTTGTTTTATGTACACTCTCTTTTTTTTTTTTGGAATGTAATAATTTAGGATTTTATTTTATGAATGTTATGCAATATGAATGCAGTGTTGCATGAGCCTTGGTTTTTTTTTTTTGCAAGGGTGTTTGGTGTTTGGACTGGTTTGGGGAGGTTTTTGCACTGATTTCGAGCAACCGGGACAGAATATTCCTCTTTTGGTGTAGCAGCTTGGACTGTTGCAATTTTTTTTTGGGAAAGCAATCCCATCCGCGCGGATAGGAGCAGCATCTGACATTGTCCTTTAATTTTGGCTCAGACCTGGTCTTGCTTTATTTCAAATTCAAATATCTTCTTCAACCTTCAAATTCAAACACCATTTTCGGGAGGAAGAGAGAAAAACCATGGAAAGCCTTAGAAAAGCTCCCTCAAAATTGTCCCAAGAGTCCCAAATGTCATTTTTCAACAAGTTCAAGGATTGGTCCCGGGAAATTATGCATGAGAGAAGGTTTTTCTTTGAAGAACGGTACAAGGTACGATGCTTGTGGTCTCTCAAAGAATTGGTTCCGGATTATGACCTCTTTAAGGGCTTCTTCTTCGTTTTGGGATACTAGAAGGCATGTCTTTTGCCTTTCCTTCAACGAGATTGTTCCGACTGTGGAAGAATTTCGGGCCTTGCTTGGAGGTCCGGAGGTGGAGGAGATAGCAATTCCTTTGTCCGGAGGAGCTTCTTTTGTTGACAAGTTGTGCAACCTGCTTCATCTTTCCCCGGAGGAAGCACGAGGCATGATCCGCGGTCCCGATCATTTTGATATTTCCGGTCTTCCCGACAGATTTAGGGGCTTAGGCTTGGTGGATGACGCCTATTGGGATGCCTTTGCACTTTGCATGTTCGGCACTTTGTTCATGGTCTATTCCTTCGGGATTTGCCATCGATCTCTGCTGGATGTTGTCGTTCACTGTCGCCTGGGCAGAGATGTCGTTCCTTTGATTCTTGGGGAGACTTTTCATGCTCTCGACAGATTAGCTACCGGACGGCGGTACATGCACGGGGGCAGCCCGTTTCTCTTGACCCTGTGGCTGATGGAGCGTTTGGGGGTTCTTCGGGAAACCTCTGATATGATCAGGCCTTGGACTTTTGCCAGGAGAGGTGTTGATGTAGATTTTGATGATCAGGGCTCGTGGGAGCGTTGGATGGCGGGTCGCCAGACTGAAGATATCAGATGGTTGGTGCCTCATTGGCGGGTGGAGACTCGCAGAGTGCTTCAGGACGGGTCCCATGTGGTTATGCTTCCGGGGCTTTCTCACCCAGCTTCTACATTCCGGCTCTGGTCCCGAGACAGCTTGGCTTGGAGCAGTTCCTCGAGGGTTTTGATGATATAGCCACCGTGGTGGTGGCTCCCGTTTCCATGGATGATCCCTCGGTGTTTCCATTTCTTTCCCGAGTATGGAGGTACGATGCCTTTCCTCCTCGGGTCATTCTCAGCGTCCGAGACCGGTGTTCCCGACCACTTGGTACTGGATTGGTACGAGGGGCATCCGGGAGAGACTCAGGTGGCTATTTTGAGACTGGCGTGAGGCCATTGTAGGCGCGGAGGACCCGATCAAGCTTCGAGAGGAGGAGGGCCGAGGCGAGGGCCAATCCTCATGACAGAGCGGAGACGCCGTGACCGATTATGAGGCTTACGTCAAGAGATGTGAGAGGAGGGCTCCTATGTTACCGCCTAGGTTACAGGAGATGAGGGATGACGCTAGGGCTACTAAGGCCCCGACAGAGGCCGGTTTGATAGACCCCGTCCCTATACCGCAGCTTGGTAGGAGGAATACCGACATTTTTCCTGTTCGTAAGAGAAAGACTCCTGGAGGGGGAAGAAGAAGGGAGAGGCCAAGACGAGTGGCTTGGAGTGACTACGAGGTTTCCGAGTATCCCTTTCTTGCCATTAATGAGACACATTAGTTTGATTATGTATCTTAGTTTTCTTTTAGCAAGTTGCCGCATTGTAGGAATGAATCGTGCTTAGACTCATCAAAGAGCTTTTAACTTGTAATGAATATTTGAATTGCTTTAGAGTTTTTCGAGACGCTTTCATGGTCTCGATCAATTGTATTGATGCCAAAGTATGGCTTTTATTTGTGCTTTAGACCGAACCGTTTCCGCCGCCCTACGTTCCCCTCATTTTGAGGAGCTCAGTCTTCGTAGTTCAACCGGTGAACTCTTTTTTGTTTTTTTTTTGTTTGTTTTTTTTTGGTGCAACCTCGTTTTTTACCTAGGCCGCCCTTTTCGGGTTTCTAACCTAGTCAGTATTACTCTTTAGCACTCTTTTTTTTTTTGTTTTTTTTTTGTCTTTTTTTTTTTTGGTGCAACCCCGTTTTTTACCTAGGCCGCCCTTTTCGGGTTTCTAACCTAGTTGGGTATTACTCTTTTAGCACTCTTTTTTGTTTTTTTTTGCCCTTTTTGTTTTTTTTTTTTTTTTTTTTTGTTTTTTTTACGCGTAGTATCTCGCGCAGCCTTGTCACCATTCACCGGGTGTACAAAGGGATTCCCGTCGAGGTCCGCAAGTTGCATGGCTCCTCCGGAGAAGATCTTCGGACGACATATGGCCCGACCCATACAGCTCCCATTTGCCGAGAGGGTTGATACGGACCGGGGCTTTTCTTTTAGAACGAGATCACCTTCTCGGATTTCCCGATGCTTTACTTTCTTGTCGAAGGCTCTAGCCATTCTTCCTTGGTAGGCCCGGATGTGTTCCATGGCCTTCAGTCGGCGTTCGTCTAGTAGGGCCAATTCGTCATGGCGACTCTGGAGCCATTCGACCTCGTTGATTGGCTTTCCAGCCAAGATACGGAGCGAGGGTATTTCCAGCTCGATTGGGAGTACGGCTTCCATTCCGTATGTGAGGGCAAAAGGTGTTTCCCAGCTTGCCGTTCGACCGATGTTCTCAGAGCCCCAGAGTGCCAGTGTAACTTCTCGGGCCAATCTCTCGCCTTGGATGCCATTTTCCTGATGATATTTTCCAGAGTCTTGTTTGCCGCTTCGACGGCTCCGTTGGTTTGGGGCCCGTAGGGTGATGACTTGTGACGGGTTATTCGGAATTCTCGCCAAAGAACCCGTCACATTCCCCTTCGAAGTGGGATCCATTATCTCGAAATGATTTCGGCCGGCAACCCGTATCCGCACATGATGTTTTCTTTGATGAAGAGGGCAACTTTCTTTGAATTGAGGATTTTGTAGGACTTTGCAGAGCATCCTTTCGATTCCTTCGAAGAAATGACCAATCTCGCGTCTCTTTAGGCTCTTCCGTAGCTCCCAAATTCACACTTGTCAAAATCTCTTCTACTTGGGCTCGATTTTCCTCTTCCTGACAACCTGCTTAAAGATTTTTTTTTTTTGTTGTTTGATTTTTTTTTGTTTAATGTGTCTGCTTCTTTGTCTAATGAATTATTATTAAATTTTTTTTTTTTATTAATTAATTCATCATTAGTTAAAGTGGCAATCAAGGGATACTCAGAAAGGTTCGTCATTTCATTGAAGACGAAGGGGAATACAACGTTGGCTGCGTACTCGTAGTCTTCGTGCGTGAGGCCATCGGACGACTCGAGAGACTCGAACTCAACAATGAGAGACTCGGAGGACTTTACAAAGGTTGACACGAAAGGATCTGGGACCAATCCAAGCTTGGTGATCATTTCCTCCTTCGTCGCGGACGGGCCCGAGAGAGTTTCCCAATTCTTTAGCGGCATCGCATTGGTGGCTTCACAACTCGGGAAAGGCATGGTCTCGTGCTCCCTCTTCGCCGTTGCTATCATCTCTTTGTCTCGAACCATAACCAACTGTGTTTGGCATCTCGAAAGCCGAGCATGTGGATGTAGGGATCTTCCTCACCTCGGGACTTCCGTTTCGTCACAATCCGACCGCTCAATCCGGATGTAAGGACGCATTGCGTCTCGGTGAGCCGCTAGAAAAATCTCATGTCCCATACTCGAGCGGAAAGGCTTGGTAGGTAGTTCAAGAAGGAGGACGTCCCACACGACGTTCATAGATTCGAGCCGAGTCCGTCGGTGTTTGCCGACTTTTATCATGAAAATCTCTCGCCGGCGAGGCCAAAGAATGGGTTTGCGTAATACCGACAAATCTCGTGATTGAGGACCGGGGACTTATGTGCCCGTATCATGGCGGTGTTCGGCATTTCCTTCCAAGACGCCTCCAAGTGTTGGAAATAGCAATTGAATTTGATAAATCGAACTTCTTCTGAGTCCGCTTGCTTGAGTGTGTCGACATAGTTGGCATTGCCGGGATTCCAAAGGATGCCAGCGAGACTTGCCTCAAGGATGTAGCCCCGGTGTTTGATTGTGGGCGTTCTTGGCTATTGTTTCGCCTTCGTTCCCTATGAGGAAACCTGTCACCCCTTATGACTTCAAGGTCTCCCCGCCGGTTGATGAATTTGACGCATTGGTGGAGAGTGGAGGCTATGGCTTTCATGTGATGCAACCAAGGGCGCCTAGTAGGGCCGTGAACTCGAGGGGATATCCATTACATGGAACTTTGCGGGCACCATTTGGGTTTCGTACTGCAGTTCCAGAGTCACCGTCCCCGTAGGATGGGACGAGACGAACCGTCGTAGGCTTTGACGGTCCGGTAGATGGGATCACGCGCCTTTCATTTATGCGGAGGGCCCTCATCATGCCGAGGGGAAGGACATTTACCGATGATCCATTGTCCACTAATACCCTGTGGAGTGACATGGTGTTGAGCCGAATAGTGATGTACAAAGCTTCATTGTGTTGGGAGACATCTCTTGGCAAATCTTCATCGCAGAAGGTGATCATACTTCCATATAGGTGAGGATCATAGATTTGGTCCTTGTCTCGGGATGGAGATTCATCAAGCCGGTCACTTCGTGCCTTCTTTCTGTGAGGCAGAGTCTTTGCCGAAGCCCCTGGGTTATACTGATGCCTTTTGTGGCGGTTGCCATCTCCGGTCAACATGTTGATTGAGTGGGAGCGCCAGACTGGCGTCGATTTTTCTTCGTCGGTGTATACTCGGGAGCTGGACAAACCGAACCTTCGTCGACCCCGAGGGGGGTTGGACTTTTGTTCTGCAGCACTTTGGTGTCCGAAGGTCTCAATTCCGTCATTGGCAAAGCTTTTCTGCTCTTTTATCCCTTTTTGCTTTGGGGAAGACGGACTGGAGTAGAGTACATAATAATCAAATCCCCCAGATGGCTCCCCGAGCGTTCCCACACTGTTATCACCGGCCTCGAACCTCTCCTTCAATTTTTGCTGGGAGGAAATTTTCTTTTTCTTAGGAGGACGGTCCTCGTGTATCCAATCCCGATAGTCCCTTTCAAGGCGGTCGGGACAGCCACAAATATCCCACCAAATGTGTTCCACTGGCCGTGGCGGATTTGGGACCTCGTGCCGAGCGGTGGCCGGAATGACTTTGAGTGGGAACCGGTCCTGGGGATGCTGGCCGGGCTCGCCTGGGTAGCGAGTGATTGGACTCCGCCGGATAATGAGAGATAGTGAGGTCCCGAGGAACGGGCATATGTTTGTCCTTCAAGGCAGCCCCGGCCATTGGGATATTGTTAAGGTCCCAAAGTGGCGTGTGGCCTCTTCAATCCAGCTCGCCGTCTCGTTTCCTGCGTTCTTCCAGTGGATTTGATGGCCGACCATATTTCTTTAATCGTTTCCCGATTTTCATCACTCAGCCGATATTTGTGGGATCCTCACCTTGAGAGGGGACAACCGACAAGATACCGAACTCTTTCGTCCCCGATCGCTGTTGGGGGCCGCTTGCCACTGTAAGTCGGCGGGCGGTGAGTACCGCGGTGGAAACATAGGAATCTTGGGGTAGCATCTTAGTGTATCCGGACTATTAAGAAGAGGAGGAGAACCCTCTTCGTCTTTGCGGTAAAAGTGCCATCGGAATTGAGACTCGATAGTCAAACCATGACTTGCGACTACCCCCGTAGGTCATCAATTTGAGCCTCATGCCGAAGTCTCATTTGCTCTACCAACTGGATCCACACGGGTCCGTTCGAGGGATTCTCGAGGACGGAGCAACGTTATCCCCATCATTACCGGCCGATGCGTACATTCCAAACCCGGAGTCGGAACAAATGGCGAAGCCGACGATGCGCTTGACTCTTCCCAACCTGATCAAACGGTGACCCTAAGGTTCGAAACCAAGCTTTATGCGGAGTCATGGGGAAAGGACATGAAGGTTCAGATGTGCAGGAATGGAAGGAGGGTAGGTGTTTGGGCTTTAGGCTCATGCAACATGCGCTTATTTGTTCTCGTTTACTTAAGACATGTTTTATTAACCTAATCGGTTGGAAAAGATTGCTCTTCTTTTTCGCAAACTACTCGATTCCCGGATCAGCCGGGCCCCGTCACTACGTCTATAAGCCCCTCGTATTCCACCCGTATTTCGACCTCCCAGGTGGACAGCCCCGGCGAGGGTCCTATAGGGCAAGCGGGTCCCACCGACCGAAAGAAAAGTGATCCTAGAAGTCCGGCGGGTAATCGAGTCTTAACGAGCATTCGATGTAAATTACGGACAAAGGCGACGTCGAGTCAAGATCGTGTCCGAGAGCTCGACGAAAAGTCGGCATGATTTGGGCGATAAATGTCCGCAATTGATCTTGACTTGTCGTCGGTTAAGCCGTAATTAGGTATGGAATAACCGTTAATCCTTGATGACTCGGTGTCAATCTTTGGGAGTCGGTGTATAATTTGTGCCGATCGAGCCGAAGTCGGCGCCGGTCAATATCTTGGTCAAAGTCCGCGGCGGAAAACCGGCGTAACTTCGGCGATTAGCGGCGATTAGGGACCCGAGAGATATTGAGTCGGTATGCCGACAAAGGCTTGAAAGGAAAGGTCTATACACGGACAGGCATGACACACGGACCCGGACTAAAAACCAACCGGGTCTCGGACAAAGTGTGTCACGGACGAGAGTGCATGGTCGACACGAGGCTCCATAGGATGTTTGGGTAGTCCTGTGCTCATCCGAGAGGCGTAATAAGACCAAACGGACCGCGACAAGGATTTCCCGGGTTAAGGACGTAGTGTGCGGTGTACGGTCACGTGCGCGTAGTGTGCAAGCAATCTATATTCTTTTACGAGTAAAATAGAGATTTTTTTATGTGTCTTAAAAAAATATGATGCATGATTTTTTTTGGAAATTTTATTTTTTTTTTTGAAAATCCCTTTTTTTTTTGAATTTTTTATGAGCACATAAGCACGTAAGCATGAAAATTCCGACGGTTAGGGACATCATTCCGACAGTCAAAATTTTGACTTTCTCCGAGGCGGCCAAAACAACATGAAAACTGTGCAAAAAAAAAAATCAACACACACACAAAAATGATTTTCAAAGCCGGGACGGAAGCTTGACCCTCAAAAGCCTTTTTTTTTTTTGAAAACGGTGATACCGGCACGTGGGATTGTTAGACCACAATTTATCCCCGACTCGTGTTAGGAGGCGATAACGGGAAATTTAGTGGTTTCCACCAATATACCGAATACCATTTTTATTAAAAAGCTTAGTCCCCAAATGGAGTCGCCACCGTAACGATGTGTTGCCTTTTTCGCGGGAAAAATTCGATTTTTGCGTTTCTTTGAAAAACCAAATAAAACCGGAAAAAACGGAGTCGCCACGCCATTTTAATTTTGAAGGGCAAAACTTTGAAAAAAGCCCGAGATCAGAGATTTAGGTTCGGAGGTCATGTTACGCGTCGGGAAGGACGTTAGTGTGCACCCGACGCGCCTCGTAAAAACGAGTCTTCCAAGCTGAAAATCATTTGTGTGTGTGTGTGTGTGTGTGTTTTGGCCAAAATAAGTTGAAACTGGAAAAAGTAAAAATTGGGATGTCTTTTTAAGACTTTAAACTGATCCCATGATTTTTTGGAAAGATTTTGGTTTGAGATTTGGTACTCAAAAACCTTTTGAAGTTGAGAAGTCACTTCTGCCAGAAGAAAATGGCAGCAGACACCTGATTTTGAAATGGATTCAAGGGTCCTAAAACTTCATAATCTGGATGAACTCAGAGAATGAAAGTTTCTCTAGACTCCTCGAATAAACTTTGTGTGAAAGAAATTTCCATTTTGGAGAAGATTTGAGGGGTCAAAACCTTCTGTAAACCTCAGATATAAGATCTGGATTCCCAGAAACTGATGAACTAGCCTCTGAAAGAAAAATTGAAAAGAGGAGTTTTACTCACTCAAAAAATAAGGTAAAAATATGTCTGGAAAGCTCTGGATGTTGGCTACAAAAAGTGTTTTGTAGTCAACACCAAATTCCAAGTTCATCTCTGTCCAAAAATTAAGACCATGGACTGAGGTCTGGGAAAATTGCTACTGGACAGCAACTTTCCAAGAAAGAAAACAAGATTTTAAGGGGGGTTTTGCATCCATGCTTGTCCCCATTTCCCTAGGTTTTGGTTAGTGATCACTAGACATTTTAGTGGTGAATCAACTATACCAAACCATCCTTGGGGTACATTAGGACTAAGCATTTCATTTGCTTGGGGAGGGGGATTTTACCCTTTGAAATCAAGATTTAGTGCTTGAAAATGGTTTTTTAGGGTTTTGAAAGTGCATTTTTGCAAGTAAGAAAGAAAAGCTTTGAAAATAATGTTGATCTTTGTAGAAGATCATCCATGGAGATGGTCTTCCATGGTGATCTTCTTAGATCTAGAGAAAGGAGATGAAGGAACTACATTTTGTAGTTTGAAGATGCATGCATGGATGAGATTTAGGGTTAGGAGAAGAGGGTTTACCAATCTTCCTTGTGTTCTTGAGTGTTTGGCTTGAGTGTATGAGTGTTTAGGGGTTTAATATGAGAGTGAGTGGATGAGTGTGAGTTGGGAAAGATTGGAAAGAAAAAGGTGACAATTCTTGAGAATTCTCACTGTTTTCTCTCTATATTTCGCCAGAACTTCGTTGCATTTGTGTTCTTCCTCCCCTATTTCTGTGACTGGAGGGCTCAATTTATAGCCCTCCTGAAAATACAAACATGTCCGCGCGGATGGATCCAGTCGCGTGCCTTTGTTCATTAATTGCTTCGGGCTTTGGACACAAGGAATAATCTTTTTCAAAATTCAAATTGACCAGCCAGATTATGTTTCCAGCATTGCTATATTTGGTTTTCTTCATTTGTTTTTCTTTTTTGAGATTCTTTTTAAGGTTTAACCTTAAATAACAATGCCCATTTTACCCTTACTTTGTTAGAAATGTTAGGATAGTTAGGAATTGTTAAAAATGTTATAACTTTCGTTAATTTTCTAACGAAAATTCTAACAAGCTCAAATTGGAGCACTTACAAAGGGTCCAACCTGTAGTTGGGCAGAAGTGATGAACTAGCTCCCCCTAACTCATTACCATGGGGGCTCGCTCCTACCCACCCCGGGGCACCATAGCATGTCGGGAATAGGGGGGAGACATATTGAACGTTTCAATTTTTCCTACTCGGATCCGCCGTACAGTACCAAAGAGGGACTTAGCGGCAAAGAGGCGATTAGACAACATAGGAAATCTGGAACTTTGTTTACTACACTTTATCTTAAGCAGTGCGCGGTCTCACTGCAGCAAGCGTACGCAGGTTCCGAATCTCCGAAGACTCTGTTACCTTTTCCTGTCTCGTTGACGACTTGCAATGGCTAAATGAAACTGGGATGGATTAATTCACGGGATGAAATGTTTCATCCCGGATGAAACACTGCTTTTGTTTTTTTTTTTAGCTGCCACGTGTCAAGACCTTATTGGTCTTGACTTTATCACTTTTTCACCCAATTATTTAAACTCAATTATCTCATAATAAATGATTTAAAAATAAAAAGAAAAATTCACCAAAATTCATCATTTTTTTTTCCTACAAATTGATATAAGTTTCATTTGATTTGGACACAAAAAAATACTTAGTTTTCAATTTGAGCTGAATTATTACCTAGTAAATTAATTTTTTTTTAATTTTTTTTTCACCAAAATTCATCATTTTTTCCCTACAAATTGATATAAGTTTCATTTGATTTGGACACAAAAAAAAAAACACTTAGTTTTCAATTTGGGCTGAATTATTACCTTGTAAATTAATTTTTTTTAATTTTTTTTTTCACCAAAATTCATCATTTTTTTCCTACAAATTGATATAAGTTTTATTTGATTTGGATACAAAAAAAAACACTCACTTTTTAAAAACAGAGAATATAAATAAAATAAAAGTGGTGGGGTATAGAATGATGAGTTGGAAGGAGTTGAAATTTAATTTAAGTTAGTTATTGTAGGGGGTTAAATAAAATGGGTAGATGAAATATTAGGTGGATGAGAAAAAGTGTAAAAAGTGTTGAATGAAATGTGGAAAGGGGATGAAACCATTGTGGGTAGTCTTAGATGAGAGAGAGAGTTTTTAGTCTTAAAAAAGTCTTACTCCCTCCGTCCCATGATAGCTTACTCATTTACTGTTGAGAACGGAAAATAAGAAATAATGTTATTAAAGTAGGAGTTGTGAGTGGGTAGGAGAGAGAATGAGTGGAGAGAATAGTAAATTTGAAAAGTAGTGTGAGTATGACAAGTGGGTCTCATGAATAAAGAAGTATTAAAAAATTTTCTTTTTAGAAAAGTGTGACTTTAAAGTGGGACGCCCAAAATAACAAAATGAGTAAGGTAATATGGGACGGAGGAAGTATATGTTATTATATGTTATAAGACTTATTAAAAAGTCTTATAAATAACTTATAAGACTTTTTAAAAAGTCTTATATGTTGCTTATATAGAGACTTTTTAAAAAGTCTTATATGTTACATATATGATTTATTAATAAGTCTTATAAGTAACTTATAAGACTTTTTTAATAAGTCTAATTATAAGTCAAAAGACTTATTAAAAAAAATCTTATAAGTTACTACTTATAAGACTTTTTTACAACACAGTTTCCAATGTTCAAATAGGTCTTATAAGTAACTTATAAGACTTTTTTAATAAGTCTTATAAGTAAAAACTTATTAAAAAAAGTTTTATAAGTTACTACTTATAAGACTTTTTTACGGCACAGTTCTCGATGTTCAAATAGGTCATATAAGTAACTTATAAGACTTTTTAAAAAGTCTTATAAGTTACTTATAAGACTTATTAAAAAGTCTTATATGTTGCTTATAAGACTTTTTAAAAAAATCTTATATGTTACT
The DNA here is from genome assembly GCA_022495995.1 of Adenophora triphylla var. japonica. NCBI lineage: Eukaryota > Viridiplantae > Streptophyta > Magnoliopsida > Asterales > Campanulaceae > Adenophora > Adenophora triphylla. The sequence goes on from JAFEMH010000184.1 coordinate 385,575, forward strand.
TATAAGACTTTTTAAAGTAGTCTTATAAGTTAATTGTCTTATAAGTCAATTATAAAAGTAATTCGTTACTATTATGAGAGTAATTCGTTGTTATTATTGAAATTTTTAATTTTTTTTGAAAAACTTGTCTTATAAGTTAATTATAAGAGACAAAGTGGTCTTATAATTAACTTATAAGAGTTGTAAATGTGTAAATTATGAGAGCAATTCGTTGTTATTATTGAAATTTTTGATTTTTTTTTTTTTTTGAAAAACTTGTCTTATAAGTTAATTATAAGAGACAAAGTGGTCTTATAATTAACTTATAAGAGTTGTAAATGTGTAAATTATGAGAGCAATTCGTTGTTATTATTGAAATTTTTTATTTTTTTTTGTTGAAAATTTTGTCTTATAAGTTATTTATAAGAGACAAAGTGGTCTTATAATTAACTTATAAGAGTTGTAAATGTGTAAATTATGAGAGCAATTCGTTGTTATTATTGAAATGTTTGATTTTTTTTGTTGAAAAATTTGTCTTATAAGTTAATTATAAGAGGCAAAGTTGTATTAAAATTAACTTATAAGAGTTGTAAATGTGTAAATTATGAAAGCAAACTGAAATTATTTCAAATTTAATGACTGATCTGAAATGTCAAAAATTAAATTAGGAACTACTAATATTTTAGAGTTTGAGTTATAGCGTGTAGTTAAATTTAATGATTCATGATCCTCCTATATGTGAATAAGTATATACTCCCTCCGTCCCAATAAGAGCTTCCCTTTTTGCCATTTTGGGTGTCCCGCTAATAGCTTCCACTTTCCTTTTTTGGCAAAGAAATCTTTACTATTTCCTCCACTCATTCTCTCTCCTCATTATTTTAATACTCACAACACTATTATAATTTACTATTCCCTCCACTCATTCTCTCTCCTATTTTCAAATTACACGCTCACAACATCTTTACTTCCCTCCCATTTTCTTAATTTGCGTGATTTTTAAAAAAGTGGAAGTAATTGTTGGGACGGAGGGAGTATTTACCAGCCAGTTTAATTAAAATGAAGACAAAACAAGAAAAGTTAAGGACTTTGAACTTAGGGGCTTGCGTCCAGTGACAAACTACTTAGTGCTTAGTGAGTGTGCATGCAAAAAAAAGGGGGGGGGGAGCATTTATGTCTTTGTGTTATCAAAGTGTGTTTTTGAAATTTGCAAAATATTATTTCTTAAATTAGGTTTAAATTTCGCATAAGGACCCTAGGGTAGGGGTGTTCACGGTCCGGGTTGGTCCGATTTTTGTCAAAATTTTAGAAAATCAGGACCGGACCAAATACTTCGGTTCTGTAAAAATTTAGGACCAGGACCGGACCATTATATTATAGGACCGGTCCCATCGGTCCGGTTCCAATGGTCCGGTCCGATTCCACCGGTTCTACAAATTACAATATAATATAATTTTTTACAATAACAAAATCTACAAGTAAAAGCATATTTAAAAACCAAATTGTTGAACAATATTACAATAACAAAATCAACAGTTAATTAAAATATAATATTTTTTTTTACAATAACAAAATCTACGATATGATATTCATTTTGGAATTAAAAATATTATTGAAAACGTTACAAATTGAAATAAGTTAGGGGGGTGTAAGTGAACTTTTAAAACTTATTTTTACAGACTAAGTAGACGAAGATTTAAATTGCAACTTAATTTCTTTCACAGGGTTTTTCATGCATACCAAGTCTTTTGTTGCAATAACTCCGAGAAAATGACAAAAGTCCTTCATGAAGACCAACAAAGTTAATTTTATATATATATACTCCCTCCGTCCCAGAACAATGTTCACATACACTGTTTGCACATGTTTTAAGGAGGGAGTATTATATTAAAAGTGTTGTGAGTGTGAAAATAAAATAGGAGAGAGAATGAGTGGAGAGAATAGTAAATTATAATGGTGTTGTGAGTATTAAAATAATGTAGGAGAGAGAATGAGTGGAGGGAATAGTAAAGATTCCTTTCCATTTTAGGTAAGTTTTAAATGTGTGAAGTAAGTTTTGGGACGCCCAAAAGGGAAAGTGTGAAGATTGTTCTGGGACGGAGGGAGTATATATATATATATATATATATATATATATATATATATATATATATATCTATATACTCCCTCCGTCCCACCAATTGCTTCACCCTTTTCCTCCGGCACGGGAATTATGGTAATGGGAGGGGAAAAAAATGTTGTGAGTGTAATTTGAAAATAGGAGAGAGAATTAGTGGAGGAAATAGTGAATTTGAAAAGGATTGTGAGTGTAATAGTGTTTTAGGAGAGAGAATGAGTGGAGAGAATAGTGAAGATTCTTTGCCAAAAAAGGAAAGGTGAAGCTTCTAACGGGACGCCCTTTTGGGTAATTAGTGAAGCTTTTATTGGGACGGAGGGAGTATATATATACTCCCTCCGTCCCAGCGAAAGGGCCAGTAAATTTCTCATGCACGCAAATTAAGAAACTGAATAAATAAAATACAAAATATAGAAAAGAAGGTTGGATTAAGGGAAATTAACAAATTCTGGACAGTGATTGAAAATGGTACTTTTCCCACCACAAATGCTAATCCTTGTGAAATTTTGAATTTCCCACCAAAGTTACCTTAGTACTAGTACATACTAACAGAGCCTACTTAATTACAGTTTCCATAACAGACCAAGACTTAATTTTGAATCTTCAACCTTTAACCCACAAAATGGAGGCCTGTAAGCATAAACCCAACTTGAGTGCTGATGAAAGGAATTCCTTGGCTCAATGGTTCATTGAAGCTTTACAAGAGGGAAAGCTTCCAAAAGGGAAAATCGAAGAAGCAGCTTCAAGGTTTCGGCTCCACCCCCGAACCGTCTACAAATTTTGGAAAATTGTGAAGGATCAAAGGAGGAGAGGTATGCCCATATCTCTATCATCAAAGAAAAGTGTAAGAGCAAGGCAAAAATTTGTCAAATTAGATGTTGAGAAGATGAAAAAAATAGAGTTTGAGAATAGAAATACAATTCGAAAGTTAGGTCAAGCTTTGGGGATTAGTAAAAGCACAGTTGGGCGATGGAAAAAGGAGGGTGTGATCAAGGCACATACAAATGCTATTAAACCATCATTAAGCGATGTTAATTTTTACGCAAAGGTTAAAATTTTGCCTTCTTTGCCCTCGAGATATGATGTAGAAGAACAAACTCCAATTTTCAAAGAAATGGACAATGTTATTCATGAAGATGAGAAGTGGTTTCTCATGACAAAATGCAAAAAAAGGTGTTACATGGTCCCAGTAGTGAAGTAGAGCCATACAATTCATGCCAAAGCAAGAGATTTATCATCAAAGTAATGTTCTTTTGTTGTGTAAGTAGGCCACTTTATGATAGTAATGGAGTGTTGCTATTTGATGGTAAATTAGGCATGTGGCCCTTCACAAAAAATGAGCCGGCAAAAGAAACGGTAGGAATAGGGCAGCGGGTACAATGGTGACCAAGCCCTTAGAATCAATCAACAAGCTCGTGACAAAGGAATTGCGATCAATCAAGTAAGTTTTCTCATGACAAAATGCAAGTAATCTGCTCTTATCATCATAGGCAGACCATTTTTTATCATAGTCTCGGTTTTTATCATCATAGACACACCAAGACCAAGGCAAAAATCTGTTCTTATCATCATAGACACACCAATTTTTTTTTTTCAAAAATCTGTTCATAGAAATAATGCAAAAATCTGTTCTTATCATAGTCTCACTGAATATTGCAGGTAATCCCTGCAATCAAGGCAAAGTGGCCACCAAATGCAAGTAAACACATCATTATTCAATGGGATAATGCACCACCACATATAAAGAACGATGACCCAGATTTTAGGGCGGCATCGCCGGATGGGTTTGACATACAACTTCAATTTCAGCCACCCAACTCTCCAGATACAAACATTAATGATCTAGGGTGGTTTGCTTCATTGGATGCAGTTAAAACAGAGAGTTCTAACAAAAGTGTTGAAGAGCTAGTTAAGGCAGTCTTAACAGCCTATGCAGAATTATCAGAGAAGAAACTTGATAAATTGTTCCTTTCATTGCAAAATGTGATGATATCTATGATGACAGTGAGAGGCCACAACAACTACAAATTGCCTCATCTTGGGAAGGACAAATTGGAAAGAGATGGGAAACTTCGGAAGAAACTTGAAAGTGGACATCAAACTAGTAAGAGAATGCATTCAGTACTTGCAACAAATTGGTATCAAATCTGGTTTTGAAGGCATAGTGGCACAATTGGAAGAACAGCATCTTCTTTGACTCAAAGAAAATTATCAAGCAACTTTTGGATTTTTGGTTTAGTGGGGTAATTTTAACTCTCAGTTTTTGTTCATCCTTGAGTTCCCACTTTTGTAAAGTCTCAATGCTTCCATAATAAGGAAAGCTCATCATAGACTTAGTGTTATGTACCAAAAACTCTTTTCTATTTAGCTTACTCATGCACCATTTCACCAGTTCAAAACCAGACCAAGACCAAGTGTAAAACAAGTAACCTCACAAATCTGTCCAAATCATAGTCTCAGTTTTTATCATCATAGACACACCAAGACCAAGGCAAAAATCTGTTCTTATCAAAATGAACCAAGTAACATCATTATTCAATGTTAATCATAATGCGAGTTTTTATCATCACAGAGCACATAATAGACAAGGCAAAATCTGTTTTTATCAAAATGGACCAAATAGCATCAAAATCACGAGAGATTCATATAGCCACATTTCATCATTTCACACAATAACACATTCCCAAAGCCCAACCGAAAATTAAGAAATTCATAGCCAACATGTAAAAAAAACATAACCTCGGTCACGCCGTTTTCAATGTGTTGAGCTTCGTAAGAAGTTTCTTGCATTTTGAAGTAGGTACAAATAACCAAGGAAGGAACAATTCCATTAACTTCGTGTATGATAGCTTGGGTCCTTTGATATAGGATTAGAAGGAACTGTCGAAGGATTACAAGAAATCGCCTAAAGTTAGGGTTTCGCTCCAAAAAGTCACGAACCTTCACAAATTCTTCATTGTGTTGCTCATGCTCCCTCAAGAAAGCCTCATAAGAGTCATCCCGCAACGGATAACCATTGACGCCCGTTTTCGGATTCGAGATGACCCCAACTTCGATTCCTCACAAACGGTATCACAAGCATTTGGTGACTCACAAGATTCTGTCCAAATCGCCTCCGCTGACCACTTGGCATAGCAATATGCCTGATATGGGTCAATCGATGGCGATGGCGACGAATTGAAACCCAGATTTTTCGATTCACTGCAAGATATGGACAGTGGAAACGAAAAATTAGGCTTGTGAGAAGGAGAGAGTGAATCGTTATAGGTGGGAGAAGGATTTTGTGATGACGGCGAGTCCATCACCTAGAGATGAAAATGGCGATTTAGGGTTCTTGGTTGAACGGTTCTTGATAAGAACGATGAATGAGAAAAAAGAGGGGAGTGTAATTGGGTTAGTGTAAATGGGTTGGGTTAAATTAATTGGGTTGGGTTAGTTTAAGTTAATGGGTCATTAACAAATGTAATTAATTGGTTTAATGTTAATTGAGTGGGGTATGATGAGTATAATAATATTAAAAAAGTTTCCTTTTTGGGAAAGTGGCTTTTTAAATGGGACGCCCAAAAAGGAAATAAGTGGCTCTTTCGGTGGGACGGAGGGGGTATATATATATATATATTTATTTATATATATATATATTCGGTCCGGTCCGGTTTCGGTCCAGGACCGCGTATATTTTTTTCAAAACCAGGACCGGACCAAATAATCGATTTCATAAAAATTTGGAATCAGGACCGGACCAATACTATTTTTTCGGTCCGATTTTTACTGATCCAGTCCGGTTTCATTGATCCGGTCCGATTCCTCGAATTTTTTGTACAGCCCTACCCTAGGGAAAGTGAGCCATTATTGTTTTGTTTATTTATTTATAAAAACAGACTCATGCATGTTGTACAAGTGTCCTCTATTCTCCATATCAATACACGTGCAATTCATCCATCCACCGCCACCGCCACCGCCACCGCCACTCTCTAAGGAAACCAACCCACATATAGCTGCCTACAAATAAATCAAAAATCAAAAATCAAAACAAAATGTCGACTCTATCGACAATCTTTTCTTACAATTTCGTGAAGAAATCTTTACCCTTCTGTATTTCAAATTCAAAATCTGCACCATTTCTTGTCCAAATTTACAAAGCGAAGATCATGAATCACCCGTTATCCCTTTCCGGCTCCAAACTAGCTTTCTGTTCAATTAACCCACCCGGAAAAACTCCACCGGAGTTTCCTTCTTACTCACCACCGGAGGAATTCACGTTCACTGTGCCAGATGAAATGCCGCCAACTCCGAAGGTTCCAGATTTTGATCCAATTCCACCCGAAAAGCCAGTGAACCCTCCACCGCTTTCTCCACCTGAATTATACCCCGAGTTTCCAGGTCCGCCTGTACCTGAACGGCCGGGTCCTGAGGGTCCTCAACTACCTATGCCTACACCATCCGGTCCAGATTTCCCGAAGGGACCGCCTGATTTGTTCCCGCCGAATGGACCCGAGATGGTTCCAGCAAAGCCGCCTGAAGTTGGGCCATTTCCAAATACATCACCAGAAATTCCAGGGCCGATTGGGGGTTTTGTATATATGTGATTTAATAAGAAAGTATGAAAGAAAAAAAAATGTTTTGGAATCCTGACCTGACCAATGTTCATTTACATTTTAAGTTGGTAAAATGGCGCATTTAGTTCATTACATGAACACATTAATGTTTATAATGTGGTTGATTTTGTTTTTTTCATCCCTTTGTAATTTTTTGGCTAAAAAAAATGTTTATACTCCAGGATGTCTCTAAGAATTATGAATCTAAAAAGAAATTCCTGAAATGCTGTTTCACAAAATAAAATAAAATATCTTATTCATTATATTATCATAAATTTAAATATTTAGAAAATGAATAACAAAAATATTTATAAACGAATAATTGATCAGGAAGATTTAAATACTAATTTAAACATAATTTTGATAAAAGGTATCCTCAATTCGTAGTTGGTGAAATTTCTTGAAGCAAATCATCCAATTTTTCATTACTATAAAATACTCCCTCCGTCCCACGTGAATAGACACTTATTTCCTTTTTGGGACGTCCCACGTGAATAGACATTGCCCAAAATGGAAAAGAATTTATTATTTTATATTCATCCTACCCCACCCACTCATTCTCTCTCTTCATTTCCTACCACACAATTTATTCAACCAACTCCACTCATTCTCTCTCTTCATTTCCTACCACACATTTTCATTATTATATTCATTTTCCTTAGTTATTGTGCCAAGATTTTTGGTGTCTATTCACGTGGGACGGAGGGAGTATTTACTAGCTACGTGAATGAATGATTGATAAATTCATAACTTTATATTTATATTTATATTTATATTTGTAGGGTAAAACAAACTTAAATCTCAAAAAAAAATGTAAAATAAAAAGGAAACAAAATAAATAGAAAACCAAATAAAATCCTAGCTAAAAAAAAAGATAATCATATTGTTTGAGGCAGTTTTTATAGGCTAATGAGGCTGATATTTAAAACTTTTTTGGGTCCCTGAGATTTTGAATATTCCATTTAAGTCCTCAATCTATATTGCTTGCGGCTGTTTTTACACCCAACAAAAAGACAAAATACACCAAATCAAATAACAAAAATTTAAGAACAAATCAATAATTAAGTCTGAAAGTATTTAATAAAATAGGTAAGCACCCATTTATCATGTGCATTTTTAAATGCGACACCCAAATGAAATTTTGTTTATTTTCTAATGGAATGGGGGAAGTATTTCTTAAAATGAAATCTATCTATATATAATAATAAGATTGTGGTAATTTTTTTGCCTTTGAGGGGTATTTTAGTAAATTCATGCGGTGGCAAAATGGAAAAAAACTGGGCTGAAAAGACACGTGGCGCGCTGCGATTGGCCCACAAAATTTTTTTTCTTTTTCTTTTATACATTTCGCCACGTGCCTCCATTTAGAGAAAGGGTATTTTGGTCATTTCCGGGGAACGCACGTAACACGCGCCAACACACGCGCGTGAAGGCAGTTTTTTTTTTGGTTTGGACAAGTGGCGTGTTCCTATTGGCGGTTTGAAATTCGATTTTTTATTTTTCACCCATTTCTTTTACCTACATTATTTTATAATAAATTATTTTTTAAAAAAAAAAAAATTACACCAAAATTTATAATTTTTTTTTCTCTTTAATTAGAGACTATTTTTATTTGATTTGGACACAGAAAAAAAAACTCCTTTTTTTTTAATATAAATTTCTTAATTATTCTTTGTTAATTTTTCCTTTTTAATTTTTCAATATATTTTTAGTCAAAATTAATTAAGTGTCAAGTTTTTTTTTTATTATAAATGATAATGATAATAATAATAATTTTACTAATTATAAAAATATAAAATAAAAGTGATGGGATATAGGATAATGAGTTGAAAGGGGTAATGTGGTTATTGAGTTTATTTTAGTTCGATACAATAAACATTATATTTATTTTATTCAAAAAAAATTGAATCATAGTAAATAAACTATTAATAAAGACGGACATTGGAAAAGATGGTCATTGTTTTTAAAATTTTGATTGAAGTTCATGTCAATATTCTAAGAAATATATATAATAGAAATTGTTATTTTAAAAGAGGATAAGGAAGAAGTGGGTTGGGTTTATGAGGGAGTGGATGGTTTGGGAAAATTATTTCCATTTAACCAAAATGGTTGTTTTTTTTGAATTTTAATTTTTCTTCTCAAAATTAAATAAGATAAGTGTGATGAATGTGGGTTTCAGTTTCTATTCAATAAGTGGGATGGAGTAATATGGTTATTGTGTTTATTTTAGTTCGATATATCAGACAATTTATTTAATTTTTTAAAAATAAATCTTTAAATCATAGTATATAAAGTATATAGGGTTATTTAATTATAGAATTTTTGCTGAAAAGTGGCACGTTCCATACATGCGTTCCAACCTGTAGGTCATGGGTTCGATCCCCCCAGAAGTTAGAGGGGAGGCTTTCTCTCCCTAGGATTTATCTCCTAGGCGCTTTTGTGCGTGCATGTGTGTGTGTGTGAGTAGTGAAAAAAAAAAATAAGAAGCGCGTCTACGTAGGTGAATTTTTTTATTTTTTCATTTAAATGGGACACTTGGTGTTCGTTCATTGGCCGATTGGATTTCAGATTTTTTCCTCTGATTTCTTTAACATTTAAAAATAATAGGTCAATATTTATTCATTGTATTATTGTATTCCTTTTATGCTCTGACTATTAATAAAATTCAAAGGTCAATATTTATTCATTGTTGGCCTCCTTTTAAATTGATAATTTTTCATTTGTCGTTTTCAATTATATTTCACATTAAAAAAAGTTTACAATCCCTATGGTCCGAATATATTGATACGTAATGATGATCTTCCTTCCTCTTTCGAAAGTTGTGCCGACAATGTTGTCTTTTAAAGCTGTATTTCACAATGTATAAAAATATTTTCCTCATTTAGTCATTTTATTTAATTCCCGTCTTCTTAAGCATCAATAATTTCCCGTGCATCGCACGGATGTAACACTAGATTTATTTTAGTGTCATTCAATCTGATATTTGTATTGAGAATATAATTTTCAAATAATTGTTTCACGGTGTATACAACCATCTCTATTTTCTTTTGTATTTATTTTGATTTCAATAAGTTATTCGTTAGTAACTGTCCGTGCATCGCACGGGGGTCAAACTAGTTTGGTAAAAAAAAAAACAAAATTGGGCCAAGGAAGTAGTTTTATTTTCAAAATTATTAAAGTAAAATCATTGAAATTTCAAAATCACCGACCAAAAGAAAGAGAGGAGAAGATGATTGAGAGTCAACCATATGGAGGAGTTGAGTATTTAATAAATTTGTGTTACTGAAAATAAAAATAGGTTAACTCCAAAATCATCAACCAAAAAAAGAGAGGAGGATGATCTGGGAGTCAACCATAAAGAAGAATTTATAAATAAATCTTAATGGAAATAAAGATAGGTTGTTAAAATATTGAAAAAGCTAAATAAGATTATTATTATTATTATTATTATTATTATTATGAAACGAAGATGCAACATATCCGAAACACTTATAAGATACTAATACATATTGAAATTTATGTGAACTTGTGTGATAAAAGATTGTGTGATAAAAGATGAAAGTTAAAGGTATTTTTTTAAAATATAGAGCTTTTGATGAAATTTAGGTATGTGCACTAAAAAGAGCATAACTTTTGATTCCGGATGAACCACGGAACGCACCTCATATCAAATCGAAGCTCTTTTCGAGAAGGACAAAATTCATCGGGCATAGCCCCATGACACAGGTTTTTATAAACATAAAACTCGAATCTTGGCAGTCAAATGATGTGCTGAACTAATTTAATTTTTGTAAATTAATATTAAAATTTTAATATTATTTGAAATTATTATTTTAGTTCTGAATAATACCATACTCCCTCCGTCCCAGAAAATGGTTCACCATTTTTGACCCGGCACGCAAATTAAGGAAATAAGTGGGAAGAAAAAATGTTGTGAGTGTAATTTGAAAATAGGAGAGAGAATTAGTGGAGGAAATAGTAAATTTAAAAAGTGTTGTGAGTGTAATAGTGAATTAGGAGAGGGAATGAGTGGAGGAAATAGTGAGTGGGTTAGAGCCGTCAATACGGGAATACGGGACGGGACGAAATTACGTTGTCCCACGACGGGAACGGGACCAAACGGGACGGGACAAAACGGGACGGGACGAAAATACTCCGTCCCATCCCGTCCCATTTGCGGGACGCGGGATCCCGCGGGACCCAAACGGGACGAAAATACTTCGTCATCAATTAAGTTTATCTTTCTCCCTAAGAAGAAAAAGAACAAGTTTATTCTACGCACAGGAGCTCTCTTTGACAGTTGAGATTGTGAAGTGCTGCTGGTGAATTACGTGAGTAGCTATGTTAATAATGGACATTCAACATGACATTAACAGTTTAATGTGTATCATGAACATTAAGTGGCAATAATGAAAGCATGTCTTGATAACAGCTCTGTTCAAACGAGGATATTTTGATTGTTCGGTTCCAATATTATGTCATTGCAGATTTGTTCAGTATGATAACAATATTTTTTGTTAAAAAAGAAGGAAGATGTTCTGAACAAGACCAATTACAGATCTTCACAAGTGAGACCTAATACTTGTACGGGTCAATACGGGAAAACGGGACGGGACGGGATAAAAATAAGTTGTCCCGCGACGGAAACGGGACGATACGGGACGGGACGAAAACGGGACGGGACTAAAATATTCCGTCTCATCCCGTCCCATTTGTATGACGGGACGGGACGTCCCGACGGGACCGTCCCAACTTGACGGCTCTAGAGTGGGTATAATAGAATACTAATAAAATTTTTCCATTTTAGGAAATGTGAAGCTTCAAACGGGACGCCATTTTGGGTAAAAGGTGAAGCATTTTCTGGGATGGAGGGAGTATTTGACTTTTGAAATAACAGTTCAACTGTCATAACTGTTGAAAAATCTGTGTTTGATTTTGAAAAGACATGTCTTTTCAAACATAGTCTTATATAAGCACATATCAGATTGTGTTCCTCAACATATACAAGTTTTCATCTTCTCTTTCCCTTCTATCTTTCTGAAAGCATACAGTACATTCGCCAAGAAACAAGTTCTTCTGTAGGAACTTGTTCTGAATGGTTGTATCCTCGAGTCAGACTTCCAGACTGTTGCAGAAGCGGGGATTAATTTCTGTCTTAGGACACTGCCATACATCGCAGGCCTCTATTCTAATTGTGACGTTCAGGTTTTATCTTAATTCTGTAACTTTAATTTGTTTAAATAATTTATTTGTATTAAATACTCCCTCCGTCCCATTATTTACTTCATCATTTTGGCTTCGGCACGCAAATTAAGAAAATGGGTGGAAAGAAAAAATGTTGTGAGTGTAATTTGAAAATAGGAGAGAGAAATTTGAAAATAGGAGAGAGAATGAGTGGAGGGAATAATAAATTATAATGGTGTTGTGAGTATTAAAATAATGTAGGAGAGAGAATGAGTGGAGGGAATAGTAAAGATTATTTGCCAAAAAAAAAAAGGTGAAGCTTTCAATGGGACACCCAAAATGACAAAAAGTGAAATTATTAATGGGACGAAGGGAGTATACATTATTAATATTTTTTTTATTATAGAAAAATAGATTGATCATAACAATAATTTTTTATATTCTGTTTATATATATAGAAAAGTAAATTGATCATAACAATACCTCAATCACATAAAATACTTATATCATCATCATGCATTGACTCAACTAGTTTTGTTGACAATTGTTAGGAATTGAAACTATTTCTTGTCTTACTACGTTGGTAGGCCATGTAATCTTTTTTGGGCACTGTAAAATTGTAATTAATTATGTTCTAAAAATAATTACGGATAAAGATTTTAATCCACAACCCTTATTATCGAAAAAACAGTATGACTAGTACATTGCAACTCGCGTTTCAGGTCCATAAATGATATACTCCCTCCGTCCCATCAAAATAGATACTTTTAGTCAAAAGGGTATAACTTTGACTAATAATTTATATAAAAAATAATAATCCTAATAAAAATCTAAAAATCATTATTGAAAGTATTATCAATCATGATACAATAATAATTTTTAAATTTTTATTAGAATAATTATTTTTTATATAAATTATTGATCAAAGTTATACCCTTTTGACTAAAAGTATCTATTTTGATGGAACGGAGGGAGTAGGTGTGGGTGAAGGTCACGCTCAAAAGATTAGGAGTAGTGTAGTATATACTAACCAAACAAGAATGTGAAAAAAAAAGTGTTCCTACTCCTAGTGATAGTTGGTAGGGTTGTGCATGGTTCGGATTGGTTCGATGTTAAGTTGGAATCGAATCGAAACGAATCAAAGGATATTGATTTTAGGTGTTTTGAAATCAATAAATTTCGATTTATTAATGATTTGGTGTTTTTGATTTCGGTTTGATATTAATTTGGTTCGGCATAAAACAAACAAAATACTTAGAAAACATAAAAAAGACAGCATTGTTGAAGGCCAAAAAATCTAAGATATGCTTCATTGGCTTTTGCATCTTAAGTCACAAACCTATGCTAAATTACATATAAAAACGAACATGATTATTAACTAGTTTTCTCGTAAATTCGGCTAAATAGTGAAGCAGTTCTTCCCATGATATTTCATGAAAAAGAGAAGGCGGCCACACAAAATTAACACGATACTGTCAAACACACTGAAATGAAAGGGTGTTAAAAGTTTCGTTTCATTTAGTAACCTGATTGTAACATATTCACTGTATTTTTTGCTTTTTTTGCTTTTTCAAGAACCTGATAGATAAGCCTATCCACAAGTTAGGTGGTCTGAATAATAATGGTTCGTCACTCAATTGAACTTATAATTAGAAAATAAAAAATGACTATACTTGAGCAGAAAAATGTTGAACTGGGATATTTGGACCTCCACACAAAAAAAAACATTCTTCTGTAGCGTACATGAAACTGAAATAACCAACCACAAGCTATGTAGGATAGAAAAAACAATGCAAGGAATATCTAAGGTTATTGACCTGAATTATTCACAAAAATGTCGACTTTCCATAGTACTTGGGTTGAATGATATTGGTCGAAGAGACTATTAAAGGATGCCATTTTAACTTTACATATAGTTGATTTCTAAAAGTATCAGAAATCACTAACATAAGCACAATCAAGTAAGATGGTGACTTCTTCTGCTCCCTTGGTTATGGTGCAACTACTACCGGTTGGGAAACCAGATGCAAGTGATTATTCAACTTAATGCATAGGTCACGCTATAATTTTATATATGTTAACGGTTCGATTCTTAATGGTTTAAATATTTTAAACTGGAACCGAATCGATTTATTCGATTTTTTATTTTTTATAAACCGTCCCAAACCAATAACCTATTGGTTCGATTTTTTGATCCCGATTTATTCGGTGTTAATAGTTTTTTTTTTTTGTCTTTCTGCTCGCCCCTAATAGTTGGTGATGGCCAAACGGGCTGGCCCGTCTCGGTCCGGTCCATACGGACCAAACCACGAGCTGAACGGGTTGAAGATCGTGAGCCCGTGTAATGAAACGGGCCTAAACCCTACCCGGGCCGGCCCATTTCAGATGTCCAAGCCCGCCCGTTTGGCCCGAATATGAAGATCCACGGGCCAAACGGGGTTTCCATATTTTTTTTATTTTTATTTAAAAAAAAAATCAGAAAAATATGGAAAAAAATAAAAAGCAATTTAGTATTTAATAAACTATTTTTTAAAATCTTAAATCACTCAGACATAAGAAAATTAGTTGTTTTATACATATAAAAAAAGATAAAAAAAATTAAACAAATGAAAGTATATAAAAGAAAATAGGGATGGACTACCCTTTATTTTTTATTTTATTTTAAATTTTTTATTGACTATGAAATAATATTTTAGACTTTTTTATCACTGACATTTTTTACAAAAAGGTATATAAAAAAAGATAAAAAAAAAACTAAAAAAATGAAAGTATATAAAATAAAAGAGAGACGAACTACCCTTTATTTATTTTTTAGTTTTTATTAATTTTTTATTAACTAGGAAATGATATTTTAGACTTTTTTTTATTATTTATATTTTTTACAAAAGGTATATAAAAAAAGAAAAAAAACTTAATAAATGAAAGTATATAAAAGAAAAATCCTTTATTTATTTTTTTATTAATATTTTATTGACTGAAAAATAATATTTTAAATTTTTTTTATTACTGATATTTTTTACAAAAAAATATATAAAAAAAGATAAAAAAAAAACTAAACAAATTAAAGTATATAAAAGAAAAAAGGGACGGACTACCCATTATTTATTTTTTATTAATTTTTTAATGACTAGGAAATAATCCCTCCGTCCCGCCAATCTTAAGAAAGCTTTCCATTTTGGGCGTCCCACCAATCTTAATAATTCTCAAAATGGAAAGTTTTTATCACTATTCCCTCCACTCATTCTCTCTCCTACATTATTTTAATACTCACAACACCATTATAATTTACTATTCTCTCCACTCATTCTCTCTCCTATTTTACTATTACACTCACAATATTTACTATTTCCTTAATCCCCGTGCCATTTGAAACTTTCTTAACATCGGCGGGACGGAGGGAATAATATTTTAGACTTTTTTATTATTGATATTTTTTACAAAAAGGTATATACAAAAAACTAAACAAATTAAAGTATATAAATTAAAAGAGAGACGGACTACCCTTTATTTATTTTTTTATTGACTTGGAAATAATATTTTTGACATTTACAAAAACAGGTCCGTACGGACCTCCCTGATCTACAAGACCTCCCTGATCTACAGGTCAAACGGATCACGGACCGAACGGATCTTCTTAATCGCGGGCCAAAGCCCGATCCGCCTGAGACATCTGTCCGGGCACATCCCGTATCTGAAGCGGGTCAGCGGATAACGGGTCGCGGGTACAGCAGGCGACAACAGAGTGCGGGCCGAAGGCGAACGGGCCGCTCACGGAACTGGGCCCAAAATGGCCATCTCCGATGATAGTATTTAAACACGTACTCCCTCCGTCCCGGTCGAAGCGTCACTTTTTACCCAAAAGGGTGTCCCGTTTAAAGCGTCACACTTTCCTAAAAAGGAAATATTTTATAATATTCTATTACCCTATCCACTATTCCCTCCACTAATTCTCTCTCCTCTACACTCACAACACTTTTTAAATTCACTATTTCCTCCACTAATTCTCTCTCCTATTTTCAAATTACACTCACAACATTTTTTCTTCCCACACTTTTCCTTAATTTGCGCGCCACCCCTGAAAGGGTGACGCTTCTACCGGGACGGAGGGAGTACTCCCTCCGTCCCCAACTTAAGTGCACACTTTTCATTTTGGGCGTCCCAAACCTACGTGCACATTTTCTAAAATGAAAAGGAATATTTACTATTCCCTCCACTAATTCTCCCTCCTACATTATTTTAATACTCACAACACAATTATAATTTACTATTCTCTCCACTCATTCTCTTTCCTATTTTACTTTCACACTCACAACACTTTCAATATAATACTCTCTTCTTAATTTACGTGAAAAGTCAAAGTGTGCATTTAGATTGGAAACGGAGGGAGTACTCCTCATTATTATATTTGTGGATTGAGTTTATTTTTGCTTGAGTTGAGGTAGATCTCAAGTAGCCAAATAAAAATTAACTATTAATGATAATGTATGAAGACGTAACAAATTATAGATTATTGAAGCAGCATGTTTGTTGCAGCTGCAATATCGAATCTAAATCCCCGTGTCTACACAAATACAAATCTACTTGGGTTAAAGTGGCATTGTAAATTTCATTGTGGCTAGTGCTTACATATACTCCCTCCGACCCAGCCTAAAAGGCAAAAAATGGAGAGGAAATGCAAATTAAGGAAAGTGATTTAGAAAAGAGAAAAAATTTAAATGTTGTGAGTATGAAAAATTAAATAGGAGAGAGAATGAGTGGGAGGTGATGTAAGAAAGAGAATATTGTGAGTGTAAAAGTAAAGTAGAAGAGAGAATGAGTGGAGAGAATAGTGATTTAAGGTTTCCTTTTTGGGAAAGTGTCTTTTTAAATGGGACGCCCAAAAAGAAAATTTGTGACTTTTAAGCTGAAACGAAGGAAGTATATTGCTTTCTGAGAACCAGGTCCGAATTTAGGCAAGTGCAAAAAACTCATTTGCACGAGGCCAACAATTTTACGAGGTTTCATATTTTTCACAACTCTTAAGATCTAACCCAAAATTTTATGGGTCTTTTATTATACTCCTTACAAGCCCGTCTCAATAATTTATGGTGCTCTGTGCAAAATGAGGTTATTATGCCCTTAATAAGGTTGAAAAATGAAATGAAGAGAAGGGAAGGGAAGTCAAAATAAACAAACATGTTGATACAAAGGATTGAATCCAAGCTTCCCAACACCTTTTACACACCACTTAACCACTTGAACACTTTTCAACTTGTGTATTGATTCAGAGTTATATACTCCCTCCGTTCCACGTAAATAGACACTTATTTCCTTTTTGGGACGTCCCACGTGAATAGACACTGCCCAAAATGGAAAAGAATTTATTATTTTATATTCATCCTACCCCACCCACTCATTCTCTCTCTTCATTTCCTATCACATAATTTATTGACCAATTTCACTCATTCTCTCTCTTCATTTCCTACCACACATTTTCATTATTATATTCATTTTCCTTAGTTATTGTGCCAAGATTTTTGGTGTCTATTCACGTGGGACGGAGGGAGTATAGTATATATATATACTCCCTCTGTCCCACCTCACTTGACACCCAAGAGGTGGGCACAAGAACTAAGATAAAAGAATAAAATAAAAAAAATGTGTGATAGAAAATAAAGAGAGAGAATAAGTGGGGTAAATAGTAGTGTTGGTTGAATAAATTGAGTGGTGGAAAATGAAGAGAGAGAATGAGTGGTGGGGTCCATCTAATATAAAAATATAAAAACTAGGCTATTTTTGGGAGGTGTCAAGTGAGCTGGGACGGCCCAAAATGGAAATAAGTGTTAAGTGAGCTGGAACGGAGGGAGTATATATATATATATATATATATATATATATATATATATATATATATATATATACATACGTATATTAAAAAAATTTGGGTCCCTATAGTTTTTGGGGCTCTGTGCCGCTGCGCTCCTTGAGCACCCTCAAAAACGGGCCTGACTCCTTATGTTCCGTTTCAAACTATACCAACTTTTTAAGCACAGTAATTAAGCAAAAGTAAATTAGGAGGGATGTATTTTATGTATGAAAAGTAAAATAAGAGAGAAAATGAGTGAGATGAACAGTAAATTAATTGATATTGGGATGAAGAGGGTGGAGCCATGTAAATATAAAAAAGCAAATGATTTTAAGTTCAAGAAACAACTAAAGAAGAAAATTTTTGGGAGGATAATGATGAGATTATAAAAAATATGTGAGAATAAAAATGGGATAATAAAAAATATTGTCAAGCTTTCAATTTTTTTCCTTCCAATTTCTCTTGGTTTTGGGAGAAAAATCCTAAAAAAATGGGAATTTGCCCCATAAGTTCCTTTTGGAACAAATCACTTCTCACTAAGTTTCTCATTGTATTAAAATGATCGAAAAGTTCTTTTTACAAGTGAACTTTCAATTTTGCCCTCACAATATTTTGAAAATATAATACAACATTCTGAAAATATAATACAACATTCTGATTTTTTTTTTTTTTTGAAAATATAATACAACACTCTGAAAATATAATACAACATTCTGAAAATATAATACAACATTCTGATTTTTTTTTATTTTTTTTTGAAATTATAATACAACATTCTGAAAATATAATACAACATTCTGAATATAATACAACATTCTGAAAATATAATACAACATTCTGATTTTTTTTAATTTCTTTTGTATTTAATTTAATTTTTTTTATTAATTTTTGTTTTTATTAATTATTATTTTTTTTTGAAAATATAATACAACATTTGGGGGGGGGATATTTTCGTCCAAAATGACAAAAAATTGATACACTCATTTAAAAAGAACTTATTGAGCATAGATTTAAAAAAAAAAGAACTTATGGGGCAATGACTCAAAAAAAAATTTTAAAAGTAAAGTATGAGAGAGAATGAGTGAAAAAAAATAGTGTAAAAACTTTGTTATTTTTTTAAAAGTCCAATACTCACAATATCAATAAACTTTTTGTTCATTTCACTCATTTTTTCTCTTATTTTACTTTTAATACTCAAAATATATCCCTCCTAAAAGTAAGTAGAAGATAGAATAAGTGAAAAAAATAGTTTAAATACATTGTTATTTTTTGAAAAGTCCAATAAAAATGGGACGAAGGAAGTATATTTGGTTGTTGAAAAATGACAAGTTGACTTCGTTTGCCTAATTATTGGTAACGCCTAATTCAGTTTACATGGATGTAGCAAGATTGAATCTTGGTACACTAACGGTATAAACCGAGTTAGAAATGTGTATCCCTGGATGGGCGATGCCCAATAAATTGGATTCAAAATATAATTTATACAAGTCTCAATTAGCACAAGCTGTGATTTGACAGCTTTTTGACTTTTTGGTAATTCCTGCAAGGCCCTTTTGATGTTTTTTTTATGCCTGATCAATCCTTTTGTGGGTTGCTTGATCAGTTTGGTTCCTTTGAAAGTTTTCAGAACTTCGGGATTGCGGGAAAGTGTAACCCTTGGTATTTTTCGTATGCTTGAATAGAAAGCGTTTCAGATTGGGATACTTACATTGGGATACTTACACAGACGTATAAAAGTAGAATGAAAATTAGTTATATTCAATGCACATGAATAATTAAACATGCAAATTATTGGTATAGCCTCCTATGTTTAGGTAAAAATCCAAACCCATTTTAGCAAGGGTTTTGCAATGTTATTATTGCAATGCCTCCACCACGCCACCATCACCATAAAAAAATTTAAATTCTAATTTATGTATTTCAAGAAAAAGAATAAAATCACTAATATGAGATTCCATGATGTCAGGGCTTCTACAACATCTCATTTTTAGGGTTTGGGTTCAAGAGTTTTATAGACCACAAAATCTAGGGAGAAACGCGTTTCTCCATAAGTTATGGAGAAACGGGTCCCGACATGTCTCGCGACAATGAGCTAGATAGCCAGAAACCTATGAAAGTGATATCCAGAAACCTTCAAATGAATATCCAGAAACCTTCAAAATGTTTCTGGATATACATTTGAAGGTTTACGATATCGAAAACCTTCAATAGCAATTTCTGGATATGCCCTAACACATTTACGGATATGCACCTAACGGTTTTACGGATATGCACCTAACGGTTTACGGATATACATTTCACATCCTTACGGCTATCAAATACAAAGCGTATGGATATCAACTGCAAAGCTTCTGGCTATCAAATGCAAAGCTTCTGGATATCCAGAAGCTTTTGGTCTTGGCCTTGGGTTTTTTTTTCTGGTTATCAAATGTAAAGCTTCTGGCTATGAAAAACACGTTTCTCCATAGTTATGGAGAAACGCGTTTCTCAGCAGACGCACTTTTTATAGACAGGGGCATGGGGGTCGTTGTGTTCCGATTGGTGAGAAAAGAAATAGGGCGAAGAGCGTAAGGAGTAGGGCCAGAGAGCATGAGGTGGGTGAATAGGAACGGGTGTGAGAAGAAGGGACAAATCTGTAATTATTTTGGTCTCTTTCATAAATTGAATGAAAGTAGGCCAAATGTCGAAGCTATATAAATTGAATGAAAAATTATTAGTTATGTGAGGTATACACGAAAAGAGTAACTCTTGTGATGTAGATCGTGTTGAGGCAGAACAATTTGGGGACTAAGAGGGCATGACATTTGAAAACTCTGATGTTTAAAAGAAAATGAGTCTGATGCAGAAGTGCTCGGCCGAGCTATTTCCTTGCCTCGGCTGAGGGGAAGAAGGCAGAAACTTGGTTGTCGAAAGTTGTTTTGCTCGGCCGAGTCAAAGTCGTTGCTTGATCGAATCAAAGCTGTTGCACGGCCGTGCTATTTCTGCGACTCGGCCGTGCAGTTCCTGAAGGGTTGTGTCTCTTGGATTTGTGTTGATTGCTCGGCCGAGCTATTTCCTTGCCTCGGCCGAGGGACTCCTGGAAGGTTGTGTCTGTTAAAAATTCACACCTGCTCATCGAAGGGACGTGTTTGATTCAAGTTGTATCTTTTCATACATTCGTACATAGATTATTCCTTATTGTAAGTAGTATAAATGTTGGAAAAAATAGTGTGTTTGAAGAAAATTAATGGTTTAATTTCTAAAGGGTAATTTTGTCAAATTACTTAAGTGGTTTAGTGTGGTTGGGAAATAAAATATTTAATTGTCCAAAATGGGTTTTGGAGGAATTAAATATGGTTTTGAGATTTTCTGAGGTGCTCGGCGAAGCGGGGTTATTGACTCGGCCGAGCATAGTGTAACGAGAAGGTCCCAAGTTTACGGACAACCTTGCTCGGCCGAGGCATATGCCTTGCTCGGCGAGCGAGTCTTGCTCGGCCGAGCGAGGCTATAGGAGACTCGGCCGAGCGACTCTGGCAGAGTTATATTTGCATTGATTTCAAAGTGTAACAGTCATGCCATAAATGGGAAAACTGAAAATCAAAATATTAATGTTTAATATTTTGGTTTAATGTCCGAAAATTATTTGCAATAATTCTTGAATTAATGATTAAAATCAGTTTTTATTTTGGTATAATTGTTTGAAGTTGTTTAAATTGTTGTTTGTTAACAACAATTAGAGACACTTGATAAACACTTGGAAAATTCTGAGGCAAACAATTTTGAGAGAAAACCACTGCAGAAACTATTGTTTTTCTCTTGCAATCCTCCTCCATATTCTTTGGTTGCATATTGTCATCATCTTCCTTGGCCTCCTCTCTTGCATATACAAAGAAGAGGTGATCTAGTCCAAGCATAATTCAACTCGCCAGGAACTTAATTAGGTGCAAAGTTCCCCCGTGTGAATGTGTGCCCAAAATTTCGGTTGTATTTTGGAAATTCACGCGATTTTGAAGACACCCGGTTTAATTTGAAAAACGGAGTCGCCACGCCATTTTGATTACCTCAAAACTTTGAAAAAAAAGGTTTTATGAGTTCGGAGGTTAAGTTACCCCTTGGGAAGAACGGATCGTCGTTCACCCAAGGTGCCTTGCCGGAGCAAGTCTCCCAAGATCCCATTAATCGTGCTTGCTTGCGTGCTTTCTTGTGTGCATGTGTTTGAAAATAAAGGGGGGAATGTCCCAAGTCGTCTTCCGGACGTACAAATCATTTATTGGTTGTCGCTCGGGATTTCTTGGATTTTATGTATCCGGGATTATGATCCCGTCCTCATCTTGGACTTGTGATCATTGCATTTTTAACCTCGGGACTTGCATGATCGAGAGAATGACTCTCTTTATAGTCAAAGATGAGGTTCTTTAGAAAAGGAGGGTCCTTAGCCCATCAATCCTACACTTTAAGACGGTGGAGCTCATATAGATGCTTCATACTCATCTTAAGTGATAATCGGAGATATAGGGTTCAAGGTTGTCCCTTTCTAAAGAAATTATGAAACCTTTATGGAAGGAACGATATAAAGATAGGATCTTTTACACCGGTCCGTTCCAAGGTTGCTAAAGGGGACATAGGGGAATGCATGTAAAAATGACATTTTAGTAAAAAGATGACATTTTTGGGTTGCAAAGGATGCATTTTGATTTTAAAGAAATGATCTTTATTTGCAAAGGATGCATAAAGACATGATTTTTATGCAAATGATGCATTTTTATGAAGAAATTGGGATTTAAATATGCAAAGGATGCATGAAGATTGTATTTTGAAAAGCATAGGATGCTAATTTAGGATAAAGATATGATCTTTAATGCATAGGATGCTTGAAAAAGGGTTTCATATGCAAAGGATGCATTTTTATCATAAAGATTGGATTTTTATATGCAAAAGATGCATGAAGATGACATTTTTATGTAAAAATAGGGTTTTTAGGTGCAAAGGATGCACCTTTGATTCAAAAGATTACATCTTTAATGGCAAAGGATGCCTAATGCATGCAAAGGGGGAAAGGGGGTATAAAAATATGATCTTTAATCTACCAAGTCCCAAACAAGATAATAGCAATTATAGGAAATGCAATGAGCAATTAGAATCACATAGAGCAATTAGGATGCAAGTTTAGAGCGTGCGAGGTTACCAATGGCTTCCTCTTCTTCTTAGGATTGAGCTAGGTGGAAAGGTTGATCTTGGGATCTTCAAGAGGAGGGAGGTGACTTCTTGGTCTTCTTCTTCACCTTCTTGGACTTCCAGCAGCTCTTGGGAGGGTCTTCTTCGTATTATGTGTGATTGATGGTATTGTTGTTGTTGTTAAAATGGGTAGAGGAGGGCTCTATTTATAGGCAGTCTGGATAAGGCCAATGAAGCCGTGCGGCCAGAGACCTTGGGCTAATGCAGTCGTGTGGCATTATCCCTTGTGACTCAGCATGTTTCTAGAACCATGCAAGGTGGCAAATTCTAGAAGTTTTCCCAAATTAAGAAAAACGTGTTTCTTAATTGGGAAGCTTCCCTTTCAGCCCCTTTATGATTTGGAACAGTTCCGGAATATTTCTGGAACACTAGGAAGGTCCGGGGAATTAATGAGAAACTTACCGAAATTGTCGGGAAATTTAACCGGAAGGCATGAGCCAGATTTGGGTACTTACAGAAGCCCCTCGGCAACGTCACTTGCAAGGCGAGTGGGGTTGTCGATAGAAAAGGATCCGATCTGGCGAATGCCGAGACGGATTGAGAGACCGAGGTGGTCGAGTGGCTGAACCTCTGGAAGGCTACCTACGTATCCCGAGTGGGAATCAAGCCAGGCCGTAGTTCGAAATGGAGTCCGCTGAGGAATGGAGAAGAGAACTGGTCTCTTGCTGGGGAAGTAGAAGAGAAAATGACCCTAGAGGTCAAGCAATTGATCCTGCTGGGGATATGCTAGAAGTGACCGATGTGGTCAGATATCTAAACCTCTATGAGGGGTTACTTCATCACTGATGAGTGACGAAGAAACAGGGTGACCAAAGTGGTCGAATGGCTGGACCTTTTATGAAAGGCTACCTACGTATCTCGGAGGAATCAAGCCTTGGTCGTAGTTCAAGCATCACTAGATAGTTAGGAATGATGTCTAGGATCCTTGAGGGTTTTGACAATTAATGGAGGTTGTCACCTGATTGACAATTAATGGAGGTTGTCACCTGATTGACAATTAATGGAGGTTGTCACCTAATTGACAATTAATGGAGGTTGTCACCTGAAGAAACTAGAGCTTACGTCACTATCGAGGAGATAGAGGTAGCTAAAGTTTGGAGAACTTAGCATACTTCACTATTCGTGATAGAGGTAGCTTAAGTTTAGAGAACTTGAGCGTACGTCACTATCTGTGATAGAGGTAGCTTAAGTTTAGAGAACTTAGCATACTTCACTATTCGTGATAGAGGTAGCTTAAGTTTAGAGAACTTAGCATACTTCACTATTCGTGATAGAGGTAGCTTAAGTTTAGAGAACTTAGCATACTTCACTATTCGTGATAGAGGTAGCTTAAGTTTAGATAACTTAGCATACTTCACTATTCGTGATAGAGGTAGCTTAAGTTTAGAGAACTTAGCATACTTCACTATTCGTGATAGAGGTATCTTAAGTTCGAATTTCGACAATTCGGAGGTTGTCACCTAGCGTTATCCCGTTATAACGAAATTAACGGAGGCGACTGGGAAGAAAGCTTAATTGCTTAGGGGATAAGGGACATCTTCTAAAAAGGGTGTTATCTTAGTTAAAGGATAACGGGAATTGTAGGCCCAAGTGGAAAGTCCAGGGGCAAAATTGTAATTTCTGCTCAGAGCGAATGAGGCCGCCCGGCATGAGATGGGGGAAAAAGAAGCCGTACGGCTAGAAGTCTATTTTTTCCAGATTATTTAAAACAGATTTGAACGGGCAATTGGGCATTACTGCCGCCCATTCCAGCCGAGGAAGAGAGAGAGAGGAGAGAAATTTTGAAAATCCTTCAATTCCCTTGCTTCCTTTGATCAAGAATGGATCCGGAGGGTAATCCCATGCCTAGACAAGCTAGAAGAAACATCTCCGCGGCCGCTCAAAGGAGGAGGAAGGAACTCGTTCGAACGGAGAGAAAGTATGACTTTCTTACGCCTCCATCGGAGCTCTATCCGGGGAGAAGAGAGCACAAATCGACGAACCCGCGACCGGTTGGGGTAAGCGTTCTTATTTGACTCGATTCCGTCGATTTTAATTGAATTTTGATTGATTTAGGGCTTGACCCGAATTTTAAGAATTTTCTAGGATTTTCCTAGGATTTTTGAATGATTTTGAGACATTGATGATTAACCTATGAGGCTAAGAACATGCATGTGCAATTTATTTGATAAGAATAATGAGAATGACCCACTTTTTTCTCGAAAATAAAGTAAGAATGATGATTGTTTAAAGTGAGACGGAGTTCTTGCATGTGCTAGAACTAAGTCAAAATTTTGATTATCAACGAGAAACAAGATTTTGGAAGATGAAAAGGATTCATGCGTGCCATTTTTTGAAAGGATAATGCTTATGTGCAAAAAATTGTGAAAATTGTGATTTTGTGCTTTAGGAAAGCAATGGGGCTTGACATGAAGTGTTTCAAGTGATGAAAGACGTGTTTTTCATACAAAGGATGCTAGAAAAACTCTTATTGAATGCCTTTCTTTTGAAAATATGTGCACCTTTTGAATATATGCATGCTTTTGAAATGATGAAGGACTGACGCATTTCTTTGTTGTGCTTGTCTACAAGAGAACAAGTCTAGAGGGCCATCTGAGATAGCAGTCAGGCTTTGGGAGAGGATGCCCGATTTCGAGAAGAATGGGGCGAACCCCAAGCAGCTAGTGCGGGCTACCGGCCTAGATCTTTTCATTGAGGCTATCAGCAGGGGGATCCATATCACCTCTAAGAGCAAGGGCTTGATCCAGGCTCTATCTGAGTTTTGGTGGGACACCACCCATAGCTTCCATCTGAGCTGGGGAGAGCTGACAGTGACTCTCGATGATTTCACGGCTATCACTGGTCTACAGTTCACTGGGAGGCCTGTGACTTGGAGGGACCATATCACAGCGGAGGAGTTCCGAGCTTTGGTCGGGTTTGAGTTGATTCCCAAGGGGCTAGGGATGGAGACGCGGAACGTCGAGGTGGCAGTCCAGAACTGCATACGGGATTTTGCCGTTAGTGAGGTGACTGCCCACCAGCTTGCTAGAGCCTTTGTGTGGTTGATGCTGTCGGTCACCATCTTTGCTAATTCTGGGACGCTGGCCATGACTTGCCTCCTCGACTCTCTGGAGGATGTAGATGGGATAGGGACGGTCTCTTGGGGAGAGGCCGGATTGGCGGAGCTCTACTTCTCTTTGGACATGTACAGTCGGAACAAGGCTGCTTCCATGGACTGCTTTTCATTTGCCCTTGAGGTAGTCCCTCTTTCTTTTCTCTTTTCTCTTCCTGTCTTGAGACTTTTATGAGAGAGAAATGACCCTTTTTGATGTTTTGAACATGCAGGTCTGGTTCTGTGAGGTGATCGGGTTCTTTCCTTGGAACCAACAGAGCGATATCACCATCTTCCCTGCTATGATCCGCTGGAGGGGAGATGCGAGGGATAAGTTCACGGGGAAGACCCGGATCACCTTTGACTATAAGATGGTGAGGCCGGTCATCAACAGGGATGGACATGACGGAGTGGACTTCTACCCTTGGGGCAGGTATCCAGAGATTTTGCTAGGAGAGGCCATTGAGGCGACGAGGCAGAGGAGATGGCTGACGGGGCTGACATGTGATGTCATTTATTTGGGGGACCGTTTTTCTAGGCAGCATGGCCATGTCCCTCCCTTGGACGCCATTACTCCCCATGATCCTCCAGCACGGATGCTACAGCCCAGGGATTGGCAGGCAGATGAGATAGCTAGGTACCGTGCGGCGTGGCGGCTGAGGAGTACTTTGACATGGATACCCCTACGCCGTGTTTGTGGAGCGGCGCTGAGGACGCCACGAAGGCGCGAAGGCTGGCGGTCACTCGGGGATATGGGGAGGATGAGCCTGCGACCCGCCGATCCCTCCTGCTTTGTCTTATGTGGTCCACGGAGTACCGAGGAGGATGAGGATTCCTGTCCCCGACACTAGGGAGCCCCAAGATACCCCGCCGCCGACAAAGACCGTAAGTATACTTTTAGGGTCTTTCCCTTTTTCAGCTTTCTTTGCTTTTTGCAATTCTGAGATTTTCTGAGATTTTTCTCCTCTTTTTCTCAGGTTCCAGCTCGCACCTATAACAGATTGGTCAGGCAGAACAGGGGCTGGAAGGACATGTGCCGGTCCCTTCTGAGGAAGCTGGCCTGCACTTCAGAGGCGGCAGCGGATGCACAGGAGCCCGGGCGCAAAAGAAGGCATGTCGGGGGCACATCGTCTACCTCATCGGCTTCGGAGTACTCTTCCAGTGCCATGCCTCGGGGACGGGGACCCAATGCTGACATCCTGGAGCAGCTGACTGAGTACGGGCACGATAATGTCCATCTGTCTGATGTGAGCGACCAGGAGGACTTGATGAGGTAGGCTAGCGTCCACGAGTTGAGCAGCGATGAAGAAGAAGAAGAATCGGAGGCCTAGGAGGTCTCTAGAGTGGATTTAGGAACAAAACAAACAATGAACACATTTTTATGCACATTTTGTTTATTTTTTGCTTTATTTGAGCGCCGATGGGGCGAAAACAATGTATTACTGTTTTATTTGCTTTTCTATTTATGCTTTTATTAATTTGCATATTACTTGAGCCTCGGGGCAGTTTTTTGCTTGGAATTGGGGCTGAAACGGGGCCAAAATGATTTATAATGATATATAAATGCTTGGGTGACCTTTGGACATGTTTTTGTACATGTCTTGGTTGAGAAAGTGGGGTGAAAACTCCCTTGGGCAGCAACTTTGGTTGCTGCAAATTCTTTTTCTGTCTGGACTGGTTATTTTCTGAATAAAAGCAAGGCTTGGCTATTTCATTTCATTTTCAACTTAGACTTGTCCCAACTGTTCCCAGAGCACATATTGGACTTAAAGAAACCATCTTTGGTCATTTTGCGATGGAGAAGCCCGTCAGATTGCAAAGGGGGAAGCGAGACCGTTTTCTGTCTGATCTTCAATCTTGGGTGAAGCACAACTTCCAATTTCACAAGGGGCTGCTTGATTCTTCTTTCAAGATCAAGTCTTTATGGCATTTGAGGGATCTCCCGCCCGATTGGGACCTTTTGAGAGCAGCAGCAAGGTTTTGGGATGTCCGTAGACACGTTTACTGCTTTTCTTACAACGAGATTGTCCCAACACATGAAGACTTCCGAGCCTTGATTGGGGGTCCTGAAATTGAGGCTATATCGATTCCTCTGATTGAAGACGTGCCGGTGGCGGCAAAGCTTGCATCTTTTCTGCAGATTTCTTTGGAAGAGGCTGAGGGGATGATGATAGCCCCGGACAGGATTGACCTTTCTGATATCCCGGGCAGGTTTGGGTCTCCGGCTATGGCTGCGACCACGGTAGCTATGGATGCCTTTATTCTCTGCATATTTTCTGCTCTGTTCACCGCTGAGTCCGTGGGGATCTGTCATAGCGGTCTCTTAGACATGGTTAGAGACTGCAAGGCTGGGAAAGACATTGTCCCACTGGTTTTGGGAGAGACATTGCATGGCATCGACAGGATGGCTAGGGGAGACCATTTCATGAGGTCTGGGAGTCCACTGTGCGACTTTGTGGGCTGCAGAGAGGCTCGGGGCTTTGCCGGGGATTTGCCGACTCGGTGCCCTTGGGTGATTTCTCGGAGAGGTGCACCGAGGCAACAGACCGGGGTAGCTGGGAGCCGACGATGGCTAGGCTATCCACTTCGGACATCCGTTGGTGGATACCTCACCGGAGGTTGCACCAGAGGATATTTCAGAGTCTTATGCTGTGAGGGTTCCAGGGTTCTCGCCGGTCGTCCTTCTACATTCCTTGCTTGGTATCCAGCAGCTTCGGGGCATTACAGAGCCATTGAGCGATTGGGAGGACATTCGGACCATGGAGGTGATGCCATTGGATATGAGGGATCCAGCCAGCCTTCTCATTCTTCTCGAGGGCTTGGACATACACCGCTTTCCCACCCGGGGCTATCTTCAGAGCAGTGAACAGTACCATCTTGACCACCGTCTACTTGGACTGGTACGAGAGGGAAATGGGAGCGACTCGAGGTCATTCTGGGGGAGAGAAGTCAAGCTTTATTGGGGCCGACCGTGACTCGAGTAGGACTACGAGGGAGACTGAGGCTAAGGCGAGTCGCCATAATCAGCCTGGGTGACTTTGATCGTGAGATATGGAGGCTCGATACAAGAGATTGTCCGAGGTTGCTCCTTTGACTGAGACTCAGAGGGAGGAAGTGCGGACTCGTGCTCGTGTAGAGAGGGCACTTATTGACACGGGTTTGGTAGAGGCTCCAGTGAGGATACCGGAGATCGGGATGAGGGATACCGACCTTATAGAAAAGAAGAGAAAGAAAACTCGACGGGGTCGAGGTAAAGGGAAGAAGACCAAAGAAGACTCAGCGAATGACGACTGACAGATCTTTTTCTTAGGATCCCCTTATTGCCATTTTGCAAACACATTAGTTTATTTAGGCATTTTTTGTATTTTAGATCTTTGTAGCAGGTTAGCAGAGTCAAGAGTAGACCGTGCTTGAACTCATCAAGAAGTTTTTAACTTGTAATGAACAAGAAATATTATCTTAGAAATTAATCAAGACACATTTCATGGAAATTCAAATGTCTTATTGCTTGGGACCCGTTTTATGAAAACTGAAATACCCTTTATTTTTATTTATTGTTTAGGACGCACTTCATGGAAGCTTGATTGCCCCTTTTTTTTTTTTTTTACTGTTTAGACCGAACCATATATGGCTGCCTACGTTCCCCTTTTACAAGAAAGACTAAGGGGCTCAGGTCTCCGTAGTTCATTCTGGTGAACTATATATTTTTTTTATGTGCAACCCTGTCTTTTGCCTAGACCGCCCTTTTTGGGATTTTCAGCCTAGCTGGGCATTACTCTTTTTGCACTAAGATTTTTTTTCTTTTTTTATGTGCAACCCTGTCTTTTGCCTAGACCGCCCTTTTTTGGGGTTTTCAGCCTAGCTGGGTATTACTCTTTTTGCACTAAGATTTTTTTTATATATTTTTTTTTTATTTTAGACATAGTATCTTATGAGCTTATCACCGTTGACTGGGTGGGCAAAGGGATTGCCGTCCAGGTCTGCAAGCTTCATGGCTCCTCCCGATAGTATCTTTTGCACCACATAAGGGCCGATCCAAACGGGTTCCCATTTTCCCAGGGGGTTGTCTCTGGTAGGGGGCTTCACTTTCAATACTAAGTCACCCTCTTTGATGTCTCTGGCCTTGACCTTTTTGTCAAACGCTCTGGCCATTCGCCTCTAGTAGGCTCGGGTGTGTTCCATGGCTTTTAGCCTTCTCTCATCAAGCGAGCCAACTCATCATGCCATTGCGCAACCATTGTACTTCATTGACACACACATTTTCCAGAGGACCCTTAATGACGGGATTTCCAACTCCACTCGGTAACACTGCTTCCATCCCGTAGGATAGGGCAAAAGGAGTTTCTCCCGTAGCCGTTTTGACGAGACGTTCAGTAGCCCTGCAGTGCCAAGTGCAGCTTTTCGGGCCAATCACGACCACGGGTGGCCATTTTTCGGATGATCCGTTCGAGCGTCTTATTAGCAGCTTCCACGACTCCATTAGTTTGAGGTCTGTACGGAGACGACTTGTGGCGAGTGATTCTGAATTCTGACAACAACCTATCGCAGTCCCCTTCAAAGTGCGACCCATTATCGTAAATGATCTCGTTGGGCACCCCATATCTGCACATAATGTTTTCTTTGATGAATTGGGCCACTTTTCTGGAAGTGAGAACCTTGTAGGACTTAGCCTCTACCCACTTGGTGAAGTAGTCGATGGCTACTAGCACAAATTTATGCCCATTGCTTCCTGCCGGGGCCTTTTTCCCTATCACATCAATACCCCAAGTCGCAAACGGCCAAGGAGTCGTCATGCAGTACTGGTCATGAGGCGGGAGATGGTTGAGGTTGGCAAACCGCTGGTACTTGTCACATGCTCGGACGTGCTGGACACAGTCTGTTTCCATGGAAATCCAGTAGTAACCCATTCTGAGGATCACTTGCATCAGGGCTCTGGCATTCATATGAGGACCGCAGGGACCATTGTGGACTTCAGTCATCAACTCTTTGGCCCTTTCTTGAGTGACGCACAAGAAGAGTGGTCCTTGGTACCGCTTTTTGTACAGGTTGCCTCCTAGAATGACATAATGAGAGGCCAACCTTTTCAAGGCTTGCAAGCTCTTGGCTCTGACACCTTCTTTCGGTCTACCTTCTTCGTCTTTGAAAGCTGACTCTCCATCTTTGAGGAACTGTAAATTTGATTGTACGGGGTTCCTTTATAGGCTCGGGTCCAGTGTCTACTTCACAAATGTATAGGTCGGGGCTTCTCTTCTACCCACTCGGAAGGGTTTTATGGCTTTTCCCTCAGGGATCTCTACCAATGAGGCTAGAGTAGCTAGGGCATCTGCGAATCTGTTCTTTTCCTTTGGCAAGTAGTGGAAGGTCACTTGATTGATTCTGAGGCCTGAAAGTTGTCTGGGACGGCCCGTACTGGGGAGAGGGAGCGAATCCCATAGGGTAGTGCAGAGGCTGCGTTGCAGGAATAGCTGTGGCATTTGTTCTCTGTTGGTAGGGAACAAAGCTGGGTCTTATCTGAGGAGGAGAGGGTGTCGGGACCCTGATGGCTTGGGATACTGGAAAAGGCTGAAAAGGGACATTCTTTGGCAAAGGATCATATGTGGATGGAGGAGGGCATTGGTTATAGGCTAGGGGGGCTGAGATGGTTACTTCTGGAGTTTCATCTTCTACCATAACCAAGGAACCATTAGGCTCTACCACTATCTGGACCCCGTGACGGCGTAGCGCATCAATGAGTATGGCCTGCTGTTCCTCATGGGCCTTCTGTTTGTTTTCCAAGGTTAAGGCTAGCTCTTCTTCCCTAGTCATGCCGGTTACCCAAACCGATCGTTTTACTGTCGAATCGGACATTCGACTCTTTGGGTGACCAAAGGCGAGGATTACAGCGAACCGTTCGAGAATTACTGCGCTAACAAGTCGCTGACCCGGTGTTCTCACCCACTTCTTTCTCGGCTAGCGGGAAAGGGATAGGAAGGTTTAGACTCGGGGTAGGTGTTTAGGCTGAAGGCTCAGGCAATATGCAAATTAGAATCTTCCAGTTTACTTAAAATAGTGTCTTTTATTAATATCTATTTGGTTGGAAAAGGGGATTTGCCCTTCTTTTTCGCAACTACTCTAGATCCTGGATCAGTGGGTTCCGTCACTACGTCTATAAGCCCCTCGTATTCCACCTGTATTTTGACCTCCCAGGGTGGGCGGCCCGGGCGAGGTCCTATAGAGGCACGCGAATCCCACCGACCGAGAGTAAAGAACGCTCCTAACGGGTCTAGCGGGTCATAGGAACTTTCAACGCACGAGCGATGCGGATTATAGTCAAGGCACATGCGGGAAAGTCTCGTCTTTCTGCCTTGATAGAATTTTGGCAGAATTTCGCTTGAGCGAATGATGTTTTGACTTTCGGTAATGTCCGAGAAGATAATAGGCATGGGTCGAGCGGCAAAAGCCGGATGACACAGTGTCACATTGAACTTCGTTGCATACGCCGGGCGTGAGTCAGAATCGAAGTCAATGCCGGGTCAAGATCTTGCCAATTTTTCCTTGTCGGAATTTTGGCAGAGCTTCGCTTGAGCGAAAGATCTTTTGATTTGTTGGCAAAGACTCGGTCTCGACTCTTACGCATTCCGTGCGGGTCAAGGTCAAAGTCAATGTCGGAGTCAAGATCCTACCAATTTTTCCTTGTCGGAATTTTGGCAGAGTTCCGCTTGAGCGAAAATCTTGGCTTCCGTTATGAACTAAGGCTTGACCTTTACGAGGGTATGCAACTGGGCTATATGACACGGACTAGACCAAAAACCAACCAAAAAAGTCACGGTTTTTTGAAACATGTGACACGGACTGTGCATTGATCGACACTGGCTGCCATGGGGAGGTTGGGATGATTCCGTGCGTGCCCGGGAGCATCGTAAGGCTGTCCGTGACTGCAGCTGGAACCACCCTCGGGTTTGAAGGACGTGCGTGCAAAGTGTACAGGATATATCAGGTGCGCGTAGTGTGCGGTCTCCTAAAAATGTTCCTTTTTGAGTTAAAACAGAGATTTTCATGAAATGTGTTTTAAAGGAATGATCTTTGGGACGGGGAAAAATGCAACACGTAAGCACGTAAATTTTCTGGGAGCCCCAGTCAGTCATGGAGCTGAGTAGCCCCAAGCTGCTAGGACTGCCAGATTAACCATGATTTTTCATGGTGGAAATGCCACTGAGGTCGCCCGGTCAGAATCCAAGGAGGATTGAGCCGTACGACTGCATGGATCAATTTTCCAGGTTCAACTCCTTTGCTATATTTTTTTCCGGGTTGTTTCCCGTTCAAAGTATGCACAGATTCCAAGATGCAAATGATGCAATGCAAGGTAAAGAAAGCAAGCATGATTAATGAAATCAGCGACGGGAGTCTAACCCGCTCAAAGGGAAACTCTTTCTTTTTTTTTCAAAATTTTTTTTTCGAAAAGGGATACTGATACGTGGGATTGTTAAACCGCCGGTTATCCCAACTCCCACATCAGGGAGTGTACAGGAAGGTTAAGTGGTTTCCACCTATATACCGAGTATCGATTTTTGTTTTGAAAATAAAAGCTTTTCTCCTTTGGGATTATTCCCCAGCGGAGTCGCCAAACTGTGAATGTGTGCCCAAAATTTCGGTTGTATTTTGGAAATTCACGCGAGTTTGAAGACATTCGGTTTAATTTGAAAAACGGAGTCGCCACGCCATTTTGATTACCTCAAAACTTTGAAAAAAGGTTTTATGGGTTCGGAGGTTAAGTTACCCCTTGGGAAGAACGGATCGTCGTTCACCCAAGGTGCCTTGCCGGAGCAAGTCTCCCAAGATCCCATTAATCGTGCTTGCTTGCGTGCTTTCTTGTGTGCATGTGTTTGAAAATAAAGGGGGGAATGTCCCAAATCGTCTTCCGGACGTACAAACCATTTATTGGTTGTCGCTCGGGATTTCTTGGATTTTATGTATCCGGGATTATGATCCCGTCCTCATCTTGGACTTGTGATCATTGCATTTTTAACCTCGGGACTTGCATGATCGAGAGAATGACTCTCTTTATAGTCAAAGATGAGGTTCTTTAGAAAAGGAGGGTCCTTAGCCCATCAATCCTACACTTTAAGACGGTGGAGCTCATATAGATGCTTCATACTCATCTTAAGTGATAATCGGAGATATAGGGTTCAAGGTTGTCCCTTTCTAAAGAAATTATGAAACCTTTATGGAAGGAACGATATAAAGATAGGATCTTTTACACCGGTCCGTTCCAAGGTTGCTAATGGGGACATAGGGGAATGCATGTAAAAATGACATTTTAGTAAAAAGATGACATTTTTGGGTTGCAAAGGATGCATTTGATTTTAAAGAAATGATCTTTATTTGCAAAGGATGCATAAAGACATGATTTTTATGCAAAGGATGCATTTTTATGAAGAAATTGGGATTTAAATATGCAAAGGATGCATGAAGATTGTATTTTGAAAAGCATAGGATGCTAATTTAGGATAAAGATATGATCTTTAATGCATAGGATGCTTGAAAAAGGGTTTCATATGCAAAGGATGCATTTTTATCATAAAGATTAGATTTTTATATGCAAAGGATGCATGAAGATGACATTTTTATGTAAAAATAGGGTTTTTAGGTGCAAAGGATGCACCTTTGATTCAAAATATTACATCTTTAATGGCAAAGGATGCCTAATGCATGCAAAGGGGGAAAGGGGGTATAAAGATATGATCTTTAATCTACCAAGTCCCAAACAAGATAATAGCAATTATAGGAAATGCAATGAGCAATTAGAATCACATAGAGCAATTAGGATGCAAGTTTAGGGCGTGCGAGGTTACCAATGGCTTCCTCTTCTTCTTAGGATTGAGCTAGGTGGAAAGGTTGATCTTGGGATCTTCAAGGAGGAGGGGGGTGGCTTCTTGGTCTTCTTCTTCACCTTCTTGGACTTCCAGCAGCTCTTGGGAGGGTCTTCTCCGTATTATGTGTGATTGATGGTATTGTTGTTGTTGTTAAAATGGGTAGAGGATGGATCTATTTATAGGCAGTCTGGATAAGGCCAATGAAGCCGTGCGGCCAGAGACCTTGGACTAATGCAGCCGTGCGGCATTATCCCTTGTGACTCAGCATGTTTCTAAAACCATGCAAGGTGGCAAATTCTAGAAGTTTTCCCAAATTAAGAAAAACGTGTTTCTTAATTGGGAAGCTTCCCTTTCAGCCCCTTTATGATTTAGAACAGTTCCGGAATATTTCCGGAACACTAGGAAGGTCCGGGGAATTACCGGAAAACTTACCGAAATTGCCGAGAAATTTAACCGGAAGGCATGAGCCAGATTTGGGTACTTACACCCCGGTCCGTACGTTCTATCCTGGGAGATAAGCGACTCAAGAAAACTCTAGCACACTCGGTGAGGAGTCGAATATGTCTTAAGGAGACAGTGATTTCATTGGGCTCGTTCAGAATTTCACAACTTTCTCCATTTGTATTTTCTGTTTTGTTAATTATTTTGTTTTATAATTTTCTGTAATTTGTGTAACAATAAATACGTTAGTCTTTCATTGTTTGAACAATCAAGTTATATACAATCAAATTATTGCTTTGCAATTATTGTTCCTTTTCGGTTATTACTCAAAGTCTAATTAACTTTGTTTGCTGAGATTTCTTTGGAAAGTCTCATTTGAGATTCGTTAGACGATTCTCTTTTAACATATTCTGCTGCGTATACATATGTAGATCGTGTTGAGGCAGAACAACTTGGGGATCAAGGGGGCATGACATTTGAAAACTCTGGTGTTTAAAAGAAAACGAGTCTGATGCAGAAGTGCTCGCCGAAATTTGTTTCCCTTGCCTCGGCCGAGGGGAAGAAGGCAGAAACTTGGTTGTCGAAAGTTGTTTTGCTCGGACTAGTCATAGTCGTTGCTCGGTCGAGCTAAAGATGTTGCACGGCCGTGCTATTTCTGCGACTCGACCGTGCAGTTCCTGAAGGGTTGTGTCTCTTGGATTTGTGTTGATTGCTCGGCCGAGCTATTTCCTTGCCTCGGCCGAGGGACTCTTAGAAGGTTGTGTCTGTTAAAAATTCGCACCTGCCCATCGAAGGGACGTGTCTGATTCAAGTTGTATCTTTTCATACATTCGTACATAGATTATTCCTTATTGTAAGTAGTATAAATACATTAGTCTTTCATTGTTTGAACAATCAAGTTATATACAATCAAATTATTGCTTTGCAATTATTGTCCCTTTTCGGTTATTACTCAAAGTCTAATTAACTTTGTTTGCTGAGATTTCTTTGGAAAGTCTCATTTGAGATTCGTTAGGCGATTCTCTTTTAACATATTCCGCTGCGTATACATCATTTGGTATCAGAAATCGGATGATCCTTGGGGTTCTCCGACGAGAAGATGACAAACAATGGAGGAAACAACGTTGACATCACAGCAATACTAGAACGCATGGCACAGCAAGAACAAGCGGCCAGGGAGCGTAGCGATCGCCATCATTTCACAACTTTCTCCTTTTGTATTTTCTGTTTTGTTAATTATTTTGTTTTATAATTTTCTGTAATTGTACACCCTTGTGTAACAATCTTAAGACATATCCTAATCGAGGGAGTGTCGATTACAGTTTGAAAAACAGGAAATTTAACTTGGTTGTTGTGTTTCAGATGGCGACGAACAACAACAACGTGGAGACCCAAGTTGGATCCCAAGCGGAACCCCAAACTAATTCCCAAACTGGAAACGGAAGTGGCTCTAAGACTGTGATTAATCCTCATACAATTCATATCCCGACCCCTTATGCGGAAAAACCTGAGAAGTTTGTTGGCCACGACTTTAAGCGTTGACAACAAAAGATGCTTTTCTACCTCACTACCTTGCACTTGGC
The DNA here is from genome assembly GCA_022495995.1 of Adenophora triphylla var. japonica. Taxonomy (NCBI): domain Eukaryota; kingdom Viridiplantae; phylum Streptophyta; class Magnoliopsida; order Asterales; family Campanulaceae; genus Adenophora; species Adenophora triphylla. The sequence goes on from JAFEMH010000184.1 coordinate 422,472, forward strand.
AAGATATCTGAAAGAAGATATGCCAAAGGTGAGTGAAGGAGAAACCGATGTTACAATCTTGGCTGCGGTTGAAACATGGAAGCATGGGGAGTACTTGTGCAGAAATTATGTCCTCAATTCGCTTTTAGATTCTCTCTATAACGTGTTTAATGAGAAGAAAACTGCAAAGGAATTGTGGGGGTCGTTGGACCACAAATATAAAATTGAGGATACGGGAACAAAGAAGTTCATTGTTGCCCGTTTCCTTGATTTTAAGATGGTGGACAACAAGAGTGTGAAATCTCAAGTGGATGAGTTTCAAACTATCTTGCACGAGATTCATGCCGAAGGTATGGTTATAAGTGAAAGCTTCCAAGTGGCTGCAATCATTGAAAAATTGCCTCCATCTTGGAATGATTTCAAGAACTACCTTAAGCATAAGCGAAAGGAAATGGATATGGAAGGAATTATCCTTCGATTGAGTATTGAAGAGAACAATAGAGTTGCTGAAAGCAAGTTTGTTTCTAGTGTGGCTAAGGCCAATGTGGTGGAGCATGGTGAAATCTCCAAAGGCAAAAAGTTTGGAAAGGGAAAATGGAAGGTTGTGACAACTTCCAAGAATTCCCATTTGGGACCAAAAGGTGGTGTTTCCAAGAAGAAGTTCGTAGGAACTTGTTACAATTGTGGCGGTGAAGGCCACAAGGCTCATGCTTGCAAGTTGCCAAAGAAGGCTCGTGAGGCCAACATGGTGGAAGGCATTGCTAGAGACGTGTCCGAGATGCACCTCGCAGATGTGATTTCCGAGGTGAATTTGGTGGGTTCAAACCCAAATCAATGGTGGATTGACACTGGCGCTACTAGACATGTGTGCTCCAATAGAGACATGTTTAGTACATTTGTTGCTAAGGATGGCGAGAAGCTATTCATGGGGAATTCAGCCACCTCCGAGATCAAAGGAGAAGGAAAAGTGGTTTTGAAGATGACATCCGGGAAGAAGTTGACTCTCAACAACGTGCTTTATGTGCCCGACATCCGGAAGAACTTGGTGTCCGGATCGCTTTTGATAAAGCATGGTTTTCGTATTGTGTTTGAGTCCAATGTAGTCACTTTGTCTAAGAGTGGAATGTTTGTAGGCAAAGGTTATGTCAATGATGGACTGTTTAAGCTAAGTGTAATGGTTGTGAAAGCGAAAGCTAATGAAATGAATATCTCTTCCGTTTACTTGCTTGAGTCATCTAATTTGTGGCATGGTAGACTTGGTCATGTTAATTTTGATTCTATACGTCGTTTGACAAAAGCAAATTCTATTCCAAAGTTTAAAGTTGATTGTAAACAAAAATGTGAAATTTGTGTAGAAGCAAAATTAACAAGAAAGTCATTCCCATCCGTTGAAAGACATAGTGAACCACTTGAATTGATTCACACGGACTTATGTGATTTTAAATCAACACAAACACGGGGCGACAATAAGTACTTTATGACTTTTGTAGATGATGGCACAAAGTATTGCTATGTGTATCTTCTAAAAAGTAAAGATGAAGCTATAGAGAAGTTTACTCTATATAAAAATGAAGTTGAGAATCAATTAAATCGGAAAATTAAGGTGCTAAAAAGTGATAAAGGTGGTGAATATGAATCTCCATTTGAAGCAATTTGTACTCAAAGTGGAATTAAACATATTACCTCGGCACCTTATACACCCCAACAAAACGGTGTTGCCGAAAGGAAAAATCGGACATTGAAAGAAATGATGAATGCCATGTTATTGAGTTCGGGATTACCGGATAACATGTGGGGGGAAGCCCTGTTGTCGGCTAACTACGTGTTAAACAAAATACCCCGAAAGAAACAAGACAAAACTCCTTATGAACTATGGCATGGAAGAGTGCCAAGTTATAAACACTTGAGAGTGTGGGGGTGTCTTGCAAAGGTAGCCATACCTCCTCCTAAAAAGGTGAAGATTGGACCAAAAACTGTTGATTGCATATTTATTGGATATGCACATAACAGTAGTGCTTATAGATTTCTTGTGTATGAGTCAAAAATTGAAGCTATACACAAAAATACTACAATGGAATCTGTAAACGTATCTTTCTTTGAGAATATATTCCCGTGTAAGTCAAGAAATGAGACAAGCTCATCGACTAGGGTAATAGATTCAATAGAAGAAGAGCACGTTCAAGATATAAGTGAATAAGAAGAGGTAGAACCTCGACGGAGCAAAAGAGCTAGGATTGAAAAATCCTATGGTCCGGACTTTCTAACCTATACTCCCTCCGTCCCGCTAATATCCGCACACTTTCCTTTTTGGGCGTCCCGCTAATATCCGCACACTCCCAAAAAGGAAACTTTATATTAATAAAATATTCACCCAACCCCACTCATTCTCTCTCCTACATTATTTTAATACTCACAACACCATTATAATTTATTACACCCTCCACTCATTCTCTCTCCTACTTTACTTTTACACTCACAACATTTTATTAAAATATCATATTTCTTAATTCCCGCGCAAACAGTGTTAGTGCGGATATTAGCGGGACGGAGGGAGTATGGTAGAAAGCGAACCACAAAGTTACAAAGAAGTCGTTAGCTCTTCGGAAGGACCTTTGTGGAAGGAAGCAATTAAAAGTGAAATTGATTCCATTTTGCAAAATCACACATGGGAACTAGTGGACCTTCCTCCGGAAAGTAAAACACTAGGATATAGGTGGATTTTCAAAAAAAAAATGAAAGCGGACGGAACAATTGATAAGTACAAGGCCCGACTTGTAATTAAAGGTTACAGACAGAAAGAAGGCCTAGACTATTTTGACACCTATTCTCCTGTCACGAGAATAACGTCAATAAGAGTTGTACTTGCAATTGCCGCATTGAGAAATCTTGAAATACATCAAATGGATATAAAAACAGCCTTTCTAAATGGAGATTTAGAAGAGGAGATTTACATGGAACAACCCGAGGAGTTTGTTGCACATGGACAAGAAAAGAAGGTGTGCAAATTAGTAAAGTCATTGTATGGCTTGAAACAAGCACCAAAACAGTGGCATCAGAAATTTGATAATGCTATGATGCAAAGTGGATTTAAGATAAATGAGTGTGACAAATGTGTCTATACTAAAACCACGGAAAATGGCTATGTCATTTTGTGTCTTTATGTAGACGACATGCTTATCATAGGGAGTTGTGATAAGATGATCAAATCCACGAAAGACATGTTGAATTCGAAGTTTGACATGAAAGATATGGGACTTGCGGATGTAATCCTTAGAGTTAAAATTTCTAGAATATCCAATGGACTTGTGTTAAGTCAATCTCATTATGTGGATAAAATTCTTGAGAAATTTAGCAAGGATGACAATGGAATAGCGAGTACTCCAATCGACCCGAATCTTCATCTATCAAAGAATAGAGATGAACCGGTGTCTCAATTAGAGTATTCGAGAATTATCGGAAGTCTAATGTACTCAAGGTTCTAAAAATCGCTAGGCGGCGCCTAGGCGGCGAGGCCGGGCCTAGAGCCTAGAATGCCTAGGCGGGGCCGAGGCGGGGCCTAGGCGGGGCCGCAAATTTACACACATTTTTATATATATTCCATATTTTTTGTCCATAGTGACAAATTCAAGAGGATAAATGTATAAATCTTGAACAACTCAACTATGGGTCAGGGCATTTCGGTCATTGAACCATAACATTAGAAGACGGCGTCATTTCTCAAAACCCTAACATAAAGTATATAAAGTCTGGAAAAAACCCTACTGAAAAGAAACCCTAAAACTGCAAAATTACGAAAAGGTCCAAAACAATGAAAAAACGGATAAAAACTTCAGAAGGCCGTTTGAGGCCCTTAGAAGCGTTTTTTGGCCTATTTATGGGCCGCTCAATGGGCATAGCCCTCTAATTTTTGTTCCTCTCGAAAAGACGGTCGTTTTGATATGCTGTGCGTCCTGTAACTCCTCCGGAATCAAAAGTTACACCCGTTACGGTCGAACGCATCTAAAAACTCGAACGCCAACTCTTCGACCGCCTAGACCGCCCAATCCCGCCTAGGCCCTGCCTAGCCCCGCCTAGTCCCGCCTAATCCCGCCCAGCCCGCCCAGCCGCCTAGACCGCCTAGCCCGCCTAGCCCCGCCTAGCCCGCCTAGCGCCTAATTGCCCCGCCTAGCCTAAAGTCGCGGCGCCCGGCCGCCGCCTAGCGCCTAGGCCGCCGCCTAGGCCGATTTTTAGAACACTGAATGTACTTGATGAGTTGTACTAGGCCGGATATTGCTTACACTGTTAGCAAGTTAAGCCGGTACACAAGTAATCCTGGAACAAATTATTGGAAGGGTATAATAACAGTACTAAGGTACTTAAGATATACTCGTGATTTTGGATTACATTACACTAGACATCCAGCTGTGATAGAAGGATATAGTGATGCGAATTGGATATCAGATATCAAAGACTCAAGGTCTACAAGTGGATATTTATTCACATTAGCAGGTGCAGCTATATCATGGAAATCTTCTAAGCAGACTGTTATAGCCAGATCAACCATGGAATCTGAGTTTATAGCATTAGATAAATGTGGTGAAGAAGCCGAATGGCTACGCCAATTTCTAGAAGATATTCCAAGATGGGAAAAGTCCGTGCCCGCAATTAGTGTACATTGCGATAGCCAATCTGCTATTGGTAGGGCACAAAGTCATATGTATAATGGTAAGTCTAGACATATACGTCAAAGACATAATACCATTAAACAACTACTTGCAACTGGCACCATATCTATTGACTATGTGAGGTCAAAAGATAATTTGGCAGATCCGCTAACCAAAGGGTTAAGCAAAGAGATAGTTGCAAGGTTGACATTGGGAATGGGTTTAAAGCCTCTTGAGAAGTTGAACGCAGCGAAAAACCCAACCTAGTTGACTGGAGATCCCAAGATCTAGGTTCAAAGGGACAACCTAACTGTTAAAAGACTTGTAGCATCACTGTGGGGGTCAACCCAATGCTCATTTCTTAAAGTGACATCCCGAGATGAATGAGGTTAAGCTTATTGCTTTTAATGATTCTTATGTGAAGTATGGTTACTTAAAAGAATCACCTATGTGAGAAAGAAGTAGAGGCCGCTTCGAGGAGAATTGTGTGAGGCTCAATTCTTAGACCTTCTCACAGAACCAGGCATTGTGATCCAGGGCCATGAATGGACACAGCTATGAGAGCTGAATTGTGTTAGGGCGATACCTGTGTAAAGTATATGATCGGCTACACAAAAAGCTAGCAGTTCAAGGACATCGCGTCTACTGATTAGCGAGTAGAGTAAATATGCTTTTACAAGGGAAGGTTCAAAGGGCAAACCCCTACCTATCCTATGCAGGTTTTCGACTGTCGGACTTTATCACCTATCCTCATGAATTTCCTTCATGTGGGGGATTGTTGGAAAAAATAGTGTGTTTGAAGGAAATTAATGGTTTAATTTCTAAAGGGTAATTTTGTCTAATTACTTAAGTGGTTTAGTGTGGTTGGGAAATAAAATATTTAATTGTCCAAAATGGGTTTTGGAGGAATTAAATATGGTTTTGAGATTTTCTGAGGTGCTCGGTCGAGCAGGGTTATTGACTCGGCCGAGCATAGTGTAACGAAGGTCCCAAGTTTCGGGCAACCCTTCTTCGCCGAGGATATGCCTTCTCGGCCGAAAGCGCAGCCTTGCTCGGGCCGAGCAGCTCTGCTCGGCCGAAAGCAGCTATAAGATCGCCGAGCAAAAATTTCCCGAAAGCAGTTATGTTTGCATTGATTTCAAAGTGTAACAGTCATGCCATAAATGGGAAAACTGAAAATCAAAATATTAATGTTTAATATTTTGGTTTAATGTCCGAAAATTATTTGCAATAATTCTTGGATTAATGATTAAAATCAGTTTTTATTTTGGTATAATTGTTTGAAGTTGTTTAAATTGTTGTTTGTTAACAACAATTAGAGACACTTGGTAAACACTTGGAAAATTCTGAGGCAAACAATTTTGAGAGAAAACCACTGCAGAAACTATTGTTTTTCTCTTGCAATCCTCCTCCATATTCTTTGGTTGCATATTGTCATCATCTTCCTTGGCCTCCTCTCTTGCATATACAAAGAAGAGGTGATCTAGTCCAAGCATAATTCAACTCGCCGGGAACTTAGGTACAAAGTGCCCCCGGTCCGCACGTTCTATCCTGGGAGACAAGCGACTCAAGAAAACTCTAGCACACTCGGTGAGGAGTCGAATATGTCTTAAGGAGACAGTGATTTCATTGGGCTCGTGCAGAATTTCACAACTTTCTCCTTTTGTATTTTTCTGTTTTGTTAATTATTTTGTTTTATAATTTTCTGTAATTGTACACCCTTGTGTAACAATAAATACGTTAGTCTTTCATTGTTTGAATAATCAAGTTATATACAATCAAATTATTGCTTTGCAATTATTGTTCCTTTTCGGTTATTAGTCAAAGTCTAATTAACTTTGTTTGCTGAGATTTCTTTGAAAAGTCTCATTTGAGATTCATTAGGCGATTCTCTTTTAACATGTTCTGCTGCGTATACATATGTAGATCGTGTTGAGGCAGAACAACTTGGGGACCAAGAGGGCATGACATTTGAAAACTCTGGTGTTTAAAAGAAAACGAGTCTGATGCAGAAGTGCTCGGCCGAGCTGTTTCCTTGCCTCGGCCGAGGGGAAGAAGGCAGAAACTTGGTTGTCGAAAGTTGTTTTGCTCGGCCGAGTCATAGTCATTGCTCGGTCGAGCCAAAGATGTTTCACGGCCGTGCTATTTCTGCGACTCGACCGTGCAGTTCCTGAAGGGTTGTGTCTCTTGGATTTGTGTTGATTGCTCGGCCGAGCTATTTCCTTGCCTCGGCCGAGGGACTCTTGGAAGGTTGTGTCTGTTAAAAATTCGCACCTGCCCATCGAAGGGACGTGTCTGATTCAAGTTGTATCTTTTCATACATTCGTACATAGATTATTCCTTATTGTAAGTAGTATAAATACGTTAGTCTTTCATTGTTTGAACAATCAAGTTATATACAATCAAATTATTGCTTTGCAATTATTGTCCCTTTTCGGTTATTACTCAAAGTCTAATTAACTTTGTTTGCTGAGATTTCTTTGGAAAGTCTCATTTGAGATTCGTTAGGCGATTCTCTTTTAACATATTCCGCTGCGTATACATCATTTGGTATCAGAAATCGGACGATCCTTGGGGTTCTCCGACGAGAAGATGACAAACAATGGAGGAAACAACGTTGACATCGCAGTAATACTAGAACGCATGGCACAGCAAGAACAAGCGGCCAGGGAGCGTAGCGATCGCCAGCATGCAGAACTATTGGCTGCATTGGTTCAAATGCGGGTGGGTGGTAATGGTAACCTACAGAATCGGGCAAATCGTCGGGGAAATAATGTCCAACAGGAGGAACCAGTGGTTGATGAAGATTTTGATCAAGAAGAAGAAGAAAACATTGAAGCACCTCGGTACGATCAACGTCCTAAAATTAGGGCGGATATTCCTTCCTTTTCTGGAAATTTGAAGATGAATGAGTTCATGGATTGGCTTGCGGAGGTGGAGAAATTCTTCGACTTAATGCAAGTTGAAGATGATAGGAAGGTGCCTTACGTAGCATATAAATTACGTGATGGAGCATCAGCATGTTGGGAACAATTATGTAAGAAGCGACATCGTAAAGATAAAGCTCCTATTCATTCTTGGGCTAGGATGAAGAGGGAATTACGATCTCACTTTTTGCCGGATGACTATGAACAAGTGACGTATCAAGCCTTTTTGGACCTAAAACAAGGCGCTCGTACAGTTGAAGATTATGCCCACGATTTTCATGCCCAATCAGCACGAGCAGATTTGGATGAAACAGAGGCACAAGAAGTTGCAAGATTCATTAGTGGTCTTCGGGTAGGCATTAAGAATCAGGTGGAGTTGTTTACAAATCGGTCAGTGAGTGAAGTTATTACTCGTGCTAAGAAGATCGAGAGGCAGCAGTCATACAAAAACTTTTCTATCGCATCTTCTTCGAGTTCTAAGTATCAAGTAACCGGATCTAGTACGATGACGGGTTCAGAGAAAACACAAGGTGTGGAAACTGGTAGAATTGAAGGGAAGCAGGCGGCCCCCACTGATGTGCAGAATCCCCCGATTAGACGTAACACCAACACGACTAATCGTGGTCAACAAAATCAGAACCCTTACGCTAAAGTTTTTAGTGATAAGTGTTTTCGATGTTTACAACAGGGGCACATGGCTAGTCAATGCCCTATGAGACGAGGAGTCAACATGGTAGACCGAGATGACGAAGTAGATGATGAAGACGGTGTGATTGATCTAAATGAGGAGATGGAAGAGCCTAATAACCATGAATCTTTGGTGGTTCGACGGCTTTTATTGACAACCCCTAGTGATGATGATGATTCGGAATGACAAAATATCTTTCGAACAAAGGGGAAGGTTAGTAATGTTGATGCAACAGTTATTGTGGATAGTGGTAGTAGTGAGAATTTGGTAGCCCGTAGTTTCGTGGATTCTTTGCAGTTGAAGGTTCACAAGCACCCGTCCCCTTACACAGTTGGTTGGATTAACTCAGGCGGCAATATAAAGGTACAAGAACAGTGCCTTATTCCTTTTTCTATAAGGAGTTACAAGGACGAAATTTTATGCGATATTGTTGATATGAATGCATGCCAAATATTATTGGGAAGACCGTGGCAGTATGACGTAAATGTGGTATATAATGGGAGAGAAAATACTTTGCTTTTCACAAAAGATGGGTTTCGTTTCCAATTACGTTCAACACTTGATAAGAGTGCTCGTGGTAATAAGAAATTTAAACCTATTGTTTCTTTATGTACGGCTCAAGAGTTTGTTGAAGATATAGCAGATGCACCTGTTATTTATGCCATTATGCGGAAAGAAAGTTTGGGACAAGTTAGTTTGGTTCCAAGATCATTAAAGTCAGTTTTGGATGAGTTTAGTGATATTATGCCTGATGATCTCCCTCCGGGGTTGCCACCTTTGCGAGATATTCAACATAACATTGATTTTGTGCCCGGTGCTTTGTTGCCTAATCTCCCTCATTATCGTATGAGTCCTGCTGAGCATGAGATCCTCAAGGAACAGGTGGAAGAGCTGTTGAAAAAGGGGTATATACAGGAGAGTCTAAGTCCATGTGCAGTCCCAGCTTTACTTGTGCCTAAGAAAGATGGTACGTGGCGCATGTGCATTGATAGTAGAGCGATCAACAAGATTACAGTCAAGTATAGATTCCCTATTCCGCGGTTAGATGATATGTTGGATATGCTTCGGGGTTCCAAAGTATTTTACAAGATTGATTTAAAGAGCGGGTACCATCAAGTTCGGATTCGACAAGGTGACGAATGGAAAACAGCTTTCAAAACTAAGGAAGGGTTATATGAGTGGTTAGTAATGCCATTCGGTTTGTCCAATGCACCGAGTACATTTATGCGTCTAATGCACCAAGTTCTCAAGCAGTTTAATGGGAAATTTCTTGTGGTGTATTTTGATGATATTTTGATCTATAGCAAAACTGAGGAGGAGCATATCGGGCATGTGCAAAGTGTTTTGAAAGCATTGCGGGCAAACGAATTGTATGTTAATTTAAAAAAAGTGCAGTTTTATGTTGGATAAATTGTTGTTTTTGGGATACATTGTTTCAGCGGATGGCATTCAGGTGGATGAGGAAAAAATCCGTGCTATTCGTGAGTGGCCAACTCCCAAGACAGTTAGTGAAGTGCGAAGTTTTCATGGGCTTGCTACTTTTTATCGGCGGTTCATACGAAATTTTAGCACTATAATGGCCCCGATTACGGATTGTATGAAGAAAGGAAGTTTCTTTTGGGGTGATGAAGCCGCAGCAAGTTTTGTATTGATAAAAGATAAGTTGACTAATGCTCCGCTCCTAGTGTTACCAGATTTTACAATACCATTCGAGTTGGAAACGGATGCTTCAGTGGTAGGCATTGGTGCTGTTTTGACACAAAAAAAGAGGCTGATTGCTTTCATGAGTCAAAAAATGGAGGAGTCAAAGCAAAAATGGACTACGTATGAACTTGAGTTCTATGCGGTTGTACAGGCGATAAAGCATTGGGAACAATATTTGCTGCATCGTGAGTTCGTTCTTCATACGGATCATGAAGCATTAAAATACTTGAATGGTAAAACAACACTTAATCGCATGCATGCACGTTGGGTATCCTATTTACAGCAGTTTACTTTTGTCATTCAACACAAAAGTGGACAGCTTAATAAAGTGGCGGATGCTTTAAGTCGCCGGGCAGGTTTGTTGGTAACTATGCATACTTCGGTGGTGGGATTTGATTGTTTGAAGAGTTTGTACGAGGCAGACGTTGATTTTGCGGAAATATGGGCAAAGTGTAAAGATGGAGGTCCGGTTGGCTTATATTTATTGCACGATGAGTTTTTATTTTATCGTGACAAGTTGTGCATCCCTCGCGGTTCCATACGCGAGAGCCTTATTGCGGAGTTACATAGAGATGGTCACCTTGGTCGAGACAAAACAGTAGAACTTGTTGCTCGAAAGTATTTTTGGCCACAACTTCGCAAAGATACGCACACTTTTGTTCGGAAATGCATGACTTGTCAACGCAACAAAGGAATATCCCAGAATACGGGATTATATTCACCTTTACCTGTTCCGGATGGTCCGTGGGAAGACATTTCTATGGATTTCGTTTTGGGACTACCTAGAACACAGAGAGGTAATGATTCAGTTTTTGTGATGGTTGACCGTTTTTCAAAGATGGCTCACTTCATTCCTTGTCGAAAAGCATCGGATGCTGCACACATAGTGGGTTTATTCTTCAGGGAGGTGGTTCGCCTACATGGGGTGCCTAAGTCAATCACATCGGATCGGGATACAAAATTTCTGAGTCATTTTTGGCGTACTCTTTGGCATATATTTCAGACATCGTTACAATATAGTAGTTCATTTCACCCTCAAACAGATGGTCAAACAGAAGTGGTGAATCGGACGTTGGGTTCAATGATTCATTGTCTATGTGGGGATTTTCCTAAAAAGTGGGACTTAGCCTTGGCCACGACAGAGTTTGCTTTCAACAACATGGTAAATCGTACTACGAAGAAGTCACCTTTTGAAATAGTGTATCAAAGGCCTCCTACGTATACTCTTGATTTGATTCCATTATCAAAAGTTCCGGGATACAGTGTTGCTGCTGAGCATATGGCTGAAATGATCGAGGCAGTTCAGACAGAAGTGAGAAGAAATATTGCGGAGTCAAATGCGAAGTACAAGGAACATGCAGACAAGCGACGTCGTTTGAAAGTCTTCAATGTAGGTGACATGGTGATGGTCCATCTACGCAAAGAAAGATTCCCTCAAGGAACATATAGCAAGCTACATCAAAAGAAACTTGGCCCTTGCAAGATTATTCAGAAAATCAACGACAATGCTTATGTGGTGGAATTACCAACTGGGTGGAATATCTCCCCAACTTTTAATGTGGCGGATTTGGTTGCTTATTACCCGGATGATCCTCTTTATGATGACATAGATTCGGGGACGAATCCTTTTAAAGTGGGGGAGTATGATGTAGATCGTGTTGAGGCAGAACAACTTGGGGACCAAGAGGGCATGACATTTGAAAACTCTGGTGTTTAAAAGAAAACGAGTCTGATGCAGAAGTGCTCGGCCGAGCTGTTTCCTTGCCTCAGCCGAGGGGAAGAAGGCAGAAACTTGGTTGTCGAAAGTTGTTTTGCTCGGCCGAGTCATAGTCGTTGCTCGGTCGAGCCAAAGCTGTTGCACGGCCGTGCTATTTCTGCGACTCGATCGTGCAGTTCCTGAAGGGTTGTGTCTCTTGGATTTGTGTTGATTGCTCGGCCGAGCTATTTCCTTGCCTCGGCCGAGGGACTCCTGGAAGGTTGTGTCTGTTAAAAATTCGCACCTGCTCATCGAAGGGACGTGTCTGATTCAAGTTGTATCTTTTCATACATTCGTACATAGATTATTCCTTATTGTAAGTAGTATAAATACGTTAGTCTTTCATTATTTGAACAATCAAGTTATATATAATCAAATTATTGCTTTGCACTTATTGTCCCTTTTTGGTTATTACTCAAAGTAAATAACTTTGTTTGCTGAGATTTCTTTGGAAAGTCTCATTTGAGATTCGTTAGGCGATTCTCTTTTAATATATTCCGCTGCGTATACATCATCTTGTGAAAAACTAGTTTTTTTAAAAATGTTATAAAAAACTAGTTTTCAGAACCGTTCATCACTCTTATTAGTTAGACTTGGTGCTTTAAAACTAGTTTTTTTCTTATATTACAAAAAAACTAGTTTTTTACAAGATTTTGGCACATGAAAATTAGTTACTCCCTCCGTCCCAGACCAAGGGTATATGGGGGGATTTCACGCTTCTTAAGAAATTTTTTAAAAAATGAATAAAAGTTAAATGTGAGATAGGGAATAGTAATTAAATGTGTGGTAGGAAATATGAGAGATAATGTAAAAGTTAAATGTGTGGTAGGGAATAGGAGAGAGAATGTAAAAGTTAAAAATATTTAATAGGAGAGAGAATGAGTGGGAGGAATAGTAGTTAAATGTGTGGTAGGAAATAGGAGAGAGAATGTATAAGGATATAATGAATGGTTTTTTTGTAAATATATGAAGATGATAAGGGTATTAATATATTCAAAAACTTGCCTTTTTTGGAAATGAACTCTTGGTCTGGGACGTCCCAAAAGGAAAAGATGAACCCTTGGTCTGGGACGGAGGGAGTATAAGTTTATTCTTTTAGTAGAATGATTATATTCGGTTTTCGATTATATACGAAAGACCAGACAGGGTTAGGAAATTTTCAAGACGGAGGAGCAAAATTCTTTTCACTAATTAAAAAAAGACAATAAAATTTAGTTAATTTTTTTCTACATATAAGACTACCCCCATTGGTGACTCTCACCAATGGGTCACCATGGGTTGGGTTGAAAAAAAAAAATTCATGGAAATCGGTAGCCTAGGTTGGCCAGCCAACCCAGGTTGTCAATTTTCATGACTTTTTTTTTTTCACATGTCACTTTTTTATTGGGTGACATGTGTTTATATAAATATATTTTTAAAATTAATATATTTTATATAATTATATAAAATAATAAAATAAAAAATATATCAAAATTCATATATTTTATTATAATTGTATGTGTAATTAATTTTAATAATTGTACGGGTATTTTTAAAAATATTATTACTAATACATTATTTAAAAAAATAAAATGATACGTATTTTAGGTAAGTTGAAATAAAGAAAAGTAAGCATTTTATTAAAGGTTGGGTTGGGTTGGGTTGGATTGAGTCACTGATGAGAGTATAAATTATACTCCCTCCGTCCCACTTCAATTGATTTCGGGGTGAATTTCACGGTTTTTAAGAAAAATGAATAAAGTGGGTAGAAATTAGAGGAGAGAGAATGTAAAAGTTAAATGTGTGGTAGAGAATAGGAGAGAGAATGTAAAAGTTAAAAATATTTAATAGGAGAGAGAATGAGTGAGAGGAATAGTAAGTTAATGATTGTTTTTTTTTTTTGTAAATATGTGGAGATGATAAGGCTATAAATATATGAAAAACTTTCCATTTATGGAATGGATCAATTGAAGTGGGACGTCCCAAAAAGGAAAGTGGACCAATTAAAGTGGGATAGAGAGAGTATAAGATTGGAGTGGTGTATATGAAAGTGAGAGAAATTAATATTTATTTAAGATTGAGTTGGGATCACTGATGATAATGATGAGGATGATAGTCTAAATGGGGACAAAATATGATTTATTGTAATAATAGCACAATGTCATTATTATTATTTTGACAATATACACGCATTAATAAATTATTCGTTTGGGTTTTAAAATCAAATGGGTCATCTATCCCAATAACCAAGGTTCTAGACGTCCCTCTATGACACAAATCTACACATTTCTTAAATCTTGGTGATTATATTACTTAATGGAGGAAAAAATCCAAGGCAGTGAAGATAAACTAAACTTAATAATTAATTTTATACGTATTTTAAATTTTATTTTATTTAATTTATAATTAATTTATATCGACAGATTACTAATTAGTTTAAATTAAAAAAATCATAATATCAACCCACGGAAAAGAGAGGAAAAAAAAATAAAGCAGCCCACAACCCAACAAGAGACAACACCCCAAAAAAGCTCACTTTTTGTATCCCCACCTCAAATCTCTCCCCCACCAAACTGAAAAGATCCCACAAATTTCTCTCATTTCTTGAAGCCAGCAATGAATTAAGACTGTTTGCGGTGGTATATGAGAGAGAGAGTGTACATTTACTGTAGAAATGGGGATACTTTTTTCAACTTATTTGTGATTTTGATTTTGATTTGTTTCTAGGGTTTTTGCTAGTGAACCCTTTTACATATACAAGTTTCTTTGTTTTGTGTGGCTATATGAACAGATAGGGGGTGCGTGTGAATTCGTATATATGGAAAGAGATATGTTGCAATCGGAATCAGGGGAGTCGGAGCTGGTGCGATCGGTGGTGGCGGACACTCGCGGCAAGCATCGAATTTCTGCTGAATTGAAACGCCTTGAGCAAGAATCTCGTTTCTTGGAGGTTTGGAATTTTTTTTCTCTTTAAAATTTCAAAATTTGGATGTTGCACCTGTTTCTTGATTCTAAGTTTAATTGCATTTCACTGCTTTAGATAACTTGCTATTCAAAAATGGATCATTTTATGCTATGTGGGTAAAGGTAAAAGGGTATTAACTTGAAGCAAGTTGATATTCTGTTTCTCTAATTTTTTTATTGGGATAAATATTATCTTGTTATATTTTTTTTTTTTGTGTGTTTGTTCTAAAGACATTGAAATAATCTTACATTCCATTTTTTGACCAATTGGTATGCACGTTTGGGTGAACTTCCTTCACTTTTTGAATTAATTTCGGTAGAGAATCTGCTGCCAATTCTAGATACTGCTATTTAGCATTTGTGGCTGAAAGTCACTTTGTCACCTCAATACTACATTTACAAATGAATGATTTCTTTGGTGGCATTACTTTTGTGTCAATGTTTTTGAGATAACTATTAGAAATATCTAGTTGTGAGCCTTTTTCCTTGTTCCTCTCCAATAAAGGCAGTTTAGTTTATATGAAAAGTCTGTCACATAACTCTGATTTTTGAGCAATACAAGTGAGACTGGTGGGATAGTTGTAACACGTGAATTTCATGTTATTTAAGTGTGTATGTGTGCGAGATACTTTAAACTTTAAAAGAGCTGGAAATCAGTTTCATGAAACTACTATAGTTGTTACTCGTAACAACTATAGTAGTTTATAAGGCAAGATACGATATCAGTATTGTCGGCAATATATAATGAGTCATTGATATCATTAGAAAGTGATTATGAAATTGAATGAGCATTCATGTAAAGGTAGTAGAACAAGTTCTGTTGAATCTAATGATGCAACTTTCCGGAACTCCATCTTGACGTATACTCCCTCCCTCCCACCCACCTCAAACCGGACGTATTTCTCTTTTGGTCCGCCTCACCTCAAACTAGACTACCCAAAATGGCAAATAATCTTCACTAGTCCCCCTCTCATTCTCTCTCCTACTTTACTTTTATACTCACAACACCAATCAACTTACTATTCCTGCCGCTCATTCTCTCTCCTACTTTAATTTTTATACACACAACACCTCTCTGCTACCTCATTTTTCCTTAATCTCCGTGCTCAAAAAGCTGGTCCGGTTTAAGGTGGGACGGAGGGAGTATAGTTTATAGTTCGTGCTATTAAAAGAATATACATGTCTAATGCATATAAGGGAAAAAAAAAAGAACAATAAAAGTCAACCCCCATCACCCACATGAATTTCATGCTTAAGGATACATTATTGTAGTCATCATTAAGATTTGTCCATTTTCCGACCTCGCTTGGAAAATTTGTAGGTCTTGACTTGCCCCTAAACAAGAGCATTTGGTGGCATTTAGACCATAAAGTCCGGAACCAGTTACGAGGTCAGCTATCCCTGATACAAGTAATATCTTTTTCTAACGAAAGAGCCATTCTTAGGAAGAGCCTTTATTTGCTTGGTGATTGGTTTTCCATGTATCCAGTAGTATACAGAGACTTCTTGGTTCCAGTACTGAAAGGTTTCATGAATAGTTCCTAAAGAGACTATCACTTTTGAGTTCATCTTAATGATATTCCAATCCAGCCATCCAAGAAAAAGTTTGCCCATCTTACTGTGCTTAAGCTTGATGAGTGTATCATTGTTGGAATTCTCAACCTAAGGACCTCATAACATTGCTTGCTTACTTACTAGAATCATCTCTGTGTTTATTTGGTTCATGGATCACCAATATACAAACATTTCGATTGGTTGTGCTCCTTATCAACGAGGCATGTGTAATCTCATCCTTGCTCATTTTCAACTTTGGTGGGCCCTATGTGAGAGATCCCTTCTTTCAACCCTGGTGAACTTTTTATCTGATGGAATGGATTAAATCAGATTCACTGGTAGTTCTTTTGGGTAATCATTTTCTCATACTGATATCATGCAGGAAGAGCTAGAACAGCTTGAGAAAATGGAGCCCGCCTCAGCTGCCTGTAAGGAGTGAGTACGAGATACTAATTTGTTTTATATATCTAATTCATGTTAGAAATGCTGATATTTTAAACCCTTTTTCATTTGTTTTCTTTAGACTATTAGCTAACGCGGGATCAAAGCCGGATCCACTACTTCCAATGTAATGTTCCTCTTTCTCATTCCTTAATTCTTACTCCCTCCGTCCCAAAATGATTTTCCAATAGATTTTCAAATTTGCTCTTGATCAAAAACAAATTTGAAATTTTTTGGACATTCATTTTCGGACAGAGGGAGTAGTAATTACTTCTTCCCTAACATAGTGTACTAAAGTGTTTCATCTATTCTGTTTTGGTAGAACAAATGGCCCCACAAATCAAACATGGGATAGATGGTTCGAAGGACCACAAGATAAGTCCGGTTGCAGATGCTGGATTCTATGATCTCTCTTACAAATTCCATATGGCTTGGTTTCAGCATTCAGTGGCAAGCTCTGAAGTAGATTATTTTTACCCCGACATTGCAGATTATAGAGCAACACCATATTCATAGCAAGTGCTAAAATGAAGTTCTCCATTGTGCAGAAAGATGACAATTCTTTCCTTCTAGCTGAATCAAAATCAAAAGACCTGGTATATTCTTTTTATTTTTTTATTTATTTCCTTCTAATGTCAGCAGATGATGATAGATGAAATGTGACAATGTGCAGAAATAATAGTTTTCATGTTGACCTTGAGGCAACTTAGTATTTCGAAAGATGTGGCTATGGTAATTTCTGTTAATTGTTATTGCTGGCAGTTCTTAAGTCTTTATGTTGTCAAGTATGTTTGCGCAACTTTCCCTCCCTTACAAATATGGTTCGGTACAATTCGACTGCACAAATGCACAAAAGTCCTAGTGTACAGTTTAAGTGCACCGAATAAAATAAATTTAACTCATATTACTAAAAGATTTACCTTACATAGTCGGATTTTTTTGCAATCCGGACTGGCCTCGGATCGAATCCGGAATTATGTTTCACTAAGATCTGACAATCTCCTAAACACAATATTTAGGGAGCAAGTTTAATAACTATCCATGAGGGCATTAGATAAATAACTGTTGATGAAATCACAGATCTATAGCTTTGCTCACACTTGTACACTACAAATAGGCTTTAAGTTTACTCCAAATGAGTATGTAACATTTCAGTCAAATGAGCTTAAAGCACTTCTGTATTGGCATATGTTATGAAATGTCATATTGTACAAAGATATATTCATGGAAAGTCAATCAAAACAAGTACTCCTTTCGCTCCAAAATGAATGACCTGCTCTTGATCAAGAGCAAATTTGGGTTTTTTTTTTTTTTTGGGCATTTATTTGGGACAGGAGTAGTATATAAAACATCACAACGGGGTCAACAGGCTCCCTTGGAGAAGGAAAGAATGAACACAGTTGCAGCAGTTCACTCCCTAGGTTGGTGTTTTTCCAGTAACATGTTGTGCGATCCACCCTAAGCCATCATATAGACCTTCACCCGTGATGGCACAACAGGCTTGGATGTGCCAATCATGGTTCTTAATGCTGTGGAGAGAAAGGGCATCTGTTATTTCAGCAGGGGTCATTGCGTCCTTGAGGTCCTGCTTATTTGCAAAGACGAGAATAACTGAAGTTTGAAGATCCTCGTGTGGTAGAAGCCTGAAAAGCTCGTCTTTCATTATAGAGATCCTGGCTCTATCTGTGCTGTCTATCACAGCTATAATAGCATGAGTTCCACGATAATATGTTGCCCATGATGTTCTCAGTCTGTCTTGCCCACCGAGGTCCCACACCTGACAGACATTATATGATTACTAGACCAATTAAATCAAAAACTGTGAGATAGGATACAAGCAAGCAAGAAAGAGGACAAGTAACAGGAGCTTCCAATGCACATTTGTAAAGATAAACTCAGAAAGCATGATGAAACCTTCTGGAAATACACATTTTAGGGAGATAAAGTGTTAAAACTTCTTCAAGAATCAATTCACCTTGTCTTAAATTAAATAGATACTCCCTCCATCCCTATATGGATGTCAAAAAAAAAATGTCCGAAAATGTTTAGTTTTGGAAAAGTTGCTAAATTCTCCATTAAACAACAAGTTTTAATTTACATTTATGCTTATGATGCAATATGGTAAGATGATTAAGGGTTTTATGTATGTATGCTACTAAAATGATAAATTCACTAAGTTAAAATTGAACATTCATTTAGAAATGGAGGGACTACTTAGCAGCAGAATGTCGGTGAGTAGGTCTGTCTTGGTGGGGCTTCTTTGGTAACAGGACTTGGTAGTGAGGCATAGGAAATAGAATAGAAGATTGCACTCCATATAATTACTACACCAATTAAATCAGATTTAAACTGTGAAATAAGATACAAGCAAACAAGAAAGAAGGAAGCAACAGGAGCTGCTAATACACATTTGCGGAGACATACTGAGAAAGCATGAAACGTTCTACAAATACAGCACACTGAAAGGATTATAGTCTCTAGACAAGCATTCCATAGAAAAATTGCCAACCTAAAACTCAACAAGCGCACCCGCAAGTTGTCAACAAGCAGTGGCGAAGCTAGGTTAATGACATGGGGGTCAACCCCCTTCAACTTTGGAGCGTGTCGATTTTTACACTTTCAAAATTTTAGAAAATGACTTTTTACTCTTAAAAATATTAGATTTATACATTTTGACCCCTTAATTTTGATTTTTTTTAATTAAATATTTTGACCCCCTTATATATTAAATTTGGATATCTCAATTATAATAGTTATCCAAAAAGCAACCTTGACCCCCTTCCCGAAAAATCCTGGCTTCGCCACTGGCAACAAGGTTTGTCCTTTTCATAGCATGTTCTTTCTGAAGGAACTTAACTATGATCACGATGCCATTCATTTTAGTAACTAAAACAGCAGTTTCTCAAGGTACACCTAAATAACCAGACACTACTGGAATAAACACTCACAATCCAATAAACTTCAGTGTTTTAGGAGCCATTTCAAATTGGTGTAGCCAAGATCAAATCTAGTCTTCAACTGAGGACTGTTGGCGGAACAGTCCATGACACTGCCAGTCAGACAAAGGGTTTACGAGCCATTTCAAAACAGCAAGACAAATTCAGCCAAAATATATTTACTATGCTGGACATGGGCATTCCACTAATCTTTTTCCTCTTTTTCCTAGTCCAATTTATAGTTTCCTAATCACAACTACGAACGACACAGTCAGCCCGCCTTCAACCCTTTGAAGCTTGACTTTAGCCTAATCCTCAAGTTCCTGATAACTCTAAGCTTCTCAGCGGAGAAACCAAATGATGCTTACATTCTCATTCACTTGTGTTCTTCATGCCCACCAACGGTCACAATTACATGTGGCAATTAGTGACCCTCCAAAATCGGGAAGTGGTAAAGTGATGGCAGGAGACACTGGTGCAACGGCCGGCAGCCTGGTGCATTTGGGTTGACCCCATTTGCTAGTTAACAGCAAATGGCTAATAAGTCCTCTAGCAGTACCAAGTTCCCATTATGACCCAAATAAATGGCAATCCAGCCCTAACCAAACCATAAACAGACCTCCAGAACTTTTCTTGGTATAGGCCATTACTCATATGAGATATAATGTTCAAAAACACCCTTTTACATGGCTTAAAGCAATTTTTCTTTCTTTTACTAAAGTTGAGTCATTGAATATGGCTGCTAGTAGCATTTCCAATATTAAGAGGTTGACCCGTTCAGAGGAGAAAAAACTCTAATGGTGCCAAAAGTAAAGGAAAAGATAACTTCCCCGTACAATCAAATGCCCAAAATCATCAGACTTGAATGGCAAACCAGGTGTAGAGCCTTATGGTTACTTATCAAGCACTATTTCATGTTCTATAGACCCCCAAATAATTTTTGGGTTTCATCCTATCAGGCTTCTTAGTTCTCGTCACGCAACAATGCAGAAGAGCAGTTTCAATTAAATCTTAAACAGAATGCATGGAAAAAAAATTCATCACTATTTTCTCCAATAGAATTAACACCTACAGAACCTGCATATTTATTGGGAAAACCAGGCCCCTGACAGTGAATATGTGCATAAAAGCATTAATGTAAACCACAATCAATTATCTCCATCTTAACTATTTTCCCAATTTAAGGTTGAGAGAAGATTCAGAAGGGGGGAAGTAAAAGAACAAAAGTTAAGTTCCTTGTCTTCTTAAATCAACATTAACCTATCATTTCAGGACTCTGATCTGATGAGCTCAAATGAAGATCAGCAGAGGGACCAAACCACTAATGGTAATAAATCACCCTGTAAGGACAAGATGAAAGGGGAAACAAAGAGACAGATTGTTGAACACTATATAGGAAAACAAACCCATATACCACCAACTTAACTTCAAATTCAAATACAACACCAAGTAAGTACTGTGGGTAACCTCCAAGAGTGAGGGTCACCTCAACTGATCACAACATCAATCCCAAAGTTGTTTTATAAGCTCAACAGTGTGATACAACTTTTGAGCAACAATTTTGTTTCGGTGGTCTTTTTCACCCTAAAGGTTCCTTAGCATGCTGTGCGAACATTATAAAACTGAAAGCCACAAATATCCTTTGGGCTTTCTCATAAAGTAGCAGACTGCGCAGATGTCCTTCAGCATTGTCAAGAAGAAAGATAATAAGTAAAAGAACATAGGAGAACCTAGCCCAGAACCCGAATGTAAAAATCATTGGTAGGTGCAGCAACTTCTAATCAAAATCTATGGTGAAAGAGCTTGAATGAACAAGGCTAGATGAAATTCTTGTTCCGAAAATTAAAATTGGCTTGCTTTCAAGTTTTTCTTAGCTCAACTATACAATATATTATCGCCTCCCCAAGCCTAGGCGGGCGATGTTGTTAAGGCGAGCTCAGGCAGTCGCCTCTCTCGCCTAGGCGAGATGCCAGAAGCGAAAAAAGGCGAGCCCGAGGCAGTTTTGTGGCATTTTAAATAGGAAGATATGCTTAAAGGATAAAATCAGACACAACACTACCATCTTCGACATTTTTTCACTTAGAAAACCCTGTCCGAAGTATATATTTTGCTTCAAACTCCTAGAGATTCAGATAGCCAAGCGAACAGTCGTCATGACCTGGGTTACTGAGTCTTCCTCTTATCACTGTTTTTTTATGATATCAAGCTAGTATTTTTTGTGTTAATTTCACCTTCACATTCTGTGTTGTATGTGTATAGTATATTATTATTTTCATAATAGCATTGCCTTGTTCGCATTTTGGCCGCCCGCCTCCTGTCTCACCTCTTGCCTAAAACTGGCACCTCTCGCTCGTGCCTCACCTCTTTCTTTTTTAAACTAATGCTTTATAAAAGTTGTTTGAGTCATAGCGGCCATACAACAACATGTATCACTTCCACATGATTGTGTCAAGATCCAGAAACCTCCTTCAGTTATGCTTGTTTACACTACAGTGCATATCAATTGGCGAATCTCCAACTAACAGTGAGGATCTGTCAACAGGTAGGAGACGAGGGGATATAATTATGTATTTCTTTAACATGAAAATGGGATGGAATAGCCTATATAATACATGTGTTTACGAACTAGTAATCACTGATCTCCTGCCAACTGATCCTGAGCTATTCTATTGGAACAATTAATTGGTAAACGTACAGAAGCTACCCCGTTTGGAATCCACTTTCTATCACTTTGACATATAAAGTTTAAGCCTTCAGAGCATGGTTACCAGCGCCTTAGAATTCTTACACGACCTCTAATACTGGAATACCAAATTTGACCTACTTAAGTTACTAATTCCTCGTATGGGCATTTGTAAGTGGTATTTAGCTAGCCCATAATGTTCTTAATCTTACAAGTATCTAAGCTAAAGAAATTCCCTCAACCAATTTGTCAAGAATCAAGATCAACATTGCAAAACAATCAATAACTATAAAGAATGTTAACATCAAAAACACAATAACCATGATCATCTAAAAGAACCAAAAGCATAATCAAAGCTTATTTATTCGTAAAACTCACCTCAAACCGTATATTCTTGTAAACAAGCTCCTCAACATTGCTACCAACAGTGGGATGGGTAGTAACCACTTCCCCCAAATGTAATTTATAAAGCGTCGTCGTTTTACCAGCATTATCCAATCCAACAACGACAATCTTATACTCCTTTGCAGAAAACAACATGAACCAAAACCTTGACATAAACGCTCCCATCGTATTTTATCCTAATTTCCAAAAGATAAAATTAATTTCGTCAATTCAAAGCAAATTAAGCATAACAATGGATTAGATCGTCGATTATTCAAATATAGAAACTGGATTTGAGAGTATTCGAACCTCTGAACGATCGAGAGGTTATCCACTGTTTTGCTTAATTTGTGCTGATGGAATGGTGATTATCGAAACCCTAAATTGATCGGAATCAAGCTGATTTTGTTCGGCTTGAATAGGGAAGAAAAGGTATGTACAGTAGTATTTCGATCTGGGGGAAATTTCGCCTCCAATGAGAGGGATGATAGTATACGCGGAAGGCTTTACTCGGTCGACGCCAGCGTGGCACTGTGGTCAGCCAATAACCATACCAAATTTAAATATCACCGTCCTAAATTAAATGTAATTTTTTATTTTTCTTTCAAAAAAAAAAAAAATTAAAAAAAATAATATGTTTTTGAAGCCAAAATCTTGTAAAAAACTAGTTTTTTCGTAACATAAGAAAAAAATTAGTTTTAAAGCACCAAGTCTAACTAATAAAAGTGATGAACGATTCTGAAAACTAGTTTTTTTATAACATTTTGAAAAAAATTAATTTTTCACAAGAGTTACTCGTTTTTGAAAATTTTTATTTAAAAAAGGCAAATTACCCATTGGTGCCTCTAAGGGGGTTTTTGTTTTTTTTAAGTGATAAGTGCTGAAATTTGATTTCAATTCTGAAAATGGCTGAATGATTAAGAGGCATCAACTGAAAACTGAATTCTGAATTGGATAAGTTGTTTGATTTTCTATCTGAATTCATTTTCTGAAACAGTTAAAAAAAAAAAAAAACGTAAATGCAGTAGGAAACAGTAAACAATTTAAAAAAAAATTAACCAAAACCAAATATGAAATAGTGGCTTTTAGAGGCTTTTAGAGACAATTCAGCAACATTTTAACCACTTAAAATTAAGAGGACTTTAAGAGCCTAACAGGCCTTATTTCAAAAAAAAAAAAACAAACACACTTATTTCTCTAATCCTCTGAATGAATAAGCGTTAAGAGGCAAAGAAGACTGAAAATCAAAAAACAAACGCCCCCTAAGTTTCGAAGTTGCAATGTAACTAATAACATATCAAGTTTGACAATTTCATTCCTCAATTCACAGTTTGTGGCAATGTAGGACATTTTTGAATGACATTAACGAAAATCAATGAAAGTTAACAAAATGAACGAAAAACTTAACTAAATATCTTGAAAAATGCATTGTTCACCTCAACAATAACATTTACAAAACACTCACTTCCATTAATATATTTAATCATTTATCTCGTCATCGTCACCCACAAGCATTAGCACCACACCTCAACAACACCATCATCTTCTTGAACCCAAAAACCAGCACACATCCCCCTACTGCCGTGCCCACCCATCATCATCCTGATTTTTTTTTCAATTTTCTATGATTCATTATATATTTAAAAAATGAAAAAATGAAAATAAAATAGAATATTTATAAATTTTTGTTACTGTTGTAAATGCTCTAAACTAATAAAAGTGAGATAATAATGTCATAAATAATATGAAATATATTGTTATTTGAGTCTAATAATATCTACAATATTCCATTAATCTCATTTATATTAATCATATTTTCATCACATCCATATAGAATATATTTTTTGACGATCTTCCACGTCAGGAGGCGAGGAGAAGGATCGGATCGAAACGCTCACTGAAGTGAAGGTGAGACTTGATTTTACCACTAGACCACTCTTTTTTTGAAGACCACACCCATATAGAGTTAAATAAATAATTAGACAAGTTAGATAGGAATCCAATTTTTAGGTTTATGGTCTATTTCAAAACTCCTTTGTCTTTTGAGGGCTAAAGTGACTCAATTAATTCCAAAGGGGTAAACTATACAAAAGAAACAATTTTCCTTGCCTAGGTGCAACAAGATTTGTTTCTCCTTTCCCACGACGACAATTTCAAAGCTCTACCTTCACACTGTATAACTTCGCTAACTCCGCCCCTTTCCACCTATATCTCCGCTCTCCATTTCACTCATTAAGTTCACTGACTTCACTTTTCCGTCGCTGGAGATCCCCAAAACCATGGCGCAATCTCTCAATTTCTTCATTTCCTCCTCCCACTCACCGGACCTAACCATATCCAGACAATCCTACTCCAAAATCGCCCTCGCCGTCTCCAATCGCAGAGTAACACTCCCAAACTCCTCCCGAAAGTTCACAATTGTTGCTTCAGCTTCAGAAACCGATCATTCTCCGATCGTAATCACCGATAACGGCGCCGGAGCTTGTTTATCAGCTGCTACCACGGTTCGCAGTACGAAACTATCGCAGGATTCCAGCTCAATTGAAGTTGATGCGGTGACGGAGGCGGAGCTGAAGGAGAATGGATTTAGGAGTACGCGGAGGACGAAGCTCATTTGCACGATTGGTCCTAATACTAGCGGGTTTGAGCAGCTGGAAGCGTTGGCAATTGGTGGGATGAACGTGGCGCGGATCAATATGTGTCATGGTACGCGCGAGTGGCACAGGACTGTGATTGAGCGGGTGAGGAGGTTGAATGAAGAGAAAGGATTTGCTGTTGCAATTATGATGGATACTGAAGGGAGTGAGATTCATATGGGAGACCTCGGTGGCGCCTCCTCTGTTAAAGCTGAGGTAATATTTGTTTGGTTAGAACTACTAGAAGTGACAAATTTGTTGATTGATATGAAGTTGTGTCAATGTGGCTGGGGTTCTGGCTGTACATTTCTGTTGATTATTGGTGATAAGTTGCAAAGACGGATTTTCTTTTTGAAAAAAGGGGTTAAGTTTGCTTTAGGGATAAATAATTAAATATTACAATTAGGGCATCCAAATTTATCATCGAGGAGGGGGTCAAAAAAATTGTTTAGTGCAAACTTTACCGGAAACAAGGAGTTTTAATGATTATTTTTAGTAGTAAAATGTCATTTTATTAAATTTTGATGGTGCTAAAATTGACAACTTAAGAAATTTAAGGGGTCATGTGACCCATGCCACTAAGGTGGCTTCACCCATGCTGGTGATGAATATAATTTGAACAAGTTTGGTATCTATGGTCGTATGTTGTTGGCTTGTCAGACATTCTTTGCTTGTTGCAGTGATCACATTAATTGATTATGGTTAATAGGGAGAAGGATGTTTTATTGTTGGAAGGAAAATGTCATTATATCCCTAGGATGTTTTGTCTTTCTTATGTAGGCCTTTATTAGTTCATGCTCGAAACTGTAAAGCTTAGAAATAGCAGAAGGTACACGTCATATTTCTTATGAAATTACTATCTACTCCCTCCGTCCCATTACAAAAGGCACAAAAGCCCCATTTTGGTGTCCCATTACAAAAGGCACAATTCCAAAAAGGAAAGTTTTTAATACTTGTCTATTCATGGGACCCACTTGTCATACTCACATCATAAATCCACTTACTATTCCCTATCCCACTTTTTCTCTTCTACTTCACATTTCACACTCACAACACTTACTTCACTATACATTTTCCTTATTTTTTGTGCCTTTTGTAATGGGACGGAGGAAGTATTTCATAATCAATTATTAGGTTCAAAGATAGAAGTGAAGCATGGTAGTTCGTTCACCATGCATCACCTGCAGAGCGACAGGGGGTTATTAATAACATGTGTGATGTTAAAGGAATCAAGTTTACGTAGAGGTCATTTTTCACTTGCAGCTTCCTTCATATATTTCCAGGACACCGGGGAATGGTATAAAGATGGGTAAAGGTAATGCCTCAAACTTACGTTTGTGTGTGTCTAGCGCTGAATTAACCAAGCCCACGAAACGATTGGACTACCTTTAACATATTGGTTTAGAACATACTCCCTCCGTCCCAACTCACTTGGGACTAAAATTTTGGGCCCAAGAGTTAAGAAAAAGTATGAGAGAGGGTTAGTGGGAGGAGTTGTTGTGAGTTTGAAAATTAAAGTAGGAGAGATAATGAGTGGGAGGAATAGTAAGTTGACTGGTGTTATGAGTATAAAAGTAAAGTATGCGAGAGAATGAATTGGGGAATAGTATAAAAAGTTTGCCATTTTGGGCAGTCCCAACTCCCAAGTGAAGTAGGACGGAACAAAAAACGAAATCAGTCCCAAATGAAGTGGGACGGAGGGAGTAGTTCTAATCTATGAAAATTCTCATCATAGCCTTCGTTGTTGGAACCTATATCCTCACCTATTAAATTGAAGATTTTGGTCTTTGGCTTGAATCCCAAAGGATGTCTTTATCATCAGGTTGTCACCCCCCCCCTTATTGTTGGAATGGGCATGATACCATTGTGTTTTTTCTCTTTTAGCATTCCCTCTCCCAACATCCTCCTTTATTTGAAATTGATTTAACATAGTTGAAGGTCCCTTGTGCGTAACAGATTAAATGGTGATGATGAAATACAATGACCCGAGCCTTATGCGGCTATCTCGCTGGACATGTGTCATGTGTGGGATTCAGCACACGATACAAACTCTTCCTTCAATGGCCCTGAGGCTGTGGTGTATGTGTTTGGTACAATGACTCGATCCTTACTAGGCTATCTTGCTGGAAGATGGATAATTATTTACCGTATTTCTTTCCGGGGTGGGGGAACTGTTTTGGCGTTCTATGGTGCTTATGGATATAGAGAGAGTTGATTTTTCTCTGGTTGCTTATTATCTTCATTTAGAGAACAATTAAAGATTTGACAGTCTGTGTTTGTGATGGGGCTTGGATTGCATTTGTAGAACCTCTCCGTTGTGCCCTCTTTCCTCCATGTTCTCTCTCTGTATGTTTTTTTTTCCCACTCTTTTCATTCGGTGAGCTGTTGATCCATTTCATGTAAATGCATTCCCTAGAATCTAGTAGCTACAGAAAAAAAAAAAATTGTTGATTTATTTACTCACAGATGGTGATGAAGGTTGCATTAGTGGTTTACTTATAGCCTTCTCAACATTACTTTCCCATTTGTATATCTTTCAATCTAGTGGTTTTTTGGGTTATCGAACTGAGTCTGGATTGAATGTTCCTTTCCATTAACATTGCTAAAAGTTACAAATTTACTTTGAACTGCAAAACAGCACTAACTTATTTTCATTATTTTGACCATCATAATTACATAAAATCTCCAAATAATCCCTCTTCAAATTTATTCATAGCTTCTAATAGATCTCCTTTTAGTTGAAGATACCTGCCTAAGTAGAACTCTCACAATTCTGAGCTCTTAGCATGCCACACATATTTTTTTCTTTGCAGTACTAAAAGTAGTAATTTCATGAACGTAGATTTTATTTATTTATTCTCGTTGTTGCTGTTGTTGTTGTTGTTATTGTTATTATTATTATTATTATTATTATCGTTATTGTTCATGTTATAATAATACTTGTTAATATTGTCACTCCTATTATTTTGTCGTGATCACCAAAGACGGCATAAAAAATAATAATTAAATGATGTCATGGACATGCCAAATAACAGACTTGTCAAGATTTATCTTTTAGAGACTTGTTGGAAATGCATACATTAGCCTTTTCAAGTTGGTATCTTAAACTTGGCAACATAAAAATTCTTGTGATTATCTCAACTTCCTATCAGACAACATATTAGCACAGGGATACAACTACTGCCAAACACCCTACTTTGTGATATTAAGCTCGTTGTAACCAGCTATTCTTCTTACGCAGGATGGTGAGATATGGACTTTTAGTGTTAGAGCTTATGATACTCCTCGCCCAGAACGTTGCATCACTGTAAACTATGATGGCTTTTCAGAAGGTCATAATCTTTTTATCGTTTGGGTGACCAGACTGCTATACAAATTCAATGCATTGCCTTACTTTTATTCTGTTACATGTTGAAAGATGTATTGAATGTCATCCAGTTTCAACTAAACTCTTATGCAACAGATGTGAAAGTTGGTGACGAACTCCTTGTTGATGGTGGAATGGTGAGGTTTGAGGTGATTGAGAAGATTGGTCCAGATGTCAAATGCCTCTGTACTGATCCTGGTCTTTTGCTACCTCGGGCTAATCTGACCTTCTGGCGAGATGGAAGTTTAGTACGAGAACGCAATGCTATGCTACCTACCATTTCCTCTAAGGTCAGGCTTCTCCTCCTCCTTTCATCTTTGGTTTATAAGTTATCGCTTTTTAGCTTCGATGAGTGGCCTAAGACTTCCTTTGAAAAAGAAAAAAAAGAACGAACTCTTCATTATTATAAACTCCGTCTTAAAAACATTACAATGTCTTAGAACACAGTTTTTTGAACGGTTTAAGTGTAAAGGTGAGGCCTTCCATCCTCTATGAGGTGAGGCTTAACCTAAGGGATATGGGTCTAATGTTTTAGGCTTTCAGATTGGTGCTGAACAGTGAGGATACTTGTTTATATTGGTCGTTTTGATTTAGTAAGAGAGTGTGTATTTGTCTACACTTAAGTTGTAAAGGTCAGGTTGTTGAGATTTATTGTTGTTGGTTTGCTAGGGGTGATGAGATTAGAAGCCAAACAATATTGGATAAATACAGTTTATTGATTTTTTATGCTCAGATTGGAGTTTGAAAGAACTAAACAACAAAAGGAGGTGAAAAATAAATAGGCCTAGGCATTACACCTAAGATCATTGAGCTTTACAACGAAAGAGGTATTGCACATGAAAGAAATACCATCAAACATTATTCATTCATCAACCGGTTATGAAATAAAGGAGTACAAATGAGCATGCAGGGGAAACGACTTCGGGACAAAAAAACTTTGTGGCTAAATAAACTTGGAGGCTATATCTGGACTAAAAGGCTTCAACACAAAACTTAAGACTTTTCGTTTCTTTAATCAGAAAAGAATATTAGGTTAACAAAAAGTTCATCAGAACAAAGAAAGCAGAAAAATAAAATACAGGAAGAAGAACTAAAAGTCAAGTGCATTCCAGTCTCACTGAATATCTCATTGTAGCAGAGTAGCAGCCAGCCTGCAGGAAACACCTCTCCTGAAGCTTAAAGATAATGCCTTAAATGATTACTTTTCCATACGAGCATCAGAGATAAACTCTGAAGCACCGGCATGCCCAAATGGCCTCCACATTCGTATTGATACACGAAGGATACGACGTGTGGGATACATCTGGGTTATTTAAGATTCCATACGCTGCAAAATATAGTATTTTATTTATTTTCTTGCATGGCAACTCCAAGGATGTGACTCAAATACGTGGAGGATACGGCAATGATACATTGGAGATACGTCCTGGATACTGTTTAAATGTGTGGGGGGGGGGTCAAGTAATTTGTTTCATACAGTTTAGGAGGGACATCTTTGCAACTAACATAAGATGTTAGCTTATGGTTCTACTAGGGAGTAATAGATAATTCCCCAAGAAACAAGACCAAAATCTTATCAAGATAGAATGTTATCTTCATGGTTAGTCAACATTACTATATCTTTTGGAGTGAGTATGTGAGTAGGCGTGTGTGAGGATGAGGAGGGAGAAGGTGGTTATGGTGTCCAATTAGGTGGCTATGGAGGTTGATGGAGGGGGCAGTGGAGGTTGAAGGTGGGGTGGGTTTGATTGATGTCCAAATAGGTGGCATTTAAATATACTCCCTCCCTCCCATAAAGATGTTCCATTAGCCATTTTTGTTTGTCCAAAAAAGATAGTGTCATTTTCAAAATTGTTAGGTTAAAATAATTGTACTTCCAAAATTACCATCCAAGGAAGAAAAGAGGGAGATGAGAGGATGAGATCCAACCAAGGAAAAAGAGGGAGTAATGGAGAGCATTAAGTAAACCTCACTAAGGTTAGTGATGGAAATGAAAATAGGCTGTTAAAAAGTTTGAATAGTCAAATGGGATTATCATTGTGGGACGGAGGAAGCTTAATAGCCTATGCATCTATAAAGAATTTATTTTATCTAGGGTTTACTTAGTTGGAATTAGGGGATCTGTTGAGTATTGCAAAGATTAAAAGCTTAAGACCTATTCAATTTGCACCATCCTAGCATATAAACTTGCCAAAGAAAATCATATGAAGAAAGATTATCTAAGAACTTAAACAACTATTGATTAACAAGAGTTTACAAAAGAATTATGAATATACATGCTAAGAATATGTGAGAAAGATAGATAACCAAAGAAGGATAGGGAGTTAAGTTATATGGTAAGCTGACTGGGACGAGTAGGTTAGCAGTGCTCTTCCTAATTCTTAGATTGAGTTTGGGAACAACCTCAGTCTACATTGTTCTTTCATAACATAACCTGCACAAGTGATTAAGACTATTCAATTTGCACCATCCTAGCATAGAAAACTTGCCAAAGAAAGTCATATGAAGAAAGACTATCTAAGAACTCAAACAACTATTGATTAACAAGAGTATACAAAAGAATTATGAATCAACATGCTAAGAATATGTGAGAAAGATAGATAACCAAAGAAGGATAGGGAGTATAAGTTATATGGTAAGCTGACTGGGAGGAGTAGGCTAGCAGTGCTCTTCCTAATTCTCAGTTTGAGTTTGGGAACAACCTCAGTGTACATTGTTCTTTCAGAAAATAACTTGCACAAGTGATCAGCCTTTTCATGTAAAAGTAAGCCATCTTATTTATGCTTGATTAATGCTAGGAAAATTTCCCACATGCCATTTTCCTTTTTTTTTTTTTTTTCTTCTTTTTTAAAAGGGGATCAACACATTTCACCGCTCCCTCCTTGATGCACTTCACAGAGGCGCCTAGCTATGCTAGGGAGGGCAATGTCATTCCCTCTAACCACTGGTGGGGGAATCGAACCCATGACCTCCAGGTTGGAAGCCATGAACTCTAACCATCAGGCTAAGACCCCGCGTGCCCACATGCCATTTTCCTTGAAACAGGCAAAGGAGGATTTTTTTTTCAGTAGAGTTTAGTGGACACATGGGAGAAGAGGAGCTTCATTTCCCAAAAAGTTATTTATGGAGCTCAAATGTGCAAGTCGTTTTCTTTAAGAGAAAGGGTTCTTTTATTATTGATTTATTGAATACTCCCTCCGTCCCATAAAGATGTTCCCATTTGCCATTTTTGTTTGTCCGAAAAAGATGGTCCCATTTTCAAAATTGTTAGGTTAAAATCATAGAACTTTCAAAATTGCCAACAAAGGAAAAAGAGAGAGAGGAGAGGATGAGAGTCAAGCCAACCAAGGAAGAAGAGGGGGCAATGGAGTAATAATTAAACCTTATTAAGGTTAGTGATGAAAATAAAAATTGGTTGTTAAAATGTTTGAATAGTCAAGTGAGACTATCATTATGGGACTGAGGGAGTATTCTAGGGCACTCACAGTCATTTTCTGAAGCTTCTAATTACTAGAAAATTCTGAATACGTTTCCTGAATATCATTTTCACTATGCGAATGAAAGAGTGCTACAAAACTTTGTCACAAAATTTTGGCATGCTTATCATATACTCCCTGCATGCCGGAAAGATAGTATCACTTTGACTTTCATGGTCAACTCAATTGAACTTTGACCATAATTTAACGAAAATCCATTTATCCGTATGCAATTCTAATAATGGTTATTGATAGTATTCCTAATGGTGAAACAATAACATTTTTTTGAATTGCATAGGAATAATTGGGTTTTCATTAAATTATGGTCAAGTTTAATTGAGTTGACCATGAAAGTCAAAGTGGGACTATCTTTATGGGACGAAGGGAGTATGTTGTATCAATAAGATTTATGCTAGACTCCTTTCCTAAGTATTTTGCTCAATTCTGACTAATTTACATTTCATCTCACATTGTGTACTCGTCTTCAGGATTGGTTGGATATTGATTTTGGGATTGCCGAGGGTGTTGATTTTATTGCAGTCTCATTTGTGAAGTCTGCTGAAGTAATTAACCACCTTAAAAGCTATATTAAGGCGCGATCTCGTGATGGGTAAGAAATATTGCTCATTTCCTTTGCCTTTCTCTTGAGTTATCCCCATATCTCTTCCTGTTTACCTTGTTAGGTTAGGTTTAGAGTTGGTCACAAGAGGTGTGGCAGGAGTAATTTATATGAATTCTGAAATAATCCAAACTCCTGGTATCTCATTTTTGTTCATCCAATTCCGATTAATTGAGTTGAATTATAGGCCACTTGACCTGCAAGCATACCTTTATCTTTTCTTTCCTGCATCAAATCAGTTAGAAATTATGCATCCATCACCTTCCTACGAACTGCAAATTAAGTCTTTACTTTTAAAGCTTAGGTAGAGCACTTGTATTTTTAAATGGATTAAATATAAATGTACTAATGCTTGTATACAGGGATGTAGCTGTAATTGCAAAGATAGAGAGTATTGACTCATTAAAAAACTTGGAGGAAATCATTCAAGCATCAGATGGAGCTATGGTGGCAAGAGGAGATCTGGGTGCTCAGATCCCCTTGGAACAGGTCCCTGCTGCACAGCAAAAGATTGTTGAATTGTGCAGGCATTTAAATAAGCCCGTTATTGTTGCTTCTCAGCTTCTTGAATCTATGATTGAATACCCTACACCAACCAGGGCCGAAGTGGCCGATGTTTCCGAAGCAGTAAGACAAAGATCGGATGCTTTAATGTTGTCCGGTGAGTCAGCCATGGGTCAGTTCCCTGACAAGGCATTGTCTGTTTTAAGAAGTGTTAGTGTAAGAATTGAAAGGTGGTGGAGGGAAGAGAAACAACATGAAACCATGGATCTTCCAGACATAGCATCTTCATACACAGATAGTATATCCGAAGAGATTTGCAACTCTGCTGCTAAAATGGGTAAGAAATTTACTTTGAAGTAGTTGGTTTTACCAGTTTTCCCTTCTGTTCTCCTTCTATTTTTGAATTCACTTCCATCTTCAATGTTTTAAAGAATTAGCTTGATCCTTCTATGTTTTTAGTGGTACTCTTAGGGCTGTGGGTATCTTTAATGCTTTAAAGCATTAGCTTGATTTTTTGTTAATTTTATTAACAATGGTGTATGAAATGAAAATCCTTGCTATCCACTTTCTAAATTTTTAATTTTGCAAGTATATAATTAGGGGTGAAAAATTTTGGTAAACAAAAAATACATTTAGGAACAAAGTTATTTTTTTTTTTGAAAAAAGGTGTTTCATTTTGTGACAACTATTTTTCTTGGAAATGGTCATTCATTTTGGGATGGAGAGAGTAGTAAATATTCTTGGTGTCTCTATGTGTATATTAGGACAAAGTTGCATCTTAGGAATTGATGAAATTTACAGATTAATCTCGTCTTTTTTTATTTTATACAAGAAAGAAAAGAGAAACGCGTCAAAGATTTTACCTATTTATCTCATCTTTTTTATTTTTTATTTTCTGCAGCTAATAATTTGGAGGTTGATGCTCTCTTTGTTTACACAAAGAATGGGCACATGGCATCTCTCCTCTCACGTTGCCGACCTGACTGTCCAATTTTTGCTTTTACCACCACAACTTCTGTGAGAAGACGCCTTAACTTACAGTGGGGTTTAATACCATTCCGCTTGAGCTTTTCCGACGACATGGAAAGCAACCTCAATAAAACTTTCGCCTTGCTCAAGGCCAGGGGCATGATCAAATCAGGAGACCTCGTCATTGCTGTCTCAGACATGCTGCAATCCATTCAAGTTATGAATGTTCCGTGATTACTAATTACAAAGATCATATGCTGGCAGACCATTTTATCGGGTATCTAAATCTTAGACAACTTTATCTATCAAATTTTGTTATTATTTGTACTGTAATTTGGAGTATCATGTTCATGCTAGAAAGATGAGATTGTGAACTTTAGCTTGGCCTCATTTCTCTCCTTGCTTCGGTGGCAATATTGTTGCTTCATGGCACTAATGTAGGACAACATATTGCCATAACGCACCCTTAAAGTCAGCCTTGTTGTGTCCTACTTCCTTTTTCAGTGTCCCTTTCTTTTGCCTGGCATGAAACATAGCATCTGTAGTGTCCTACTTTCTTTTTCTATCATTTTTTTTAATCTGTAAAACGTTGTTGGTTTTGTATGTTGAGAATTTCTGTAAAGTGAGAATTATCCGTTAGCAAAGGATTTTGACTTGTGTGATCATCAATAATGTCGGGTTAACTTAATCTTATTGTCAATACTACCCAGTTCTTTTTCATCTATCTTATCTCATTTATTTATACTCCCTCCGTTCCCGAATGAATATCCAAAAAAAAAAAAAAATCAAATTTGAGGCAAATCAAGAGCAAATTTGATTTCTTTTTTAGACATTCAAAACTTCCACCACCTCTGCTGATCTCCCTGTCAAGGATCCAATGTTTCAAGTTCCAAAGCGCATCACATTTGATGAAAATATTGTCCAAGTGTCTGAGTTTTTTCGCTATCTTGGATTCATTATCTAAAAGGATGGAGAATTAGATGAAGATGTGGCTCATAGGATTAAAACAGGTTGGTTGAAGTGGAAGAGTGCCACAGGGTTTCTATGTGATCGCGGCATGCCCCATAGATTAAAGGAAAAATTCTACAAAGACGACACCAGGCTCGGCAAGTTGACCGCTTACGACACCGAATGTTGGGCCGTGAAACAGTGTCACGTATATAAGATGAATGTGGCGGAGATGCGTATGCTTCGATGGATGTGCGGTCATACAAGAAAAGATCGATTGGGAAATGAGGTGATCAGAGGTAAAGTAGGAGTTGCGTCCATTGATGATAAAATGAGGGAAAATTGTCTAAAGTGGTTTGGACATGTGAGAAGGAGACGAGCGATGCACCTAAGCAGAGCGCCCTGAACAAAGGATAAATGATAAATTGGTGAGGGGTAGGGGAAGACCCATACAAACTTGGATTTAAGTGATTGAAAATGATATGAATTTACTTGAGTGAATGAAAGTATGGTTGAAGAGGCTGGAGTGGAGGGCAAAAATTCATGTGGGGAATTTATTTATTTATTTTTTTGATTTGTTTTTGATTTATATATATATATATATATATATATATATATATATATATATATATATATATATATATATATATATATATATATATATATATATTAATTATTATTATTATTTTAAATTTATTTATTTTATTTAATTAATTTTTTTTACACGATGACATATGAGGATTTATGTAAATTCTGAGTTTCAAATTATTTTTAAGAACTTTGTTGTCGTTGTTGTAGACAATCATTTTGTTGGGACAAGTAGTAAATATTTTGGCCCTTCTCCTGCATTGCTTCTCATGTTCTCAGATGTAAATTATCTGTGCTCTTCTCCTGCATTCACTTTCACATACTCAGATGTGATTAATTTCCCACGACTGAGTTGCGGAGATGAAAAATATGCGTAATCAAGTTGACAAAAAAAGCAGTCTCATCCGTGTAAAAAGATGGAATTCTGAGTCATCTTTCCGATAAGATGTCCAGTCTGGAAGATTATGACTTCCTTGAGGAAGACTTATTTGATAATTTCATACTTTCATCAGGATAAATTCTTTGGCTGGTTTTGGCTGTATGCATATATATAACTGTAGTGCTGACTGCTGAGATGATTTTGACCCTTTCAAAAAATTTACAAAATTGTGGATGTGTCCGTAAACTTTGACTCTTTCAATACTCCTTCCGTCCCGCTCGAAGTGTCTCAACTTTTCTTTTTGGGCGTCCCATTGAAAGTGTCTCAATCCCAAAATGGAAACTTTTTATTATTTTTATACTCTTCCTACCCCACTCATTCTCTCTCCTACTTTACTTTTACACTCACAACATTCTCTCTCTCCTAACTATTCCTCCCATTCATTCTCTCCTATTTAATTTTTCATACTCACAACATTTAACTTTTTTCTCTTTCTTACCTCACTTTCCTTAATTCTCGCACCAATCTCATTTTGAGACACTTCGGGCGGGACGTCATTTTGAGACACTTCGGGCGGGACGGAGGGAGTATAACTTACCTTGTGCTTCACATTGTTGATAAAATTTGGCAAGAAGACATTGCAGTATTACCTACACTGTTCAAACAATTAGTTTGATTAAGTAATGTTTCTGCAGATGTCATCTGAGAAATAGTTTTTATGTATGTTTAGTACCTGCTTCCTGGGTTTTCAGATTGAAGATCACATATGCAGCTTGTTGGAAAAATAGGGTGTATTTGAAGGAAATAACGAGTTATTTCCTAAGTGGGTTGTTTGTCAAATGATCAAATTGATTGTATGTTTGTGTTCTACTCCTTTCCTTGAGAACATTGAAATCATATATTCATTTGTCCAAAATGGTTGAGGGATGAATGAGATATTAAGGCTCACAGTAAGTGGGTTGGAAGTAAGATTGTGAAGCATAAAGGCTCTCTCTCACGCACGGGTGCGCACGTGGCACAAATCAAGGTCCAAAATGTGTTTGGTTCTAGGCGCTAGCCCATCTTTTGCACTTTTTTTTTTCAAACGTGATTCAAAAAATGGCTCACACAATCTGTAACTTGTAACTGCCACATGATTTCGAAGGTTGTAATTATCATTATCAAACTATTACGAAATTAAAACATGGGCAACAACTTTGATAATCAAATTTGTCATGGAATGGTACGGTACAATTTCGAGAATCAAATTTGTGTTAAGGAGAGGGTGACACACGACTCGGACAACAACTTTGGGAATCAAAATTACAGTTTTTGTTTATTTATTCTGTTTTCTGTAATTTACAAGTTTTGTAATCAATTAATCTAACACAACTTAAGCTTAATGTTCCAACTATAGAACATTACTTTGTACTTCCTCTCTCCCGTAATAAACGTTCCACTTTCCTTTATTTATGTCCCAAAATACGCGTCATATTTCAAAATAAGAAATTTGTCATGGTATGGTACGGTACAATAAATGAACAAACAAGCACAATGCATTCGCTAAGAAATTTGATAAGCAACTGCGATGCGACACTTAAAAAGTTTTACAAGCCACCACTGGACAATTATACTTATGAATGGAATATATTTAAAAAGTAGATAAGCATCTAAAATCATAGTTTCAATGTGACATTGTAAGGTACAAAAATTGGCATACTATTACTTGCTGGAGACTAAAAATTCTATACATACACAAATGTACTCGACGTGGATATTAATACATACATTTTGTCATCTTGTGACAAAAGTCTACCACAATTGATATTATTAATTATACAATTTTCTTAAACCTTCCACCAAAATTTCTCAACTTAATAATTCTCTACAAAATTACAACATGATCTCTCTCTGTCTTTCGTACACGCCTTTACAACAACAGTGACTCCAAACTTTGTCTCTTTTACGCCATTTTCTTGGAAAATTTCCTAGTTGTATATAATTGGCGTGAATATGTGTATATTAAGACAAAGTTGGCATATTTATTTAAACAAAACAAAAATAAGGCAAAGTTGTTGGCATACGGATGGATGGATTGGCCTGGTCCAAGAAAAAGACCCATTTTTCATTACACACACGCGCGTACTCGGTTCCGACATAGAGATTAAGAAAAAGTACTAGTAAAATAAATATTATGCGCATGAAAAGTAAGGTATAAAAGAGAAATTGGGGTAGGGAGTGATAAGCGGAAAGTTATTATGAGTGTGAGAGTGGGTCTCAATAAATAAATCATTTTATTTTGGAGATGTCCTATTTTAAGTGAAACACCCAAAATAACAAAATGTCTTAATTTGAGCAGGACGAATAGAGTATTTATAGTATAAATGGAAGGGGTGTTTGCTACAGTTCTTTGAACAATTTCAATGGCCGAAATTATCATTTTGCCCTCACTATTTTGTCCCTTTCCCATTTTGCCCTTAATTTTTTATTTTTTTAAATTAAAAAAAAAATTAAAAAAAAAATCACGTGGCCTTGGAAACAGGCATGTGCTAGTATATATATATGTGTGTGTGTGTGTGTGTGTGTGTCAAAATCTCATAAAAAAACGTTTTTTTTAAGTTAAGAAAAAACTGGTTTCAAATGCCAGTGTTAGTGTAAAAAAAATATCAGTGTAAAGAGTGTCAGTGCATGTATTATTAAGTGTCAGTGTTAGTGTAAAAAAGTGTAAATGTAAGTGTTAGTGTAAAAAAATGTCGGTGTAAAAAGTGTCAGTGTTAGTGTAAAAAAATGTGTGTAAAAGATGGTCATTGCTTGCATGTATTATTAAGTGCTAGTATAAAAAAGTGATAGTGTAGGGTAAAAAAGTTTCAGTGTTAGTGTAAAAAAAATATCAGTG
Organism: Adenophora triphylla var. japonica; assembly: GCA_022495995.1. Lineage (NCBI taxonomy): Eukaryota > Viridiplantae > Streptophyta > Magnoliopsida > Asterales > Campanulaceae > Adenophora > Adenophora triphylla. The sequence continues at coordinate 461,471 of JAFEMH010000184.1, forward strand.
AAAAAGATTGTCAGTTTATTTATTATTAAGTTTTAATGTAAAAATGATTTTTTCTTAAATTAAAAAAAAAAAAAAAAAAAAAACTAATTTTTTTACAAGACCCAACTCGTGTGTATGGATAATTAAACTTTGAAAGGGGAAGGAGGAGCCTCTCATGTATCTCACTGCAAAACTGAGTGGGGTCTTTTCTTTATATGTTTAATATCATTTAAGTATAATGTTTTTATTTGTGAATAACTTATGTCCCAAAAAATTTATTTTGTCATAACATTGAACTTCATTATGTGGTGAATATGCAAAGAAGCAATTCTTATTGCGGAACTTGAATATGCAACTTTTATTTACAAGAAATAAACACAAAAATAATTGCTCAAGGAGATTTGAAGAAGATAAATTGATGTCAACACAATGTCTTGTTTGGCATTTTGTGAAACAATAGGAAAAAACCACTAAAATAAGAATCCAACCACTAAAATAATTTCATTAAGTTGAGGGGTGGGGTAGGAAAAGAGGGACAAAGACAAAGCTCAATCATCTCATCTCATCTCACATATACCCTCTCCTTATTAAACAACTTTATGTCCTCATCAATCTTTATCCCAAAATTTAATTTTATTTACAAAAAATTTTGTAAAAAATTGATTAGCTAAAATTTAAAATTGACAAGTGAAAACACAAATATCTCGTTTGAGTCCTGATGTGATAGCATCAGCATTAACATAAGTTCAAAAAGCAGCGGAATAAGAGCTTTAAAATAGTAAAACTTAGATTTAAACACTAATCTACAGCAAATTGTTGTAGACAATAAAAAACTTCTCTTTATAAACTCAATTGAGTGACGGTTACACAAACAATGTTAACAAGAGAATAACAAAACAAACTAAATTATCAAACAATCTCTCACACTCTTTGGAACTTCAGAGATTAAAGCACACAAAAACCGTTGTTGTGAATGAGTCGTGCGGTTCTTATTTATATGAGAAGAGATCCTTATTTATAATGAGTGATTTGCTTGAGAAGATCCTCCATATTTAGATTTCTACCTTCCTTTAAACTCTTGTCAATCAAGTCAATCTTTACTTTTCATGAACTATTTTCCTTGTGTGAGAGATACCTACCAAATAATCAGATATACACTAAAAATATCAAAAATTCGGTTAGTAGGTTAGTCAAATAAATAAAACTTAAATTATAACATTTACAATATTTATCTATTTCAACTAATATCAAGAAAATAACAAATCTATATTAAGTCATTGACTTGTCAAACCGTGTGTGACATCACACACTTTCAATCTCCTCTGATTTGTTGCTTTTTGGTCAAAACAAATCATAAGCCAAGAGTAGTTATCATAAACTAATATCAAATATCAAACTCCCCCTAAACAAGCAATGTCAAGATAATCCAAAAACACAAACCAATTCACCATTCTAACACACACAATATATGAAATATTGTTTAAAAAACAGAACCGTTCGTAACTAGCACCCTAATCTGCTTTCTGCATTTCAGCCCTGGTTTTCTCAAGTAGTTCCCAACAAAAGTTCTGGCAGATGTGTTCGAATACTTGGCTTGTGCTTGCTCCCCACTTTTGTCCACAAAGACTAGCCTTGGCAACCAACAATCTGTTCCTTCTAGCCGCCATTTCCTTGAACTGCACACGAGCCTGGAGCATGGTCTTCTCAAGAAATTTGATCTCTTCATCATAAATGTATGTTGGATCAATTGGTGGCATTGGAGATGTGGGCACATCTTCAACCACACTAGCCATATCATCTTCATCATCATCATGCACTTCAACTGATGGATCATCTGGGAACTCAACAAGGAGGTCAATAGTACGTTTGGTGCATTCCAGAACTAGCTGAATCCCAAAAGGTTCAACTTCTCCCATAGCTTATCAGAAGGAGTAATTTCCACCCCTTTTTACAAACACATACCCGAAATTAAGCAAGGGAAAGAAAGATTAGACGAAAGTTCCTTTTTAACAAATTAGACAATGCTAGCAAACACAATCTCCCCAAGATTAAACTCTATATCCCGGAATATCCTATAGATGAGATCTGTATGAGCTGTGGTGACATTGTTTCTGTTGGTGGTTGGTTTCCAATTAAGGGTGAAAATTTTGAATAGAAAACCACAGAGGGAGGTTAGCATGGTGCACTTATAATGGTTGTGCCAGATGGGATAAAGGTCATTTGAGATAGCTGATGCAATTTCATTTTTGGGGACCATGGCAGGTACGTTTTGAGGATTGGGAGTTTGAAGAAAAGAATTGATGGCAGAAGGGGAGAAGGATATAGCGTTACCCCTCACTGTCACCATTTCAAAGCAATCAGATCTTGGGTCTTGAATGGATTGGAGGAGGTTTGCATAAAAATGTACATGGTAGGTGACAGTGTGGAGAAGGGATTTTCCCTTAAATTCCTAGTCATCCTCATGTCCTCAAAAGTCCTATCTTGGACCCTTTCCACAATAAACTTTTTCATTCTAAAAAACTCAAATCTTTCCTTTGCCTCATTGGATATGAATGTTTCAGAAGAAGGGGGACTTACAATGCTTTTGTAGGGTTGGGCACGTGTGGAACACCTAGGCATAGGCGTGGAACTTGCAGTGGATTGAGCCTTCTTTGTACCCTTTTCCTTGATGTAGGTGCGGGTGTCATCACATCTTCACTAGCATCAGCTTTCTCAGTTTTCAATTCCTCCCTTCCAAGCCTAAAAGTTTCATCCTCAACCTCATCATCATCAAAACCCAGGAGTGGAGCTTGGTCAGCTATAGATGCACTTGCCTGATCCTTTGATTGTCTTGCCTTCCCTTTAGCCTTTTTCAGAACTAATAGGGCCTGAAGGGAATATCTTCATACTCTTAATGATGGGCACAAACGGAGGGGGGAGTTTCATCCGCTGATGATAGTGGTGATGTGGTAGCAGTGGGGATGGCAGTAGTGGTAGCAGGTGGAGGATCAGAACTAGTTTTTTTTGTTGCTACCAAATCCTTGGGCATGACAATGACATGAGGAAAGATGTCCTCAATGTTATGGCTTGCAGATTCGACAATCTCCTCTGTTGATAACCGTAGTTCATCAATGTTTTCAGCCCTAGTAATTCGTGGTATTATCTCAAAATCCTCAACATTGGGAACTTCCAAGTTACTTGAGTCAGTAGGAGCAACATACCTTCTACGCTGAGGACAAGTGTCACCGGCAAACTTGCTCTGTTTTGGAGGTGCAACTTTGGTTGATGGACTGGCTGAGCTGGTAACAGAGGGCTTCCTCTTCTTACGTTTTGTTGCAGTGCTTGGCTCGTATTCCTCGTCTTCTCCTTCTAGAAATTCCGGCTTGTCCATGTTTGGCCTCACCCTAGGAGTATAGTCCTCCATATGAGGAGAAAACCCTTTCTGACGCAGAGACCAATTTGGCCCCATTTCCATCCCCGCTTGAGTCCCGATCAACCTCAAATCTCCCAGATTATCAGCGTCGATGATGTTATCGTGAGCCCCAGGGATTGAAATTGAAATGGGTGAAGCTTTTGTGTCGACGAACAGCTCTACAGTGCTGACGTGCACATCTGTTGGAACCGTCGGAGATGATGGTGGTGAAGAAACGGTGTATGATGTTGTATCCATAGCCGACGACGCTATGGAGTCCTATTTGAGAGAGAGAGAGAGAGAGAGAGACGGAGATAGCAACAGTAATTTGCATAGAGAGATAAGAGAGATAGTTGCTATTTATGATGTGATATCAGGAGGGAGAAGGGAAAGTAATGTCCTTGTAGGAAAAGGACTCGTAGGTAGATAAAGTTTAAGAAGGATATAACTTAATACCTTGACATCTGTATTTCTGGTACTTACCTCAACCTTTTGGAATTCCTTAGATGATAAGGATCAACTTTGTAGTAAACCTTGTAGAATTCAAATCCCTTTTCCATTTTGTGATAGATATACCTGCCATAAAACGACCACAAAGATCCAAAAATATACTCCTCCTAAACACATTATCACCACGAATATGAGATTCAAGATTTTATTGAGCACAAGATTTTTAACTAAAAAGGGATGAGGAGAAGGAAAGTATTTGTAAAATATTTTCACCAATAACCAGGTTGACCTAAGTTATGTCTAAGAATAAAGTGCAAAATGTACAAGCATGTGAAGAACAAATCTCAGTATACGTGCGGTATGAGATGAGATCACACCCGGGGACACATCTTCTCTAATAAAGTCAATGAATTGATTTCTTATCTTGCTTGGCCTCTAGGATTCACCCACCCATTTTTTATTTGTGGGAAAGAATTTGATGGGTAGCTTTCACTCTTCTTTACCTTTATGGATAGCCCTCTTTCGAATGATCTGGTCAATTTGACTCAAACTTTCTATTGATATCATTTTGATCACATTGAAATGGCTTCATACCAAGAGTGGAGCAGCTGTTTTCCTTAGATTAGGCACCCACAGAGAGACATCCAATAGGATAAATTGTGAGTCAACATGTGTCAACACTTTTAAGAAGGATTCACAATTTAGAGAGGAGAAGAGTCAAGGGTGAAATTCAAGCAACCATAATGAGAAATATAGTGCAATAAACAAGCATGCCTTTTTTTGTTAGAAAATAAAATATACAGGTGTAGGCTCTGGTGTGACCACACCATCAGATGACACACAAACTCAGAGACTTTTTTTAGGGTAAAAAATCTCTGAAAATCAAGGAATTTGGTGAAAATATCAGCCAATTGCTTTTCAGTACTTATAGATTCCAAGCTAATAATTTTCTACTCAACAAGATCACGAATAAAATGATGTCTAATGTCTATGTGCTTAGTATGAGAGTGGTGAACAGGATTTTTTGATATTTATATGGCACTTAGATTATCACAAAAGACAGTTAAAACATCACTTTTAATCTCATAATCCTCAATCATCTGATTTATCCAAAAAAGTTGAGAACAATAACTGCCAACAACAACATATTCCGACTCAGCAGTTGAGAGGGATACAAAGTTTTGTTTTCGACTGTACCATAAAACCAAGTTATTCCCAAGGTAAAAACACCCACCAGTTGTGCTTTTTCTATCATCAGTATTGCCCGCCCAATCAGGGTCACTGAATCCTACCAGATTTGTATTTATCTCTCGAGTATAGCTTAGCCCTATGTTAATTATTCCTCCAACATATCTAATTATTCTCTTTACTGCCTTAAGGTGGGAGATTTTTGGGCTAGCTTGATATCTCGCACACAGGCACACACTGAACATGATGTCAGGACGACTTGCTGAGAGATACATCAAGCTCCCAATCATACTTCTATACAAGGTGGGGTCAACATCAACACCATCCTCGCCGTTACACAAATTTTGGGATGATCCCATAGGAGTCTTAAGATGAGAATATTTGTCAAGAGATAATTTTTTGACCAAGTTTCTAGCATACTTACTTTTTGAAATAAATATTCCCTTATTACTCTATTTTGTTTGGAGTCCTATGAAATAATTTAATTCACCTACCATACTCATTTCAAAGGTGGTGGTCATAATGGTGACAAAGAAGTCCAACATGGTTTTGGATGAAGATCCAAAAACAATGTTGTCAACATAAATTTGAGCCACCAAAATCCCCTCTTTATCTCTTATAATGAATATAGTCTTGTCTACTTCACCTTTTTTAAACCCCATTTGTATGAGGTGCTCAGTGAGCCTCACATACCAAGCCCTATGGGCTTGATTCAAGCAATACAAGGCTTTCTTTAGCTTATAAACATGATTAGGACAATGGAAATCAGTGAAGCCCTTTGGTTGCTCAACATAGGCTTCTTCATTAAGGACACCATTCAAGAAGGCACTCTTTACATCCATTTGATGTAGAGTGATGTCCAAATAACATGCAATGGCAAGGAGAAGCCTAATAGATTCTATTCGAGCAACTGGGTCAAATGTTTCTTCAAAATCAATCCCTTCAACTTGGGTGTAGCCTTGAGTTACAAGTCTAGCTTTGTTTATAGTTATTTGCCCATTCTCATCTGTTTTTTTTTTTGAAAATCCACTTGGTCCCTATAACATTTCCCCCATTAGGCCTAGGGATCAAGACCCACACATCATTTTTCTCAAATTGGTTTAATTCTTCTTGCATGGCCACAATCCAGTTATCATTTTTCATTGCCTCTATGAAATTCTTAGGCTCAGGATGAGACACGAAACAACAAGAACTTACCTTGCTTACCTGTGAGCTTATATAGCTAAATCCAGCCAATTCTCTGTAGTTGATTTTTGGCTTCTCCCTTGTGCTTACCTTTTCATTGAAAATTACCAACCACATGTGAAAGTGGGTGATTCTTCTGAATTCTGCTAGGTAAGTATTTAGTTCTGTCCCAGTTGCCTTCCTCACAGTCTGAGATGTCAGATGAATCTTCTGAGTCTGAAGCAGACTCATTTGATCCTGATGTGGATTGTGATGTGATCACACTAGCACCTGCATCATCTTTCTGTATCTCTATTTCTGATTGTTGTTTCTGTCTAGCTTTATTTTGAGTGTCTTCCACCATTTCCACGCAACTTGAGACATCATCTTCAAGAGTTTTTAGATTCAAATTAGCAGTATCATCAAAAGTGATATTAATGACTCCATAACATCTTTGGTTCTAAGGTTATATACCATATATGCACACCTGTTTGTGGAGTATCCTAGGAACACAAATTTATCACTTTTAGAGTCAAATTTTGACAAATAGTCTCTATCATTCAGAACATAGCATATGCATCTGAAAATATGAAAATACTAGAGAGTAGACTTTTGGCAAGAAGTATTTCATAAGGAGTCATCGTTGACCTAACTGTAGTAAGACTCTATTTTCTATGTGACAAGCTGTGTTAAGTGCCTCAGCCCAGAATCGATTAGAGATGTTTTTGAAACTAAGCATGACACGTGCCCTTTCTTGCAAAGTGTGATTCTTTCTTTCGGCCACCCCATTCTGCTGAGGAGTTTTAGGGGCTGAGAAGTCATGGGTTATTCCTTTGGAGTCAAAAAATTGAGAGAATAAAGTGTTCTCATATTCAGTACCATGATCTGACCGAATTTTAATCACCTTCTTACCATGCAAGTTTTTGACATTTCTATACCACACTTTAAACACGTCAATGGCTTCTGATTTTTCTTTCAAATATAGGACCTATGTGTATCTAGAGAAATCATCTACACACACAAACAAATATTTCTTTTTACTCAATCTTTCTACCTCAATGGGTCCCATAAGGTAAGTACGGATGAGTTCCAAGATCTTAGAAATGGAACTATGATCAACCTTTTTGTGGGAAGCTTTAGTTTTTTTCCCTTTTGACAAGGACCACACACACTTATTTGTTTGAAATCTAGTTTGGGTAAGTGTTTAACAAATTGGCCAGATTTCTAGTGGTGTGAGTGGTGATGTGAGTACATCTGGGCACTCATCTGATTAGCAGATTTTCCAAGGTCACGAATCCTTAGATAGCAAAAAGATATGATGTGACCTGGTGCAAAACAGTAGTGGCAGACAAACCTCTTTTTCTTATGTGTTGTTTTATGATTTTGACAAATTTTGGTTTTTGAGGAACTCTCTCCTTATTTCACACAGATGGATTTATAGCCAAGGCAAGTTTTCGAATTACTTCCCATGTCTAGAACTTCTTCAAGTTTGGCCTTCCTAATATTTAATTTTGCAAAAGTTCCATTGGCCTTTTCAAGTTTTGTTTTGGTATTCTCTAGTTCAACATCATGTTTAGTGATCATGATTTCGAGTTTGGATATGGCATCCTTTTGGTTGTCATTTTCAGTGGTAACCTTTTTAATTTCACACTTTAAAGTAGAAATTTCAGTAGAGAGTTTCTCATTAACCTTTTCAAAAACTGCAATTTTTTCTACTCATTTCTCCCATTCAGCAAATAAATCATCATAATCATCAAGAAGTTCTTGGTAACTTCCATCACTTTCCTCTTCATTCTCTGGTTTTTCAGAAACCAACGAGTTAAAACATGTGACCTCAGAGTCAGAGGATGTGATACATGGTGTGACTACATCTGAAGTAACATTAGACTAATGATTGTGGATTAGAGACGAGATTTCCATGATTGCTAAGTTTAGCGATTCATATTCGTCCTCACTGTCACTCAGGGTCGCTGAAAGGCTCATTCCCTTTTTCTCCAGAGTGTTGGCACACTCATTGGCATATTTCCCGAAGCCTTTGCAGGCTCTACATTGAACAAATTCAGATCTTCTTTTAGTAAAACTTCCAGGTCTCTTGAAACTACTCTCAGTATCCTCTTTTGATTTTTCAAACGTGTTTTGAATTTTTGAAGGAAATTTTTTGTCCCGTTTGTTTTTCAAGAATGAATTAAACTTTTTGGTTAACATGGCAACATCTTAAGTTTTCAAATTCGAAGTCTCAATTTCTTTAGAGATTTCTTCAATTTCTTTTGACACTTTGGATACATTTGAGAGAGCAGATGCAAGAGCAATGTTTTCAACATTTAGTTGTTGTTGAATTGGCAAGTTCATTTCAAACATGGTCAGAATACCCACAAGAATATCTAAACTCATGGTTGTGGTATCATGTGCTTCCTCAACAGCAGCAATTTTGAGAGAGCAGATGCAAGAGCAATGTTTTCTAGCATTTGATATAGGCTCACATAGGGGGAGACATTCATTTGAGATTTCTCTCAATTTAGCAGAATAGCTTTTGATGTATTCAATCTCATTCATCCTCAAGTTTTCAAACTTGGTCATGAGAATTCTCAACCCAGTGGCCTTAACACTATCATCACCTTCACAATGACCTTGAAAAATATCTCAGGCAGTTTTTGCTACGTTTTGATGTATAACAAGTCGAAACATGTGTTTATTCACATGACTTGATATAAAACCAAGAGTCTTGGAATTATAATTAGCAAGAGTGACTTCTTCTGTAGTCCAGTCTTACTCAGGTTTAAGCTTGTAGATTTTTTCTGAGGTTTTCCCCGTTTCATCCTTGCTTTCAACCTTAGGAGGAGACCATGGGACAATGATGATAAGCCACGCCCTCTCGTCAATTGCTTTGATGAAAAGACGCATTTTAGCTTTTCATATATCATAGTTTGTTCCATCCAATACAGGAGGACGATATTGATTCAAATGTCATTCCATAATGGCTACTTTTTCTGGATCTCACTCAGTGTAAGCGTTTGGAGCTCTGATACCAATTGTAAGAAATTGAGTAGCTAATATTTTGACAAGTGAAAACACAAATACCTCGTGTGAGTCCTGGTGTGATAGCACCAATACTAACACTAGTTCAAAAAGCAGCGGAATAAGAACTTTAAGAAAGTAAAACTCAGATTTAAACATTTATATACAACAACTTGATGTAGAAAATAAAAAGCTTATCTTTATAAACGCAATTGAGTGACAGTTACACGAACAATGTTAACAAGAGAAAAACAAAACAAACTAAATGATCAAACAATCTCTCACACTAAACACTCATTGATTATTTGGAACTTCAGAGATTAAAGCACACAAAAACCGTTGTTGTGAATGAGCCATGCGGTTCTTATTTATAGGATAAGAGATCCTTGTTTGTAGGGAGTGAACTGCTTGAGAAGATCCTACATATTTAGACTTTTACATTCCTTTAAACTTTTGTCAATCAAGTCAATCCTTACTTATCATGTACTATTTTAAATATGTGAGAGATACCTACAAAATAACCAAATATACAATAAAAATATCAAAAATTTGATTAATATGTTAGTCAAATAAATAAAACCTAAATTATAACATTTACAATATTTACTTATTTTAACTAATATTAAGAAAGTAACAAATCTATATTAAGTTATCATTTGACTTATCAAACCATGTGTGACATTACACATTTTCAAAATTAATTTATTATTATAATTTTTTATTTTTTTAAAGGCTGTGACACCAATTTTTTTTTTTTTTTTGATACGGGTTTCCCCACGGACTAATTACGGGACCACGCGTGATCTGCCTCAAGATCTTTGGCGGAGGTAAATCGCGGGATGTGTCCTATGCAGCCATGGTGGTAGCACCCCTTATACTCCAGAGCCCAATGCTGCTTCCTTAACTGCACGGATGTGCCCCGGGAGGCTCCAAAGAACCCTGAAACCCAATGTAAGAATTACACCACAGAAATTCCCCTTGAGGGGAATCGAACCGGTGACCTCCCCCTTCGAGAAGTCACCAACTTACCACTGGGCCAAGGCCACTTTGGTACGCTGTGACACCAATTTTGTTTTTATGGATACATACAAACACTCGCTGAGTTTCTTATGGAATGTGTCTTCACTGCAACTGCCACCCACCATGAATGCTGCAGTTTTCTATTATACTTATGTCATTCATAATTTAATGTCAACAGAGAAAATGATCTGTTGAACAAATTATTTTTCCACTTGGTGTTGATGAAGTACTAGTTATTTTAATTTTTTAATTAAACTTATTTATTAATTACTCTCCGTCTCAAAATGAATTATCGGAAACTTGATAAATTTTCTTTTGATCAAAAAAGTAAATCTGAATTTTTTTAATGATTCATTTTGGAACAAAATTGATAATAACGTAATCTATTATAAAAATAAATTTTAGAGAATAACATCTATCATTTGTGAGTATTTATATAGAAATAATATTTGGATAGCGAAATGATCATTGTTGAGAATTTAAACACTTACTTTCCTTGTGTTGTAAAGAAATAACGAAATGTGGTTGAATTAGAACTTTCTAATTTAAATACGAACTAGTACTCTTTAGCCCGTGTCAATGACACGGGACGGTATGAATGTTGGTCAAGTATAAAAAAATAAAGATAAACAACATTAAAATTTCCCAATTATATTGATATTGATCAAAATATAAATGCAATCTCATCAAATTGAGCTTTAATATCAACAGCTACAACAACTACTGCTTGAAGACCCCATGAACATTGCTTATTCATAGTTTTGATCAGCAAAGTTTTTGGAAACAAATGAGCCATATGTTAATATTAATGAAGAACTCTAACAACTGTTCATCGGGACGGACATCTCCAACAGACTGAAGTGGCGAGAAAAGATGAGCACAATCCTCATAAGCTTCCACCAACTCTAAACACCAGCTTCAAGCTCCGACATGTAATTCCATAGAAAATAGTTAATGTGCTGGCACTCAGATAATTCGATGTAACAAACTTGTGTAATTACGCCCCCAAGGATTTCTACCTTGGTTTTACAGTTTCGAAGAACTATTCAATCTTGTTTGTTTACTTAGTAATTGAAACTAAAGAATATGTTCTCATCTGCAAAGGTTCTTCTCATTATGCCCAAAATACATTATTTCAGAAAAAAATGAAACTTAAGAGATTTGAACTTGAAGACCCCATGGACATTGCTTATTCATAGTTTTGATCAGCAAAGTTTTTGGAAACAAATGAGCCATATGTTAATATTAATGAAGAACTCTAACAACTGTTCACCGGGACGGACATCTCCAACAGACTGAAGTGGCGAGAAAAGATGAGCACAATCCTCATAAGCTTCCACCAACTCTAAACACCAGCTTCAAGCTCCGACATGTAATTCCATAGAAAATAGTTAATGTGCTGGCACTCAGATAATTCGATGTAACAAACTTGTGTAATTACGCCACCAAGGATTTCTACCTTGGTTTTACAGTTTCGAAGAACTATTCAATCTTGTTTGTTTACTTAGTAATTGAAACTAAAGAATATGTTCTCATCTGCAAAGGTTCTTCTCATTATGCCCAAAATACATTATTTCAGAAAAAAATGAAACTTAAGAGATTTGAATTTAGTTCAATGGTGCTATGAAAATAAGAAACACCTAAGGCTTAAATCATGTTATAATTGTATCACCAAGCAATGAAAAAGAAAAAGAATAATAAATGCAAGTAAATAAAAAAATGAAACCATTTTTCGAGATTCTTGACGCTCTTTGATGAGAGCATGATCCTAATCTTGTGGACAGAGGATTATAAAATAGGTTGCACCACTCAGTGATAATCACTGATGAGATAAAGGATCATATATGTGTATTATGGAATTTGGTTTTACCCTATTAAAAATGAAATGAGTAAACAAAGTGTAACATGTATTGCATTACTGTCGATGAACAAACTACCATCTAACTTTAAAATCACCAATAACCGTATTTTCATGTAATCGCTTAAATATTTTGAATAATCTTTAATCCAAAGCTACATTCAATCGTGTAGAGATGATTATATGTATAGGTGACTCATTTGTGCATCAAAGATTTTACTTTCCTGCTATCTAAATGCTGACAAAACTAAGGTGATTAAGGAGACATGTAGAGGGGAGTCACCAATCAAATCAAGTAGAAATGGAGTAATATCTGAACCCCAAATTTGCAGGCCTTAATTTCTGCATAGAATGCTAAAAAAAACTGAAAGTAAGTCAAAAATCAAAAACATCAGTTATACATGTGATGTGAACCAAAAATATATACTACTCCCTCCGTCCCACACCAAGGTTCCTTGGTGTAGATTTCACGCTTTTTAAGAAATTTTTTTAAAGTGGGTAGAAACTTTGAGGAGAGAGAATATAAAAGTTAAATGTGTGGTAGAAAATAGAAGAGAGAATGTAAAAGTTAAAAATATTTAATAGGAGAGAATGAGTGGGAGGAATAGTAAGTTAATGATTGATTTTTTTTGTAAATATGTTAACTTTATAAGGGTATAATGAATGATTTTTTTGTAAATATATGAAGATGATAAGGATATAAATATATGGAAAACTTTCCATTTAAGGAAGGGAACCTTGAAGTGGGACGGACCAAAAGAGAAAGGTGGAACCTTGAAATGGGACGGAGGGAGTACTATGTTTAAAAAGTTGTATGAAGGCTTGTATGACAAAAAATAAATTGCTCCCTCCTAACAATATTACGAGGGAAACTCCAATTATATAGTACCACTATTTTCTTTTTGTAGAATTTTATAAATTTGAACAATTAAGAGGGGAAGGGGAGTATGAAGGAGATAGGCCGACTGAAATAGGAAGGGGTGAAGTTTCTCATATTGCTTTCCAATACAAAATCGTGCATACAAAATTAACAATTCATTTCATGTATACTCTAAAAAATAATTTTTAAACATTTGAACAGAATCAGATCACCCCTTCCTAATATCTCTCGAAGACTCGCAAAATTGCACCATAGAAGCCAGCAACAACAGGTGGTGGTAGCAATAGTCTGTAGCATCCGCCGCCATTGCTACATGTTAAGGTCCAAAAGAAAACCGAGAAAACTCTTGTTATAAGTCAAAAATATATTACATAAAGAAAATGAGAATCTAAATATATGATTAGCACACTGAAGTTAGAGAGTAAGAAACCAAAAAAATTTAACAACCACAAAACAACTTCTGATTTTTTTGTCTTCTTTATCAGTCGCAAATCTCACTATAAATTCTAGGAGATATTATTTAGGAACATGAGAAAATTATGACATTCAACATCTAAGAATTAACACTTGAAATTTCCTTTCCTGTTCTAGTGCCACATCTCATTATTTAAATTGAGATTTAATAAAGAATAATATATTCAAAAATTATTAATATCTTATGACCTTAATTCAATCATAAGTGTAACAATTAAGTCCTAAAGGATTCATAATCTGTGACAAACAATAGTACATAATCAATAGAATTGTAAAGCAATTTGAGAGAGAAAACGATAAGGAAAACTGTCGAGGGTGAGGTCAGGAAACAATGTGGGAAATGGGTAAGAGGCGATAGAGATTTACATGGTGAAAAACTGTCTTTCAACAACAACAAATTTCAAAATAAAAAATCAGCAATTTCAAAAATGAAGTATTACCTCTTTGTGAAACAACCGTTCATGAGAAAATGCCAGCTAATGTTTCTCGGATTTGTGAGAAATTGAAATGCTTTTGGAACATGGACAGAGGCGTTTAGGGTTTCGACTAATGGGCGAATTCCCGACGAGGGAAGGAAGTACGCCGATTTGCGTGACGTCCCCTTTCTTCCTGCACTCCCTCAAAACAATTGTTCCTTCCCCCATTTTCAACCCTCTGCCGCACAAATCTGCCTCTCCGCCACCGTGAAACCCTAACTCATCCTTCCATCGAATCGCCGCACCATTCTCCAACCTCAAAACCCCCTACGGCAACTCGATCTCCAACGGTGGGGAGGGGGTCACCGGAGAGATGAAGTAGAGAGAGAAACTGAGAGAGAGAAACGGAGAGAGAGAGGTGAAATGGGTGAATGGGTGAAGACTGAAGAACGCAAAGAATTTTTTGGAGAAGAGTAACTGCCGTGGGAGACGTGGGTATGAGGATGATTTTCAGCCGTTAGATTAACATTCCAAGATTAAATCTCAGCCACCACTTATGGGTAGGCTAAGAGGCGGTTATTATCTCTGTGTATTGTATACTCCCTCTGTCCCATCAAAACTGATACTTATTTCCTTTTTGGTTTGTCCCAGCCAAACTGATACTTCCCAAAATGGAAGGGAATCTTTACTATTTACTCCACTCATTCTCTCTCCTATTTCACTTTTACACTCACAACATTCTCTCTCCTAACTATTCCTCCCACTCATTTTCTCTCCTATTTAATTCTTCATACTCACAACATTTTCTTTCACTTTTTCTCTCTCTTACTTTTCCTTAATTCGCATGTCCAGAAATTTGATATCAGTTTTGGTGAGAAGGAGGGAGTATTAGATTTACTGTGTCAAATAAGAAAGTGTGTCATTGGCAGAATAAGTTTCAAATAATTTGTGTCAGAATCTTTTAAAAATCAGCCACTTCTTCTTCTGTCCCATTTCATTAGAGACTAGGGATGGCCAAATCGGACCGAAATCGAAAAATCGGATCGGAACCGGATTGAAAAAGCTCGAAACCGCCATGAACCGTCATGAAAACAGGAATCGGGGTAACCGGAACCGGTTTGGAGCCGGGCCGGTTAAGGGTCACCAAAATGGTGAACCGGACCGGAAAAGCCCGAAATCGGACGAAAATTCATTGTTTTTCAATAGAACCGGACCGGAACCGGACCGAAAAAGGCCCGAAATCGGACGAATCGGGGAGAAAATCGGAACCGGATTAACCGGAACCATAAGCAATCCGGACCGGTTAAGGGTCATACATTTTCCAAACCGGAACCGACGGTTCCGAACCGGAACCGGGATCGAAACCAGTTTTGGTCATTCCTATTAGAGATCAAAAAATTTGTACAATAATTAAGACAAAATGTGAGAGAGTTATTAATAGGAGCTGTTTGTGAGTATAAAAAATAAAATAAAAGAGAATGTGTTGGATGAATAGTAAGTTAACTCGTGTTATTAGTATAAAAGTAAAATATAAGAAAAAATAAATGAGAAAATAGTGTAAAAACTTTATCTTTTTTATAGTCTCTACCCATGTCATGTGAGACATACGAAAAATAGAAAACAAGTATTCACATTCACGTGGGATGTGGGATGAATGGAGCATTTACTTGGACAAAATTGTCAATTTAGTCTTATAGATCATTCCTAATCCATACTCCCCCGTCCTGTCCAATTTAAGATAATTTGTTATTTTTGCCGTCTCATTTGACTTAGAACGTTCTAAAAATGTCAAATCTTTATTATTTTTATATTTAATATGACTCACTTATCATACTTAAAACAACAATCCCCTTACTATTCCTCATACTCATTATTTCTCATATTTTACTTTTCATATTCATTATACCTCATCCACTTATTCTCTTATTTTATTATATTAGTATTTATTAATTTTTGTATTGGAAAAAAAATATTCTAAATCGACGGGGATGGGACGGAGGGAGTATTGTTGTAGATTGGTTGTAATTTTGTTCTCTCTCAATTCTAGTCAATTCTAGAACACCAAGACTCTTAAAAAGGAGAATATTATCTTGTACAATCAAAAGTTGTCGAGATTGTGTTTACCTTGAAGCTGAAGTACATTGAAGTGAAACCATTATAATTCATTTATTGTAGTCTCTTTTTTTTTATTTAGTTTTCTTTTTTTTATAAGTATTTGTAATAGTTAACTTATAACTATGACAATACAACCAACAAAAACAAAACACTAGAATGTTTCTATACTTGTGATGATAAGCTACATAAACCAAAAGCAAAATATATTCGGTTAGTTGCAAACAATAATTTTCTCTTTAAAAAAAAAATGTAGCTCAAATGCTTTTTATAAACAACAACAAACAACAAACAATAACAAAATAATAGTAGTATGTTTCTATAGGCCTTTGTTGTGCATGTCTAAATAGTCACAAACGGTTTTTTTTTTTTTTAAATCTTCTCTTCGATGCACATCAAATTTGCCTCGGTAAGAATTTAATGTTTTTCACTTTCTTTCTAGTTTTATAACACATCCAACAAAATATGCACATATTTGCTACATTCATTTTATATACTCCCTCTGTCTTAATAAAAGCTTCACTAATTACCCAAAAGGGCGTCCCGTTAGAAGCTTCACCTTTCCTTTTTTGGCAAAAAATCTTTACTATTTCCTCCACTCATTCTCTCTCCTATATTATTTTAATACTCACAACACCATTATAATTTACTATTTCCTCCACCAATTCTCTCTCCTATTTTCAAATTACACTCACAACATTTTTTTTTCCTCCAATTTCCATAATTTGCGTGCCCACCCAAAAGGGTGAAGCACTTATTGGGACGGAGGGAGTATGTGGCTTCTTTAGGTGTCCAACCTTTCTTCTCATACACTAATAAATACTAAAGTTTTGGTCTTATGCAATTTATCTCTTTTAAGATTTTTTAATTTCTGAACCATCTTTAGTTATTCTTTAAGGACTAATTAATTTGGATTCGAGTTAGACAGAACCAATCATAATATTGATATTAAGTTTTAAAATAGCTGCATTTCCAACCTATCATCCTCCAACCTCCTCCAAAAAAATTCAAATAGTTGCATTTCCAACAAGTCTATGATTTATTAATTTTTTTATATAGTGTATGCTCAAATCAAACTTAAAACTTTGCATAGCCTAACAAATACTATTTTATTATTATTTCTAAAAGTTTAGTTTAGTTAAAAAAAATCAGTTCAACAGACACTACAAGAAAAATGATATTTTGTGACGGCTTTTTGTGACGGCTATTGCGTCCGTCGCAATAGACCCCCTATATGCGACGAAAAGCAGTCGCAAAATATGTAATTTCCTCATCAATTTGCCGCGTTCTCCAAAATTTTGGCGGTCTATGTTTTTTCATTTACGCGACTGCCTAGTAATTACGTGATGGCAATTTTAGTCACATAAATTAAATATAATTTATTTTTATTTAAAAATTGAATTTTTATTTTTTTTAACCAAATACGATTAACTCCCCATCGCAGTTGAGTTGAAGAAATTGATACAAAGCTCTCTCTTCCTCCAAATTCCGTCTTCCCCTTCTCTCTACAAATCCGTTTTCTCCCCTTTCTCCCTTTCGGCATCTGATTTCTCCATAGCGGCGCCCTTTCTCCCCTTCGGCTGTATGTAAGCAGGTAATTCTCCTTTCTCCCTTTCTCGTATATGCATCTCTCTTTCTCGTCTATGCGTCTCTCTTTCTTTATGCTCTTCCGCGGTTTCTAGGTCAAAAATTAATATTTTTAGATCCTTTCTCCTTTCTCCTTTCTCCCTTCATCTGATTTTGTTTTTGTTTTCAATTTTCACATTCCCCAAATCATTATCTCTTTCTGATTTTGTAAAGCTTTGATTTTTCTTGCTTTAATTTGTTCTTGATATGTTTATATTTGTGTAAATATTTTCCCCTGCTGATTATCCCGTATTTGCTCATTCTGCTGAGGACGACTCGTGAGGTCTGGAACGACTCGTCCCTGATGTTGCTGCTTCTGAATCAGTCGTCCCCCATATGGGGAATACTTGCTTCTGTATTTTATATTTCTTTCGCTTGTCACTGATGGTTATTGTGTTTAGTTTTAATGTTATAATGGTGGTAGTGGTATTATTGATTTGTGTATGAATGTTAATTGAGAAAATGAAATAATATTGTTCGGGTGTAATTTTATTAATGGTGGATTTCCTCTTTTATGCCATTTTTTGATTGAAGTCTACCTTTATCTTAGTCTTGTTAATGTACTTTTTTTTCCTGCTTACTTGCTTGTTAAAGCTTGTTCATATGTCTCTTGTGTTTATTCATAGTAATGTTGAATAGGTTTGAACTTAGTTGAAGGACTAACATATTTATCTGTATGCGGAAGGTGGTTTATTTTGCTCAAAATAGTTTTACAACGTTGTTTATAGGTTTGATTCAATTTTCAGGAGACATGTCTCATCATCGAAATTGGATGTATAGGGATGAAGGTGAGAATTTGTTAATATATACAGAAGAATTTATTAAGGGAGTTGAGGAGTTTCTGGATTTTGCTTTTGCTCATCCAGAGTGTACGGCTAATGGCATGATAAGATGTCCCTCAAGTAAATGTGATTTTAACATATTTAAAAAATGAGAGTCCGTACAAATGTGCTTACTTAATAATGGGTTTGTACCTGATTATAAAAGGTGTACTAGACATGGGGAATCTTATATTGAAGTTGGAACTATTAATACAGAAGATGAGAGAAATGAGAATTGGGCAGATGAAATGTTAAGGGAAGCCGCGGGTCCAAACTTTGATCCATATAATGAGATTCCAAATACCCAATCCAAAATTTTTTATGATTTATTTGAGTCTTGTAACAAGCCATTGTGGAAAGGGTGTGAGTCTTACACTAAGCTTACTGCTGTAAGTCATTTGCTTCATTTGAAATCTGAATATGGGATTCCTATCAAGGGATTTAATGAACTATTGATATTTATAAAAAGAATGTTGCCTATGGATGAGAAATTGCCTGAATCGTACTACAAATGTAAGGCTTTGATGAAGGGTTTAGGTTTGCCTCACGAGAAAATACATGCTTCTGAGAATGATTGTGTCTTGTTTTGGGGAAAGAATGTAGACTTGATAACATGTCCTACGTGTGGCGAGTCTAGGTACAAAAACTTTGATGTTGCCACTTTAGAGAAACGTAAACCAATACCAAAAAAATTCATGCATTACTTTTCCCTCATTCCTAGACTTCAAAGACTTTATTTGTCATCAAAAACTGCAGAACACATGAGGTGGCATAGTTCAAAACGTATGGATGTTGAGGGTGAGTTAAGACACCCTGCAGATGCAATGGCTTGGAAAGATTTCGATTGTAACTTTCCTGACTTTGCAGCAGATTCTCGAAACATCAGACTTGGCTTAGCAACAGATGGGTTTAATCCTTTTGGGCACTCTAGTAAGCCACACTCAACATGACCCGTGTTTATTGTCCCATATAATTTACCACCATGGATGTGTATAAAACCATCATACATGTTTATGCCTTTAGTTATACTAGGTCCAAAGGGACCTGGTAGAGAGCTTGATGTTTTCTTAGAGCCACTTATTGATGAGCTTAAGACTTTATGGTATACAGGGGTTGATGCTTATGACATTTTTCTCAAACAAAATTTTAGCATGAGGGCTGCATTAATGTGGACTATCAGTGACTTACCTGCTTACGGTATGTTGTCTGGTTGGAGTACACATGGAAAGTTGTCATGTCCTGTTTGTATGGATAACACTATAGCTTTTACTCTTAAAGAAGGTAGAAGGCCATGTTACTTCGGTTGCCATCGTCGATGGTTAAAACCAACTCATAGATTTCGCTCAAATAAGAATAATTTCAACAATAAGACCGAAAGAAAGTTGGCTCCTCCTCGATTAATGGGAAATCAGGTTTTAGATTATATTAATCAATTTGATTTAATCACTTATGGGAAGGGACAAAATAGTGATGAAAGGATTCCTGGGTTTGGGGTTGATCATAATTGGACTAAGAAGAGTATATTTTTTGACTTGCCATATTGGCACACACTCTTGATCCGACACAACTTGGATTTGATGCACATCGAGAAAAATGTTTTTGATAATGTATTTAATATTGTTATGAATGTCAAGGGTAAAACCAAAGACAACCATAAATCCCGGTTGGATTTGGAATCTCTAGGTATAAGACCTGAGTTGCATTCAAAACTAGGTAATAATGGGAAGCCAGTATACCCGAAAGCCAAGTACACTTTGACCAATGAACAAATCAAACAAGTATACGAGTGGCTCCAATCACTCAAAGTCCCTGATGGGTATGCTGGTAACATTTCTCGATGTGTTAACCCTAAAGAGTGTAAGATGTCTAGGCTTAAAACACATGATTGTCATATTTTGATGAAACGATTCCTCCCACTTGCCTTGCGTGAATTCTTGCCCAAGGAAGTATGGGAACCATTAAATGCACTCAGTCAGTTTTTTAAGGATATATGCTCAAAGGTATATAAAGAAGAGGAGTTAAAAAAGCTTGAGTCAGGAATAATTGAAACATTATGTAGGCTTGAAATGATTTTTCCAACTTCTTTCTTTGATTCAATGGAGCATCTACCTATTCATTTAGCATATGAGGCTAAGGTGGGAGGTCCGGTCCAATATCGTTGGATGTATCCATTCGAAAGGTAATGCCATAATTAATTTTATTATTTCAATTGTGTGATAGATTTTTTTCTATATAACATGTACATCTTTATACTATGAAGGTGCATGCAACACTTAAAGAGAAAAGTGCGAAATAAAGCATGTCCCGAGGGCTCAATTGCACAAGCATCTTGGTTTGAGGAAGTTGCCAATTTTTGTTCACATTATTTTGACCCCATTATTGAGACCAAGCTAAACAAGGCTGATCGAAATGATGATGAGGTTCGGGAGGAACCAAAAGGATCATTACCAATTTTTAACCCTGAAGGTCGCGCCCTTGGCAAAGAAAAACAACGTTTTTTGTCAGACGAGGAAATTAATGCAATAGGCTTGAGTTGTGATTGATGTTATTTTTGAAATTATTTACTTCAGCTCATACTGCCTTTTATATTATGAATGTTAAATGTCCAATGTTCATAAGCCTCTATGCTCCAATATATATGTATCTTACTAGTCAGACCTTATTTGTAGGGAGTCTATGCAAATGAATTATGGAAAGAGAATGGTTTGGACTCTCAAACTCCAGTCAATGCAGTTTTACATCCAAATGTAACGCTGTTTCAGATCCTGGTTATAAGATATGGCAGGTGACAGTGGGTGGCGTAAAAAAAGGTAGGCTATTGAATAGGCCAAGGGAAAAGTGGACCAAACGTTCTGGTAAGGCTTCATCAGTGGATCATCTTGCTTATGTTGCTGCGCTAAATAACTCGTAAGAATCAAAGTAGAAGGACAGAAAAATAGCAAAAATGGAAGCTTTTCTTACAAACATGGCTCCTTTATGGACTGAAGTGTTTGAGAGGTGTGGTATGCAGTCAATTCCCCTTCCTGACTTCAACGACACTAGTTCTTCTACTTCAATTTCTGATGTTGCATCAAACATTCCAACAACTGCTTCTCCTTTGGATGATGGTGATTTCGGTGATGGGAGTACATAGTTATGTTTCTTGCATATTTCATCTACACTTTTGTGACTCATTTTGAAAACTTTGTGGCATGGAGTATATTTTGGACAAGTGTAGTTGATGTAGGTAACTTAGTCTTTTTGGAAACTTTGTCCTTGTATGTTTTGGACAAATGTAGTATTTTGGAAACTTTGTTGCTTTGTACATATTTTGGACAAATGTAGATGATGGTAACGAAGTTTTATGTGAAATTTTTATGGGCATGACAATTTAATTAATGTAGTATTTAAATTTTTACATTTAATATCATTTAAAATTTGTTTTTTTTAGTGTGGATTGAATTATGCGATGGCTAGGTCATCTCTGAAGAGTCTAAAATAGCCAATTTAGCATGATAATTATAAGAGTAATGCGATGGGTCTGCCATCTCAAAATGTCTTGCTTATTTGCGACGGCATAAATAGTCTCAAAATGTCTTGCTTATTTGCGACGGCAGTCACAATCTCAAAATGCCTTGCTTATTTGCGACGGCAGAAACAGTCTCAAAATGCCTTGCTTATTTATAACAAAAAATCCATCGCATATAGGTCATATTATGCGACGGCATATTTTATTTAGGTATTTTAATAAATAAAATAGCAAGGGTCTTGTACGATTGGCGTAGCGGTCGCATAAATTGATTCACTTCATACGATTGCGGTTCCCATCGCATAAACTTTTGCCGATAAGGGATTATGTGACTGTTTTTGTGACGGTCATAACAGTCGCCATTATTTTATGCGACGGAATTTGAGGTTTTTGCGATGGATTATAGCCGTCGCAAAATGTCATTTTTCTTGTAGTGAGAACAGATTACGAATTTGAGTACAGATGTGAGCTATAACTGTTCACACATCCACCAATAAGCAGCGTGATAAAATAACTAATACAAAGAATTAAAGGTTTACTGATTTTGTCCCATCAAACAAAGCTTTAAACCCAAAAATATTTTCACTATTAAAAATCTGTTTTATATAAGAAAACAAGAATAAGTGAAACAAAAAGATTAAAATAATAAATCAAGTTCTAGACAACTTTTAAACTAATAACACTCTTACTTTTCCAAATAGAACATATTCTAAACAAAAGGAGAACAAAGAGCTTGAATTAAATCTACATGTGAGTTCAAATTTAAATAACAACTACACCCACAACCTAAAAAGATGTCTTGAATTCGTGAATAACAAATTATTTTCTCTTTCAAAGAATTCTCAATCTGTGTCTTCTCAATGTGCTGGTGGTCTTATATTTATATGCACCTTTGAGAAATCATTCAATCAATCAAACTGAAACAATCCATATCCTACAAGGGAACAAGAAATTGACACTAACAAGCAAAGATATTTATTATTAACATTAGTCTTATTCTAAATAAAACACAATATATTTAAATAAATAAAAGATATGTACATATTTAACAATGTTCTTTTACAAATAGCAATCTAAAGCTTTGATAGAAAAAAGTCATAAAATTCACTTACCAAACTTACCAATTAGATTCAAATTAGGAAAGTCAATATTCACTAAAATCTCGCTCTTTAAATATTCCCCTATTTTGGACTTTCAGGTCAAAACAAAAATTTAACAATAATAGATCAAGTAACCAAGTCTTTCCAATTTTAAACCTCCCCCTGAATTGGATGTGTGTGAGGATGTGTAGACACATTCAAACAAAAACTGCATAGAGATTAGATAAAACAAAAAATTGAAGTTCACCCAACCAAAAAAGTAACATCCAGCAAATGTTTTAGAAGGTTACAGACCAACTCAGTTTAAAACAAAATCCCTAACAAAAACAGGGCAAAGCAGTTCAAGAGTTCAACCAAATCAAAAACAATAAACTAGATAATCATGCAACAAACACCCTCTGAGTTCAAACATCTTCCCAGCTACCCCAACCAACATCAGCAGCAGATTATTCTTCCTCTTCTCCCTCTTTTTGAATATAAAATGTAGTCTTCCATATCTGAAGATTCACCTTCAAAGCCTTTAAATTCTCAGCATGAGTCTGGGAGGCAACCAGTTGAGATTTGAGAGCTGTGGAGAGTGCATCAGTAGCAGTGATCTCTGTATCTAGAGCTTCCAGTTGAACATTGATAGAGTCCATGGATGTGTGACTGGATGTGGCCACATCTTGACCCATATCTTCAAACTCAGTTAACAGTGGCAGATCAACAAAATTTTGCTTTGTGTCTAGGAGGGTTTTAGTCTCATTCAGCAGTTCAAACTCACTCACCCTAGGCTCACCCTTTTCTATTTTAACCCCTTTAGCAACCAGAATTTGAGAGATGAGAGAGGGGGTAAGGAAGGGACCATTTCTTAGAATGGGACTCATAGTACCAACAAATCTTTTTAAAGATAAAAGCCCCAAAATTGATGGCTTCTTGTTACCCAACCTATACATCAAACTAGCATGAACCCTAGTCACAGATGTTTAGCTATTGGAGGGGCAAAGGTTGGAAATGATGATGAGATGGAGAAAACATTAAAAGGAGGTGAGGGATCCACTATCAAGGTCCTTAGGTTTTGTGGGCCAAGCTTTTAGCTTCCCATGAGTTAAAGTGGATACTATCTCATCCTCAGAAGCCTCACAATCCTCATCAAGCAACTCATCTAGCCCTAGAAAGATATTAATGACAGAGGGGGAAAATGATATGAACTTTCCTCTGACATGAACTGTGAAAAACATAGGAGATGCAGGGTTGTTCAAGCTTTTAGACAAGTTGGCATAGAATTTATACACAACTTTGGGAAAGAAGGTTTTGGAGTGATCAACAGTCAACAACAGACCCCTATCCTAAAAAAATTGGACCAATCCAAGCTTAGCAAAGGACTTCCTATCCCTCTTCATCTCTTTGATCAAAACCTTATTTACTATTTGCTCATACCTCTCAGAGGCATCCAAAGATAGAAATTTAGGGGAGACAGGGATAATAGCAGTAGATGAGAAAAGAGAGATAGGTTTACCCTTTTTGGTTGTCAGCCTAGAGGATGTGCATTTGGATGTATGCACATCTGAGGTCACATCCTTTGGGGGAGATGGTTGCCTTTCTTCTTCTTCAGCTTCTGTCTCCTCAGCAGCAACTTGTTCCACTTATTGATCTTCTTTTTCTTGCTCTACCTCCCCAGGCCCAAGTTTGAAGTTCTCATCTTCATCAATGTCATCACTCTCCTCACTAGACTCATCTTCCTCCTCAACTTGTTCAGGCTCAGTTTTTGCAGCCTTCTTCTTTCCTTTTAGTGCCAGCAGTAATCGACAAGGGGCTCCTCTTCTTTATCAGTTTGAGAGGGTGTATCTTTCTGTACCCTATGCCTTCTGACCAGCTTAAACTGGGAGTCATCCTCCTCTTCTTATTTATCCTCAAGCATGATTATTGTTGAGAGTTTCCCACCAGGTAGTTTCTGGTTATTGGCTTTATCAGCTTCTGACAGCTTTCTGACTCTATAAGATCTCCTCACTTTTTTGGAAGGAGAGGTATTGGCTTTGACAGATTTCCCCTTAGAGATGGAGGGTGGTTCTTTCCTTTTCTTTGAATTTGGGGAAGCAACAGAAGGAACAGAGGATATAGGAGGAGAATTCTCACTCGTTAGTGGAATTGATGATGGTGGAGGAGTGGGAACCTTTGTTCGGGAGGGAATAGAAGTACGCTCCACAGGAGTAGGTTCAGATGGATGGATGAGGCACCTCCATTAATGGAGTTTTAGAGGGTAACTGCTCCGATGGTTGTGGAACAGAGACAGACGAGGGAGGTTGAGCCACTTGCTCAGATTGATATGCCTCTGGTATTTCCATAGAAATTGGTGGCACATCCAAGATTTCTTCATCACGAATATGGTTTGAAGGCTTTATTGCTTCTGCAATTTAGGTTAGACAGAGAGATAATAACAGATATGGTGCTTGTGTGTGAGAGTGAAATTTGGGACAAAGGGGGAAGAAACATATTAAGAGATTTTAAGGATAATGTGACGAATGTGAGTCACATTTATACCCACAACTCCCCCTTTCTTTTCAATTAAGGACTCTTATCTCTCTAGAACTATAGGCATGCGGCGTGATGTGATTGAGTCCCAAACGGATATAAACCCTTGGCATTCACACGGATAACCATAAAAAAATTAGAGGTTAAAACCAATCAAAATTCTATTTACCTTTTTAGGATAACAAAGAATTTCTTCGGTCATAACCCTTCCACAAATACCCTTCGAAGTTGTCCTTCCTTTTTTCATGAGTATCTTGATATACAACTTTCGTTTTCATAAAAGATATTGAAAATCAAGAACATGTTAAATGAAAGAATAAATTAAGAAAGAAAATAAACAAGAAAATATATTTACAAAGCACCATATATAACCTGAGATGTTGAATGTCTAACATGATGCATCACACAGGTGAAGGAAACAATCTTAGTTTTAGATGTGGCATATGATGTGAGTCAAATTTAGGGACATATCTTGATCACAAAAAGTCAATGGGCAATAATCTAATATGCACAACCTCTATAATGCATACACCCATTTTTTTAATGTGGATAAATTGCATAATTGTGATGTACCCGATTTTTGAAAATCAAACGGAGTCGCCACGCCATTTTTATTTTAAGGGCCAAAACTTTGAAAAATGCTCGAGATTAGAGATTTGGGTTCGGAGGTCACGTTACACGCCGGGAAGAACGTTAGTGTTCACCCGAAATGCCTCGTAAAACGAGTCTTCCAAGCATTAAAAACCATTTATGCGTGTGTGTGTGTGTGTGTGTGTTCCTTTGGCCAAAATAAGTTTAAACTGAGAAAACCAAAAATTGGGAACTCTTTATATGGCATTAAACAAGTCCCATGATTTTTTGGACGATTTTAGGGTTGAGATTTGGTACTCAAAGGACCTTTTGAAGTTGAAAACCAATTCTGCCAGAATGAAAAAGGCAGTGGACACTTGATTTTAAAATGGATTTAAGGGCTTTAAAACTTCATAATCTGAGGAAACTCAGAGAATGAAAGTTGTTCCAGACACCTTAAATAAGATTTTTGTAAAAGAATTTTCCATTTTGGAGATGATTTGAGGGACCAAAACCTTCTGAAAATCTCAGATGTGAAATCTGGATTTCCAGAGACTGATGAACTAACCTTTAAAAGATAATTTGAAAAAGGGAGTTTTACTCACGCAAAAAATAAAGTAAAAATATGTCTGGAAAGTTCTGGATGTTGGCTACAAAAAGAATTTTGTAGTCAACACCAAATTCCAAGTTTCTGTATGTCCAAAAAATTAGACCATGGACAAAGGTCTTAGAGAAAGGCTACTGGACAGCAACTTTCTCTTGAAGAAAAACATGATTTTAAAGGGGGTTTGGCATCCATGCTTGTCCCCATTTCCCTAGGCTTTGATTAGTGATCACTAAAAATTTTAGTGGTGATCTACTATATCAAGCCATCCTTGGGGTACATTAGGACTTTAAGCATTTCATTTGCTTGGGAAGGGGAATTTTATCCTTTGAAAGAAAGATTTTCTGTATGAAAATGATTTTTAGGGTTTTGAAAATGTGTTTGCAAGTAAGTAAATACACTTTGAAAGTAATGTTGATCCTTGTAGAGGATCATCCATGGAGATGAGAGAGATTTATGGTAGGGAGAGGGAGGTTATACCTATCTTCCCTTGTGTTTGTGTTTGAATGGATTCAAGGCTTGAATGTGTTTAGGGTTTGAATGTGTTTAGGGTTTGAATGTGTTTAGGGCTTTTGATTAGAGTTGGTCAAAGAGAAAACAAGTAGATAACAATTAAGTCCTCTATGTTTTCTCTCTAATCCTCCTCTTAAGGGGTGATTGAAGCTTGGGCTTGTGTATGAATGGGAGTGATTTGAGAGTATTTGGAGTGAGTGGGATTTGGGAAAGATTGAAGAGAAAATGGTGGCAATCTAAGGACTCCCACTGTTTTCTCTCTATTTTTCGCCAGAGTGCTGTTGCTGTGAGTGAATTGTCTTTTTTTTTTTTATTTCTGTGACTGAAGACCTCAATTTATAGCCCTCTGAAATTGCCATAGTCATCCGCGCGGACATGAGTGGAAGCGTGCACTGTTCATTAAATGCAGCTCCAGGCTTTGGACAGGAAGAATATTATTCAAAAATTCCAGCAGTTTGTGTTTTTCAGCTTGCCTAATTCGGATTTTTCCAATTTCTTTTCTTTTTTAAGATTCTTTTCTTGGTTTAACCTTAAATGGCAATCCCTAATCTACCCTTACTTTGTTAGAAATGTTAGGAATTGTTAGAAATGTTAAGAATGTTAAGACTTTCGTTAATTTTCTAACGAAAATGCTAACAACTCAAATTGGAGCACTTACAGTAGCCCCTCGGCGATGGCGCTTTCGAAGGAAGCGGGGTCGTCGATAAGAGTAAGGCTCCATATTTGACAGGATGATCAAGTGGTCGAGTGGCTGAACCTAGTGTAAGTACCCAAATCTGGCTCATGCCTTCCGGTTAATTTTTCCCGACAATTTCGGTAAGTTTTCCGGTAATTCCCCAGACCTTCCCAGCGTTCTGGAAACATTCCGGAACTGTTTTTTATTAAATAAGGGCTGAAGAGGATCCTTCCTAATTAAGAAACACGTTTTTCTTAATTAGGAAGGAGGGTTCTAGAATTTGCCACCTTGCATGGTTCTAGAATGCTGAGTCATTCAGGATAAGCCCGCACGGCCGCATTAGCTCATTGCTCTTAGCCGCACGGCTTCATTCACCTTATCCAGATTACCTATAAATAGAGGCCTTCTCTACCCATTTCAACACACACAATAGAGGCACAAAAATACACAATACACATATAAACACTCCCAAGACGTGAAGAATATTGGTGCAAGCTCAAGAAGGTGAAGAAGGAAGGCCAAGAAGTTACCTCCCTCCTCCTTGAAGACCCAAGACCAACCTCTCCTCCTAGCTCCTTTCGAAGAAGCAAAGGAAGCAATTGGTAACCTCGCACGCCCTAACCTTGCTTTTAATTGATATACTTGCTCATTGCATTCATATATCTTGCTTGGGACTTGGCATTTATTTATAAAGATCACATCTTTATCACCCCCTTTCCCTTTTGCATGCATTAAGACCTCATTTGTCATAAAAATGTAGTCTTTTTCATAAAGGTGCATCCTTTGCACCTAAAACCCCCATTTTCAAATAAAAATGTCATTTTTATGCATCATTTGCACATAAAAATCCAATCTTTTCAATAAAAATGCATCCTTTGCATTCAAAAACCTTTTCCAATGCATCATTTGCATAAAAATCCTATCTTTACGCATCACTTGCATAAAGATCATTTCTTTCAATCAAAAAGCATCATTTGCTAAAACCAAAAATGTCATCTTTTCATTAAAGAGTCATTTTTTTTATCATGCATTCCCCTTTCCCCCAACCTTGGAACGGACCGGTGTAAAAGATCCTATCTTTACATCGTTCCTTCCATTAAAGGTTCACGATTTCTTTGGAAAGGGATAACCTTGAACCCTATATCTCCGATTATCGCTTAAGAAAGAGTATGAAGCCTCTATACGAGCTCAACCGTCTTAAAGCGTAGGATTGATGGGCTAAGGACCCTCCTTTTCTAAAGAACCTCATCTTTGACCAAAAGAGAGTCATTCTCTCGATCACGCAAGTCCCGAGGGTCCCGAGGTTAAAATGCGATGATCACAAGTCATAAGATGAGGACGGGATCATAATCCCAAATACATAAAATTCCAAGGAATCCCGAGCGACAACCAACAAATGGTGTGTACGTCCTGAAGGCAACTTGGGCCATTCCCCCCTTTTTCTCAAACACATGCACACAAGAAAGCACGCAAGCAAGCACGATTACTGAAATCTTGGGAGACTTGCTCCGGCAAGGCACTTTGGGTGAACGCCAAACGTTCTTCCCAAGGGGTAACTTAACCTCCGAACCCAAGTAAAAACCTTTTTTTCAAAGTTTTGAGGTAATCAAAATGGCGTGGCGACTCCGTTTTTCAAATAACTCGGATGTCTTCAAACTCGCGTGAATCCAACAAAATTTGGGAACACATTCACAGTTTGGCGACTCCGCTGGGGAAAATCCCAAAGGAGAAAAGCTTTTATTTTCAAAACAAAAATCGATACTCGGTATATAGGTGGAAACCACTTACCCTTCCTGTACACTCCCTGACGTGGGAGTTGGGATAACCGGTGGTTTAACAATCCCACGTACCAGTATCCCTTTTCGAAAAAAAAAATTTGAAAAAAATAAAAGAAAGCTTTTCCCTTTGAGTGGGTTAGACTCCCATCGCCGATTTCATTAATCATGCTTGCTTTCTTTACCTTGCATTGCATCATTTGCATCTTGGAATTTGTGCATACTTTGAACGGGAAACAACCCGAAAAATAGCAAAAGGAGTGGAACCTGGAAAATTGATCCATGCAGTCGTACGACTCAATCCTCCTTGGATTCTGACCGGGCGACCTCAGTGGCAATTCCACCAGGAAAAATCATGGTTAATACGGCAGTCCTAGCGGCTTGGGGCTACTCGGCTCCATAGACTCAGGCCCAGGGCTCCCAGAAAATTTACGTGCTTATGTGTTGCATTTTCCCCGTCCCAAAAATTATTCCTTTAAAACACATTCTGAAAATCTCTGTTTTCACTCAAAAAGGAACATTTTTAGGAGACCGCACTCTACGCGCACCTGATATATCCTGTACACTTTGCACGCACGTCCTTCAAACCCGAGGGTGGTTCCATTGCGATCACGGACAGCCTTACGATGCTCCCGGGCGCGCACGGAATCATCCCAACCTCCCCATGGCAGCCAGTGTCGACCAATGCACAGTCCGTGTCACACGTTTCAAAAATCCGTGACTTTTGGTTGGTTTTTGGTCTAGTCCGTGTCATATAGCCCAATTGCATACCCACGTAAAGGTCAAGCCTTAGCTCATAACGGAAGCCAAGATTTTCGCTCAAGCGAAATTCTGCCGAAATTCCGACAAGGAAAATCGGTGGAATCTTGACTCCGACATTGACTATTGACCTTGACCCGCACGGAATGCGTAAGAGTCAAGACCGAGTCCTTGCCAAAAATCAAAAGATCTTTCGTTCAAGCGAAGCTCTGCCAAAATTCCGACAAGGAAAAATTGGCAAGATCTTGACCGGCATTGACTTCGATTCCGACCCACGCACCGTGTATGCAACGAAGTTCAATGTGACACCGTGTCATCCGGCTTTTTACCGCCCGACCCATGCCTATTATTCTCTCGGACATTACCGAAAGTCAGAAACCGTCATTCGCTCAAGCGAAACTATGCCAAAGATCCGTCAAGGGAGAGAGACGAGACTTTCCCGGTATTGCCTTGACTATAATCCGCATCGCTCGTGCGTTGAAAGGTCCTATGACCCGCTAGACCCGATAGGAGCGTTCTTTACTCTCGGTCGGTGGGATCCGCGTGCCCTATAGGACCCTCGCCCGGGGCTGTCCACCCTGGGAGGTCGAAATACGGGTGGAATACGAGGGCTTATAGACGTAGTGACGGAACCCACCGATCCGGGATCTAGAGTAGTTGTGAAAAAGAAGGGCGGAACCCCTTTTCCAACCAAATAGATATTAATAAAAGACAACATTTTAAGTAAACTTGAAGATTCTAATTTGCATATTGCCCGAGCCTTCAAACTCTAAACACCTACCCCGAGTCTAAACCTTTCCTATCCACTTTCCCTTGGCGAGAAAGAAGTGGGTGAGAACACCGGTCGGCGACTTGTTAGCGCGAGAATCCTCGAGACAGTTCGCGAGAATCCTCGGTTTCGAGAATCGAGAATGGCCGATTTGACAGAGAACGATCTTTGGTTTGGGTAACCGGATGGCTAAGGAAGAAGAGCTAGCCTATAACCAATGCCCTCCCCATCTTCATATAACCCATTGCAAAGACTGTCCCTTCTCGGTCTTCTCCAATACCCCAAGGCATTAGGGTCCCGACACCTCGCTTCCTCTGCATCCCCCACGGGACCTTTTTCCTCCTTTCGGCTTTGAGCCTACTTTGGAATCCCGAGTGCCGGTTTGACTTTTCCAATTTTGTCAACGCCTTTGTGAATTTGCCTACCTCTCGGACGGCTACGGTGAAGAGTCGGTCGGAAACGAGAATAGGAATGGATGGATTTACGGCGATGATGACAGTTCGATAAAAGGAATGGACTTGGAGCCAACGGAAGTGAAACCCGAAGGGCAAGATGAGGTAGAAAGCCACGAGACCTAGAATAGGGGATGAAATCACTTCAAAGTGTGTCTGCGGCCTATGCAAAGGCTCGGAGAAGGATGCTAGCTTAGATGAGGTAGTGTATGAGTCCTATATCCTAGAGTTCAATACTCCGTACAAGGACTTGGTAGGTGAATGGAGGAACTTGATCGAAGCTTTAGCCAAAGAGGGAAGTGGGCTCCGCCCCCGATCTGGAACATGTAAGCGTCGCCGAAGCCAAACTCTCATCGGGAAGGGTAGACTCTATCACGGTGTTAGTAGTCACTCCCGAAACTTGGTACGAAGAAGAATGTATGGATGCCTTGGAAAGAGTCCACGAGTTTAGAGGCGACCCAGTCCCCTTTATGTCCTACGATGATAATGATGTTTTCTGGTAATCCTAAGCCCGAGGAAGAGTCCGAGATACCCCTCATATGGCGTCAAGTATCCCGACACCTTTTGCCCTCATTGGTCATAAGAGCCAAGGCGAAAGTTCCCACGAGCTCTTGTAGTGACAACGATGAAGACACGGTCGAAGTGCGGAAGGGACAATAGAGGAGTGGTTAGCCCGAAGCCAAAAGCCCGAGAAAATCTCTCGACGGTAAGGAAAAGGAACCCGCCATGAGGTTTGACCCCTTGAAATCCTTATTGATGATGGAATTTCCCACTTGAGAAAATGTTTGGCCAACGTCAAAGATGCCGTCGAAGGTTGACCCCGGGGAAAGAAAGGACATGCTTGGCAGGTGATGAGGAATGTGATCCTACTCTGTTAAAGAAGTTGCTAGGTTCGGATGAGAAAGCCATTTGCCAAGCTCCAAACTCCGGAAGTGATAATTCTTGTTGCATGCGACTTTGAAAAGTTTGAATGAGGCGTGAAAGCTTTAAACGGAGAATGTGAAGTTGAAATCAGTAGGTCAAACTCGTAAAAGGTCAAAAAGCCGGTAACACAGGACCGAGATTCGGGAAGCCGCCTATGCTTCCGCGGCACCGTCAATCGAGATCAATCGAGAAATTGGCCATACGCCGGTAAGAATCCGCCTCGACTTTGAAAGAATTGTGAGAATCCTCTAGTAGGAATAATGACCAAGGAAAATCCAATGTCTATGTGATGACTCGATGCAGGCGGATGAATGTTGAGCGGCAAGGGTGACAAAAGAAGCGCCGTCTACGAGCCAAAACGAGATAAAAGACCTTATAAGCCGAGGGCGTAAAAGCCTCGACTCGATAAGGAGGATCCAGTCCTAACTCGGTTGAAGTGTACCCAAGCCAATATCTCCTTATGGTCCCTGTTGACCTCTTCATACCCTCATAAGTTGAAGCTAGAAGAAAGTTTGGCCAAGACCATGGTGCCCATAGACGTCACCCCGGATGAGGTCGTCCAAATGATTGGAAGCATACACTATGGAAATATCATTACCTTTCTTGACTTGGACTGCCAAAGTATGGGGCTAGCCATAATGAACCCCTTTACATCACAGTCCGGTTAGAAGAGCGTCGATTACCACGGGTATTAGTCGATGGAGGGTGCACGACGAATGTCTTGCCGGCTAAAATGATGGATTTATTGGATGCGAAGCCAACGGACTTAAAGCCTTCTAGTCGAGACTATTAAGGCCTATGACTCCACTTTGCACGATCGGTTTTGGGGATCGCCACTCTCAAGATGTGGTTCGGAAAAAAGGTCATGGACGTTGAATTTCAAGTTATTGATATTCCGATTTCATTTCTTGCCTTCTTTGGGACGGCCTTGGATCCACCGGATAAACGGGGTAGCCTACACTTTGCATCGGTGCGTCAAATTTCGGTCGAGTGATGGAACTATCACCACCATTTATGGAGACAGTGTCACGGTAGAAGGAACCAGCACTTTGGGGATATCCCGATATTGGAGATCAAGCACGATGATGAAGGGTTAGCATTGACCAGGATTCTCCGTAGCTTCTTCCAAGGCACAAGTGTGTTGCGTGACCTCACCACTACTTAGATAAAATCCCTCCTGCCATGAGAATGATGCGAAAAATGGGTTATCTTAGGGACTTGGATTGGGTAGAAGACTTCAAGGTCGTAACACCATCATTGATGTGAAGGAGCAGACTACCGAGATATGGCTTGGGGTACAAACCGAACTCTCGGGATGCCGGAAAAGCTAAAGGCACGAAAGGTGAAGGGATCCGGCTCCATCCTTACGATCTGTCTCGACCCATTACTTTACAAAAGGAGGGACACAATATGATGAAAGTGATCGCGAGATCTCCTTACGTAAAACCCTTCCGGAGAACCTTGAGAAAGTTAGGGAAAGCCGGCCAATCCCGTTCGAAGAATGTTCCTTGATTTGCCGAGATATCCACAGGGCTACCACTACCGTTCGAGAATGAGTACGTCTTCAAAGGAAATCCGGCCGGCGTCGAGAGTCGGCATCCGGGACAATGGACTTCTCCGCCTTTGAGTTAGCTCTTCCAAAGATCGCCGGATAGAAGGCTGCCGGCGGTGAAGACGATCGAGTGGGGTTTGCAAGAGTTGTTTGACGAAGAAGCACAAATCCCGGACTTGATTGACTTCGGTTCGGACGATGAGATAGTTGCCGTTATTGGAGACGATGGTGAAAGTCATTTTGATCCTCGCACTTTGGTGACTAAGACGAAATGCCATTGAAGAATTGGGAGACATTCTCGGGGCCGATAGCCGATCGACGGCAAATGATCACGGAGCTTGGATTGGTACCCGTCCTTCTCAACCCGGTCGTGTCAAACACCCTGTTGTCTATTCGGTCGAGTCAGAATCTTTGAATTCCGAGTCCTCGGAAGCCATCCGAAGGCCTCACGCCCGAGGATTATGAAAATGTAATCGATGTCATCTTTCCCCTTATTTTGAATGAAATGACAAATCTTTACGATTATCCTCTTATTGCCAACTTAACAAATGATAAATTAACTCGAAACTTAACAACGATTAATAATGAATCATTTGAACAAGATGCAAACACACTAAATGAACAATACATTAAAGAAATCTTTAAGCGAGGTTTCGAAAAAGAGAAAAACCGGGCCCAAGTTTGTCGAGGAGGTTTTGATAAGTCTGAACTTGGGTACTATTGAGGACCCTAAAGAGACACAGATTGGAAGCTTCTTCCGGGGGGTTGAAAGGGACAGATTGATCGAGCCGCTCGAGAGAATACGTCGACGTGTTTGCATGGTCATACAAGGATATGTCGGGGCTAGACAGGTTCGATAGTAGAGCACGAGAATCCCTCTAGCACCGAGATGCTAAGCCGATAAAGCGGCGAGAAAGATCAAGCCGGAATGGTCTCTACGGGTCAAGGATGAAATTGAGAAGCTACTGCGGGTAGGGTTCATCGTAGTCATTGAATACCCGACATGGTTGTCCAACATCGTGACCGTAACCAAGGCCAATGGGAAGGTGCGCTGCTGTGTGGATTTCCGGGATCTGAACAAGGCCAGCCCCAAAGACGACTACCCTCTGCCAAACATAGACATCCTGGTGGACTCCACTGCCAACTACGAAGTCAAATCCTTCGTTGATGGTTTTGCAGGCTACAACCAGATCAAGATGGTGTAAGTGCTCCAATTTGAGCTTGTTAGAATTTTCGTTAGAAAATTAACGAAAGTTATAACATATCTAACAATTCCTAACAATCCTAACCTTTCTAACAAAGTGAGGGTAAAATGGGCATTGTTATTTAAGGTTAAACCTCAAAAAGAATCTCAAAAAGCAAAACAAAAGAAGAAAACCAAAAATGGCAATGGCTGGAAACACAAAAACTGGCTGTTAATTTGAATTTTGAAAAGAAATATTCTTCTTGTCCAAAGCTGGAGCTGCATTTAATGAACAGTGCACGCTGAGGGATCCCATCCGCGCGGACATGATTGCAATTTCCAGAGGGCTATAAATTGAGACCTCCAGTCACAAAAATAAGGAGAAACAACACATTTTGCACCGAACCTCTGGCGAAATATAGAGAGAAAACAGTGAGAATTCACTTGAATTGTCACCATTTTCTCTCCAATCTTTCCCAACTCATACTCATCCACTCACTCTCATATTAAAGCCCTAAACACTCATACTCTCAAGCCAAACACTCAAGAACACAAGGAAGATTGGTAAACCCTCCTCTTCCTAACCCTAAATCTCATCCATGCATGCATCTTCAAACTACAAAATGTAGTTCTTTCATCTTCTTGCTCTAGATCTAAGAAGATCACCATGGAAGACCATCTCCATGGATGATCTTCTACAAAGATCAACATTATTTTCAAGTTCTCTTACTTTCTTGCAAAGAAAACTCATTTTCAAAACCCTAAAAACCATTTTCAAGCATAAAATCTCATTTTCAAAGGGTAAAATCCCCCTCCCCAAGCAAATGAAATGCTTAGTCCTAATGTACCCCAAGGATGGTTTGGTATAGTTGATTCACCACTAAAATGTCTAGTGATCACTAACCAAAACCTAGGGAAATGGGGACAAGCATGGATGCAAAACCCCCTTTAAAATCATATTCTCCTTCTTGAGAAGTTGCTGTCCAGTAGCAATTTTCTCAGACCTCAGTCCATGGTCTTAATTTTTGGACACAGATGAACTTGGAATTTGGTGTTGACTACAAAATACTTTTTGTAGCCAACATCCAGGGCTTTCCAGACATATTTTTACTTTATTTTTTGGGTGAGTAAAACTCCTCTTTTCAAATTTCCTTTCAGAGGCTAGTTCATCAGCTTCTGGGAATCCAGATCTCATATCTGAGGTTTCCAGAAGGTTTTGACCCCTCAAATCTTCTCCAAAATGAAAAATTCCTTCGCACAAACTTTATTCAAGGTGTCTAGAACAACTTTCATTCTCTGAGTTTATCCAGATTATGAAGTTTTAAGACCCTTGAATCTATTTCAAAATCAAAGGTCCACTGCCTTTTTCATTCTGGCAGAAATGGCTCTCAACTTCAAAAGGTCTTTTGAGTACCAAATCTCAACCCAAAAATCTTCCAAAAAATCATGGGATCAGTTTAAAGTCTTAAAAAGATATCCCAATTTTTACTTTTCTGAGTTTCAACTTATTTTGGCCAAAACACAAACACACACACACACAAATGATTTTCAGCTTGGAAGACTCGTTTTACGAGGCGCGTCGGGTGCACACTAACGTCCTTCCCGACGCGTAACATGACCTCCGAACCTAAAATCTCTGATCTCGGGCTTTTTTCAAAGTTTTGGCCCTCAAAATTAAAATGGCGTGGCGACTCCGTTTTCGTTGATTTTCTTTCAAACAAAAAAACGGGAAAATTTTCGGATAACACATTCATCACAGTGGCGACTCCGCTGGGGAATAAGCTTTTTTTAAAAAAAATGGTATTTGGTATATTGGTGGAAACCACTAAATTTCCCGTTATCGCCTCCTAACACGAGTCGGGGATAAATTGTTGTCTAACAATCCCACGTACCGGTATCACCATTTTCAAAAAAAAAAGAAGCTTTTGAGGGTCAAGCTTCCGTCCCGGCTTCGAAAATCATTTTTGTGTGTGTGTTGATTTTTGCACAGTTTTCATGTTGTTTTGGCCGCCTCGGAGAAAGTCAAAATTTTGACTGTCGGAATAATGTCCCTAACTGTCGGAATTTTCGTGCTTATGTGCTCATTAAAAATTTCAAAAAAAATTCAAAAAAAAAAGGATTTTCAAAAAAAAAAAGAAGATGAAAATTCTCAAAAAAAAAAAAATCATGCATCATATTTTTAAAACTCATAAAAAATCTCTATTTTACTCAGAAAAAGAATATAGACTGCTTGCACACTACGCGCACGTGACCGTACACGCACACTACGTCCTTAACAGGGAAATCCTTGTCGCGGTCCGTTTGGTCTTATTACGCCTCTCGGATGAGCACGGGACTACCCAAACATCCCATGGAGCCTAGTGTTGACCATGCACTTGTCCGTGACACACTTTGTCAGAGACCCGGTTGGTTTTTAGTACGAGTGCAGTGTCATGCCCTGTCCGTGTATAGACCTTTCCTTTCAAGCCTTTGTCGGCATACCGACTCAATATCTTTCGGGGTCCCTAATCGGTCGAAGTTACGCCGGTTTTCGCCGCGAGACTTTGACCGAGATATTGACCGGCGCCTTGACTTCGGCTCGGCGGCACAAATTATACACGGACTCCCGGCATTGACCGAGTCATCAAGGTTTAATGATTATTCCATGCCTAATTACGGCCTAATTGACAACAAATCAAGATCAATTGTGGACGCTTATCAGTCCAAATCATGCCGACTTTTCGTCGAGCCCTCGGACATGATCTTGACTTTTGACGTCAGCTTTGTCCGTAATTTACATCGAATGCTCGTTAAGACTCGATTACCCGCCGTACTTTTAGGATCGTTTTTCTTTCGGTCGGTGGGACCCGCTTGCCCTATAGGACCCTCGCCGGGGCCGTCCACCCCGGGAGGTCGAAATACGGGTGGAATACGAGGGGCTTATAGACGTAGTGACGGGGCCCACCGATCCAGAATCGAGTAGCTTGCGAAAAGAAGAGCAATCTTTTCCAACCGATTAGGTTAATAAAACATGTTTTAAGTAAACGTGAACAAATAACTGCATGTTGCATGAGCCTAAAGCCCAAACACCTACCCTCCTTCCATTCCCGCACATCGAACCTTCATGTCCTTTCCCCAGACTCCGCACAAAGCTTGGTTTCGGGCACCGGGTCATCGTCTGATCAGTTGGGAAGAGTCAAGCGCATCGTCGCCTTCACCGTTTGTTCCGACTCCGGTTTCGAGAATGTCTCGCATCGCCTGCAGAATGATGGGGATATCGTTGCTCCGTCCTCCAAAATCCCTCGGACAGGACCGTGTGGATCCAGGTTGGTAGAACAGATGAGACTTCGACATGAGGCTCAAATTGATGACCTCTCTTGGGGTTATGCTTAAGTCATGGGTTGACTATCAATCTCAACTCCGATGGCACTTTTACCGCAAAGAAGGAAGAGGGTTCTCCTCCTCTTCTTAATAATCCCGGATACATCAAGATGCTACCCCAAGATTCTTATGTTTCCACCGCCGGGACTCCTACCCGCCGACTTACAGGGCAAGCTGGCCCCCAAACAAAGATCGGGGACGAAAGAGTTCGGTATACCGTCGGTTGTCCCCTCTCAAAGTGATGATCCCACAAATATCGGCTGAGTGATTAAAATCGTGGGAGCAGTTGAAGAAATATGGTCAGCCATCAAAGCCCACGGAAGAACGCCGCAACGGACGAGGGCTGGATGGAAGAGGCCACACGCCACTTCGGGACCTTAACAATATCCCAACCGACTGGGCTACCACGAAGGACAAACATGTGCCCGTTCCCGGGACCTCAATATCTCTCATTATCCGGCAGAGTCCAATCACTCGCTACCGCATGAGCCCAAGCAGCATCCCACCTGACCGGTTCCACTCAAAGTCATTCCAAAGACCGCCAACCCGAGGTCCCAAATCCGCCACCACCTGTAGAACACATTTGGTGGGATATTTGTGACTGTCCCGATTGCCTTGAAAGGGACTATCAGACCTGGATACACGAGGACCGTCCTCCTAAGAAAAAGAAAATTTCCTCCCCAAAGAAAATTGAAGGAGAGATTCGAGGCCGGTGATAACAGTGTGGGAACGCTGGGGAGCCATCTCGAGGATTTGATTATTATGTACTCTACTCCGGTCAGTCTTCCCCAAAGCAAAAAGGGGTAAAAGAGCGAGAAAACCCTTGCCAACGATGCATTGAGACTTTCGGATACCGAACATCGTTGCACGTAAGTCCAACCCCCCTGGGTCGCCCAAGGTTCGGCCTTTGTCCAGCTTCCCGAGTATACACCGACGAAGAAAAACCGACGCCGATCGCACCCCCACTCAATCAACATGTTGACCGGAGATGTCAACCGTCACAAAAGGCATCGGTATAACCCGTGGGCTTCGGCAAAGGCTCTACCTCGCAAGAAAAAGGCGCGAGCGACGGGTTTAATGACTCTCTATCCCGAGACAAGGACCAAATCTATGATCCTCACCTATATGGGAGTATGATCACCTTCTCGCGATGAAGATTTGCCAAGAGATGTCTCCCAACACAATGAAGCTTTGTACATCACTATTCGGCTCAACACCATGTCACTCCCTGGGTATTAGTGGACAATGGATCATCGGTAAACGTCCTTCCCTCGGCATGATGAGGGCCCTCCGCATAAATGAAAGGCGCGTGATCCCATCTACCCGGATCAAAGCCTACGACGGTTCGTCTCGTCCCATTCTGGGACGGTGACTCTGGAACTCGGTACGAAACCCCAAATGGTGCCCGCAAAGTTCCATGTAATGGATATCCCCTCGAGTTCACAAACTCTACTAGTGGCGCCCTTGGTTGCATCACATGAAAGCCATAGCCTCCACTCTCCACCAATGCGTCAAATTCATCAACCGGCAGGGAGACCTTGAAGTCATAAGGGGTGACAGTTTCCTCATAGGGAGCAGAAGAGTGAAACAATAGCCAAGAACGCCCACAAGTCAAACACCGGGCTACATCCTTCAAGAGGCAAGTCTCGCCAAAGATCCTTTGGAATCCAAATGATGCCAACTATGTCGACACACTCAAGCGAGCAGACTCCGAAGAAGTTCGATTCATCAAATTTAATTGCTATTTCCAACACTTGGAGGCGTCTTGGAAGGAAACGCTGAACACCGCCATGATACGGGCACACAAGTCCCCGGCCCTCAATCACAGATTTGTCGGATTCTGCAAACCCATTCTATGGCCTCGCCGGGCGAGGAGATTTTCATGATAAAAGTCGGCAAACACCGACAGACTCGGCTCGAATCTATGAACGTCGTGTGGGACGTCCTCCTTGGCCGAACTACCCGCCGAGCCTTTCCGCTCGAGTATGGGACATGAGATTTTTCTAGCGGCTCACCGAGACGCAACACGTCCTTACATCCGGGATTGAGCGGTCGGATTGGGACGAAACGGAAATCCCTGAGATTGAGGAAGATCCCTACATCCACATGCTCGGCTTCCGGACGCCAAACACAATTGATTCTGTTCGAGACAAAGAGATGATAGCAACGACCGAAGAGGGAGCACGTAGATCACGCCTTTCCCGGGTTGTGAAGCCACCGCCGATGCCGCTAAAGAATTGGGAAACTCTCTCGGGCCCGTCCGCGACCAAAGAGGAAATGATCACCAAGCTTGGATTGGTCCCCCGTCCTTTCGTGTCAACCTCAGTAAAGTCCTCCGAGTCTCTCATTGTTGAGTTCGAGTCTCTCGAGTCGTCCGATGGCCTTACGCTGAAGACTACGAGTCCGTAGCGAACATTGCATTCCCTTCGTCTTCAATGAAATGATGAACCTTTCGAGTATCCCTTAATTGCCGCTTTAACTAATGATGAATTAACTAATAATCTAAAAACAGTTAATAACGATTCACTAGATGAAGAGGCAGACACATTAAATGAACAATATATCAAAGAAATCTTTAAGCAGGTTGTCCGGAAAGAGGAAAATCGAGCCCAAGCTGCCGAAGAGATTTTGACAAGTGTGAATCTGGGAACTGCGGAAGAGCCTAAAGAGACGCAGACTTGTGATTTCTTCGAAGGAATTGGAAAGGATGCTCTGCAAAGTCCTACAAAATCCTCAATTCAAAGAAAGCTGCCCTCTTCATCAAAGAAAACATCATGTGCGTATACGGGTTGCCGTAGAAATCATCTCGTATAATGGATCCCACTTCGAAGGGGAATGTGACAAGCCGGAGTTCTTGGCGCGAATTCCGAATAACCCGTCACAAGTCATCTCCCTACAGCCCCAAACCAACGGAGCCGTCGAGGCAAAGAAACAAGACTCGGAAAATATCATCCGGAAAATGGCCGTCCAAGGCGTAGATTGGCCCGAGAAGTTACACTCGGCGCTCGGGCTACGTAACACGCCGAACGGCAACTGGGGAAACACCGTTTGCCCTCACATACGGAATGGAAGCCGTACTCCCAATCGAGCTAGAGATCCCCTCGCTCCGTATACCGCCGGAAAGCCGATCAACGAGGCCGAATGGCTCCAGAGTCGCCATGACGAATTGGCCCTACTAGATGAACGCCGACTGAAGGCCATGGAACACATCCGAGCCTACCAGGGAAGAATGGCTAGAGCCTTCGACAAGAAAGTAAAGCATCGGGAGATCCGAGAAGGGGATCTCGTTTAAAAGAAAAGCCCTGGCCCGTATCAACCCCTCGGCAAATGGGAGCCTCAGTATGGGTCGGGCCATATGTCGTCCGTAAGATCTTCTCCGGAGGAGCCATGCAACTTGCGTGCACTCGACGGGAATCCCTTTCAGTACACCCAAATGAATGGTGACAAGCCGCGCGTATACTACGCGTAAAAAAAAAAAAAAAAGAGTGCTAAAAGAGTAACACCCAACTAGGTTAGAAACCCGAAAAGGGCGGCCTAGGTAAAAAACGGGGTTGCACCAAAAAAAAAAAAAAAAACAAAAAAAAAAAAAAAAAAAAAAAAAGAGTGCTAAAAGAGTAACACCCAACTAGGTTGAAAAAAAAAAAACCGAGAAGGGCGGCCTGTAAAAGACAGGTTGCACCAAAAAAAAAAAAAAACAAAAAAAAAAGAGTTCACCAAAGTTGAACTACGAAGACCCGAGCTCCTCAAAATGAGGGGAACGTAGGCGGCCGGAAACGGTTCGGTCTAAAGCACAAATAAAAGCCATACTTTGGCATCAATACAATTGATCGACCATGAAAGCGTCTCGAAAACTCTAAAGCAATTCAAATATTCATTACGAGTTAAATGCTCTTTGATGAGTCTAAGCCCGATTCACTCCTACAACCGGTAACCCGCTAAAGGAAAACTAAGATACATAATCAAACTAATGTGTCCGCTATGGCAAGAAAGGGATACTCGGAAAACTCGTAATCACTCCAAGCCACTGCATCGGCTTCTCCCTCTTCTTCCCCTTCGAGTCTTCTTTTTCCGAACAGAAAATGTCGGCTGTTCCTCCTACCAAGCTCGTATAGGGACAGGGTCTATCAAACCAGCCTCCGTCGTGGCCTTAGTAGCCCTAGCGTCATCCCTCATCTCCCGTAGCCTAGCCGGTAGCATAGGAGCCCTCCTCTCCCCGTCTCTGACGTAAGCCTCATAATCGGCCACGCCGTCTCCGCTCCTATCACGAGGATTGGCCCTCTCGCCTCTCCTCCTCTCGTAAATGCCAGTCCTCCGCACCCACAATGGCCTCACGCCGTCCGAAATTAGCCACCTCGAGTCTCTCCTGCATGCCTCTCATACCAATCCAGTACCAAGTGGTCAGAACACCGGTCTCTGACGCTCGAGAATGACCCGAGGAGGAAAGGCATCATACCTCCATGCTCGGGAAAGAAATGGAAACACCGAGGATCATCCATAGAAACAGGAGCCACCACCCCGGTGGCTATATCATCAAAACCCTCCAAGGGAACCCGCTCCAGGCCAAATTGTCTCGTAACTAAAGCCGAATACGAAGCTAGACCGAGAAAGCCCCTAAGCATAACCACGGAGACCCATCCCGAAGCACTCTTCGAGTCTCCACCCGCCAACGAGGCACCGACCATCCGATATCTTCGGGCCCGCGACCTCTGCCATCCAACGCTCCCACGAGCCCCGATCATCAAAATCTACATCAACACCTCTCCCGGCAAAAGTCCAAGGCCCGATCATATCGTAGATTTCCCGAAGAACCCCCAAACGCTCCATCAACCATGTGGTCAAGAGAAACGGGCTGCCCCCGTGCATATACCGCCTTCCGGTAGCTAATCTGTCGAGAGCATGAAAAGTCTCCCCTTAATCAAAGGAACGACATCTCGCCTGTGCGACAGTGAACGACAACATCCAGCAAAGACCGATGGCAGATCCCGAAGGAATAGACCATGAACAGGGTGCCAAACATACAAAGTGAAAAGGCATCCCAATAGGCATCATCCACCAAACCTAGGCCCCTAAATCTGTCGGGAAGACCGGAAATATCGAAATGATCGGGACCGCGGATCATACCTTGCGCTTCCTCCGGGGAAAGATGAAAGAGGACGCACAATCTGTCAGCAAAAGAAGCCCCTCCGGGCAAGGGAACCGCTATCTCTTCCACCTCCGGACCTCCAAGCAAGGCCCGAAATTCTTCGACACTAACAATCTCGTTGAAGGAAAGGCAAAAGACATGCCTTCTAGTATCCCAAAATGATGAAGAAGCTCTCAAAAGGTCGTAGTCCGGAACCAATTCATTGAGAGACCATAAGCACCTCACCTTGTACCTTTCTTCAAAGAAGGACCTCCTCTCATGCATGATCTCCCGGGACCAATCCTTGAACTTGTTGAAGAAGGACATTTGGGATTCTTGGGACAATTTTGATGGAGCTTTTCTAAAGTTTTCCATGGTTTTTCTCTCTTTCTCCCCGAAAATGGCTGTTTGGACTGGAGGTTGAAGAGGATATTTGAATTTGAAATAAAGCAAGACCAGGTCTAAACCAAAATTAAAGGACAAAGGTCGATTCTCCGTCCTATCCGCGCGGATGAGTCTCGCTAAAAAAAAAAAATCTTTGCAACAAGTCCAAGAGTGCTACACCAAAAGAGGAATATTCCGTCCCGGTTGCTCGAAACCTGTGCAAAAAAAAAACTCCCCAAACCAGTCCATATACCAAACACCCTTGCAAAAAAAAAAACAAGGCTCATGCAACACTGCATTCATACTGCATTGCATTCACATAAATAAAATCCAAAATTATTACATTCCAAAAAAAAAGAGTGTGCATAAAAAAAAAACAAACAAACATAAATAAAATCCTAAATTATTACATCCCAAAGAAAAAAAATGTACATAAGCTGTACAAATCTAAATCTCAATCTCAAATCTCAATCAAAAATCAATCGGAGTCTCCAGCGCCCGATGTCCGCCCGCCCTCTTGCGACTCGGCCCGCCTCCTCAGAGCCCCGAAAATCTCGGGCTCGAATCGTCCCTCGTCTCCGTAAAGAGGCTCATCAGACCAATCCGGCAAGACGCTCCGATAAAAAGGGCAAGCCGAGATCTCGCGAAAAAAAATCGTATCCAAAGGTGAAGGCGTCGGACTCTGGACGTACGAAGACGACCCGCCATGCCGCCATACGTGTCCTCGCCCGTGTGGATCCCCGAGAATGACGTGATCCGAAGGCACTGCGCGGGGATCAAGGAGAGGAGACAGAGGAGTCTCTGAAGAA
Organism: Adenophora triphylla var. japonica; assembly: GCA_022495995.1. NCBI lineage: Eukaryota > Viridiplantae > Streptophyta > Magnoliopsida > Asterales > Campanulaceae > Adenophora > Adenophora triphylla. The sequence continues at coordinate 506,436 of JAFEMH010000184.1, forward strand.
GTCTCTGAGCGAATAGGGGAAGCCTCCCGTCTCGACAGCGCCGGCCGTGGCCACCTCGCTCTAGCTCGAGGAGCCCCGCAAGCGACCATCCTCCTGATGAATCTCTTGGCCCCGATCACTTGCTTCGTCAGCTTCTCGACGACCACCTCCGAAAACTGCACAAAAGCAAAAGCGTCAAAAGAGGGAAGTGATGCTAAAGATGATGAAACAAAAGAAAGAAAAGAAGGGGAAAAGGTGAGGCCATACCTTCATACCCGGACGAGGCCGGAAAGCTCGTGGAAGTCGCTCGGGCTGAGGGATCTGCAACCTCAATCGGACCCCATCCTGGATATAGGAAAAATACGTCCGAGGGTACCGCGGGATCCCAAGCCCCTCCCTATCCAGACCCGAGGCGTCCTCGCCTCCTCAAGACGAATGTCGCATATGGCTCAATCGCCACGAAATCCGAGGACCGCCGGCCGGCTCGGTAATCATCCCAGTCACGGACCGATCGCTCGGTGCATCATATCGGCGGGAGGCTCCACCGGTGTCCTCAAAGGCGATCACGCCATGCCGGCGCGTCACCCTCTCTCCTGCATAATATGCATCGCAGTCGACCTCTCAAAATCCTCCGCCGCACAAACCCGATCTGCGCCCCTTCACCAACCGCGCCACCTCAAAGCGATCCTGTGGGAAGAATATCATCCCCTCATCCGTCTCGGCCTCCGTCAAAGGAAGGCAATCCGCGTACTCCGAGAGTCGTACGCCCCGGAGCTTATCTTCTCCCGACATGCTTGGACCAAGACCGCATGGCCGGATACGCCCGACGTACTCCGCCGGCCGCCGCCACATCGTGACGTGAAAACTCCAACGCCCATACCGCGAAAGGTAAAAATCCAATCAATCCAAAGGCAAAAGAAAAGTGCGTGCTCAAAAAAAGAGGAAAAGCAAAAAGAGAGCTTATACCTCCAGGGCAAACTCAAAGCAAGATAAAGAGCTTACAGCCTTCCTACTGCATCTATCGAGAGCAAAGTAAAGCTCGCCACTCGGCCTCTCCCCACGAGACATCTCCGCCGTCTCCATGTCCTCCAAGGACCTCAACAAGGCAAAGACTCGCCGTCCTCAAAGATGCCCAAAGAAGGTGCTCGAAAAGGCAAACCACAAGAAGGCCCCCGGCAACTGACGGCGCCTATCCTCTCCTCCCCAGCCTCGTAGCTCGCTATGGTCTCCACGATCTTACCGTAGACCGCGGCATACTCCATCCCCATCCCCTTTTTGGGAATAGGGAAAATCCCGTAAGAGCTCGCAGACGCATCGCCGTAGCCATCCCGCCACTCAATGCCGCGTCCATTAAAGGACAAACCCGTGATCGCAAAGATAGTCGGGAGGGGCGTAACCGTAGCCTCGCCCCGTAAGAAGTGGAAGGTGCGGGTCGCGTCCCACCAATGCCGCGCCGTAGCAAACATCAAGCCCTTGCTCTTAGGGAACTTGACCAGCCCCTCAAGCACTCGACAAACTCCCAAAGCCCCGTCTCGACAACGATCTGTCTCGGACTCGGCAAGGCTCCTCGGCCCGCATTCGGAAGCCGGTCCCACAAGTCAATCACGGACTCCACCGATCCTCGAGTCTTCATTTTGTTCAGCTGCTCCGTCACAAAACGGTTTCCGCCCTGCAAAAAAAAAAAGGAGAGAGAAGATGTCAAAAAAAAATTTGCATTTGCATTTAAAAAAAAAAAGCATACACATGCATTAAAAAAAAAAATTTCGACAAAGATAACAAAGATACAATGAGCATAGCCCCATTTTTCTCGCATAAAAGAAAACGGTTTTCGGCAAAGAAGTCCTAATGCATTCATCAAAAAAAAAAGATGCATTCCTACGGAAGTAAAAACTCCGTCCCATTTTCATAAAATAACATGCATATCATCCATCTTACATGCAACGGGAGGAAAAATCCGTCCCACTTTTCAAAAAAAAAAAAATCCTAAACATACATACATCTCATATTGGCAAAATGCCCATTCTTTCCAAACAAAATGCATGCATTGCATCATTCATCAATATCAATATTCAATTTCAAAAAAAAAAAAATTTCAAAAATCACCTAAAATTCAAATTTCAAACAAGAAATCAACAAAGGGATCAAAGGGTTTCAAAGTATACCGTTCGGAGATTCGAATCCGAAGCCCAATGTTGCCAAGCATCGGGGTAATGCTCTTCCGCAACCGATTGCGAAAGATTGTAATGCCTCCTCATCCGGACGAGCTCCAATCGCCTCTCCGCTACCGGGCCACGTCCTTGGCCTTGAAAAGCGCCTTCCCCGTGTTCCATTGCTCAAAAAATCGAAGAAATCGGAAGAATTTTGAAGCTTAAATGGCCAACAATGGCGGATTCGCGAGCCTCTCTCTCTTTCTCTGCGTTCAAAATTGAAAAAAACTGAATGGGGAAGAGAAAGGGCGTTGGCCTCTTTAATACCCCCGATTTTCGTGTCCTCTCCGCGCGGACAGATTGCGAGGGTCAAATGACCCTTTTGCCCCTTAAAATTCCAGGACTCTCGCAATTCACCCCAACTTGACAAGAGTTAACAAAGTTAACCAAAGTCAGCCCCTCGTCAAGAAAATTACCCCGGCGGCAAGAAACGTAAGACCGAGTGCCCCGAGAAAGATAACAGATCCCAGATCTTTCATCAAAATCTTCCCGGGCAAGAAACGTAAGACCGAGTGCCCCGAGAAGGATAACGAAATCTCAGATCTTTCATCAAAATCATCCCCCTAGCCAAACGTAAGACCGAGTGCCCCGAGAAAGATAACGAGATCCCGTATCTTTCATCAAAATTACCCCTAGCCAAACGTAAGACCGAGTGCCCCGAGAAAGATAACGAGATCCCGTATCTTTCATCAAAATTACCCCTAGCCAAACGTAAGACCGAGTGCCCCGAGAAAGATAACGGATCCCGTATCTTTCATCAAAATCAAACGGCAGTCAAACGTAAGACCGATTTCCTCGAGAAAGATAACGAGATCCCGTATCTTTCATCAAAATCTTCCCCGGCAGTCAAACGTAAGACCGATTTCCTCGAAAAAGATAACGAGATCCCGTATCTTTCATCAAAAATCAATCTACGGCAGTCAAACGTAAGACCGATCTCCCTGAGAAAGATAACGAGATCCCGTATCTTTCATCAAAATCTTCCCTAAGCAGAAACGTAAGACCGAGTGCCCCGAGAAAGATAACAGATCCCGTATCTTTCATCAAAATCTTCCCCGGCAGTAAAACGTAAGACCGAGTGCCCCGAGAAGGATAACGAAATCTCGTATCTTTCATCAAAATCATCCCCCGGCAGTCAAACGTAAGACCGAGTGCCCCGAGAAAGATAACGAGATCCCGTATCTTTCATCAAAATTACCCCTAAGCAGCCAAACGTAAGACCGAGTGCCCCGAGAAAGATAACGAGATCCCGTATCTTTCATCAAAATCTTCCCTAAGCCAAACGTAAGACCGAGTGCCCCGAGAAAGATAACGGATCCCGTATCTTTCATCAAAATTACCCCTAGCCAAACGTAAGACCGAGTGCCCCGAGAAAGATAACGAGATCCCGTATCTTTCATCAAAATTACCCCCGGCAGTCAAACGTAAGACCGAGTGCCCCGAGAAAGATAACGGATCCCGTATCTTTCATCAAAATCTTCCCCGGCAGTCAAACGTAAGACCGATATCCTCGAGAAAGATAACGGATCCCGTATCTTTCATCAAAATCTCCTCCGGCAGTCAAACGTAAGACCGAGTGCCCCGAGAAAGATAACGAGATCCCGTATCTTTCATCAAAATTACCCCTAAATAAAAGTAAGACCGAGTGCCCCGAGAAAGATAACGGATCTTGTATCTTTCATCAAAATCCTTCCCGGCAGTCAAACGTAAGACCGAGTGCCCCGAGAAAGATAACGGATCCCGTATCTTTCATCAAAATCATTCCCGGCAGTCAAACGTAAGACCGATCTCCTCGAGAAAGATAACGGATCCCGTATCTTTCATCAAAATCTTCCTCTAGCCAAACGTAAGACCGATCTCCTCGAGAAAGATAACGGATCCCGTATCTTTCATCAAAATCTTCCAATGGCAGTCAAACGTAAGACCGAGTGCCCCGAGAAAGATAACGAGATCCCGTATCTTTCATCAAAATCCTTCCCTAAGCAAAGAAACGTAAGACCGATTTCCCCGAGAAAGATAACGAGATCCCGTATCTTTCATCAAAATCATCCAACTAGCCAAACGTAAGACCAATTCCCCGAATACGTCCGATTTTCCCTGCACGAATACGTTCCGATTTTCCCTGCACGAATGCGTCCGATTTTCCCAGAAAGGCTAACGAAATCCCCAAAGAAAGTTAACGGAATCCCAAAAGCCAACGGAATCTCGAGTAGTACTCGAACTACGAAAGTGGCTTGATTCCCACTAGGGATACGTAGGTAGCCTATCATTAGGTCCAAATTTCTCGACCAAAACGGTCACCCTCTCCTTCGGCAGCAGACAAAGTCCACCGAAAGGCCACCATCATTAAGGTCCGAGGCGCCTAAAAAGCCATCATCATCAAGGTTCGAGGCACCTAAAACGCCATCTCCAAGGTTCGAGGCACCTAAAATGCCATCTCCAAGATTCGAGGCACCTAAAACGCCATCACCAAGGTTCGAGGCACCTAAAATGCCATCTCCAAGGTTCGAGGCACCTAAAACGCCATCACCAAGGTTCGAGACACCTAAAACGCCATCACTAGGAAAGCGATAAATCGCAATCATCCCCAGCAGAGACCGAAAATGGTCATTCCTATCCCCAGCAGAAATGGATAGCCATCGACCGAAAATGGTCATCTCTTATCCCCAAGCAGAAGTTTCTTTCCAAAGAACCGACCGTAGAACTCGCTCATCAGTTCGAGGCACCTAAAACGCCATCATCTCCAGGGTCAAAGACCCGAACTACGATCGGCTTCGATTCCCATCTCGGGATACGTAGGTAGCCTATCGCTAGGTTCCAGCCACCCGATCACTCGATCATCCTGCCAAATATGGAGCCTTACTCTTATCGACGACCCCGCTTCCTTCGAAAGCGCCGTCGCCGAGGGGCTACTGTAAGTGCTCCAATTTGAGCTTGTTAGAATTTTCGTTAGAAAATTAACGAAAGTTATAACATATCTAACAATTCCTAACAATCCTAACCTTTCTAACAAAGTGAGGGTAAAATGGACATTGTTATTTAAGGTTAAACCTCAAAAAGAATCTCAAAAAGCAAAACAAAAGAAGAAAACCAAAAATGGCAATGGCTGGAAACACAAAAACTGGCTGTTAATTTGAATTTTGAAAAGAAATATTCTTCTTGTCCAAAGCTGGAGCTGCATTTAATGAACAGTGCACGCTGAGGGATCCCATCCGCGCGGACATGATTGCAATTTCCAGAGGGCTATAAATTGAGCCCTCCAATACAAAAATAAGGAGGAACAAACACATTTTGCACCGAACCTCCGGCGAAATATAGAGAGAAAACAAATGAGAATTCACTTGAATTGTCACCATTTTCTCTCCAATCTTTCCCAACTCATACTCATCCACTCACTCTCATATTAAAGCCCTAAACACTCATACTCTCAAGCCAAACACTCAAGAACACAAGGAAGATTGGTAAACCCTCCTCTTCCTAACCCTAAATCTCATCCATGCATGCATCTTCAAACTACAAAATGTAGTTCTTTCATCTTCTTGCTCTAGATCTAAGAAGATCACCATGGAAGACCATCTTCCATGGATGATCTTCTACAAAGATCAACATTATTTTCAAGTTCTCTTACTTTCTTGCAAAGAAAACTCATTTTCAAAACCCTAAAAACCATTTTCAAGCATAAAATCTCATTTTCAAAGGGTAAAATCCCCTCCCCAAGCAAATGAAATGCTTAGTCCTAATGTACCCCAAGGATGGTTTGGTATAGTTGATTCACCACTAAAATGTCTAGTGATCACTAACCAAAACCTAGGGAAATGGGGACAAGCATGGATGCAAACCCCCTTTAAAATCATATTCTCCTTCTTGAGAAGTTGCTGTCCAGTAGCAATTTTCTCAGACCTCAGTCCATGGTCTTAATTTTTGGACACAGATGAACTTGGAATTTGGTGTTGACTACAAAATACTTTTTGTAGCCAACATCCAGGGCTTTCCAGACATATTTTTACTTTATTTTTTGGGTGAGTAAAACTCCTCTTTTCAAATTTCCTTTCAGAGGCTAGTTCATCAGCTTCTGGGAATCCAGATCTCATATCTGAGGTTTCCAGAAGGTTTTGACCCCTCAAATCTTCTCCAAAATGGAAAATTCCTTCTCACAAACTTTATTTAAGGTGTCTAGAACAACTTTCATTCTCTGAGTTTATCCAGATTATGAAGTTTTAAGACCCTTGAATCCATTTCAAAATCAAAGGTCCACTGCCTTTTTCATTCTGGCAGAAATGGCTCTCAACTTCAAAAGGTCTTTTGAGTACCAAATCTCAACCCAAAAATCTTCCAAAAAATCATGGGATCAGTTTAAAGTCTTAAAAAGATATCCCAATTTTTACTTTTCTGAGTTTCAACTTATTTTGGCCAAAACACACACACACACACACTCACAAATGATTTTCAGCTTGGAAGACTCGTTTTACGAGGCGCGTCGGGTGCACACTAACGTCCTTCCCGACGCGTAACATGACCTCCGAACCTAAAATCTCTGATCTCGGGCTTTTTTCAAAGTTTTGGCCCTCAAAATTAAAATGGCGTGGCGACTCCGTTTTCGTTGATTTTCTTTCAAACAAAAAAACGGGAAAATTTTCGGATAACACATTCATCACAGATGGCCGAGGAAGACCAAGAAAAGACAGCCTTCATCACACCATGGGGAACCTACTATTATACAGTAATGTCATTCGGGCTCAAGAATGCCGGGGCTACTTACCAAAGGGCAGCGACCGCGCTTTTTCATGACATGATCCACAAGGAGATTGAGGTCTACGTAGATGATATGATAATCCACTCCAAAGGAGAGGGTGGGCAAAAGACTTTGTTGACTCTACGAAAATTCTTTGAGAGGTTGAGACAAAGATTCCATGAGACTAAACCCCGCCAAATGCACCTTCGGAGTGACAAGGGGAAAAGTGCTTGGGTATATGGTCACAGCAGCGAGGTATAGAAGTTGACCCCGAAAGATCAAAGCCATCATGGGTATGAGGCCACCTCAAACCTGCATGTAAGTCAAGAGCTTCATGGGTAAATTGCAAGACATCAGCCCATTTCACAATCGCCTGACCACTATGTGCGAGCCCATCTTCAAGCTCATGAAGAAGAATGTGGACACGTAATGGACCGAAGAATGCCAAGATGCCTTTGACCGCATCAAGGCATACTTAGTACATCCCCCGGCACTATGCCCCCACATAGACGTAAGCCTCTTCTCGCTTCTATCTCACCGTCGCGTACACGGCAAGCTTGGAGCTATGCCGGCCCAAGAGAAGAAAGACTCTCGGGTAGAAAACGCCATTTACTTTGTTAGCCTGAAGCTACAGGGAGTGAGCTCAATTACTCAAAGATGTGAAAAGACTGTGCAGGATCGGTCCGGGTAGTCGGCAAGTTAAAGCATTATATGCAAGCCCACCCCGTGAATTTGGTCTCGAAAATGGACCCCATCAAGTACATCTTTGACAAGCCTTCCCTCTCGATGCGTTTAGCGAAGTGGTCCTTCTTCTTGGCGTAATACGACATCAACTATGTGACCGTAAAGGCCATCAAGGGTCAAGCATTGTCGATCACCCGGCGAACTTCCCGAATGAAGACAGAGGGCCCGAACCCCAATTCCTGCATGAAGGGATCTTTGCCGTTGAGCTCGAGAATAGATGGCAATTGTTCTTTGACTGAGTCGCTAACAAAAGAGGAAATGGTGTAGGAATGCTATTGGTCGATCCAAAAGATGAGCATACCCCCATAGCCCTCAAGTTGAACTTTCCCGCCACGAACAATGTCGCCGAGTATGAAGCCTCGCATTGCTGGGTTCGAGGCCGCCTTAGAAAGAAATGTCAAGGAGCTCGAAGTTTACGAGACTCAGCCTGATCATCAACCAAGTCTCCAACAAGTGGAAGACTCGTGGACCCTAATCTCGCAACGGTATCATGCCCATATGGAGGAGTTAATCGGATGCTTCGTAGAAGTGACTTTCCTCTACTTGCCGAGGGAAAAGAACAGATTCGGGCAGATGCCCTAGCTACTCTAGCCTCATTGGTATAGATCCCCGAGGGAAAAGCCATAAAGCCCTTCAGAGTGGGTAGAAGAGAAGCCCCACCTTTCCGTTGTGAAGTGGACACTGGGACCCGAGCCTATAAAGGAACCTTGGTACAATCGTATTTACCAATTCCTCAAAGACGGAGAGTCGCTTTCGTGAGACGAAGAAGGTAGACCAAAAGAAGGAGTCGAGCATAAAGCTTGCGAGCCCCTGAAAAGGTTGGCCTCCCATTATGTCATCCTAGGAGGCAACCCGTACAAGAAGCGGTATCAAGGACTCGCTCCTCTTATGTGTCACTCAAGAAAGAGCTGCAGAGTTGATGACCGAAGTCCACAATGGTCCTTGCGGTCCTCACATGAATGCCGAGCCCCGATGCAAGTGATCCTCAAAATGGGTTACTACCGGATCTCCATGGAGACAGATCAAGCGTCCAAAGCATGTCCGAACCTCGCGACAAGTGCCGCGGTTTGCCAACCTCAACCATCTCCCACCTCATGACCTGCACCGCATGATGACTCCTTGGCCGTTTGCAACTTGGGGCATTGACGTGATAGGGAAAATAGCCCCGACAGAAGCAATGGGCACGAGTTCGTGTTGGTAGCCATCGACTACTTCACCAAGTGGGTAGAGGCCAAGTCCTACAAGGTCCTCACTTCCGGAAAAGTGGCCCGTTCATCAAAGAAAACATAATGTGCGTATATGGGGTGCCCAACGAGATCATTTCGATAATGGGTCACACTTCAAGGAGACTCGCGATAGACCGCCGTCGACCCGTAGTTACTCGCCACAAGTCGTCCCCGCATGCACTCGAACCAAATGGAGATGTGGAAGCCGCTAATAAGACACTCGAGCGGATCATCCGGAAGATGGCCACCCGTGGTCGTGATTGGCCCGAAAAGCCGCACCTAGCACTCGGGGCTGCGTAACGTCTGTCGGGAATGCCCACGGGAGAAACTCCTTTTGCCCTAACTTACGGGATGGAAGCAGCGTGTTACCAGAGAGTTGGAAATCCCGTCATTAAGGGTCCTCCCGGAAAACAAAGTTGTCAACGAAGTAGAATGGCTACGGCTTCGGCATGATGAATTGGCCTTGCTCGATGAGAGAAGGCCTCAAAGCCATGGAGCACACCCGAGCCTACCAGAGGCGAATGGCCGTAGCGTTTGATAAGAAAGTCAAAGCCGAAACATCAAAGAGGGTGACTTAGTGCCGAAAGTAAAGCCCCTACCGTAGACAACCCCGGGAAAATGGGAACCCGTTTGGATCGGCCCTTATGTAGTGCGTAAGATACCGTCAGAGGAGCAATGAAGCTTGCGTACTTGGACGGCAATCCCTTTGTCCACCCAAATAACGATGATAAACTCCGAAGATACTATGTCTAATAAAAAAAAAAAAAAAAAAAAAAGAAAAATCTTAGTGCAAAAAGAGTAATACCCACTAGGCCGAAAACCCAAAAAGGGCGGTCTAGGCAAAAACAGGTTGCACGTAAAAAAAAAAAAAAAAGACTTAGTTTTGTTAGTTCACCGTAATGAACTACGAAGACCCGAGCCCCTTAGCCTTTCTTGTAAAAGGGGAACGTAGGCACCATATATGGTTCGGTCTAAACAATAAAAAAGGGCAATAAAGCTTCCATAAAGTGCGTCCTTAGCAATAAATAAAAGGGTATTTCGCTTTTCATAAAATGGGTCCCAAGTAATAAGACATTTGAATTTCCATGAAACATGTCTTGATTAATTTCTAAAATAATATTTCTTGTTCATTACAAGTCAAAAATTTCTTGATGAGTTCAAGCACGGCCTACCTCTTGACTCGCTAACCTCGCTAAAAAGATCTAAAATACAATAAAATGCCTAAATAAACTAATGTGTTTGCAAATGGCAATAAGAGGATTTTGAGAAAAGACTTGTCACCGTCATTCGCCGAGTCTTCTTCAGCCTTCTTCCCTTTCCTCGGCCTCGTCGAGTCTTCTTCCTTTTCTTCTCAATAATGCCTGTGATCCCTCATCCCGACCTCTCGGTATCCTCACCGGAGCCTCTACCAACCCCGTGTCAATAAGCGCTCTCTATACGAGCACGAGTCCGTATCTCCTCCCTCCGAGACTCAGCCAAATGAGCAACCTCTGACAACCTCTTGTACCGAGCCTCCATGTCCCCGACCAAGTCACTCGATTGGTTATGGCAACTCGCCTTAGCCTCGGTCTCCCTCGTAGTCCTACTCGAGTCGTGGTCGCCCCCCAATAAAACTCGGCGTCTATCCTCCAAGATAACCCGAGTCGCTCCCATCTCCCTCTCGTACTACCCAAGTAGACAGTGGTCAAGATCGTGCTCTTCCCGCTCCTAAAGATAGCCCCGGGTGGGAAAGCAAAGTGTATGTCCAAGCCCTCGAGAAAAAGTGAAGCCGGCCGGGTCCCTCATGTCTAGAGACATCACCTCCATGGTCCGGATGTCCTCCCAGCCACCAAAGGCTCCTCGTAAAGCCCCAAACCGCCCGGATACCAAGTGGTATGTAGAAGGATGACCAAAGCTAATCCCGGAACCCTCACAAAGATAAGACTCCCGAAATATCCTCCCGGTCCGCAACCTCCAAAGGTGGTATCCACCAACGGATGTCCGAAGTGGATAGCCTAGCCATCATCGCCCTCCCACTACCCCGGTCCCGCCGCCTAGGTGCACCTCTCCGAGAAATCACCCAAGGGCACCGAGTCGGCAAAGCCCCGTGCAAAGCCCCGAGCCTCTCCCGCAGCCACAAAGTCAACACAAATGACTCCTGACCTCATGAAATGGTCTCCCGAGCCATCCCGTCGATCCCATGCAAAGTCTCCCCAAAACCAGTGGGACGATATCCTTCCCACTCAGCCTCTCGACCATGTCCAGAGACCACCGTGACAAATCCCCACGGACTCAAAGAAGAAATGTAACGTAAAAGACGCAAAGGATAAATGCGTCCATAGCCACCATGGTAGCAGCCTATAGCCGGAGATCCAAACCCGCCCGGATCTCGGAAAGGTCAATCCCGTCCGAGGCTACCATCATCTCCTCACCTCTCCTGCAGGAATCTGCAAAAGATGCAAGCTTTACCGCCACCGCACGTCTCCGATCGCCGAAATAGATATAGCCTCGGTCTCGGGACCCCCAATCAAGGCTCAAGTCTTCGTACGTTGGGACGATTTCGTTGTAAGAAAAGCAAGAACATGTCTCCTGACGTCCTGCAACTTTGCCGCGGCTCTCAACAGTCCCAATCGGGCGGGAGATCCCTCAAATGCCATAAAGACTTGATCTTGAAGGAAGAATCAAGCAGCCCCTTGTGATTTTGGAAGTTATGTCTCGCCCAAGATTGAAGACCGGACAGAAAATGGTCTCTCTTCCCTTTGTAGTCTAACGGGCCTCTCCATCGCAAAAGTGATCAAAGGTGGTGTCTTTAGGTCCAAAATATGCCCCCGGGAACAGCTTGAAACAAGTTTGGGTTGAAAATAAAATGAAATGGCCAAGCTTTGGTTTTATTCAAAAAATGACCGCCTGCATGTAACCGTAAGCCGCACGGCCTCTTTTGCCCTCAAGGCCATGCCGCACGGCTTCATTTGCCTCGATGTAAATTGTAAATCTGCAAAGAACCAAAGTTGCTGCCCAAGGGAGTTTTCACCCCACTTTCTCAACCAAAACCCGTACAAAAACATGTCCGTAAGCCACCCAAGCGCTTTATATCATTATATATTATTTTGGCCCAGCCACTTCCCAATTCCAAGCAAAAAGTCGCCCGAGGCTCGTATAATATGCAAATTGAAAAAGCATAAATTAGAAAAGTAAATAAAGCGTAAATACAATGTCTTCGCCCACCGCGCCAAAATAAAGCAAAAAATAAACAAGTTGTGCATAAAAAAGTGTTCATTGTTTGTTTTGTTCCAAATCTATTCTAGAGACCCCCTAGGCCTCGCATTCTTCTTCTTCCTCATCACCGCCACCATAGACGCTAGGCTCTCTCATCACGTCCTCCCCGGGTCGCCGCATCGGAAAGAGGGATGTTGTCGTGCTCGTACTCCGCCGCCGGCTCCAAGATATCGCATTAGGACTCGCCCGAGGCCTCGGCACCGGGATGAGTACTCCGAAGCCGAGGAAGAGGATGCCGCGCCCCGACATGCCTCCTTTGCGCACAGTGCCTCGCACGCTTGTTGACGCTTTAGTAGCGCAGCAGCGCCTTCTTGACCAAGGATCGGCACACGTCTTTCCATCCCCCGTTCGCCCGACCAACTCCGTCATAGGTGCGAGCCGGAACCCGAGAAAAGAAAAGAAAATCTCAAAATCTCAAAAATCTCGTAGAAATTGCAAAAACAGAAAATCTGAAAGCTAAAAAGGGAATAAGACCCTAAGAGTATACTCACAAGCGCTATCAGTGGCAGTGGTATACTGGGCTCCCTCGTGTCGTGACAGAATCCTCATCCTCCTCGGTACTCCGTGTACGACGTATGAGAGGTGTGCAGAGGGATAGGCGGGTCGCAGGCTCATCCTCCCCATATCCCCGAGTGACCGCCGCCTTCGCGCCTTCGCGCCCTCAGCGCCGCTCCACAAACACAGCCGTAGGGGTACCCATGTCAAAATACTCCTCCGCAGCCTATACCTCCTCGGTACCTCTCAATCTCATCCGCCCGCTGCCCCTCGGGCCGCAAGATCCGTGCCGGGAGGATCGTGTGGAGTAATGGCGTCCAATGGAGGGACATGACCATGCCGCCGAGAAATGGTCCCCAGATATATGATGTCGCAAGTCAGCCCAGGTGAGCCACCTCCTCTCGCCTTGTCACCTCAATAGCATCTCCCAAAGAAATCTCCTGATACCGCCCTGTGGGTAGAAGTCCACTCCATCCGGCCCATCCTTGTTGAGCATGTGCTTCACCATCTTGTAGTCGAAAGTGATCCGGGTCTTCCCCGTGAACCTATCCCTCACATCTCCCCTCCAAATAACCATCGCAGTGGAAAATGGTGATATCACTCGCCGGGTTCCAAGGAAAGAACCCGATCACCTCGCAAAACCAGCCCGCATGATTCAAAAACATCAAAAAGGTCATTTTTATCATAAGAAGTCTCAAGACGTAAAAGAGAAAAGAGAAGAGAAAGAGAGGCTACCTCAAGGGCAAATGAGAAGCAGCCCATAGAAGCGCCTTTGTTTCGACCGTACATGTCCAGAGAGAAGTATAACTCACCTAATCCGCCTCTCCCCAAGAGACCGTCCCTATCCCATCCACATCAACCAAAGAGTCAAGGAGGCAAGTCATGGCTAGCATCCCGTAATTAGCAAAGATAGTGACCGACAAAGATCAACCACACGAAAGCTCTAACCACCGGGTGGCAAGCCACGTCACTACCGAAAAGTCCCGCATGTAGCTTCGGGACCGCCACCTCGACATTCCTCGTCTCCATACCCAATCCCTCGGGAATCGCCTCAAATCCAACCAAAGCTCTAACTCCTCACCGTAATGTGGTCTCTCCAAGTCACGGGCCTCCCGTGAACCGCAGCCGCACCGCCGTAAAATCGGCAGGAGTCACGGTAAGCTCTCCCAAACTCGTGGAAACTATGAGTAGAGTCCCACCAAAACTCGTAAAGAGCCCGAACTGTGCCCTTGCTCTTTCGAGGTGATGTGAATTCCCGTGCCGACGGCCTCCACAAACGCGTCCGCACCGGTAGCCCTCACTCAACTCTTTAGGGTTCACCCCATTCTTCTCAAAATCCGGCATCCTCTCGCCAAAGATTCACCGCTATCTCGTATGGTCCCCTAGACTTGTTCTCCGTAGACAAGCACATCAAAAAGAAGTGTCGGCCCTTCATCTCATTTCAAAAGCATGCATATAGTCACAAAAGTGCACATATTTTTTCAAAAGAAAAGCATTCATACAAGTCTTTTTAGCATCTTTTTGCATCAAAAACGTGACTTTCATCATTTGAAACACGTCATTTTAAGCACGTTGCTTTCCTAAGGCACAAAATCATAATTTTCACAATTCTTTGCACATAAGCATTATTTTTCAAATAAAATGGCATGCATGAATCATTTTCATCTTCCAAAATCATGTTTTCTCATTGAAAATCGAATTTTGACCTAGTTCTAGCACAAGGCAAGAACTCCGTCTCATATTTAGACAATTCTCATTCTTACTTCATTTGCGAGAAAAAAGTGAGTCATTCTCATAATTTTCATCAAATAAATTGCACATGCATATTCTTAGCCTCATAGGTTGTTCATGCATCTCAAAATCATTCAAAAATCCTAAGAAAATCCTAGAAAATTCCTAAGTTCGGGTTAAGCCCTAAATTATTCAAAATCAAGCAAAATCATCTGGATTTGAGCCAAATAAGAACGCTTACCCCAACCGATCGCGGGTTCGTCGATTCAGGCTCCCTCCTTCCCGGATAGAGCTCCGATGGAGGCGTGAGAAAGTCATACCTCCTATCCGTCCGACAAGCTCCTTCCTCTTCCTTTGAGCGGCCGCGAGACATTCCTCCTTGCTTGTCTTGGTGCCGGATCCATCTCAAATCAAGGGAAGCAAGGGAATTCAAAGAATTTCAAATTCTTTCTTCTCTCCTCTCTCTCTCTCTCTCTCGGCCGAATGGGCGGCAACAATGCCCAATAGCCCGTTCAAATCTGTTTTAAATAATCAGAAAATCAGTTTCCAGCCGTACGGCTTCTTTTTCCTTCCTCTCATGCCGGGCGGCCTCTTTCGCTCCGAGCAAAATTACGATTTTGCCCTTGGACTTTCCACTTGGGCCTCCAATCCTCGTTATCCTCTAACCGAGATAACACCCTCTTCGTAAGATATCCCTTATCTCCTAAGCAATCAAGCTCTATTCCCAAATCACCTCCGTTAATTTCGTTATAACGGGATAACGTTAGGTGACAACCTCCGAATTGTCGAGTTCTTCTTAACTTAAGCTACCTCGTCATGAATAGTGACGTATGCTTAAGTCATTCAAACTTTGGCAACCCATATCTCCGATTCGAAAGAGATTGAGACGTATGCTCAAGTCATTGGCAACCCATATCTCTCGATTCGAAAGAGATTGAGACGTATGCTTAAATCATTCTAGCTTTGGCAACCCATATCTCCGATTCGAAAGAGATTGAGACGTATGCTCAAGTTTTTCAAACTTTAGCAACCCATATCTCTCGATTCGAAAGAGATTGAGACGTATGCTCAAGTTCACCAAACTCTAGCTACCTCTATCCACTCGATAGTGACGTAAGCTCTAGTTTCAATTAGGTGACATCCGCCGCATTGTCAATCGTGTGACATCCTCCAAGAATTGTCAATCGTGTGACAAATTCTCCATTAATTGTCAAAATCTCAAGAATCCTAGACATCGTTCCTAACTATCTAGTGATGCTTGAACTACGATCAAGGCTTGATTCCTCCGGATACGTAGGTAGCCTTTTATAAAAGGTCCAGCCATCCGACCACTTCGGTCACCCCGTTCCTTCGTCGCTCCTCGTTGATGAAGTAATCCCTCATAGAGACCACCTGTCACTTCTAGCATATCCCCGAGGATCAATTGCTTGACCTCCTTGGTCATTTTCTATTTTCCCCAAAGAAGAGACCCGCTTTCTTCTCCCTTCCTCGCCGGATCTTATTCCGAACTACGGCCAAGCTTGATTCCTCCGGATACGTAGGTAGCCTTCCAAAAGGTTCACCACTCGACCGTCTCGGCCATCTAATCCGTCTCGACATTCGCCAGATCGGATCCTTTTCTATCGACAACCCCACTTGCCTTGCAAGTGACGTTGCCGAGGGCTTCGTAAGTACCCAAATCTGGCTCATGCCTTCCGCTAATTTTCCCGACAATTTCGGTAAGTTTTCCCGGTAATTCCCCATACCTTCCTCAAATGCCCGAAACATTCCGAACTGTTTTTTATTAAATAAGGGCTGAAGAGGATCCTTCCTAATTAAGAAACACGTTTTTCTTAATTAGGAAGGAGGGTTCTAGAATTTGCCACCTTGCATGGTTCTAGAATGCCGAGTCATTCAGATAAGCCCGCACGGCCGCATTAGCTCGCCGCTCTTAGCCGCACGGCTTCATTCACCTTATCCAGATTACCTATAAATAGAGGCCTCCTCTACCCATTTCAACACACACAATAGAGGCACAAAATACACAATACACTTATAAACACTCCCAAGACGTGAAGAATATTGGTGCAAGCTCAAGAAGGTGAAGAAGGAAGGCCAAGATGTTACCTCCCTCCTCCTTGAAGACCCAAGACCAACCTCTCCTCCTAGCTCCGTTCGAAGAAGCAAAGGAAGCAATTGGTAACCTCGCACGCCCTAACCTTGCTTTTAATTGATATACTTGCTCATTGCATTCATATATCTTGCTTGGGACTTGGCATTTATTTATAAAGATCACATCTTTATCACCCCTTTCCCTTTGCATGCATTAAGACCTCATTTGTCATAAAAATGTAGTCTTTTTCATAAAGGTGCATCCTTTGCACCTAAAACCCCCATTTTCAAATAAAAATGTCATTTTTATGCATCATTTGCACATAAAAATCCAATCTTTTCAATAAAAATGCATCCTTTGCATTCAAAAACCTTTTCCAATGCATCATTTGCATAAAAATCCTATCTTTACGCATCACTTGCATAAAGATCATTTCTTTCAATCAAAAAGCATCATTTGCTAAAATCAAAAATGTCATCTTTTCATTAAAGAGTCATTTTTCATCATGCATTTCCCTTTCCCTAACCTAGGAATGGACCGGTGTAAAAGATCCTATCTTTACATCGTTCCTTCCATTAAAGGTTCACGATTTCTTTGGAAAGGGATAACCTTGAACCCTATATCTCCGATTATCGCTTAAGAAAGAGTATGAAGCCTCTATACGAGCTCGACCGTCTTAAAGCGTAGGATTGATGGGCTAAGGACCCTCCTTTTCTAAAGAACCTCATCTTTGACCAAAAGAGAGTCATTCTCTCGATCACGCAAGTCCCGAGGGTCCCGAGGTTAAAATGCGATGATCACAAGTCATAAGATGAGGACGGGATCATAATCCCAAATACATAAAATTCCAAGGAATCCCGAGCGACAACCAACAAATGGTTTGTACGTCCGGAAGACAACTTGGGACATTCCCCCTTTTTCTCAAACACACGCACACAAGAAAGCACGCAAGCAAGCACGACATCGAAATCTTGGGAGACTTGCTCCGGCAAGGCACTTTGGGTGAACGCCAAACGTTCTTCCCAAGGGGTAACTTAACCTCCGAACCCAAGTAAAAACCTTTTTTTCAAAGTTTTGAGGTAATCAAAATGGCGTGGCGACTCCGTTTTTCAAATAACTCGGATGTCTTCAAACTCGCGTGAATCCAACAAAATTTGGGCACACATTCACACCTAGCGATAGGCTACCTACGTATCCCGAATGGGAATCAAGCCGGCCGTAGTTCGGGTCTTTCGATGCTGACCCTAAGGTGACTATTTTAGGATGTCAACCTGGCGAGCGAGTTCTGCAGTCGATTGTTGAAAGAAATTCTGCTGGGGATAGGAAATGACCATTTTGGTCTGGTGGCTAGAGTTGTGTATCCGCTCGGCTGGGGATATGAATGACCATTTTGGTCCTGATGGCTGAACCTAACGATAGGCTACCTACGTATCCTTAAGAGGAATCAAGCCAATCGTAGTTCGGGTCTTTCGATGCTGGCCCTAAGGTGACTATTTTAGGATGTCAACCTGGCGAGCGAGTTCTACAGTCGATTGCTGAAAGAAACTCTGCTGGGGATAGGAAATGACCATTTTGGTCTGGTGGCTAGAGTTGTGTATCCGCTCTGCTGGGGATATGAATGACCATTTTGGTCCAGATGGCTGAACCTAACGATAGGCTACCTACGTATCCTTAAGAGGAATCAAGCCAGTCGTAGTTCGGGTCTTTCGACTATCTTCAGACGTAGACCCTAGAGTGACTGTTTTAGGGTGTCGACCTAAGATTTGACTACTTTTGGGAAGTCACCCTATGGTTTGACTATTTTTGGGAAGTCGCCCTATGGTTTGACTATTTTTGGGAAGTCGCCCTATGATTTGACTATTTTTGGGAAGTCACCCTATGGTTTGACTATTTTTGGGAAGTCGCCCTATGGTTTGACTATTTTTGGGAAGTCGCCCTATGGTTTGACTATTTTTGGGAAGTCGCCCTATGATCTGACTATTTTTGGGAAGTCACCCTAAGATCTGACTATTTTTGGGAAGTCGCCCTATGATTTGACTATTTTTGGGAAGTCGCCCTATGATCTGACTTTTTTTGGGAAGTCACCCTATGATCTGACTATTTTTGGGAAGTCACCCTAAGATCTGACTATTTTTGGGAAGTCGCCCTATGATTTGACTATTTTTGGGAAGTCACCCTATGATCTGACTATTTTTGGGAAGTCGCCCTAAGATCTGACTATTTTTGGGAAGTCGAGATCTGACTATTTTTGGGAAGTCGCCCTATGATCTGACTATTTTTGGGAAGTCGCCCTATGATTTGACTATTTTTGGGAAGTCGCCCTATGATCTGACTATTTTTGGGAAGTCGCCCTATGATCTGACTATTTTTGGGAAGTCACCCTAAGATCTGACTATTTTTGGGAAGTCGCCCTATGATCTGACTATTTTTGGGAAGTCGCTGTATGATCTGACTATTTTTGGGAAGTCACCCTAAGATCTGACTATTTTTGGGAAGTCACCCTAAGATCTGACTATTTTTGGGAAGTCGCCCTATGATCTGATTATTTTTGGGAAGTCACCCTGGTAATGATTTCGGTTTGTCGAATTAGGGAATGATTGCGATTTATCACTTTCCTCGTGTTGTGTGTGATAGCGTTTTAGATGCCTCAAACCTTGATGATGGCGTCTTAGGTGCCTCTAACCTTGGTGATGGCGTCTTAGGTGCCTCGAACCTTGGTGTTGGCGTCTTAGGTGCCTCGAACCTTGGTGATGGGTGATCTGGAGGTATCAACTTGTT
This sequence comes from Adenophora triphylla var. japonica, assembly GCA_022495995.1. Classification (NCBI taxonomy): domain Eukaryota; kingdom Viridiplantae; phylum Streptophyta; class Magnoliopsida; order Asterales; family Campanulaceae; genus Adenophora; species Adenophora triphylla. Next base: position 525,675 of record JAFEMH010000184.1, read on the forward strand.
TTGAAATGATTTCCTTCGATGTTCGTATCCTTTCATTGGGGACAGACTTCGAGTGGATAGACAGTCTTTTGGTGGACTTCATTTGAAGTGATCGGCCTTATGTTTGCTGCTGGAGGTGAAAGAGACGGAATTCCATTGGCTTTCGTCAGGGATGAACCTAAGTTGAGGTTTAGTTCTATTGTATGAACCTAAATGAGGGCTCAGTTCAGGAGTATGAACCTAAATCGAGGTTGAGGGAGACTATTTGAGGGCATTCTCGCAGTGGAAGATTAGAGCTTACGATGATTATCGGGGAAAAGGGTGACCGTGTTGGTCAAGCGGCTGGACCTATGGTAGGCTGCCTACGTATCCCGAGTGGGAATCAAGCCTGGACGTAGTTCGAAATCCACTGGATAGTTAGGAACAGGTCTAGGATCCTGGGTCTTTTGATAATTCGGAGGCTGTCACCTAAAGCTTCCGTCGCTATTGAGGGTAATCATGTATGCATATTTTTGAGATATGTTGAGGGACTAACGTACCTTTGTTGTGTTTACCTGCAGGAGAGCAAGTCGCGGGGCTGTGTGGTAGTTGATAGTGTTAAGAGTTTTGATGTATCTGGTCGAGATGTTGAAACATTTGACCGGTTGGCATTTGAAAATTTGGCACCCCTGACCTACTTGCCTTTGAGAGCTTGGTGTCTCTGATTGGATTGTGTTTGAGAACTTGGCGTTCCTGACCCATTTGCATTTGAGAATTTGGCATTTCTGACCGAATTGCATTTGAGAACTTGGCGTCCCTGACCGATTTGCGTTTGAGAACTTGGCGTCTCTGATCGAATTGTATTTGAGAACTTGGCGTCTCTGACCCATTTGCATTTGAGAACTTGGCGTCCCTGACCAATTTGCATTTTGAGAACTTGGCGTCCCTGACCGATTTGCATTTTGAGAACTTGGCGTCCCTGACCGATTTGCATTTGAGAACTTGGCGTCCCTGACCCATTTGCATTTGAGAACTTGGCGTCCCTGACCGACTTGCATTTTGAGAACTTGGCATCTCTGACCGAATTGCATTTGAGAATTTGGCGTTTCTGACCAAATTGTATTTCGGAACTTGGCGTCCCTGGCCGATTTGTGTTTGAGAACTTGGCGTCTCTGACCGAATTGTATTTTAGAACTTGGCGTCCCTGACCGATTTGCGTTTGAGAACTTGGCGTCTCTGACCGAATTGTATTTGAGAACTTGGCGTCCCTGGCCGATTTGCGTTTGAGAACTTGGCGTCTCTGACCGAATTGTATTTGAGAACTTGGCGTCTCTGACCCATTTGCATTTGAGAACTTGGCGTCTCTGACCGAGTTGTAGACACTGGAGGCGGTCTTCATATATTTGTGCATGTTGGGGGTTGTCTCTACCAAGTTGCAGGCGTCGGAGCTTGTCTTTGCCAAGCTATAGACATGGGGACTATCTTTGCCAAACTGTAGATGCTGGAGGTTGTCTTCATCCATTTGTGGACATTAGAGGTCGTCTTTAGTAAGTTGCAGACGCCGGAGCTTGTCTTTGGGGACTATCTTTGCCAAACTGTAGATGCTGGAGGCTGTCTTCATCCATTTGTGGGCATTGGAGGTCGCCTTTGCCTAACTGGAGATGTCAGAAGATGTCTTCACGGACTATCTTTGCCAAACTGTAGATGCTGGAGGCTGTCTTCATCCATTTGTGGACATTGGAGGTCGCCTTTGTCTAACCGGAGATGTCGGAAGATGTCTTTACGGACTGGATGCACTGTAGACCTAGAGCCAAGGTGGTGTTGTCCTAATGTGTCTGAGGCTAAAATGGTGCAGGATTGAGGTGTCTGAATCAGGCTGATGTCGTCTTTAGGTGTCCGAGCACAAGCTGACGTGGGCTTGAGGGGTTTGAACCAAGAGGGTGTTGACCTGAGGTATCAGTCATTTGAGTAGTTCCGTTGAAGTCATTACGCTTCCGTGGAGACCATCCTCGCTGCGGAGAGGCTTCGGGTAGTGATGGAAAACTGGTCTTTCGTGCTTGAATTGCTACATTTGCTAGTAGAGGGACAAATGCACATATGACATTCATGATGATGGATGCATGCATGGAACTAAAATGATTCGCGATTGCTTAGGTTTTTTTTTTTTTTTGATTCATATTTTGCATGCTACATGAGCCCTGGGGAGATTTTTGTGGGGATGCATGTGGTGAGAGGGTTTGTATGTGTTATGGACTGTTTGGGACAAGCTTTGAGCTGGTGGGGTGATATCCTTTGGCCGCGGACTGAATTGCATGTCATTGATGAGGTCAATTTTGATCTTGGGGTGAAGTTGGATTTGAACCCCGGGTCTCGATTGAAATTTCTTTTCAGTCTCGGACATTTGAAGCTGATGCTGACAGGCTCTAGCATCAAAGTATATTGATATGAATGAACCCTCTTTCGCTTGGGTTAGTTGTGACTTGACATGACTTGGCGAAATGCTGATATGAGGAGATTCCCAGTTCTCAATCTTTGATGATGCAGGGAGTTGCCATATACCAAGTTCTAAAGTTGAAACTCCAAGATAGTTGTTGAGGTGACTAGGCCTTTCTTCTGAAGATAGGTGTGACCTTATAAAGCCCCATTTCATGGAAGAGACATGGCGAAGGCCACAGAAGCTTTTTGATGAAGCCCCAGGTTCGACAAAGCGTCACTACAGGGGTCCAGTCAAAGGTTTGACTGTAAAACTGACATACTGATGAAGTATCAAGCCGATCGATCAACGTGAGAGACCTCGAGGTGAAGTTGATGTGACCCCAAACTCATTGCAGCATTACGTCATGGAGTGAGAAATCCATCTTTGATGACAACTATGCAACTAGAATCCTCCCTTCGAAGGGTGTCTTCCATATGGGAACTGTTAGCCATAGTGGCACTTGTCTTGTTCATGGCTTCAATCATATTCACCCTATGGTTTTTCTTAGGGAATGGATTGTTGACTGTGTTGGGCCCTTGGGGTATCCTTTTCGATCAGTTCTCACACCGCCCTTCTTCGTGCCCATGATACTAGTGGGAAGCACAGAGTTTAGTTGTGTCTATCGGGATCCATGGGCTGATGGTTGTCCAAAGGTCTGGTCAGACCTTCCTTCACAAGTCCTTGAAAGACTTTGCTCAGAGGCATTCTGAAATCTTCGAGCTTAAGGCTCTGCGGCTTGGGCACATCACCTTTCCTTGGCACGAGAGGAGTGGCATTGTTGCAATCCTGGCCCGCATAGTTAATTGCTTCCTTGCCTTTTGGGTAGGACAGGAGCTGAGTTAGGGGCGGAAACTTTAGCCCCAGAACTGACCGTCGCATGCAGATCTGGATAGGGGAAGTTACTAAGGGGCTTTCTCAAATGAGGCATCCAGGCATGATTGAAAGATGTCCAATTGTTCCCCATTAGAAGGAGGGTTGGTCATTTTACTCAACTTGAGGTTTCAATGCTTGTAAAAGTCACCGATATTCTCCTCGAAACGCTGCACTGTTGTCTTGAGTCAACTCTATTTGTTTCCCACTCCAAATTAGCTTTATGCTTCTCTGTAAAGGCACCGGTGATCTGGTCCCATGTAGCCCGGCCTCGGGTTTTAAGCGGAAGAACCATTTTAAAGCACTTTGGATTTCAAGTAGAGGCGAAATAGTCGACCAACCGCCGATTGGTGCACCCTTTGGCCTCCATTGCCAAGGCATATGTGTCCGAATGAGTTTTCGGGCATGCAGGGCCGTCAGAGAGGTCCAGATTTAGGCATCACGAATTTGTGGGGCAGGGGAACAATGGAGTCCGGGTCCGTAGGCCGGAAGGCAGACTTCTTAGCGGTCAATTCAGCAATCTGCGCTTTCAATTCCTTATGCTGTTCCATGAACCAAAACCATATGAGGGTCCGGTGGTGGCGACTGAGCTTGAGAGGGGAGCTACCATTGGCGGCAGACTGGTGGAGGGAATGGCCGATCCGGGGATTTAGGTGAAAACCTGTCCTTGGCCCGACTTACCCTTGGGAGTGTGAGTAGGAGCCTGGTCAAAGGGATAGAACCCAGTGGCTTGCTGTTAACTTCCAATTGGCAAAGAGGGTGGTGGTAGACTTGAGGTGGCCGGGTAGCTCGAGTTTCCGGAGTGATACCCATAAGTAGGCTTAAATGCGGGCTGCTGTCCCTGGTTGTTGAATTGCATGGCTAGCTGTGGCGAGGGTGCATAACCGGGGAGGATCTTGCGGTCCCGGTGATTTCGATGACACTGGGATAGGGAGCTTCTTGGCCTATTGCTCCCTGCGTGAGAGATGGGTTTGTGGAAGCTGTGTTAGGGCGGTGAACTAGCATCATTTTGTTGTCCGAACCAAGCGTGGTGGCATCCCAAACTGTTGATGCGGCACTCTAAACTGTTGTTGTGAAGGTTCGGCTTGATCGTTTCCGAACTGAGACGGGATCCCAATTTGCTGTGGCATTCCAAGTTACCCCCTACCATGAGAAGACATTCCGTATTGATCTTATTCCTACTGAGGAACTGCGATCTGATTCGTCCCGTCAGGCTGCATGGATCCAGTGGTCTGTAGTTGGGGAGCTGGCTGACCCAAAGATCGAGGAGATAGTACCATAGGAGGCTGGTGGTGGCATCCTGGAGTAGCTTGGGCGATCGAGAGTGGGATTGGGGGTTTGATGTCCCGTTAAGGCGGTCATGAAGGGATCTTGTGAGATTTGTGCGGTGCGGGGGCCCAGGCTGTCTTGAGCCAGGTTCTTTGTCGAGGCATTCCAAAGCTGGGCCGAGAAGTTCAAGCGATCCATAGTTGACCGCCGTCCCAAACCCAACCGAGAAGTCATATAAAGCCGATGTAACCGAGAAGCCCCCGATGCAGTACCGAGCTGCTGAGGCATACCAAACTGCTGCGACATACCGAGCTGACCCCAACTGTATTGAGGCACACCATACTAGCCCAAATCGGGTTGAAATCAATTTGTTTCCCCAAACGACTGTCCCAGACTGAACTGTGAATGTATACCAGACCGAGGCTGAAAGGATGACTGATCCACAGGTTGAGAAGAGTGTGGCCCGGTGGAGGTTCCATGTAAGGAAGGTGGTGGCATTTGGCGGTAGTATGTCTGGCCGAGATAGAGATGGGGATCCTCTTCCTCTTCTATCGTGAAAGTCCCATCGGGGTTGAGGGCAATCGTCAAACCAAAATTCCTGACACCTTCCAAAATTGATCATCAACACCTCATTCTGATTGGTCCAAGGGATTTTAATATTAGCCATGATGAATCCCTGGTTCTGATTAAAATTCCGTTCTCGACCTTGGACATTAAAGAACTGTACTTGACAAACCCATGACCAACATGGGGATCAAATCTCACTTTGGTTGGCGAGGCCTTGGTCTGAAGAGATGTGTTTGCGAAGTCTTGATTTTGAAGAAGTGACTTGGTAGAGCCTTTGTCTCATGATTGTGAATCTGACACAAACTTGGTAGGCATTGCGGGCGATGCGAGATGAGTCTAAACAAAGACCCAAATTTCATCTTGTAGCAAAGTGAAGAACCGGTGTGACCAGAGAAGCCCCACTCTAAACAAATGGCTTGACGAAAGTCCTCCCTCAAAGAGTACAGTGCAGCTCTAATGCAAATTGAATTGTCATGTAGCAAAAGAGGCAACCCATCCTTCTATATTTACTTTATTATTTTCTTTAGTCAATTAGTCAACCGGAAGAAAATGTAAAAGAAAGACAATTTAGAAATGTATACCTGCAGGGGCATATTTTCGAAAAGTGGGGACGAATCCCCGATTTGTATTATTTGTTGGCCTCATTTGATGAAGGCACAAAAGAACTCGCTTTGGGTTTGACTCTTTTGAGAGAGCATAAGTGTAGAAAGGTTTGTAAAAGTGTATGGAAGCCCCTGCTGACAGAAAATTAGTGTTTAGCTCTATTTTTCCTATAATGTAGAAAAAGAAGACTTGTCGAGACATCTGAAAACATGTTTTATTAAAAATGATCGCAAGATTGCTTAAAACCCTTTATTAATGTTCGGGTTACTCACACCTCTAATCTCGATATGAACAAACATTTTGATTAATCATGAGGAGAAAGTCGACCAATACCAAGGGTTAAGTTGGCGAATTGCGAAGAAAGATTGTGCACATGAGAGGCCATTGATGAGACCGAATTTTCTGGGATTTGAATGTGTTTATGACCGGACCATTTCTGGTTGCCTACGTTCCCCTTAATATAAGGAGCTCAGGTCGCCGTAGTTCGGGCTTGAACTGTGTTTGGCTTTGGAAAAGGGGTATGAACATTTGTGGTACTTTTGGTGAAAAGGCTCGGATAGGATGTTTGGATGATAAGGTACGGGCCTTGAGGTGATTCCTTGACAAGTCATTTTGACAGATATTTCGGCGATCCCGTTGTTTCTTCCTTCGTCGGGGGAGAAAGATTTTGAATGCAGCTTGAGGGCTTATGATATGTCTTTGTCGTTGCTTTAACTGCTCCTTTGTTGTCGACAACTTCCGTTCTTCGGGATTTAATTTTGCCCATATGTCAAGCCTCTGATCGGCGGTGCTGGGTCCTTGGCCTTATCCCCCTTTTTTTTTTGAAGCTTTTGCTCTTTTTTTTTTAGGCACTTGAGGACGAAGGCAAGCTTCTGCTTGAACTTTCTTGATGCATGGGGGGCGGAGGCAAGCCCCTGGTTTTTTTTGCGACATGGGGTCAATCTTCCGATGCTGAGTGACCTTTTGTTGTTCTTTGATGCTGCCGCCGTCGTTGACTTGGTCAAGGTGATGATGGGGACATGTTTTGGAAAGTGTATGGCTTGATGGAGGCCTTTGTGAGGTAAGGAAAGTGTATAGGGAGGGCATTAGTTGACTTTCTCGCACCAATTAATTAAAGTCTTAATCATTTCGAGAGATTATTTGTTGAGCAATGCGAGTGATCATTTAAAATAAAACCATTTCATTAAATGTAATGTAGGTGTGCAAATAATGTCTCAAGTCTAGCAAGAAAAGAAGAAGATTTTTTTATAGAAAATTTAAGATTAACTACAATGTCCAAGGAGGACTTGATTGAACGAAGAAAGTACTAGATCCTACGAAGGTTGACTAAAAGACTGTTTTAATATTAAAGGATGGGTAGCCCCTAGTCTAGCTACTCTTTGTTGTTGGACCACGTCTCTATCCTTCAGCGTTGGAAGCAAATTTGACAGACTATGCTTGCCTTTGGTAACTTCAAGGAATTCATCGCTCACCGGCCCTGACGGTTGCCTTATCTGTCATCAGATCATTATCATCCCATTTACCCTTGGCGTCAGTCATGAACTTATCGGAGGGCGAGAGTTCAAAGCATTTCACCAAATCCAGCTTTGCCATGGTCACATGCTTGTGGTAGTCAAACCAGCCATTCTCAACATTTGTTGCGACTAAATCATCTGGCTTGCCAAAGTCTATTGAATTCACAGAGCTTGAATCATAAAACTCAATCATGTTTACATTCGTGTTGTTTGGGAAATGATCATTGGCAGGGTTGAGATCACTGAGGCGCTCGAGTTTGCCCTTCTTAATTAACCCCTGAATTGCCTTTCTCAAAGCTGTGCAGTTGTCGGTTATATGACCGTGATACTGGTGGAAAGCACAATGCTTAGTGGTGTCCAAAGGGATTTTGGGATCCTTGGGCTGATAGTTTCTCATGGGTTCGAGGAGACCCTGCTTTAGCAAGCCATTTAAAACTTTGCTTAAGGGAACACCCAAACCCTCGGGATATGGTTTCTCCTTTGGGGGAGAATAAACTCTTAATGCTCTTTGATTCGAGATTTGGTCATTGACTTGGTCACCATTCTGAACAGGGTTTGCCGGTTTTGGTCCATTGGGGCGCTCAAGCTTGCCCGCTTCGATTAACCCTTGAACCGCTCTCTTCAAGGCTGTGCAGTCGTCGGTCGTGTGGCCATAATGATTATGGAAGGCGCAGTGCTTACTCATGTCTAGGGGTGCATTTGAGCTCCTTGGATGGTAGTCCTTGAGAGGCTCCAAAAGGCTTTCCTTTACTAAACCCTTGAGAATTAAGCCCATGGGCATCCCAAAATCATCAAAATGTTCTCGTTGCCTTAGAGGACCACCATTTCTTGGTTGCTTTTGGATGCCGTCAATTGTACACAATGCCTTCTTTCCTTTACTGGATATCGGAGCCGTGTTGGAAGGGTAAGGTTTATAGCGGTGAGACATGTTCAGACTCGTAGTGTTTCCCCGTGCACGAACCCTTTTGATGTAACCATCGATGTAATCGTCGAGATTTGACCTTTTGTAAAACTCATTCGTGTCAGATACACAAGATTGGTATGGTGAGATGGCCCGAGTCGAACGATCGTCGATACTTTCGTTGCTAGGCTTTTCTTGTATTTTCTTAATTGGTTCTACCAATAATCCATTGGATGAGTCAATAGGAACACTAGGACTGTATGACCCCGCCACAAGATTGGCATTAGCAAATGAAACCACAGTAGGAAGTACTCTGGTGAGAGGAATGACAGTCTGAGCATTAAAAGCGTGACCGTAACCCTCCTCATAAGGCCTGGCAGTTGCCGAAGATGAGGATACATGGCTCGTAATGGTTGGATACCAGGGAGCAGTGAGTGCGGATCCAAAAGGCTGCTGCAGATATGGGATTTGAGGCATCGTAACAGTAGGGCTGAACGTGTCTTGACCACACTGAGGAACGTGACTACAAGGGTAATGTGCATACTGTACTTGATGAGCAGGAGCAGCTTGCGTAACAGCTGGGTGGAGAATTTGATGAGGAGCATTTGACCTTGTCGGACTTCCCAACCGGAGGGGCGAGGTAGAGCTTGGAGGATGTTGTGAATACGGTAAACCTGATGAAGTGGTGATAAGAGCCTGGTGGCCCATGTGATCTTGCAGTATCATAGGGGCAAGTGTGCTTCGAGAATTGGAGGAAGCAAGGCGGCCCCCTCCGAACCATGGAGCACGAGAAGCGAACTGTCCCAAAATGGCTTGCGGGAGCCATGTCAAGCTAGCTGGGCTTGAGAAGTCGTGAGCCGACCCATTTCCGGATGATGACCCGAACCGGGTGATGTTGTGAAGTAGTAAACCGACCCCTTCCAAGTCGTGGGGCGAAAGCCAAGCGATTCAATCCTGGTGGTGAGACACGAGAGGTGCGGGGGCAGGTTGACCTAGATCGGCTGTTGAGGAGTATCGAGTGTAGGGGCCCGAGATGTACTTGGGCCCGACCAATTCAGGCCCGATGGCCGGGAAGGGCGAGGTTTTGGAGTAGCGGCGACCCATTCCAAGGCTGCGGGGCGTAAATGCATCGATTGAAACCCAAAGGTGAAAACCGAGAGGTACCGGGGGAAGTTGACCAAGATTGATACGATGAGGCCGAGAGGCGAGCCGAGTGATAAGTGGGGATGCTTGGCCCATTAGTAGTTCCACACGAAAGGGAACAGGCATTTGACGGTAGTTGGCATGCCGGGAGGGTAATTAGCTCCAATCTCCGCATCAACCGTAAAGGTTGCGTTAGGGTGGCGAACAATTGCTAGCCCACAGGTTACGATACTTTCCAATAACCGGCTGATCCCGAGCCTCTTGATTTTGTCTTATCTGTTCCAACATCTGATTCCACTGTTCGGCATTTTGCGGATTTTCGGGGTGTGGTGTTGTACGTCCCCACCGTTCTCCTCGAGTTGGTCATTACGAAACTTTGAGCTGAAGCGAAGGAGGAAACCGATGAAGTATCTGACTTTGGAATGACTGAGCTGAACAAACGATGACCCGGGGTCTCGATCCAAACTTTGCTTACTGTGGAAGGCACAAAAGGGTGTGGTTCAGACTCGGGAAAGCGGAACAGGTTGGTGTTTGGGCTTAGGGCTCATGCAACATGCGATTATTCGTTTAAATTTACTTAAAACATGTTTAATTAAACCTAATCGGTTGGAAAAGATTGCTCTTCTTTTTCGCAAACTACTCTGGATCCTGGATCAGTGGGCCCCATCACTACGTCTATAAGCCCCTCGTATTCCACCTGTATTTCGACTTCCCAGGGTGGTGTGATATACCCGATTTTTGAAATCAAACGGAGTCGCCACGCCATTTTTATTTTGAGGGCCAAAACTTTGAAAAAAGCCCGAGATCAGAGATTTAGGTTCGGAGGTCATGTTACGCGTCGGGAAGGACGTTAGTGTGCACCCGACGCGCCTCGCAAACCGAGTCTTCCAAACATTTGAAATCCTTTGTTGTGTGTGTGTGTGTGTGTGTGTTTTGACCAAAACGAGTTGAAACTGAGAAAAAAAAAATAGGGAACTCTTTATAAGACTTTGAACAATCCCCAAGATTTTTGGTATGATTTTTGGGTCGAGTCTTGGCACTCAAAAGATTTTTGGATTTGAAAAGCAATTCTGCCAGAATGAAAGAAGGCAGTTGACCATTGACTTTGAAATGGACTTAAAGGCTTCAAAACCTCAGAATCTGGGGAAAGTCCGAGAATGAAAGTTTCTTAAAACACCCTAAATAGGGTTTCTGCAAAGGAACTTTCCATTTTGGAAGTAATTTGAGGGGTCAAAACCTTCTAGAAATCTCAGATGTGAAATCTGGATTTCCAGAAGCTGATGAACTGGCCTCTAAAAGAAAAATTGAAAAAAGGAGTTTTACGTACTCAAAAAATAAAATAAAATTATGTATGGAAATCTCTGGATGTTGGCTACAAAAAGTGTTTTGTAGTCAACATCCAATTCCAAGTTTTACTGGGTCCAAAAAATAGGAAAATGGACGGAGGTCTCAGAACAATGCTACTGGACAGCAAGATGTTCTTGAGGGAAAATGTGATTTTTGGGGGATTTGCATCTATGTTCACCCCATTTTCATCCCTAGACTTGATACCACTACTTTTTATTAAGTGGTTATCATATTCAAGTCATCCTTGGGGAATTCATGGGGTTTAAACATGTCCTTTGCAAAGGGAAAGGGGGTTTTGTAAAGATGAAACCAAAGAGAAAGAATTGACTAAAGATCTAAAATGTGGACCACTTGAGATGGTCATTCATGAAGATGAACTTCAAGATGACCATCTTAGGTCAAAACTCAAGTTAAACTAGACATAAAATAAGTCAAAGTAAGAAGAACAAAATGATCAAGAAATCAAAAGAGAATTTTAGGGTTTTGAGAAGGAGGGCTTTACCAATGGTGACACCCTATCTTCCTAGGCTTGGAATTTGACTTGAGGAGTATCAAGATTTGGTGTTTGGCTTGAGGAGTATCAATGTTTGGTGTTTGGATTTGTGTTTGGAGTGAGATTGGGAAAGATTCAAGAGAAAATGGTGGCAATCTAGAGATTCCCACTTTGTTTTCTCTCTATATTCGCCCGAGAACTTCGTTCTTTGTGATCAAAATGTGTTGTCTAAACTGAGAGAGGAGGGGTCAATTTATAGGACACTGTGAGAATCAAACGTATCCGCGCGGACAAGGATCGACGCGTGCCTTTGTTCATCCGCTACGGTCTTGGCTTTTGGACGGGAAGAATAATCTTTTTAAAATTCAAAGCGAAATTTGTTTTTCAACTTTCTTAATTCGGATTTTTCTAATTTCTTTTGCTTTTTGAGATTCTTTTCTTGGTTTAACTTAAAGTGGCAATGCCCATTTTACCCTTACTTTGTTAGAAAAGTTAGGAATGTTAGTAATGTTATAACTTTCGTTAATTTTCTAACGAAAATGCTAACAAGCTCAAATTGGAGCACTTACGGTAGCCCCTCGGCGACGGCGCTTTCGAAGGAAGCGGGGTCGTCGATAAATGTAAGGCTCCATATTTGGCGAGATGATCAAGTGATCGAGTGGCTGAACCTATTTAATAGGCTACCTACGTATCCTTAAGAGGAATCGAAGCCGATCGTAGTTCGGGTCTTTCGACTATCTTTAGTCGTCGACCCTCTTGCTTTAGGAAGGTCGCCCTAAGATTTGACTATTTTCGGGAAGTCACCCTATGGTTTGACTATTTTTGGGAAGTCACCCTATGATCGACTATTTTGGGAAGTCGCCACTATGGTTTGACTATTTTGGGGAAGTCGCCACATGGTTTGACTATTTTTGGGAAGTCGCCCTAATCATTTTTGGGAAGTCGCCCTATGGTTTGACTATTTTTGGGAAGTCACCACAATCATTGTTTTGGGAAGTCACCCTAAGGTTTTGACTATTTTGGGAAGTCGCCCTAAGATCTGACTATTTTTGGGAAGTCACCCTAAGATCGACTATTTTGGGAAGTCACCCTATGGTTTGACTATTTTTGGGAAGTCGCCACATGTAATCATTTGTTTTTGGGAAGTCACCCTATGGTTTGACTATTTTGGGAAGTCGCCCTATGGTTTGACTATTTTTGGGAAGTCGCCCATGTCATTTTTGGGAAGTCACCCTATGGTTTGACTATTTTGGGGAAGTCGCCCTATGGTTTGACTATTTTTGGGAAGTCGCCATGTCGTCATTTTTGGGAAGTCACCCTATGGTTTGACTATTTTTGGGAAGTCGCCACCTGTAATCTCATTGTTTTTGGGAAGTCACCCTAAGGTTTTGACTATTTTTGGGAAGTCGCCCTAAGATTTGACTATTTTTGGGAAGTCACCCTAAGATCGACTATTTTTGGGAAGTCACCCTATGGTTTGACTATTTTTGGGAAGTCGCCACATGTCATTTGTTTTGGGAAGTCACCCTATGGTTTGACTATTTTGGGGAAGTCGCCCTATGGTTTGACTATTTTTGGGAAGTCGCCCTGTAATCATTTTTGGGAAGTCACCCTATGGTTTGACTATTTTGGGGAAGTCGCCCTATGGTTTGACTATTTTTGGGAAGTCGCCCTAACTGACTATTTTGGGAAGTCACCCTATGGTTTGACTATTTTGGGAAGTCGCCTATGGTTTGACTATTTTTGGGAAGTCGCCACGTAATCTGTTTTGGGAAGTCACCCTATGGTTTGACTATTTTGGGAAGTCGCCCTATGGTTTGACTATTTTTGGGAAGTCTCCCTGTAATCAGTTTTTGGGAAGTCACCCTAAGGTTTTGACTGTTTTGGGAAGTCGCCCTAAGATCGACTATTTTTGGGAAGTCACCCTAAGATCGACTATTTTTGGGAAGTCACCCTAAGATTTGATGATAATGTTCTTTTAGAAAAGTAGTTGACTAAGAGATGCTTTCATACTGTCTTTGTGCTTACTGTAGGCTGAAAGGGCGAGGCTACGGGCGATGTTGATGAAGAGTTGTTGGGTTGCCGTTCGTGGGACGGTTTCTGGCGACGATTTCTTTGTGTTTGGAGGCATTTTGACCTGAAGGAGGAATTTGGTTGAGTCTGCATCTTCTTTGGTGATCGTTAACCTTGTAGAAGTTGTTGAACTTGTCTTCACATTGGGACTTCTTGCTTTTGAGAACTTGGTGTCTCGACCGCATTATATTTGAGAACTTGGCGTCCACGACCGATTCGTATTTGAGAACTTGGCGTCCCTGACCGATTCGTATTTGAGAACTTGGCGTCCCTGACCGATTTGTATTGGAGAACTTGGCGTCCCTGACCGATTTGTATTGGAGAGCTTGGCGTCCCTGACCGATTTGTATTGGAGAGCTTGGCGTCCCTGACCGATTTGTATTGGAGAACTTGGCGTCCCTGACCGATTTGTATTGGAGAGCTTGGCGTCCCTGACCGATTTGTATTGGAGAACTTGGCGTCTCTGACCGATTTGTATTTGAGAACTTGGCGTCTCGGCCGATTTGTTAGACAGCTGGAGGTGGTCTTCGTTGGGGGTTGTTTTCATCCATTTGTGGACATTGGGGGTCGTCTTTAGCAAGTTGCGAGCAGCCGGAGCTTGTCTTTGCCAAGCTGTAGATCTTTGGAGGTGTCTTCATCCGTTTGTGGACATTGGAGGTCGACTTTGGTGAAGATCATCCTTGCCGAAAAGGGGATTTGATTTCACGTTTGAATTCCTGCATTCGTTAGTGAAGAGGAAGATGCATATATGACATTCATGATGACGGATGCATGCATAGAGCCAAAAATGATTGTGAGAGTATCACTTTGCATATGTTTGCGAGATGATGCATTTACTTGCTTTCGAAGATGCACCTAGCCTAAGCTTTTGACGGGGAAATTATGATTTATGATCTTCAATTCACTTAGGATTTTTCCTATTGATTCAAGTTTTGTGCATGCTACATGAGCCCTTGGGAGATTTTTGTGGGGATGCGTGGTTATGTATGTGTCTGGAAGCTGTTTGGAGCAGATTTTGAGCATGTGTGGGGATGAGAACCCTTGATCGTGATTTAAACGGCGGTTGTTGGTGAGGTTTTGTCGGCGGTATCACATGGACCTCAATTTTGATGAGATTGGATTCGGATCCGGGTCTTGATTGGAATTTTCTCTCTCAATCTTGGTCATTTGAAGGCGTGCTTGACGAGGCTCTAGGGCACGTTGATATGAGTGAAGCTTCTTTCATTTGGGTGAGCTGTGACCTCGGCCGAAACCTTATCCAGGAGAATGATTTGATGGAATTGCTAATGCGGGAGAAACCACGATCTTGAATTCCGATGCTACGGGAGGCTGCCGTGTACCAAGTTACGAAAGTGAAATTCTTTCTTGATAAAATTCGGGTCCAGACCGTCTTGACAAAGCCCGGATCTGAGTAGGCAAAGCCTGGATTTTGAAGAAGTGACTTGGCGAATCTATCTCGTAGTGAAGAACGCAATGTGGACCCCAAGGATGACTATAGAAGTCCCATCTTAAAGAGCGTACGAGGAGAACACAGGAGGACCGCTTAGCAAGCCCCGGCGTGAAGAAACACGGAGCGATCCTATTGCGAGACGAGTCATCATGTGACCAAGGAGGCACCCATCTTTTCGAGATCTTAGTCAACCGGTCGATGGACAAGACTTCGGGAATGTTTACGTGCGGGGGCACATCTTTCGAAAAGTGGGAATGAATCCCGATTTTGTGTATACACACTCGCTTTAGGTTTGACTCTTTTGAGAGAGTATAAGCGTTACAAGGTGTGGAAAAGTGTATGGAAGCCCCTGGCGACGGAAAGACGATGTTTGGCTCTATTTTCCTATGATGTGAGAGAAGACTTGTCGAGACACTTGAAAAATTGTCTTATTCATGATGATCACAAAATTTGCTTAAAACCCTTTGTTAATGTTCGGGTTATTCAACTCCTAAATCTGATATGAACAAATATTTTGATTAATCACAAGGAGAAAACCAGCGATATCGAGGATCAAGCTCGGAAAGTGTATAGGGACGATCCACGATGAGACCGGATTTTTTTTTCTTTTTTTGAGATTTGTTTGTGATTTCGGCCGGACCATTTACGGTTGCCTACGTTCCCTCCATCATGAAGAGCTCGGGTCGCCGTAGTTCGGGCTTATCCCGAATGAAGAGAGAATGAGTGTGAAAATTCAAGACTTTGAGGTTCTTTTGGGAATTTGAGGATTGGAGATTCGAATAACATATCCCCTTAGAGTGTTCATGAAAGACACGGATGCGAAGCCCAGTGGGACATCCACGGCAAGTGTTTGTGGAGGAGAAATGAAATATGCTCACATGAAATGTCGAATGAATCGAGACTTGAATTTGCACAATCTTTGATCATTTGAGCCGAGATGGATTTGGCTCCAATTTAAGCAAGCAATGAAGCATTAATTTGATTTATATTTTACGATGAAATTGCTATCCGATAGGAATTGCGGTGGGTTTCCGGGCTTCGATCGGCCATCGGGTAATTTTGGAAGTTATGACCTCTTAAAGTGAGAGGCCGGTTTGGGCCTTTTCTTGTGAACCTCTAAAGATGAGAGGTTGGCTTGCGAGGATGTGTTTGGGAAATCTATGGCGGGGAAGATTGATTGCCTCTAAGAGTGAGAGGTCAAATTTTGACTTTGGCCAAAGGCGATGGTAATGGGAATATCCTCTAAAGCGAGAGGATGGCTTGGGATTGGTCGCGGAAATGGGAATATCCTCTAAAATAGAGAGGATGGCTTGGGATTGATTTATGGTAATGGGAATATCCTCTAAAATCGAGAGGATGGCTTAGGATTGATTTAAGGTAATGGTGAGAGGAAGTCCAAGCTATCGAGAACCTTTTGCGAACTTGCGAGAATTCGGGCTCCTTTTTGATCATTGGAGAGTTTCTTGAGAAGTCGGGGACTCTTGTTGAATTGTGAGGATCGACGAGTCCCTTCTCTTTTTTTTTTTTTTTTTTTTTTTTTTTTTTTTAAGCTCTTGCTTGAACTTTTCTATTTCTTTCTTTTTTTTTGCTTGAACTTTTCTCTTTCCTTTTTTTAAGGCCTCCTGAGGCGTTGAGGATTCTTCTTTGAATTGTGAGGATTTAAAATCCTTCTTTTGATAACTTGGAAGGCCTCTGAGAAGTTGAGGATTATCTTTGTCCTTCCCTCATGGCTTGAGATATTTTGCGCATCGCCGAGCTCTCGAAGCTAACTTCTTGGTCTTGCTTGGACTTCTCTCAATAAGGATCAAAGGTGATGGCTAAACGGGGTTTCAAAACATGCCGATCTTGAAATGAAAGGGTAGTGTTTAGTGAGGGTGAGATAATGGCTTTCCTATGGGTGAAAGGCTTCAACCGCAATCCCTAGGATGACCTAAACGAGATTAAGTCTTCATTGCTTGCTTAAGCTTTAAATGAGAAAAGATCCATGCAAATTCATCGAGCAACGAGGGGATGATGATGAAAGGGATGTGAGCATATGAGATGCAAGACGGGGAGTTGGTAAGCCCCAATTTGGGAAGGATATCAATTGATTTTCTCACTCAGATTAATTTAAATATTAATCATTTCAAAGAATTAGTGGTTGAGCGGCACAAGTGATCATTTTGGATAAAACCATTTCAATTAAGTGTAACGTGGGTGCGCAAGTGATGTCTCGAGTCTAGCAAGAAGAGAAAAAAGACTTATATTAAAAGTTAGGCATTTAACCACTATGTCCAAAATGGACTACAACGACAAATGTCCGGGAAGGACTTAGGTGAAAGAAAAGTACTAGACCTACGAAGGTTGACTCAAAAGACTATTTTAAAGATAGGTAGCCCCAGTCTAGCCGCTCTTTCTTTGTTGAACCATGCATCTATTCTTCGGCCCGGAGACGGGAGCTATTGCGAATCTTTCCATCGGGATTTCCTTGGCAATCTCTTTCTTAATCCAAACACTTTCATCGCTGCGATGGTGATTCACCGACCTCGCGAGGGCGTGTCAAATTCCATTATGCCCACAAGGCTTGAACCACCAAACTCGATCATGTTGACACTCATGTTGTTAGGGAGCGGGTTATTGATAGTGTTAGGCCCTTCGGGCATCTCTAACCTCCCTTGCTCAATCAAACCTTGGATGGCCTTTTTCGGGGACGCAATCATCCGTCGGGTGCCCGTGAGTGCGATGAAAGGCACAATGCTTGGAGGTATCCAAAGGAGCATTGGGGTTTCTAGGGCGATAATTTTCAAAGGCCGGAGCAAACCTTCTCTCACCAAACCTACTGAAGATATCACTCAAAGGCATCCCAAAGTTTCCCAAGTTTTGGAGCCGGGATCTGGATGGATCGGGTTTCTTGGGAACAAAGGAAGTGGCATTATTCTGATCTGTCCCGCATAGCTAATCACTTCTTTACCTTTTGGTTGGGCGGGAGGCTGTGTTGGAGGTGGAAGAAACCCGGTATACGTAGCGGAGTGCGGCGGTCGAGCTGCGATTGTAAGCCTTTTCGAACTTAGCCCGGAATTAACCATTGCACGCAAGTCGGCGTAGGGAAGTGGCGAGGAAGCTCTCAAATGCGGCTTCAAGCATGAGCGAAAGATGTCTAAGCGCTCCTCGTCGAGAGGAGGAATGGCCATTTCACCGAGCTTTAAGTTCCACCTCTTATAGAAATCCCCAATATTCTCATTAGGGCGTTGCATCGTTGTTTGCGGAGTCAACTCTGTTTGTCTCCCATTCCAAGTTGGCTTTATACTTATCAGTGAAAGTGCTTGGTGATCTGTTCCCAAGTAGCCCTAGCTTAGTGCAATCGGAAAAACCATTTCAAAGCCCACGACTTCAAAGAGAGACTAAAGTAATCGGCCAAGCTATTTGGTTTGTGCATCCCTTAGCCTTCATTGCCAAAGTATAGGTGTCCAAGTGAGTTTTAGGGCATGCACTCCCGTCAAACAATTCCAGTGGGCATCACAAACTTGTGAGGCGGGGGACAATCGAGTCGGGATACGTAGGCCGAAGAGTAGTGTTCTTTTTGGCGATCAATTCGGCAATCTGTGCTTTCATTTCCTTGTGTTGCTCCATAAACCAAGCCAATTGGGGATCCAAAGGTGGAGCGGGAATTCTGAGCCGATATTTGAGCCGGGAAGAGGACTAGGCTGTTGGTGGTGCATTGGTGGAAGGAATACCATACTCAGGGGCATAGGTGAAAACTGTCCTTGGCCCAAATTACCACAGGGAGTGTAGGTAGGAGCTTGGGCAAAGGGATAGAACCCGGCGACTTCTTTGTTGGCTTCCAATCGGCGAGAGAAGATGGAGGCGGATCTGAGGTAGCCGAGATGGCTTGGATTTCGGAGTGAGGCCCGTAAGTAGGCTTAAGTGCGGGGCTTGTCCCTGGTTGTTGAATTGCATGGTGGTTGTGGCAAGGATGCATAGCAGAGAGGATCTTGTGGTCTGGTGATTACGATGAAACGGGGATGGGGGCTTGGTAACCCGTTGAACCACGAGTGAGAAATGGGTTTGCGGAAGCGTATGAGGAGCAAGCGAGCTAGCATCATTACGAGGAGGGGCTCATGTTGCCCCGAACCAAGCTGTGGTGGCATTCCAAACCGTTCTTTGCGAAAGTCCGGATTGATTGGTCCCAAGCGAGGCGGGATCCCAATTTCTTTGTGGCATTAAGGTATCCCCAACCATGGGAAGGCATTCCGTGCTTGACTTTGTCCCAGCTGAGGCATTGCGGCGGCTCGTCCGTCGAGGCTGCATGGATCCGGTGGTGCTGCGGTTGGGGAGCCAGGCGGACCTAGGGATCGAGGAGCATGGGCTCAGTGGTAGTACCGTGGGAGGCCGGTGGTGGCATCCTGGGTAGTCGGGTTGACCAAGAGCGGGATTGTGGTCTTCCTCTTCTTCCACGGTGAAGGTGCCATCCGGGTTGAGGCGCGGCCAATCCATGGCTTTTGATAGCCTCCATAAGGCTGTTCAAGTGTGCTTCTGGCGCACTCTCATACGTTCGGCTAGGCGATTCCACTGTTGTTACATGCGAGGAGTCCGGGAGGCGGAGTGACGTTGTCCCCATCGTTACCGGTTGATGCGGACATTCTAAGATTCGGAGTCGGAACGAGACGGTGAAGGCGATGATGCGCTTGACTCTTCCCAAGCGGATTAAACGGTGACCGGTGCCCGAAACCAACCTTTGTGCGGAGGCTGCGGGGGAAAGACACGAGGGTTCGAGATGTGCAGGAATGGAAGGAGGGTAGGTGTTTGGGCTTTTGGCTCATGCAACATGCGATTATTTGTTCATGTTTACTTAAAACATGTTTTATTAACCTAATCGGTTGGAAAAGATTGCTCTTCTTTTCGCAAACTACTCGATTCTGGATCGGTGGGCCCCGTCACTACGTCTATAAGCCCCTCGTATTCCACTGTATTTCGACCTCCCGGGGTGGACGGCCCGGGCGAGGGTCCTATAGGGCAAGCGGGTCCCACCGACCGAAAGAAAACGATCCTAAAAGTCGGCGGGTAATCGAGTCTTAACGAGCATTCGATGTAAATTACGGACAAAGGCGACGTCAAAAGTCAAGATCATGTCCAGGGGCTCGACGAAAAGTCGGCATGATTTGGGTGATAAGCGTCCACAATTGATCTTGACTTGTCGTCATTTAAGCCGTAATTAGGCATGGAATATTCATTAATCCTTGATGACTCGGTGTCAATGCTTTGGGAGTCGGTGTATAATTTGTGCCGATCGGGCCGAAGTCGGCGCCGGTCAATATCTTGGTCAAAGTCTGCGGCGGAAAACCGGCGGAACTTCGGCGATTAGGGTCCCGAAAGATATTGAGTCGGTATGCCGACAAAGGCTTGAAAGGAAAGGTCTATACACGGACGGGGCATGACACGGACCGGACTAAAAACCAACCGGGTCTCGGACAAAGTGTGTCACGGACAAGTGCATGGTCGACACGAGGCTCCATGGGATGTTTGGGTAGTCTGTGCTCATCCGAGGCGTAATAAGACCAAACGGACCGCGACAAGGATTTCCCGGGTTAGGGACGTAGTGTGCGGTGTAAGGTCACGTGCGCGTAGTGTGCAAGCGATCCTATCTTCTTTTTACGAGAAAAATAGAAATTTTTATGTGTCTTAAAAAGGCATGATGCATGATTTTTTTTTTGAATTTTTTTTTTTTGAAAATTTTTTTTGAAAATTTTATGAACACATAAGCACATAAGCACAAAAATTCCGACGGTTAGGGACATTATTCCGACAGTCAAAATTTTGACTTTTCGAGGCGGCCAAAAACAAACACGAAAATGTGCAAAAATCAACACACACAAAGCAAAGGATTTTCAAATGTTGAGACGGAAGTTTTACCCTCAAAAGCTTTTCCTCTTTTTTTTGAAAATAATGATACCGGTACGTGGGATTGTTAGACCACAATTTCTCCCCGACTCGTGTTAGGATGCGGTAACGGGAAGTTTAATGGTTTCCACCAATATACCAAATATCATTTTTTTAGAAAAAGCTTATTTGTCCCCAGTAGTCGCCACCGTGATATACCCGATTTTTGAAATCAAACGGAGTCGCCACGCCATTTTTATTTTGAGGGCCAAAACTTTGAAAAAGCCCGAGATCAGAGATTTAGGTTCGGAGGTCATGTTACGCGTCGGGAAGGCCGTTAGTGTGCACCCGACGCGCCTCGCAAAACGAGTCTTCCAAACATTTGAAATCCTTTGTTGTGTGTGTGTGTGTGTGTGTGTGTTTTGACCAAAATGAGTTGAAACTGAGAAAAAAAAAATGAGTAACTCTTTATAAGACTTTGAACAATCCCCAAGATTTTTGGTATGATTTTTGGGTCGAGTCTTGGCACTCAAAAGATTTTTGGATTTGAAAAGCAATTCTGCCAGAATGAAAGAAGGCAGTTGACCCTTGACTTTGAAATGGACTTAAAGGCTTCAAAACCTCAGAATCTGGGGAAAGTCCGAGAATGAAAGTTTCTTAAAACACCCTAAATAGGGTTTCTGCAAAGGAACTTTCCATTTTGGAAGTAATTTGAGGTCAAAACCTTCTAGAAATCTCAGATGTGAAATCTGGATTTCCAGAAGCTGATGAACTGGCCTCTAAAAGAAAAATTGAAAAAAGGAGTTTTACTTACTCAAAAAATAAAATAAAATTATGTCTGGAAATCTCTGGATGTTGGCTACAAAAAGTGTTTTGTAGTCAACATCCAATTCCAAGTTTTACTGGGTCCAAAAAATAGGAAAATGGACGGAGGTCTCAGAACAATGCTACTGGACAGCAAGATGTTCTTGAGGGAAAATGTGATTTTTGGGGGATTTGCATCTATGTTCACCCCATTTTCATCCCTAGACTTGATACCACTACTTTTTATTAAGTGGTTATCATATTCAAGTCATCCTTGGGGAATTCATGGGGTTTAAACATGTCCTTTGCAAAGGGAAGGGGGTTTTGTAAAGATGAAACCAAAGAGAAAGAATTGACTAAAGATCTAAAATGTGGACCACTTGAGATGGTCATTCATGAAGATGAACTTCAAGATGACCATCTTAGGTCAAAACTCAAGTTAAACTAGACATAAAATAAGTCAAAGTAAGAAGAACAAAATGATCAAGAAATCAAAAGAGAATTTTAGGGTTTTGAGAAGGAGGGCTTTACCAATGGTGACACCCTATCTTCCTAGGCTTGGAATTTGACTTGAGGAGTATCAAGATTTGGTGTTTGGCTTGAGGAGTATCAATGTTTGGTGTTTGGATTTGTGTTTGGAGTGAGATTGGGAAAGATTCAAGAGAAAATGGTGGCAATCTAGAGATTCCCACTGTTTTCTCTCTATATTCCTTGAGAACTTCGTTCTTTGTGATCAAAATGTGTTGTCTAAACTGAGAGAGGAGGGTTCAATTTATAGGACACTTTGTGAGAATCAAACGTATCCGCGCGGACAAGGATCGACGCGTGCCTTTGTTCATCTGCTACTGATCTGGCTTTTGGGCAGGAAGAATAATCTTTTTAAAATTCAAACTGAAGCTGTTTTTCAACTTTCTTAATTCGGATTTTTCTAATTTCTTTTGCTTTTTGAGATTCTTTTCTTGGTTTAACTTAAAGTGGCAATGCCCATTTTACCCTTACTTTGTTAGAAAAGTTAGGAATGTTAGTAATGTTATAACTTTCGTTAATTTTCTAACGAAAATGCTAACAAGCTCAAATTGGAGCACTTACAGGTGGACCGCCCCGGGCGAGGGTCCTATAGGGCAAGCGGGTCCCACCGACCGAAAATGAAAACGATCCTAAAAGTCTGGCGGGTAATTGAGTTTTAACGAGCATTCGATGTAAATTACGGACAAAGCTGACGTCAGAGTCAAGATCATGCCCGAGGGCTCGACAAAAAGTCGGCATGATTCGGACTGATAAATGTCCACAATTGATCTTGACTTGTCGTCAATTAGGTCGTAATTGGGCATGGAATAATCGTTAATCCTTGATGACTCAGTGTCATGCTGGGAGTCAGTGTATAATTTGTGCCAGTCAGAGTCAAAGTCAAGGCGCCAGTCAATATCTGGTCAAAGCTCGTGACGGAAAACCGGCAGGACTTCAACTGATTAGGGTCCCGAAAGATATTGACTTGGTATGCCGACTAAGGCTTGAAAGGAAAGGTCTATACACAGACAGGGCATGACACAGACCAGACTAAAAACCAACCGGGTCTCGGACAAAGTGTGTTACGGACAAGTGCATGGTCGACACGAGGCTCCATGGGATGTTTGGGTAGTCCCGTGCTTGCACCGAGAGGCGTAATAAGACCAAACGGGCCGCTACAGGGATTTCCCCGGGTTAGGGACGTAGTGTGCAGTGTAAGGCCAAGTGCGCGTAGTGTGCAAGAAGTCTATCTTCTTTTTCTTAGTAAAATAGAAATTTCCGCATGTGTCTTAAAAAGTATGATGCATGCACAAAATGATTTTTTTTTTGAAAACCCTTTTTTTTTTCTCTTTTTTTTGAAATTTGTTTTTTGAAAATCTTTTTTTTTTTGGATTTTTGATTTTTTTTTTTTTTGAAAATTTTTTTTGAAAGCAAATAACACATAAGCACATAATTCAAAATTCAAGGCAACGGATCCGATGGTCAAAATTTTGACTTTTCTCGAGGCGACCAAAACAACTCGAAAATGTGAAAAACCAACACACACACACACAACAAATGGTTTCAAATGCCGGGACGGAAGCTTGACCCTCAAAAGTTTTTCTCCTTTTTTTTTTTGAACAGATAAAACTTAACAAAATCCCCAGCGGAGTCGCCACTGTGATGTACCCGATTTTTGAAAATCAAACGGAGTCGCCACGCCATTTTTATTTTAAGGGCCAAAACTTTGAAAAATGCCCGAGATTAGAGATTTGGATTCGGAGGTCACGATACACGCCGGGAAGAACGTTAGTGTTCACCCGAAATGCCTCGTAAAACGAGTCTTCCAAGCATTAAAAACCATTTATGCGTGTGTGTGTGTGTGTATGTTCCTTTGGCCAAAATAAGTTTAAACTGAGAAAACCAAAAATTGGGAACTCTTTATAAGGCATTAAACAAGTCCCATGATTTTTTGGACGATTTTAGGGTTGAGATTTGGTACTCAAAGGACCTTTTGAAGTTGAAAACCAATTCTGCCAGAATGAAAAAGGCAGTGGACACTTGATTTTAAAATGGATTTAAGGGCTTTAAAACTTCATAATCTGAGGAAACTCAGAGAATGAAAGTTGTTCCAGACACCTTAAATAAGATTTCTGTAAAATAATTTTCCATTTTGGAGATGATTTGAGGGACCAAAACCTTCTGGAAATCTCAGATGTGAAATCTGGATTTCCAGAGACTGATGAACTAACCTTTAAAAGATAATTTGAAAAAGGGAGTTTTACTCACGTAAAAAATAAAGTAAAAATATTTCTGGAAATATATGGATGTTGGATACAAAAAGTATTTTGTAGTAAACACCAAATTCCAAGTTTCTGTATGTCCAAAAAATTAGACCATGGACAGAGGTCTTAGAGAAAGGCTACTGGACAGCAACTTTCTCTTGAAGAAAAACATGATTTTAAAGGGGGTTTGGCATCCATGCTTGTCCCCATTTCCCTAGGCTTTGATTAGTGATCACTAAACATTTTAGTGGTGATCTACTATATCAAGCCATCCTTGGGGTACATTAGGACTTTAAGCATTTCATTTGCTTGGGAAGGGGAATTTTATCCTTTGAAAGAAAGATTTTGTATATGAAAATGATTTTTAGGGTTTTGAAAATGTGTTTGCAAGTAAGTAAATACACTTTGAAAGTAATGTTGATCCTTGTAGAGGATCATCCATGGAGATGAACTTCCATGGTGATCCTCTTGAATCTAGAGCAAGAAGATGAACAAACTACATTTTGGAGTTTGAAAGTGCATGCATGGATGAGAGAGATTTAGGGTAGGGAGAGGGAGGTTATACCTATCTTCCCTTGTGTTTGTGTTTGAATGGATTCAAGGCTTGAATGTGTTTAGGGTTTGAATGTGTTTAGGGTTTGAATGTGTTTAGGGCTTTTGATTAGAGTTGGTTAAAGAGAAAACAAGTAGATAACAATTAAGTCCTCTATGTTTTCTCTCTAATCCTCCTCTTAAGGGGTGATTGAAGCTTGAGCTTGTGTATGAATGGGAGTGATTTGAGAGTATTTGGAGTGAGTGGGATTTGGGAAAGATTGAAGAGAAAATGGTGGCAATCTAAGAATTCCCACTGTTTTCTCTCTATTTTTCGCCAGAGTGCTGTTGCTGTGAGTGAATTGTCTTTTTTTTTTTATTTCTGTGACTGAAGACCTCAATTTATAGCCCTCTGAAATTGTCATAGTCATCCGCGCGGACATGAGTGGAAGCGTGCACTGTTCATTAAATGCAGCTCCAGGCTTTGGACAAGAAGAATATTATTCAAAAATTCCAGCAGTTTGTGTTTTTCAGCTTGCCTAATTCGGATTTTTCCAATTTCTTTTCTTTTTTAAGATTCTTTTCTTGGTTTAACCTTAAATGGCAATCCCTAATCTACCCTTACTTTGTTAGAAAGGTTAGGAATTGTTAGAAATGTTAAGAATGTTAAGACTTTCGTTAATTTTCTAACGAAAATGCTAACAACTCAAATTGGAGCACTTACAATAATTAGAGTAGATTTCACTTTTCTTATTTCCCAAATATAACCCTTTGTACAGTGATATTTTCAAGTTTGATTTCAAACTATTATATTGAGGATCACTTGATTACTCTGTATTGGCTTCATTCAAATGGGAGAATCAGTTGTTTCTCTTTGCTAATAAGGCACCCAATGTGAGATAGTTAGAAAGATTATATCAAGTTATCAAAAAATAACATAAATAAGAGATTGATACTAACAAGAAAAGAGATTTGTTAGTAACATTAGTACTAGTATAAATAAAACACAATATATTTAAGGGAAAATTACCGCTGAGTTCTTTACCCTAAGTAAAAAGATCAATTAAGACAAGAATTTTAAAATTTAACCAATTAGTCTGGCATCATAATCAAAATTTCACCTAATCCTTCGCTACCCAAACTACCCCTTACCCAAAAATTATAAAACTATCCCCCCTCTCTCTCTTCTCGCCATTTCTCTCTCTACCACTCCCTCCGGTGACCCTTCCCTCCCCTCTATGACCCTTCCGTTTCCAACTCCGGTGACCCTCCCTTTCCCACCTCCGACGAAACCTAATCCTAAGACGTAATGAATACTGCGATGCTATAGGGTCCATAAGCCCATTTATATATACCTTCCATATTCCAAAAGTAGCCCTGTAGCTCTAATAAAATGATCCGGCCACCTCCAATCTACCTCCAATCTGCACTCTTCGCTCTGAAGTTCTTTAAATCCCTCTTTGCAAACTATCCTGAAAATTACGATTCCCAAATTCTCCTTCATCCACCAGTTCTCATCCCCATTTATAAACCCTAACCCGGATAAGAAATGCAACTCAATGTTACCAAATAATATAGGAATGCTTAGGAAGTTGTTGTTGACCTAATTATTTTTATTCAGATTTAACTTACATTGTGCCCGGGGAATTAAGAGTGAAGTGAAGAAAGGGTGTGGATGGAATTGTTGATAGAGAAGGAAAGGAAGGGGCGGAGGAAGTTGAAATGATTTGAAAGGGAAGGAAAAAGTTTATGGATGACAACATTGTGTTTTGGTTTTTGTTTTCATGTCCCAGTGAGTTGTAAAAACCCACCAAGGATCTATCCTTGCCTGTCCCAAGTCAGAATAAAGGGTGAGGGTTGCAGTAGGCTTGTGACAGCCAGCGTAAAAATTTTGTCACATTATCATGACATGAATCAAAATATGAATATCGTTGGGGCGTTTTCTCAGCAGCGACGCGCTACACTTCAAAGACCTGGGTGTAGTGATAAGTATGCAAAGGTTGCTAGGTCGTCGCCCGGAAGCGACGCGCCATCTCTTCGCCCGGGGGTGGTGTCAAATATGCAAGGGTTCTCGCATTGCGGACGAGTGCGGGTAAAGAAGCTAGTCCATGGTAGGTGTAAGGGTAGTGGGATGCGCTTTGGAACTTGGAACATTGGATCCTTGACAGGGAGATCAGCAGAGGTGGTGGAAGTTATGAGGAGTAGGAAGATTCACATAATGTGTCTACAGGAAACTAAGTGGGTTGGAGAGAAAGCAAAAGAAATATCGCCTTGGGGTTTTAAGCTTTGGTACTCAGGAAAGGATAAGGGTAGAAATGGAGTGGGTATCATTATTGATAAGGAGTATATTAATGATGTGGTGGAAGTGTACAGGAAGAGTGATCGAATTATGGGCATTAAACTGGTGATACGTGATGAGATTATAACTATTATTTCCGCCTATGCACCACAAGTAGGGTTGGATGCATCTATTAAACAAGTGTTCTGGGAAGATTTGGAGGAGGTGGTGCAACGAGTACCTAGTGGTGAGAAATTAGTGATTGGTGGTGATCTGAACGGGCATGTGGGGTCTAGTCGACATGGCTTTGAGAGCATACATGGAGGTTTTGGTTTTGGGGAGAGTAATGAAGTAGGAAATAATATCCTGGACTTTGGGTTGGCATATGACTTGAGTATAATGAACACTTGGTTCAAGAAGAGAGAATCTCACTTGGTGTCCTATAGGAGTGGAGGTAATGCGAGTCAGATTGACTTCTTCTTGGTAAGAAATGCTTGTAGAAAGAGTTATACAGATTGCAAGGTTATTTCGGGTGAGAGCACAGCAACTCAACATATACTGGTGGTACTTGATTTTTGAAGTAAGAGAATTTCGAGGAAGAGAAAACCACAGGTAGACCCTAGAATCAAGTGGTGGAGACTTCAAGGGGAGAATCAACATAAATTTGTAGCTAAGATGGTTGATACCGGTATTTGGTCGGATAATATGGAGGATATGGATATAGATTCGACTTGGACTAAGATGGAACATACCATAAAGGAGGTGGCGAAAGAAGTCCTTGGAGAATCTAGAGGAAACGGGCCACCAAGTAAGGACACATCATGGTGGAACGAGGAAGTAAAACAAGCAATAAAGGGCAAGCGAGAATGCTACAAATTATTGGGAAAATGTAGGAGCGACGAGAACTATGAGAAGTATAAAGAAACTAGAAGAGATGCTAAGAAAGCAGTAAAAGACGCAAGAGCAAAGGTGAATCAAAAACTTTATGATAAGTTGGATACAAAAGAAGGGGAAAAGGACATCTATAAAATCGCTCGTATGAGGGATAAGAGGACACGAGATATTAGGACGGTTAAATATGTGAAAGATGTAGATCAAAGAGTTCTAGTCGGGGATAAAGAGATAAAAGATAGATGGAGTTCGTACTTTGATACCCTGTTCAATGGCGGTCAAGAGCAGGATATTGGAGATTTAAATATCTCTTCGAGTATGGTTAATCGAGATTTTATGCGGAGAATTCAAAAGAGTGAAGTGGAAATGGCAATGAAAAAGATGAGATTGAAGAAAGCTGTAGGACCGGATGGTATACCAATTGAGGTTTGGAGATGTTTCGGGGAGAGGGGAATAGATTGGTTAACAACGCTATTTAACAAGATATGGAAAATTAACACAATGCCATTGGAGTGGCGGAAGAGTACTCTGATCCCTTTGTATAAGAACAAAGGTGATGTCCAAGATTGTGCCAACTATCGGGGGATCAAACTAATGAGCCATACTATGAAACTTTGGGAAAGAGTGATTGCACAAAGGCTGAAAAAAATTGTGGATATTTCGGATAACCAATTTGGGTTTATGCCGGGAAGATCGACTATGGAGGCAATATATCTTATGAGACAAACCATGGAGAAATATCGGGATCAAAAGAAAGATTTGCATATGGTTTTCATTGATTTGGAGAGGCGTATGATAAAGTGCCAAGAGAGGTACTTTGGTGGGCATTAACAAAGAAGGGTATTTCAAAGAAATATATTGATATTATCAAGGACATGTATAATGGAGTTAGTACTTGTGTACAGACTAGTGTTGGGAAGACTGAAGAGATCCCTATAAAGATTGGAGTGCATCAAGGTTCCGCACTTAGCCCCTTTCTTTTTGCTTTGATAATGGACGAATTGACGAGGTCAGTCCAAGATAATATACCAAGGTGTATGTTATTCGCAGATGATATTGTGTTGATTGATGAGACAAGAGAGGGTGTTGAAAGTAAATTGGAGTTGTGGAGACACACTTTGGAATCTCGAGATTTTCGACTAAGCAGAAGCAAGACTGAATATT
Organism: Adenophora triphylla var. japonica; assembly: GCA_022495995.1. NCBI lineage: Eukaryota > Viridiplantae > Streptophyta > Magnoliopsida > Asterales > Campanulaceae > Adenophora > Adenophora triphylla. The sequence continues at coordinate 554,634 of JAFEMH010000184.1, forward strand.
TGGAGTGTAAGTTTAGCAGAGTTGGAAGTAGGGAGGCAGGGGCGGTCACATTTGATGGAAAGATTGTCCAAGCTTCTGAGTTTTTTCGCTATCTTGGATCCATTATCCAAATGGATGGAGAATTAGATGGTGATGTGGCTCATAGGATTAAAGCAGGTTGGTTGAAGTGAAAGAGTGCCACAGGGTTTCTATGTGATCGCGGCATGCCCAATAGATTAAAGGGAAAATTCTACCGCACGGCAATTAGGCCGGCAATGCTTTACGGCACCGAATGTTGGGCCGTGAAACAGTGTCACGTGCATAAGATGAATGTGGCGGAGATGCGTATGCTTCAATGGATGTGCGGTCATACAAGAAAGGATCGATTGGGGAATGAGGTGATCAGAGGTAAAGTAGGAGTTGCGCCCATTGAGGATAAAATGAGGAAAAATCGTCTGAGGTGATTTGGACATGTGAGAAGGAGATCGAGTGATGCACCGGTTAGGAGGCCGGAACAGTGGAGAAATGATAAAATGGCGAGGGGTAGGAAAAGACCCAAAACTTGGATTAGAGTGATTGAAAATGATATGAGTTTACTTGGAGTGGATAAAGTATGGTGTTGAAGAGGCCGGAGTGGAGGGCAAAAATCCATGTGGGGGGTTGATTATTTATTTATTTATTTATTTTATTTATTTTATTTATTTTATTTATTTTTATATTTTTTATTTTTTATTTTTATTTTATTTTATTTTATTTTATTATTTTTATTATTATTATTATTTTTTTTTTAATTTATTTTATTATTTTTTTTCCAACAACCTTTTCACACGATGACATATGATGATTCATGTTAGCCGACCCCAAATTATTTTAGGACTAAGGCTTTGTTGTTGTTGTTGTTGTTGTTGTTGTTGTCCCAGTGAGTTGTAACAAAGCTATGAGCAAAGCAGCTTCATCTTTCACCAAAACTAAACATATACCCTCTCTTGACTAATAAGTTATTTTTTAATTTTATTTTTGATAAAAAAAAAAGGCTAAATCGATTTTTTATTCTTATTCATAGGTAAATTTTTAATATTGACATAGGTAATATGTTTTTATTTTTTACATCAGATTACAATTGTGTGAAAATTATTACTCCCTTTTGCCTCTAAAAACAACTGTAAACTTAACAAATATGTCAAATAATCTCATAAAATTCAAAAATAGAGATCGTAAAAGACTAAAAACAACTTTAAACTTAACTAAAAACAACTGTGAACTTGACAAATATGTCAAATAATCTTATAAAATTGCAATAATAGAGGACCTAAAAGACTAAAAACAACTGTGAACTTAAGTAAAAACAACTGAGAACATATATAACAAATATGTCAAATAATCTCATAAAATTGCGAAAATGGAGGTCATAAAAAATTAAAACAACTATGAACTTAACAAAAAACAACAATGAACTTAAGTAAAAACAACTGTGAACATAACAAATATGTCAAATAATCTCATAAAATTGCAAAAATAGAGGTCATAAAGGATTAGAACAACTGTATACTTAACAAAAAACAACAGTGAACTTAACAAATAGGTCAAATAATCTCATAAAATTGCAAAAATAAAGGCTATAAAAGACTAAAAACAATTGTGAACTTAACTAAAACAAATGTGAACTTAACTAAAAAAATCTGTGAATTAAGTAAATAATAGTTATTTTCATGCAGAAATTATGAATTTAGCTAAAACAACTGTGAACTTCTCTTAATTGTTATTGAAACAAATGTAAAAAATAACTGTAAACTTATCAAAAACAACTGTGAACTTGTAATAACTGTGAACTTTTCAAATTTGCTTCAGATTATATGTTGATACTACTAGTTTGATTCGTATTGACGATATGAAAACAACAGGGGTTTCAGATTTTTTTTTTTTTAATTTCTAGATCTTAAGATATTTCATTTTAAAGTTTTGAGAGAAAAAAAAAGAAAGTGAGAGAAAGAAAGTGCAGAGGGGGGGGGATGGGGAATGGACCACATGCGATCACGTTACTTAAGCGGTGGCATTTGTGTAATTTTGCCAAATCTAACAAGGGCATGCACGTCCATTTACAATGAGAGGACATGGTGGTCGATTTCGAAAATTCTTGTCCTAGGTGGTCATTTTTGTTAGAGTGATGGATGATTTGATAATGAGGCGGTCTCCTGTGAGACGGGTCATGATCCGTCTCATGCATGAGACGGGTCGACCCATGGGGCATGACCCGCCACGTGGCAGCCTTTTATAGGCCAATTTTTTTTATTTTTTTTTATATTATTTTTTTTTCAGAGCAAAAGTAATAGTTACCATCTCTTAATGTAATGACTGTATACATATAAAGTAACATTGGTCATAAGTAAACGTAATACCTGTTTTAAAAAAAAAAAAGCTCGTTTTTACCCATTTTTTTCAAATGTAATACAAACTATATGTATTATTTTTGAAATGTAATAACTTATGTATATGAATGCAATAGTTTATACAAGTAAATGTAACACTTTGATAGATGAAATTGTAACATATTTCTATAATAAGTACTCCCTCCGTCCCGCTAATATTAGCACACTTTCCTTTTTGGGCGTCCCGCTAATATCCGCACACTCCCAAAAAGGAAACTTTATATTAATAAAATATTCACCCAACCCCACTCATTCTCTCTCCTACATTATTTTAATACTCACAACACCATTATAATTTATTACACCCTCCACTCATTCTCTCTCCACTCATTCTTTTACACTCACAACATTTTATTAAAATATCATATTCCTTAATTCTCGCGCAAACAGTGTTTGTGCTAATATTAGCGGGACGGAGGGAGTATTACTTTTCCCAAACGAAGAAAATATAGGAAAAAACATTATTACTTTTCTGTATATATGTATTACTTTAATGTATACAAACTATTACTTTAAGTATTACTTTTGCCAAACGAAGAAAACATAGGAAAAAACATTATTACTTTTCTGTATATATGTATTACTTTAATGTATACCAACTATTACTTTAATGTATACAAACTATTACTTTAATGTATACAAACTATTACTTTATGTTGGCTGAAGGATTGGGACAATGCAAATGTGGGCTGATTCCAGCTTGGGCGACCGCCCATTCCAGCTTGGGCGACCGCCCATATGCAAAAAGCTTGGGCGGAAGCGTGGGTTGGCTTTGTTGGGCGGGTGATGGGTCAGGATCCGACCCGTCTCATGGATGAGACGGGTTTTCATGTTCTCACATGAGTTTTTGTCTTTGATAATTGCCCCTATATTTAAATAAATAAAAGATATGTACATATTTAACAATTAATATCCTTTTCCAATAAAAATTTAAATATTTTATAAAAAAAATTATAAAATTCACCTACCAAAATTATCAATTAATTTCAAATTAATAAATTCAATATTTTCTAAAATCTCACTATTTCTATTGAGTAGGTCTGCTGAGAAACGCGTTTCTCCATAACTATGGAGAAACGCGTTTTTAATAGCCAGAAAGCTATACGTTTGATAACCAGAAGAAAATTTCTGGATATCAGTCTCAAAGGGTTCTGGATATCCAGAAGCTTTGGAACGGATATCCAGAAGCCTTTGGGCGGATATCCAGAAAAAATAGATTTGAAGCCAAATCCAAGGCCAAGACCAGAAATTGCTTATTGAAGGTTTTACGGATATCCGAGGAAACCTTCAAATGTATATCCGTAAACCATCAAATGAATATCCGTAAATATTTTGAAAGTTTCGGATATCATTTTGAAGGTTTCGGATATTACTTTCATAAGCTTCCTGGATATCCTTTCAAAGGTTACGGATATTGAACCTTTGAGACCGATATCCGTAAGAACTACGACAAGGTCATGGCCAATACAAAAAGTTTTTGGATATCCTTTCAAAAGGTTCTGGATACCCGTAACCTGCTTCTCCATAACTTATGGAGAAACTAGATTTTACGATTTCTATTTCATGTCTCAAAACTATGTTCATTTGCCTTGTCATTGTCCATATCCTTTGGTAGGATTGATAAGTTTTCAAAAGATAATGTTTTTAATTTCGTTATTAATCTTTGTATGACCTAACCTACTCATCAATATCGATAGTGATACATTATCTTTTTATGTAACGTATAAACAATGATCATCATTTTAATTGAATGTCAATTTTTTTCCTTTGCATTTTTATGTATCTCAAATATAAATAAGAGAATAGTTTTTTATTTAATTTTAAGGTGGTAAAAATGATGCATAAATAAGTAAATCATTTTTTAGGTTTGACAATTTAATTGTAATTGCTAAAAAACAAATTAGTTGCAACCCTTATCATATTATAGTATATTACTAATACTCCCTTCATTTCAGAATTACACAAAATCTTGTGAAAAAATGCAATTTTTTTCAAAGGGTAGGAAAACATGTTTTTAAATCAAGGCTAAACTGAATTAATGGCATTTTTGTATATGACTAGCACTTTCTTAAAACTTACGAGATAACATTTTTGTAAATAAGGTTATCAAGCACACTGACATTCGATAACTTTAGCACTAACAGTAATAAAAGTAACATTGTCATTCTTTCATTCATTCCAAGACACTCTTTAACATATGTTCTGACACTTTTCAAAACACAGGCTCTAGTAAACCACATACATTGGCACTCCCTGTAACTAACATTGGTTGTACCACATTATTGCCGGTGATAGTAATTTGAGTATAGTTATAGTGTTTTTGAGTGACAGATATATTCACTTGCAGTTCTTTTAACTTAGAGACTGGCAGTTTGGTATTGTGTGGGAAGTTCAACTTATTTACAAAAATATTTTCGCGCGCGAAGTTTTATTTATTTACATAAATGTCACCGCGCATTTAAAAACACTTTTTTTCATAAGACACTCCCAGAATTATCCCAGAATGATGTTCCGTTTTATACTTTAAGGGGCCGTTTGGTAGGTTGATAAATGACCGGATAGGATTATTAGTCCAATAGAAGTATATTTGGTAGATTAAATGCAACCGTAGTAATTATCCAAAGTATAACCCAGATAAACATCTGAACACCTCTTATCCCCTTCTTATTTATCCTAAAAAAATGGTGATATTATTAATCCCTGAATTAATAACCTCCTCCCTATTAATATGAGTTAATCCTAACATGCTATCAAACGAGTCCTAAATGAAGTTTAAGCAATAGTTTTAGGTTGTTTTAATTATCCTAACGAAAATCTAAAAAAAAATTATTGATAATATTTATAATGATATATTAATAATAAGTTTTAAAATTTCATTAAAATAATTAAATTAATAAAAAATTATTCAAAGTAGCAAAAAAATAATATGAAAACTATATTACGGAATAGACGAGTATTTTTTTGCTTATTCAAGATTTATGAACACAGTCCATGCACTTACTTCAAAAGATATACTCCCTTCTTTCCGCTATAATTTGCACATTTTTTTCATTGGACGTCCCATTATAAATTGCACACTTTCTAAAATGGCAAAGAATCTTTACTTTTTCATCCGCTAATTCTCTCTCCTACTTTACTTTTATACTCTCAACACCAAACAAATCACTATTTCCTACCCCATTCTCTCTCTCTCCAACCTCACTTTTCATACTCACAACATTTTCTCCACTAACTTTTTTCTTAATTCTCGTGCAAACAGTAACTGTGCAAGTTCTACCGGGACAGAGGGAGTATGATGTTTCTTTACCTGTGAGATATTTCAAACCCTATCAAATACTCCCTCCGTCCCAGCCTAGTGTGAACCAAAATGTTGGACACATCAATTAAGGAAAAGTAAGAGAGAGAAAAAGTGAAGAGAGAATGTTGTAGTGTAAAAGTAAAATAGGAGAGAGAATGAATGGAAGGAATAATTAGGAGAGAGAATGTTGTGAGTGTAAAAGTAAAATAGGAGAGAGAATGAGTGGGGTAAATAGTGAAGATTCCCTTCCATTTTGAGCAGTTCACTCTCGGCTGGAACGGATCAAAAGAAAAATAAGTGTACACTCGGCTGGGACGGAGGGAGTACTCCCTCCGTTCTATATTAGTGTAGACCAAAATTTTTGGCACACAAATTAAGAAAAAGTAAGAGAGATAAATAGTGAAAGGAGGTGTTTGTGAGTATGAAAAATTAAATAGGAGAGAGAATGAGTGGAGGAAATAGTAAATTGATTGGTATTGTGAGTGTAAAAGTAAAGTAGGAGAGAGAATGAGTGGGTGGAATAGTAAAAATTATTCGCTATTTTTGACAGTCCACACTAATCTGAAACGGACCAAAAGGAAAATAAATTCACACTAATCTGGGATGGAGGGAGTATAATTTAAAATTATACTCCCTCCATCCCAGATTAGTGTGAACCGGCTTCGTCCCATCAATAGGAACCATCCCAACCCCTTCCTTGGGGAGCATGTTATTCCTGGTCATGGCCTCCCTCTCCCTGCTAGCTTGCGCGTTAGCGCGGCCATGGCTCTTCCGGCTCTTGCGACGATCACTGAGATCAATGATGCGCTCCACTTGAGTTTCTTGTTCGGGAGTTAAAACTGCACGAATCAAAGAAAAAGAGAGTTAACAAGATAAACGACCAAAAACTAATTCAAATGGTGAGCAATAATGAAAAGTTGCTTAACCGCCATAGTGGTCCAGCCGCCTGCAATGACCTAGAACCCTCTAACATAAGGGACAATACGCCTCAAATCTCTCCTAGCTGCTTATTATAGGGCCCAGAGGAGCAACCCCATCCTCGTCACCCATCATCATGCCAAATTGTAAATAGTAGTCCTTGGTCGACTCTAGGGTCTCCTAGTTAACTGTGCTCGTCTGAGCAACGACCATCAACCTATGGGTCAGAAAATTACTCCAATCTAGAACCTAGTAATCTTCTTCTTTCATCGGCGACGAGTTAACACTTGGCAAGGGGAATTCCCAACCCTTCATGCTCTCCACCAAAATCATGTGGTTGTTCCAGCCTGAAACTTTGTCGGGTAAGTTAACAAAAAGCTTGGGCGTCTTGGATTTGGCAGGGGTGCTAATTCCCAGGTCATCTCGTTGACCACTACTTTGAAAAACCTTCTAAAAACATGCATACATGGTTCGTACCCTATGAACATGCACACCATGTTAAAGGCGACCATCACCCTAACTGCATTGGCACCCAACTGCATCGGAACAACAGCCATACACTCCAAAATTCGCAGATAAAGGGGTCTAGGGGCAGTCTCAACCCTACCTAGAATTAGCCGTAATAAAAAGCAACCTTGCTCGAGTTAAGGGCCCAATGCACCCACGACTCAGCCTTCCTTTGCCTCTCAGTGAAATGGGACAACTAGTAGTCCTCCCTCGTAACCTCAAAGTGCTCATGAAGGATTCTAAGACGTGACTCGGCAGACTTCTTGCCAATCTGGGGCTTGGGGGCCACATATCCCCTCTCATTGCGATTTGCGACCACGGTGGAACAAAACCTGTTAACAATGATAGGCTAAAGTCGCACGCCTACAAATTAATTATCAAGACAAGACTCGACTACAAAACTGCAGCTAGGACAAGTCCAGGGTCGATCCACTGAAGAACGGTTATTTATTCGCACAATTGTCACTTTACAAGATTGGGAGTTTATTTGATTTTGATTAAATTCCTAAGACGGGAATAAAAAAAAACTAAGTTTTAAATAATTAACGGAAAGCACTTTGGATCAATTATTTTCCCCGTCTATCATTCAAATATCATTGGTTAACTCTTTTCACTTTTACCCTATTCACTCGTTCATGCGATTTATTTCAATCTCTATCTCTTCCTTTAATAATAGTTAATAGCAATGACACATTCACTAATAACCCTAATCAATACCTAAACCTAACTGACACAGTCTAGATTCACAATATCGATTGATTCCTCTTTAAGAGATTAAGATCGAGAACACGTTCTAATATTATTTCAATTAGATACTTGTCTATTTCCTTCCTATTCACAATTTACCATGACACATGCATAAATCATAAATTTGCTACTTTTGAAATTCTAAATTGACACAATCTTAGGGGATTCTAGTAATGAATTAAGATCCAAGATTTAACAATTGGCCTAATTGAAAAACCCTAGAAATCAAATCAATCAATTAAAACAAAAGAAAATATGAATAGGATAAAATAGATGAAAAGAAATTAATCTTAATTGAATTCAAGACGGTTCCAATAATCGAATCCAAAGCAAAGAAATTAGTTCTCCATCAAAAGCTGTCAACTCTCTAGAAAAAAGTAATAATAAAAAGTAGAACCCTAAATTGTTCTTAAAACCCAATATTTATACTTGGTACTAAAACCTAATCTAATCAGGAAAAGAAAAAGAGAAATAATAATAAAATCTTCCAAAACGGGTACAAACTGTTGCACCGCTGACGTCACAACACGCCACTGGCACGACTCGTGCTGAGCCTCACGAGTCGTGATCATCAATTTCACTCGTGGAACGATTCGTACCCAATTGATCAGTCGTGCAGGTTTTTAGAACGACTCGTGCTATCACTCACGAGTCGTGCCTTCTCCGGAAATTCCAGCTTCTACTCATTGGCCCTTGAAGTCTCCCCGTTGTTACACTTTAACCCCCTGGCCTGTAATTGACTTGGCTTGACCGAATGCTGGCCTTCTGCTTATCTACTCCAAAATACCATTGCCTTCCAAATACCATTGTCTCATATTACATAAAAATACTAACATAATCTTCCCTATTACATTGTTTCCTCACTAATACAAAATATAGCAATTTAACTAAGATAAACACAAAATATAACCAAATTGCTATAAAATGTCAAGAAAATCGAGGAATTACCAAGCTAAAAAGCAACCTATCAAATTTCCCCACGCTTAGACCTTTTACTCGTCCCTGAGTAAATTTTTAATTCCTCGCTAACTCCAGGTCTAAAACAGATGTGCGAGGGGAAAGTGATTTTCCTAACTCCTCTAAACCACACTCTCAATGATATCAACAAAACATCTTCGAAAAGTGAATCCGCTCCTTATCACTCCAACAATAACCATGGTACCAACGGTCTTAGCTTGATCCCAACTCCAAGTATGCAAAAACGGGACATCCAAATTAAGGCCCACACATCAAAAATCTAGGGGGAACTACAATGTCCTAAGCTTCCCCCACGCTATCCTCGCACTACTACTCCCTCAAAAATAAAGTCAATGTCCAAGCAAAGACTTATCTCGTGAAATACACCAACCCCCCTTATATCACCAAAAGAGAAACGAGGATTTTCTAACCTAACTCCTCTAGCCGAACCTCTTACGCCAAAAGAAACAATCCTACCCTACGCTCCAATCCTCCCTTATGTCTTCTCGCCGATAATTTCACAAGATAATTTCAGCACATATCCTCTCCTTTTGCCTAAGTGCCCTTTCGGGTTTTCACTTAGCCTCTCATTTTTTTTTCATCATTTTTTTCATTTTTTTTCTTGTTTTTTTTTCATTTTTTTCTTTTTTCATTTTTTTTTACAATGTACAACATAAATTAACCCCTCCCCCACGCTTCAATTTCACAATGCCCTCAGTGTGACAAAGAACATCATAATAAAGAAAAAAAATCGTGAGGGAGTAAGGAGAAGTACCATCAACGCCAGCAACTCCAAAAGGACCGAGAGGACTCGCCAAATCGGACTCCTCTTTCAGTGCGCCTCTGCCCCCTCCTTGCTCCCCGGCCTTCCATCATCTCAGTGTAATCTGCAGGAACAGGCTCATATACTCTAGGCTCGGGCTGCTGCACGTAGGCCTCTAGCTGCTGCTGCCTCCTACTCATCATTAAGATTTCATCTTCAACCGACTCCAGTCTGTCAGCTAAATCCTCTCTTTGCAGCTCTGCCCCTCTCAAATGTTCCTCAATCCTCCCATATCGGGTCTCAATCTGCTCGTATCGGGCCGTATGCGCCCTGTTCTGCTCCTCTAAGTAGGCTCGCATCTCTTGCCATTGCCCGAATGACCCCTGTCGGCTTGAACTACTTGCCTCCTGTCTCCTGGGATCCTGCCTCTCAACATGCGGCTCCTTCTTCAAAACACTAGAGATCACCACAGGAAGTGTCTTCCCTTCGCCCAAGAAAGCATATTTCAAATTCTCGGGAAGGAGCTTCAGCTCAAGCACAGGTGCCTTCTCAACAGATGGCCATGGTTTCTCTGGTGGCACCTCCAACTGTAAACGACCATAACCCGGTGGTGAGACATACATAGCATCCTCAGAAAGGCTCATCACCGCCTCCTTCATCTCATCGGAAATTTCAAACTCTAACCCGGCATACTCCAACGCATTCTCCAATACAGATTTCATGCCATCATCTCCCCCACACACATCGAACACCTCTTGAGCTATGGGCTCAACTACATCAATGAAGTTCACCGAGTGGACATCCTTAGGGTACTTCATGGCATCAAAGATATTGAACTCCATTTGTTGCCCATCAAACTCCATAGTCAATGTCCCATTAGTAACATCTAACTTGGTACGAGCAGTCGACATGAAGGGCCTCCCTAACAGAATGGGGGCCTTAGGATCCGTATCCATCTCCAAAACATAGAAATCTACAGGAAAATGAGCTTACCAACCCGAACTAGAACATCCTCAATCAACCTCTTAGGGTACGCATTAGATCTGTCGGCAAGCTGTATAATCACCCGAGTATCCTGTAAAGGTCCCAACTTTAGGTTCTCAAATAACGCATAGGGCATGACAATTATTGAAGCCCCCAAGTCAAGCATAGCCATATGCTCTGAATCATCCCCTAGCGACACCGGAATCACAAACATACCCGGATCACTACACTTTTTTGGCATCCTCTTCTGATAGACTGCAGACACATGCTCACTGATTTTTACCTTTTTCTGACTCCGCTCCTTCTGATTCCTCTTCATAGTGCATAACTCCTTTAAAAACTTCGCATACCTTGGAACCGACTGAAGAAGATCTAGAAACGGAATATTCACCTTGAGCCTCTTGAACGTGTCAAAGATAGCCTTGTCAGGCTCCGACTTCCTGTCCTCCCTTAAAGCATATGGAAACGGGGGGACTGGCTCATACACAGGAAATACGGGTGCAGTGCTCTTCTCCTTTTCAGGAGTCTTTGCCTCAGGTGTAACCCTCTCAACCACTAACTCGGGCTCCTTTTCGACAACTACCTCCTCTAGCTTCCTTCCACTGCGCAAAGTCACGGCACTAACATTAGACTTCGGATTCGGTTCAGTTCTAGATGGTAACTTCCCCGAATCTTTAGCCTCCATTCTCTTAACTGCATCTGCAAGCTGACTCACATGCTTCTCTAAACTGCTGATGCTCGATTCAGTCTTCTGCTGGAACTGCTGAAAGTTTCCATTCATGGTAGACATGCTCTGCGCTAGTGATCGGACCATGTCTTCTGTAGACTGTCCCTGCGGCTGCTGCTGTCTAACAGGTGCTCTGTACTGATTATATTGATTTCCCTGAAACTGCTGACCCTGCTGAAACCCCTGCTGATTATTGAACGGCTGCCTGAAACCTTGTTGACCCTGTAGTGGACCATACCTAAGGTTCGGATGAACATTATTCGCAGCGTTGTAATTGAACTACGGTGGCCTCTGACCCTGTTGATTGAACCCTATAGCATTAACATCTACCACCTCATCCGTCTGAAGAGTGGGACAAGAATCAGTCGGGTGAGTCACATCATTACATATACCGTAGGGATGAGGTTGTTGACCCAAAACTAATGTCTTCAACAGACTCTTAACATCCGCCAACTCGGTCTCCCACTTGCTTGTAACATCACTCGATCCCGCTGCACTGACTTGTCTAACACTAGACCTCCTTCCATGCGTTCTAGTGCTTTTGGCTAATTCTTCTATCAACTGCTCTGCATCCCTGGTAGTTTTATTCATAATACTACCTCCACAAGCAGAATCCACCCACCGTTTGTCCTGCACAGTCAATCCCCCATAGAAGTAAACAATAAGCTGCTCATCATCAAAGCCATGATACGGACAGTTTCTGCAGAGCTTGTAGAACCGGTTGTGATAGTCATATAGCGATTCATCGGACCGCTGCTCCATGTTGCTGATATCCCTCTTCATAACATTGATCTGATCTGGAGGGAAGAACTCATCAAGAAATACCTCCTTCAACTGCTGCCAAGAAGTAATTCTATTGGGTGGCAAGTGATAATACCACGCATTCGCGTTATCCTTGAGAGTAAAGGAAAATGCCTTCAACAATAACTGCTCAAGAGGGAGTGCAGCCGGCTTCATGATCTTGCATCTCTGCACAAACTGGGCTATGTGCTGATTCGGATTCTCCCCTGGTATCCCATTAAAATGGGGCAACTGGTTCAACAACCCCGGCTTCAACTCAAAAGTGACCCCAGCCGGCAAATCAGGAAATAGCACTGCTTGTGGTTGCTCATTCCAGTTCGGAGCAATCCTTTGCCTCAATGTCCGAAGTGGGGAATTGTTATTGCCTCTTCCATTACCCCCATTGTTCACAACCTCCGCATCGTTATCACCCATGCCGTTATTATTATTCATCTCGTTCCGCTGCAAAGTTCTCCTGCACTTGAAATACCTTTCAATTTTTGGAACAAAAGGACTAACAAATTGACTAGCAGAACGGGTATGGACCATAAAAGGTTTCACACCACAAGACAACAATAATAATAAAGCGCAATTAACAGGAAACAAGAAAAAGAAAAAGAAAAAGAAATAGATTAAGAAAAGAATAAGAGTGCAAACAAATAAAACCATTTCCCGGCAACGGCGCCAAAATTTGATAGGCTAAAGTCGCACGCCTACAAATTAATTACCAAGACAAGACTCGGCTACAAAACTGCAGCTAGGACAAGTCCAGGGTCGATCTACTGAAGAACGGTTATTTATTCGCACAATTGTCACTTGACAAGATTGGGGGTTTATTTGATTTTGATTAAATTCCTAAGACGGAAATAAAAAAAACTAAGTTTTAAACAATTAACGGAAAGCACTTTGGATCAATTATTTTCCCCGTCTATCATTCAAATATCATTGGTTAACTCTTTTCACTTTTACCCTATTCACTCGATCACGAGATTTATTTCAATCTCTATCTCTTCCTTTAATATTAGTTAATAGGAATGACACATTCACTAATAACCCTAATCAATACCTAAACCTAACTGACACAGTCTAGATTCACAATATCGATTGATTCCGCTTTAAGAGATTAAGATCGAGAACACGTAATATTATTTCAATTAGATACTTGTCTATTTCCTTCATATTCACAATTTACCATGACACATGCATAAATCATAAATTTGCTACTTTTGAAACCCTAAATTGACACAATCTTAGGGGATTCTAGCAATGAATTAAGATCCAAGATTTAACAATTGGCCTAATTGAAAAACCCTAGAAATCAAATCAATCAATTAAAACAGATGAAAATATGAATATGATAAAATAGATGAAAAGAAATTAACCTCAATTGAATTCAAGACGGTTCCAATAATCGAATCCAAAGCAAAGAAATTAGTTCTCCATCAAAAGCTGTCAACTCTCTAGGGAAAAGTAATAATAAAAAGTATTCTTAAAACCCAATATTTATACTTGGTACTAAAACCTAATCTAATCAGGAAAAGAAAAAGAAAAAGAGAAATAATAATAAAATCTTCCAAAACGCGTACAAACTGTTGCACCGCTGACGTCACAACACGCCACTGGCACGACCTGAGCCTCACGAGTCGTGATCATCAATTTCACTCGTGGAACGATTCGTACCCAATGGATCAGTCGTGCAGGTTTTTAGAACGACTCGTGCTATCACTCACGAGTCGTGCCTTCTCCGGAAATTCCAGCTTCTGCTCATTGGCCCTTGAAGTCTCCCCGTTGTTACACTTTAACCCCCTGGCCTGTAATTGACTTGGCTTGACCGAATGCTGGCCTTCTGCTTATCTACTCCAAAATACTATTGCCTTCCAAATACCATCGTCTCATATTACATAGAAATACTAACATAATCTTCCCTATTACATTGTTTCCTCACTAATACAAAATATAGCAATTTAACTAAGATAAACACAAAATGTAACCAAATTGCTATAAAATGTCAAGAACATCGAGGAATTACCAAGCTAAAAAGCAACCTATCAATTCTTACTGAGGTAGAGGTTGACGCCTCACTCAGACCGATATCGTGATGGTTGTCGTTGGCCGCCATATCTACAGAAGACAATGAAGCAGGGGAATCAGTCCTAGAAGAAAAAGGAGACGAACTACATATAGGCGACCTAGATTCCCCTGGAAAAGGAAGCCTCAGGGCAGGAAAAGGAGGTTTACCCAACTTTATATAAAAGATAATAAAGTGGTCAATCAACTTGGTGAAGAGACGAAAGCGGACAACCCTTGGGTTGCCTACTGTCGTGTCTCCCAAACTCTCACCGGCCGGAAAACCAATTTACCCAAAGAAAAGATCCCCATTTTGTCAAAATTGCTATGTACTCCTCTAAGGACAACTCATTCCAAGGACCCTCTACCCTTTTGTAAACCCTTAGATTTATACAGTTGTAACAATACATAGCCCCCATTTCAAACCCTAAAACCCTAGCCATGGCGGACGCAAGAAAAAAATCAATTTCAAACCCTACGGAGCAAAATTAATGAGTACTTGAAATGTTTGAAATATGGAATGAGTACTGTAGCACCGGAAAATCTCTCCTTAGCTACGGAGTTGAAGTTCTTGTTCTTTCTCTTTTGTTCTTCTCTCAAGAAAACCGAATTTGTAAAGTTAAGAAAGCCTCAAGTTCTTATTTTTATACCCCTTTTCTTAATTACCTGAAGTGGAAAGGTTTGACGAAACGGTTGGATAATTATCAATAATGGGCCAAATTCAATGTCCACGACAGTTCCCAAGAAGAATAACCAATCGGCGAAGTTAGTACAATTAAATGCGTAAATTACGGTGCATTGAAGACAGCTCATCAAATTGCCCCAAAGTCAAACATCGTGAATTGACCTACACCCCACGAGTCGAGCTGGAGTACTACATCCATCTTGTGCCAAAAATTTATCATAACTTCCTACCCGACAAGTTGAGCTAGAAAGTTAGGGGTAACTGAACGAAATAAAAGTGACGGAACAGGCCCAATAAGGATGGCCCAACGTCCAAACATGTCCAAAGGGTCAATACGCCTTAAATGTCTAACCAAGGCACGAATTCAGGTCGACCTCGATTAGCCAAGCGACCTCGACCAAGCTAATCAGGCATGCTCAGCGCCGCCAAAATAACAAACTCCTATATATGTGAATATGGTTAATCCTTTCATTTCCGTCGTGTTTTACGGGATTCGTGATATCTTTCAAATGATTGCAATATAAATATCAACATATATTTCACCTAAATGGGTAACGTCATTTTTACAGTCCAATTCTATTTTGTTTACATACAGTTTCATATTTTAAAACACCAATTCTCATTCTCACGTCGGATGGTATTAGCCGGATACCATTTCGGGTAGTCGTTTATTCGTGATTTCAGGTCGAAGGCACTGAATTACAAACTATTGATGGAGTAAGGCTAATACGGACGATTCATGCCTCATTACGTATATCTCTATAATATTAAGTAAATCTCTATAATATGCATATCTCAAACAGTTAATTACAACAAATAGTCACTAGGGTTTAAAAGATGTTGCATTCGTCCCATAATATTAAGTAAGGCCATGTCTGATACCACGTTTTGGCTTACAACGGTGTTCAAAATGAGTGTTCCTTCTAAATAGTTGTATCAATAGCACGTTTCATTCCGCTAGTTTCTAGAACAGAGGCTCCGTTTGAAACGCTCCAATTTGGATCGGATTCTAAATCGGTCAAACTAGCAGGCAGTTTGATAGAGGATTTGGTCCAAATTAACCTTTGATTTTTAGGATGAAAAGGGATTTTTTTTTTTTTATTTTGGATCTGCAATGGGAGAACGAGAAGAAGCTAGGGTCTTCAAATCTCTAATTTTATTTTGAAAAAATATACTACTTCTGTGTCATTTTAATGTTTTTAATTTGACTTTAAACGGAGATTAAGAAAAAGTAAATATGAGTATGAAAAATAAAGTAAAAGAGAGAAAGTTGATAAAAAATAGTAAATGAGTTATTATTGCAAGTGTAGCAAGTGAGCCTGATTATCCATTTTAGAAATAAAGCAAACTAAGAATCTTATTCTTCTGAAATAGACTAAGAAGAAAAGTAAAAATGTTAAATCGGGACGTAAAGAGTAATAAACTATTGAAAAAAATGGTTTTTTTTCATTAGTTTTTTTAAAGACAAGTTTCAAAATGTCATTTATTTCAAGACAAAATAGATTTTTGAAATTGAGTTAGAGGGGGTATAAAATAAATCTTATTATTCCTAAAAGGGTAAAAATGTCGTTACATAGAAATATTCAAATTCCATATTAGCGTTTTAAAATGATGTATCAAACACATTTACACAAAATAAATCCGTTTTAAAAACTTCTCCGTTTTTAAAACTCTTCGTTTTTAAAACTGTACACCAGACGAGCCCTCTATAATATGCATATCTCAATCAGATAATTACAACAAATAGTCACTAGGGTTTAAAGATGTTGCATTCGTCGGTAACTTTTCAATGTTTTTATAAATGTGTTTTACTGATTTGTATTTAGCATATATCATGATGAATTTAGACTAAAATTATGTTTTACACTCTCTTTGATACTAAATGAAATATCAAAAAAGAAATTAAATTTGCTTTTAATCAACATTCAGGACATAAGGAGTATAAATTTAAAACGTATCTTGAGAATAAGCATAAAAAAAAAAAAAAAAAAAAAAAAAAAAAAAAAAGGGACAAATATTACAAGACCCGGATGGGGTGGGGGGCAGACTGGCAGTGGGTGGTCAATCATTCATCTTAAATCACTTAATTTTGGGTGGCCAACTAATGAATTAATTCTTTATAACCAAATATTTCCTCAAATCACAAAAGGAAAGATTAAAGTTTTTGAGGTTCAAAAGGGTTATAAATACTAATACCCTTTGTTCCCCAAAGTGCATAAAATAAAAGAAGTGATGAATGAGTGCTATCAAGAATCCATCATTTCAAACAAACATCATTAAAAGAAATTGCAATCAAATACTCTTGTCTTATTAAAGTCCTAAACGTCATTAAAGTTAAAAAATCTATGGAATAAATTAAAGTAAAGTAAAAAAAAGAAAAAAGGCTTCTTTATTTCAAACTTTGGGAGAATGATCATGTTTAGGATTACTTAAATAATACATGTGTTGATTGTCATTATGAGCTATAAGGCTATGCTAATCTTTTCCCAAATAAAGTGACAATGCTAGTATTATAAAGTGTCGTTCATTCAAATTGACACTGTGTAATATTATCACTGACACTTTATAATACTAGCATTGACACTTTTAAAAATGCACTTTATTATACTCTTTGCCCTAAGGAAAAAAACTTATTTTGTTTTTATGGCAACTGAATTGAATTTTAAACAATTTTTTTGAAAAAATGATTATTCTCATAAAATTTTATAATTGTTATTGGTGAACTATCAATTTTTAGAATTTTGTTAAAATAATCTATTTTTTATAAAAATTTATCAAATTTCATTTGAACTGGTCAATAAAAATAAAATGAGACTATTTTTTCAAGGAAATATTAAGGCTCCGTTTGTTTCATGTAAAACATTTTCCGGAAAATGTTTTCCTTGTTTTCGGGTGTTTGTTTCAAGTAAAATGTTTTTTGAAAAATGTTTTACCTACTTTCGAGTGTTTGGTAACCACTTGTAAAAGAAAGTCAAATGTAAAACATTTTACAAGGATGTAAAAAAAGGAGGTTTTCTTTGTAAAATGATTTACCAATTTCAAATTCGTAAATCATTTTACAACTCTTGTTCTTGGCCTTAATGTACAACTCATATTACGTTCGGTACAACATAATAATAATAATAATTAAAAAAAAAATTTAACTGCCCCCACCCACCCCCCCCCCAAAAAAAAAAAAATTTTTTTTTTGGAAACCGTCCCACCCACCCCCTGCCTACCCCACTCCCCACCCAAAAAAAAAAAAAAATTATTTTTTTTGGAAACCGCCCCACCCACCCCCACCCTCCCCCCCAAATTTTTTTTTTTTTTTTTTGAAACCGCCCCACCCGCCCCACTGCCCCACCCCCTACCCACCCCACCCCCCAAAAAAAAAAAAATTTATTTTTATTTTTTTGAAACCCCCACCCACCCCGCCTACCCCACCCCCCACCCAAATTTTTTTATTTTTTTGGAAACCGCCCCACCCACCCCCCGCCATCCCACCCACTACCCATCCCACCCCCAAAAAAAAAAAAATTTATTTTTTGAAACCGCCCCACCCACCCCCCCCTCCCAAAAAAATTTTTTTTATTTTTTTTTGTAACCGCCCCACCCACCCCCTGCCTACCCCACCTACCCCCCTAAAAAAAAAAAATTATTTTTTTTGTAATCGCCCACCCCCCCCCTGCCTACCCCACCCCCCACCCACCCCCCCAAATTTTTTTTTTATTTTTTTCTGGTAATCGCCCCACCCACCCCCTGCCTACCCCACCCCCCCAAAAAAAAATTATTTTTTTTTTTTTTTGGAAACCGCCCACCCACCCCCCAAAAAAAAAAAATTTTGGAAACCGCCCCACCCACCCCCTGCCTACCCCACACCCCACCCACCCACCCCCCCAAAAAAAAAAAAAAATTTTTTATTTTTTATTAAAAAATTTAAAAAAAAAAATTTTGGGGGTGGGGTAGGCGAGGGTGGGTGGGGCGGTTTCCAAAGTTGATTTAAATTAATAAAAAAAAAGTGACATTTCCGGAAAACATTTTCGTCAAATTTGCCAAACAACTGAAAACAAGACCATGATATTTTACAAGAAAACATTTTACATGGAAATCTTTTTACATGAAAACATTTTACAAGAAAACCTTTTTACATGAAATCATTTTACATGAAACATTTTCCAAAAAATATTTTACGCGAAACAAACGGAGCCTAAGACTCATTTCAAAAGACTGCCAAAAAAAAACATTTATTACACCATTTGAAACATAGTACACTAGTGATGTGTTATCACATCATTAGATTTTATTCAAGTGTGACTATATTTTTTGTGACCTTGCTATAGATTACACTAGGTCATGTACTTCCTTATGTTTTCATGTAATTATGTTAGTGTTTCTATATAAAGATATTCCCCCCGCCCCACATTAGGTTACCCGTTTGTTATTAAGAATGAAAAAATAAGGAGTGAATATATATAATGTTATTAAAGTAGGTGTTGTGAGTGGATAGGAGAGAGAAAATGAAGTAGAGAATAGTAAGTGAATAGTTGTTGTGAGTATGACAAGTGGGTCCCATAAATAAAAAAGTATTAAAAAAATTTCTTTTTAGAAAAGCGGGACTTTAAAGTGGGACGCCCAAAATAGCAAAATGAGTAAGATTTTATGGAACGGAGGGAGTATATCTATATATATAAAAAGAGAATAGTGTCTTTTGGTATTCTTTCATTTCAAAAAAAAATATATTTTCCCTCCAAAATAGTGACAATTCTAGAAGCTATTGTTAATAGTCTTTTTAATATTTTTCTAATAAATGTTTAAAAAAAAACTAAAATATCTTGCAAAATAATTGGGCTTATATTCAATTTAACAAGATCCTTCAATTCTTAATCCTTATCGTCAACCTTTTTTGCTATTTTTAACATCAATATGGATTTTTTCCCAAAAAAATAATCAACATGGATACTTTTGGCGTTATTTATTTAATTTTAAGAAATATACTCTTTCTGTCACACTACAAACTACACACTTTTCTCACAGGGCATCCCACTACAAACTACTCCCTCCATCTCACCCAATTTAGAATTTTCTCTTACGACACATAAATTAAGAAATATTAATATAATAAGAGGAGAGAATGAGTGGATAAGGTATTATGAGTATAAAAAGTAAAATATGAAATAGAACGAGTGAGGGTCATAGTAAGGAGATTGGTGTTATTAGTATAACAAGTGATTCTCATTGAATATAAAAATAATATAAACTTGTCATTTTGAGATGTTATAAGTCGAGTGAGACACTCAAAATGAAAAATTGTCCTAAGTCGGGTGGGACGGAGAGAGTATATACTTTCTAAAATTGAAATATTTATTATATTTATATTAATGGGACTCGCATATCATAATTAGAACAACAACTCATTTTCTCTCTCCAACCTCATTTTCCATACTTACAACACTCAATCAACTAACATTTTACCTTAATTTTCGAGCAAATAATAAGTGTGTAGTTTATAATAGAATGGAGGGAGTATAATCTAACTGAACTTTTCTGTTGATCACCCAATTTATATAAATGAAATTTTATTATTTCATGTTTATTTTATTTACTATTTTACTGGTTTTATTGATACCCCACATTATATAGATGAAAATATTAATATATAAAAGACTTTGCTAACTTTTCGGCGTAACATTTCTAAAAAAAAAAAAAAACTTTCTGGTGTCATGCACCTTTCGACGAAAGAGCCATTATTTCGTGTTGATTTTAGATTTATTTATTTTTTTTAATTTTATTTCATTAAAAATTTGGATAAATGTTACATTAGTTTTAACTGTAGTTGTTAATTTTGATTTTTGTTTATTTAATTATATCAAAATTATACAAATTATAAAAAATATCAAAAATCGATAAAATTGTTGTCATAATAAGGCTACTAAATACGTTGAATAATTAGATGATTTTGTTTTAATTATTACTACTTTGTCTCTTAATGAACTCCAATGTAAGAAATTTTTGTTTTAAAATTGTCTTTTTTATAAAAAGCTTTCTTCTGAACATTTTTTTACTAAATTTCTTTCATTATTTATTTTATTATCGTAAATAAAATGTTTAAAAGTGAATAATAAAAATATTTATCTTCCTTCCCAAAGCGAATACTTCAAATTCAAATGAATTGTTCTTTTACAATAAAAAATAAATGAATATCAAACTTTTGATTTAGGGATATTTTAAAAATATTTATTTGAGCAAAGATGCATAAATACACTTGTTATTCCCAATTTTCAATTTTACAATTATATAATAAATAGTAAAATAACAAAACAGTAAAATAAATCATTTAAAGAAAAATATTTTAAAATAACAATTTCTATTGGAATAATCACTAAAGTTTCTAAAGATTTCAAAATTTATAATATTCATTGTGTTGGTTAAATAATTATAACTTATACTTTCATTAGTTTTAACTTTTTATTATAAATTATTTTGGACTCATAATTAATATATTATAATTATATAACATCATTTAAACAAAATATGTTAATATAACAAAATTTTGCTTATATCATGCAACGCATGGGTGCAATACTAGTAAGAGTAAAAACAACGAAAATTGTTTTTGAGATGAAATTAATTTAATAAGAAATTAATTTAACCCTTTAGATTCAAGTTGCAAAATAGTATCAAAATTTAAGTAACTTGTACAAACGTCTACCCATATTGTACCTAAAATATGCACAACTACAAAATAAATCACAATATATTTTTTTATTTATATTTTGTTATACCTAAAATTTTATTTTATTAAGATACTTGATTCTATCGTATAAATTATATTTAAAGTTTTTATCCGGATATATTTTATTTTAATTTATAGGCTATGTTTAGAATGCTTATGAACTTCGAATTTTTTATTTTCTCATAAAGGTTATATTTAATGAATACATTTTTGAATACATTTTTGAATACATTTTTACAAAACAAATTTTCTTATCTTCATCACGTAATAAATTTCACGCCTTTTACTTGCCAATTTTTTTAAATTATTCCTATTCCTATAAAATTAGAAAATTTCTTGTCAATATTTTTAATAAAGTATCAATGGCAATATGTTTTCATAAAAATGATAAAACTTATGCAATTTTGGACAAAGTTTAATCAAATTGACTAAAACATCAAGATAACTTTTATTATGGAACAAATGGAGTACCAAAAAAATATATTTAAATGTTGTTTTACTTATCCTAAATAAAATAGTTTGATAATATAATACATAATATTTATTTTATGAATGATAATGTATTAATTTGTATTTATTAAACTAATGAAATATAATTTTTTTCTTTTTAAAAATTAAGACTATTTATTTGATGATAAACTATGGAAAAAATATACGTTAGAAAAATGGATTCAAACAAATTTTTTGAGTGTTGGTTGAAATTTTTATTAAATCCAGATTTCTGACTTGTCATTATCAAATAAATTTAAACTCTCATAATTTAGTAACTCAATGGTTTCGACTCTAATTTTTTCAAAACTAGTGTCAATCCGTGCTACGCACGAGTTTTTTATCTAAGTATAATTTTTTTTTTCGGTTGAAGTAGTTGTTTTGTTATATTTTAATATATTTTTAAGAGTTAAAATTAAAGTGAAATCAACTTGATTTGGGTTTTTATTGTAATTGTTTTTTAAGTCAATAAAGTAAATAAAAGTATTCTAAAGCTTATGTTATGTGTGACTTTGAAAAAAAATATTGTTAAGTTTATGTTATGTGATCTTTTAGTTGTTCTAATACATGATAATCTTGCTTCTTCATCTTCTAGGGATTTATTAGATGTACGTTTATTTATTTCATATTTTTATTTTTTATTTAATTTGAATCATAATTAAAAGACTTTTGATAATTCAAACATTATTTTATCTAATGTTTCATTTTCCTTTATGACTTATTGCATAAACATATAACTATTGAATATTTTTAGTTTTAAAAAAAATTATGATAAATCTAAGTTTTAATTTCATATCACTTAACATATTCAATTCATTTTTGCATTATAGATATAAATTAGTAGACTTTTGATAATATCAATTTTTTCTTACCCTATGTTTTATCATCTTTAGGGACTTATTAGATACGCATATATTTATTACATGTTTTTATGTTTAAATTATTTTGATTTATAATGAAGAGGTTTTTTGATAATCTCAACATTATTAAAGTATAAGACTTTTGATAATCCAAAGTTCCATCTTCTTTTAAAACTTATTAGATGCAGTTATATTTATTACATAATGTTCTTTTAGTTATCGATAAAAAATATTTAATAAGCTTAATGAAAGAACTAATTTAACTGAAAATAAATTTTGTTATTGATTTCAAATCACATTAAGTTCACGTAATATGATATGTAAGTTATATTAATAAAATGTAAGTTAGGGACTTTTGTAATTTTGACATTATTTCACCAAATGTTTTACATATTTCATTTTAGGTACATCAATTTATTGGACTTCTTGAGTAAAATAATAAAAATTATGATAAATCTATATTTTGATTTAAATTCACTTGATACTTAAGTTATATTAAATAAATTAATTATGTGACTTTTGATAACCTCAAGTTTCTTCTTTTAGAACTTATTAGATGCAGTTAAATTTATTTTTAACAACCCCCACCCCACTACCCCATGCTCCCACCCCACTCCCCCCCACCCCCCGTTGGGTAAAAAAAAATAATCATTTTAAATTTATTTTTAACAACTCCCCACCCTATCTCTTTCAACTTATCTCAAATTGTGTTTTTATCGAAAAATATTTTCATTAAACACATGAAAATATTTTTCGGAAAACATTTTCCTTACCAAACAGCCGAAAACATGTTTATCTATCTCATTTTCCGGAAAACATCTTCATTTTCCGGAAAAACATCTTCATTTTTCGGAAAACATTTTACGTTGAACAAACGGAGACTAACATCGCTTTAACAATGAATGATCATAAAACTCTGAATCAAAATTTGGATAAAAAAAAACAAAGAAAAGACCAAAAGATCAACTAAATAAACATATAAATACAAAAATTAAACATATAAAAATGAATATTATTTTCTAAGAAAAAAAAAACAAAAAATGGACGAAAGCATCATTCAAAATAAAAAAAAATACCTCTTAAAAATGATATTTTGAGACGGACGCAGTAAGAATTTATATTAGAACAAAAACTAAAATCAAATCCAAAATTAACTCATAATCATAAAATACAGTTATCAATTTATTTAAAATATTTTCTAATAATATGCATACAATGTTTCATAAAAATGATACTGACAATAAAATAAATTTAAAAATGTAGAAGAAAAATTAGCATAATCTACTTTTCATCACAAAATAAAAAATAACTCCTGAATTTTTCCTCTATCACCAAAGATACTCTGCAAAACAGTTAAGCGCATTTTCAGAAAAGTAACAAATGCCAACCATATAATATGAAACTCACTTTCATGTAAATAGTAAACCATTATATCAGTTTTTCAACTACCTTAAAACAAAACAAACACCATCTTCAAATATGAATAAAATCATAAACTTTTCATACTATAAAAACAGTAAAGAAAGAAGAACTCACATGTAGGATCAATGTGAATTTTATATTGTGAAGTAACTTCTTATAAGATAGATTCCATCAAACTATCTTAAATAAACAAAAACTCATATCAAAATTTATTGCAAAAAGAATATCAAAATTCATTGCAAAAAGAATATCAAAATATAATTCAAGCAACACAAAGTTACCACTAAAAATCAAAACAGAGATGTTTTCACTATGAAGTAGGAAAAGAGACGGAGCTCTATTAAATAGAAAGAAAAATCTAGCAATTGTGTTTAATCTACTAATTGATCTCTCAAAATACACAAATCTTTATCACGTGTGACTCTACAACTTTTGAGTCTCTTCCACTTTGTGTTTTTAATCTGCTATTAGATATAAGCTATTTTCTATAATATTAATCTTATATTATATAGAGAAAAGATAAAAGTGTTTTTAATGTAAACAATTAGTCTTTATGTTGTTAGCATTGTTACATTAATTAGAACTATTATAATTTTTTTATTATTTTTTTTTTTTGACAAATTACAACATTTCAAATACAACGTATGTGAGGGGTTCGAGCCTTTGTCAAAGACAAAGGCCTATTCCATTGAGCCAAAGGCTCATCGGCGGCAGAACTATTAGAATTCTATATTATATGTAACATTATTATATTGTATTTATCCATTTGAATATATATACTTATCGATAAAATGTATTAATTAACACTTAAAATTCGAAGCATCACAAGAATTTGAAAGATTATCCCAATTGAAAGCATGAAAATTCAAAGAATTCCTAAAACACTCAACGTGAAACACCCAAAAGTATTTTTACCAAGTTTAAAATACTATAGTATAGATTTAATTGTTAAATTTACCAAGCGGACTCTTAATTTTTTACTAAACTAGTTTGACCCCCGTGCGATGCACGGACAGTTACTAACGAATAACTTATCGAAATCGAAATAAATACAAAAAAAAAAAATAGAGACGGTTGTATACACTGTAAAACAATTATTTGAAAATTATATTCTCAATAGAAATATTAGATTGAATGACACTAAAATAAATCTAGTGTTACATCCGTGCGATGCACGGGAAATAATTGATGCTAAAGAAGACGGAAATTAAATAAAATGACTAAATGAGGAAATTTTTTTTATACATTGTGAAACACAGCTTTAAAAGACAACATTGTCGGCGCAACTTTCGAAAAAGGAAGAAAGATCATCATTACATATCAATATATTCGGACCATCGGGATTGTAAATTTTTTTTAATGTGAAATATAATTGAAAACGACAAATGAAAAAATATCAATTTAAAAGGAGGCCAACAATGAATAAATATTGACCTTTGAATTTTATTAATAGTCATAGCATAAAGGGAATACAATAATAAAAATACCTTCAAATGAAAAATAGACACTATATCATACAATTTAAAATATATTTTTTTTTACAGACAATAATGAGACATTAATCAGATGTAAATATAATCTAATAAATTAGTCATTAAACTAAAAAATAAACAGTTTTTAGAAAGTAAAAATTGTATACTCCCTCCGTCCCGGTAGAAATCACGCGGTTATTTTTTATTTTTTATTTTAATTTTAATTTTTTATTTTAAAATTTTAAATTTTAATTTTAAATTTTAAATTTTAAATTTTGAATTTTTAATTTTGAATTTTTAATTTTAAATTTTAATTTTTTAATTTTAAATATTTAATTTTAAATATTTAATTTTTAATTTTTAATTTTTAATTTATAATTTATAATTTATAATTTATAATTTATAATTTTTAATTTTTAATTTTTAATTTTTAATTTTTAATTTTTAATTTTAATTTTTAATTTTTAATTTTTAATTTTTAATTTTTAATTTTTAATTTTTAATTTTTAATTTTTAATTTTTAATTTTTAATTTTTAATTTTTAATTTTTAATTTTTAATTTTTAATTTTTAATTTTTAATTTTTAATTTTTAATTTTTAATTTTTAATTTTTAATTTTTAATTTTTAATTTTTAATTTTTAATTTTTAATTTTTAATTTTTAATTTTTAATTTTTAATTTTTAATTTTTAATTTTTAATTTTTAATTTTTAATTTTTAATTTTTAATTTTTAATTTTTAATTTTTAATTTTTAATTTTTAATTTTTAATTTTTAATTTTTAATTTTTAATTTTTAATTTTTAATTTTTAATTTTTAATTTTTAATTTTTAATTTTTAATTTTTAATTTTTAATTTTTAATTTTTAATTTTTAATTTTTAATTTTTAATTTTTAATCTTTAATCTTTAATTTTTAATTTTTAATTTTTAATTTTTAATTTTTAATTTTTAATTTTTAATTTTTAATTTTTAATTTTTAATTTTTAATTTTTATATTTTCGTTGAATTTGGATTAATTTGTATTAATATTTTTAAATGTTAAAGAAATCAGAGGAAAAAATCTGAAATTCAATCGGCCAATGAACGAACACCAAGTGTCCCATTTAAATGAAAAAATAAAAAAAATCACCTGCGTAGACTTGCTTCTTATTATTTTTTTTCACTACTCACACACACACACACATGCACGCACAGAAGCGCCCAGGAGATAAATCCTAGGGAGAGAAAGTCTTCCCCAACTTACGGGGATCGAACTCATGACCTACAGGATGGAACGCGTGTATGGGACGTGCGACTTTTCAGCAAAAATTCAATAATTAAATAACCCTATAGTATACTTTATATACTATGCTTCAAAGATTTATTTTAAAACAATTAAATAAATTGTCTGATATATCGAACTAAAATAAACACAATAACCATATTACTCCATCCCACTTATTAAATAGAAACTGAAACCCACATTCATCACACTTACCTTATTTAATTTTGAGAAGAAAAATCAAAATTCATAAAATACGACCATTTTGGTTAAATGGAAATAATTTCCCCAAACCATCCACTCCCTCATAAACCCAACCCACTTCTTCCTTACCCTCTTTTAAAATAGCAATTTCTATTATCTATATTTCTTAGAATATTGACATGAACTTCAATCAAAATTTTAAAAACGATGACCATCTTTCCCAATGTCCGTCTTTATTAATACTTTATTTACTATGATTCAATTTTTTTTTAAAATAAAATAAATATAATGTTTATTGTATCGAACTAAAATAAACTCAATAACCACATTACCCCTTTCAACTCATTATTCTATATTCCATCACTTTTATTTTATATTTTATATTTTTATAATTAGTAAAATTATTATTATTATCATTATCATTTATAATAAAAAAAAAAC
The DNA here is from genome assembly GCA_022495995.1 of Adenophora triphylla var. japonica. NCBI lineage: Eukaryota > Viridiplantae > Streptophyta > Magnoliopsida > Asterales > Campanulaceae > Adenophora > Adenophora triphylla. The sequence continues at coordinate 582,332 of JAFEMH010000184.1, forward strand.
TTGACACTTAATTAATTTTGACTAAAAATATATTGAAAAATTAAAAATGAAAATTAACAAAGAATAATTAAGAAATTTATATTAAAAAAAGGAGTTTTTTTTCTGTGTCCAAATCAAATGAAAATAGTCTCTAATTAAAGATAAAAAAAATTATAAATTTTGGTATAATTTTTTTTTTAAAAAAAAATGATTTATTATAAAATAATTTAGGTAAAAGAAATCGGTGAAAAATAAAAAGCCGAAATTCAAACAGCCAATAGGAATACGCCACTTGTCCAAACCAAAAAAAAAAAGAAGCTGCCTTCACGCGCTTGTGTTGGCCCGTGTTAATTGCGCTCCCAAGAAATGACGATAATACCCTTCCTCTAAATGGCGGCACGTGGCGAAAATGTAAAAAAAAAAAAAGAAAAAAATTTGTGGGCCAATCGCGGCGTACCACGTGTGTTTTCGGCCAGTTTTTCCATTTTGCCACCGCGTGAAATTACTAAAATACCCCTCAATGACAAAAAAATTACCACAATCTTATTATTATATATAGATAGATAAGCAGAATTTTTCACATGTGAGGTGAGGTGAATACTTTCACAAAATATGTAATGTAACATTATGTGTCGACATGGTAGTACCATAAGACACATTGATTGAGTACTAGTGAAACTGTTACTCGACATGCTTGATAGATTCTTCGTCTTTTTCCGATTTTTGAATCATTAAATGTACTAGGTTATTTTTTCAATATCGTGTACATTTCTGTGCCATCTATGATATGTGGATATATTTATTTTTTTGCTCATATCTACCCTCTACGGAAAAAACCTATCTTTTGGCTGCATCGGAAATTGACAAAATACGGCGTTGACGAGTTACGAAATCCAAAAAATTTGTAAAATTTTCTTAAAATAAAGAAGATCAAAATGTATATTAAATTCATAATTTTTAGTAAATTTGAAGTTACTAAAATTGAAATTGCCCAAAATTGAAGGGGCTTCACCACTAGTGTTGACAGATGAGTAAGTTTTGGGAGAAATCAGTTTCTCCATAAATTATAAAAAGTCCAATTTTTTTCAACTTGCAAATATTTGACGAATATAAGAGCAGTTTAAAAAAACAGGACTTTTTATAATTTAGGGAGAAACTAGTTTCCCCCAAAATATTGTGTTGAACAGATTTAATCCAACTTTTAAATTGGTTTACTTAATGAAAAATTAAAAAAATATATACAAATTATAATCTAAGTTTTAATATTTATTTTTATGATTAAAATAAAAAATAAAAAAATATAAATAAACTTGGGAGTAAAACTGGTCAAGTAGATGATAGAGTTTGACTATTGACCAAAAAGAAACCCAATCCGTAGACAAGACACCCAAGCAAGACTCGTTTATTCACGTGGCGAGCCGAAGGGCTTCTGGCTACAACCTCATGAACACAACGTCCACGCCACTTCGGCCCATCTCTCCAACCAATCCCCGTTTTCCCATCACACTCATTTGAAAGTTAAAAAAAAAAACACAACACTCCCCCGCCTACTTTTCCATAAACGGCATAATATTACTTAACAAAATTTTATTTACTGGTTATTGGAGTCACTAATAAAAATAAAGACAATGATACAAAAAATAAAGTTTATAAAAAGGCGGATACAAAATGAGGTGACAATTCCGTCACATTCTAATTAAAAACATCAAAATAATTATAAAACAAATTAGTGACTTTTTATTATAAATTTGATATTACCACCACATTCTAATTATAAGTACCTATAATTTAGTGATTCATCCATATGTTGTCATCTTTCGAATTAAATCAAACGTTCCTTTATGGCCAATCCATCCACTAAGTTTGGGTAACTATGACACTAAACAATCAAATCTTCATCTTAATAATATATACTCCCTCCGCCCCATAAGTCTTAAGATCGGTGGGACGGAGGAGAAGATCACTAAGTAGTGTCCTGGGCGACACGTGTTTTTTTTTTTAAATTAAAATTTTTATTTTTTTAAAGGGCAAAATGGGAAAAAAGACAACTTAGTGAGAATAAAATGAAAAATTTGGCTCTTGAAACTGTTCATAGTACTGTAGCAAGTACCGTTCCCATTTATACTTTATACTATAGATTGTTGAGCACATAAATTAAGAAAAAGAACAGAAGAAGAAGTAATGTAATAGTACATAAATTTATTAATATCAGTAAAAATTTAAAGAACATAGAGTTGGCTCAAGAAATATCAAAGAAAACTGAATTTTTAAAGTGGACTGCCAACCGATTCATTTGTCATTTTATAAATTAAAATATGCAAGTGTTAATGTGAAAATGGATGCTAATTGTAGTGTTTTTAACGAGCAAACAACAATTTAGAGCTTGAACTCATAGCAGGTCATTTACGGAGGGCCTGACAATCCGAGATCTTTGTCTAGTTGTTTTTTACTGAGCATCTTAAATAGAAGATCGGGAAGCTCTCATTAGAAAAGTCAATTAAGTGACATTTAACGTGCACGTGCTTAATAAATTGGTTCAAATTGAAGTTGATTTTTTATTTAAGGGGGTTAAATGAAAATTTCTAAATTTAAAGAATTGATTTTTAAATGCAAATAATCAAACGTAAAAAACAATAAAGTATAAACTAAAAAATATATTTTATCCAAAAATAAATATAAAAATTTTAACCCAAAAAATAAATTAATAAAATTATATTAGTAATATAAAATACTTAATAATAAAATAAAAAGACATTAATTTTTTCTCAATATATAATTTTATAATTTGACTATTTAATTAAATAAATTTAATTTATTTATTATTTCTTAGTAATCTCTTCCCCGCCTACATTGCTAAAAAAAACAAAAAAAAGGAATATGAACAATCCAAATTTCAATCATAAAAATATGAGGGAGTAATAAAGATGAACTTCTACTTTTACACACACATCGACTTATTTGAACCAATTTATTAATCACGTGCAAGATACATGTTACTTAATTGACTTTTATAACGAATTTCGTCAAAAATCTTTTAGCGAGCGAAAATTTAAAACTTTAGGCCCTGAATTGGCCCAAAAAGTTGTCATGCCCTCCATAAAAGACCCCCTACAAGTTCAGACCCTAAATTGTAATTTATTCGTTAAATGATAGTAATAGTTTTAAATATTGACGGTGTTATTGTTAAAAAATGTTAGTGATAATGTAAAATAAATTGTTAGTAGTGATATTAAAAAGTTTAGATATAATGTTAATTAGTATCAGCTGTAGTTTTTAAGAAGTGTCAGAATGTGTTAATAATTTCTGATTTATTTACTGAAATGTCACTGTCTGATTTTAACAAAACTTTCAATCATTTACAAATATGTCACCGCATGTCATAAAAGAGGTTCTACTTATTTAAAAAAAAATGTACTTATAATTTAGAAACACCTTTTCCCTAAATCTTAGAAGAAGAAGAAATCAATTTTCTTAAAATTTCGCAAAATAAATTATAAAAAAATCTGGATAAAAATTTTAATTATTATTTTGGGACGGAAGAGAATACCATATTATAAGTGGATGGATTATTGTAAAATCAACTTTTTTTATTATTATTAACTAGTACATGTTCGTGTTCAAGGACACGATTTTTTTTTTAATTTTTTTTTAATTAAAAATTTTTTTAAGGACAAAATAAAAAAGAAACAAATTAATAAGAGCAAAATGAAAATTTCGATACTTGACACTGTTCAAACAACCACCGTAGCACCCAAATTTAATTTATACTATAGATATCTCCAATTATGTTAGGATTATAGATTTGTTGTTTGTTGAGACACACACGAACACTGGACGGTTTCCAAGGCCTTCCCAACACAAATCCAACGAAGGGGCATTTACGGAAACTCAAAATTATAATTATCCAATCAAATCGAGCCACTCATTCTTCCCAAACAAACGTGTCAACATCCTATACAAAACCCACAAAACCACCGCCCACAAGCACGTGGCCCAATTGCAATTACAGGATAATCAACGCCATGTCAACCGCCACGTAGCTCCCATATTATCCACCTCAGCAAAGCTCTAAAAAAATTCTCTTACCACCTATATAAACCCCTCGGGCCTCCTCAAACGATTCCTCCATTTTTAATTCCCCATCCCACTAAAAAAAAATAGATACAGCTAAATATAACTCCCCCATTTCCGGCCACCAAAACCTCGCCGGGAAATGACTATACCGGCAACTATTTCTTCCCCGTCCTCGAGCAATGTCCGCGTCTCCGTTCATCGCCGTCACATCTTACATGAAAATTACTAACACAAAAGAAAGAATTTCAATTTCTCTTTCTTCTTCCGAGTATTGAAGTTATTCGTTTACTTTGTATTAACTTAAGGAAAGGTATCGATTGTGTTAGCCGTGGAAACCGATTTTGTGACGAAAATGATGATGATCGGATGATGTGAGATAAACCTAACCTCGATTGCATTGATTTCATATGCTTTACTGTACTTTCTCGATCATTTGTTGAGGCATTAAGTGAATTTTTGTACAAATCAGTTTTGATTTTGATTTGTTATAGCTTAATAAGTGCTCTGAGAAGTGAACAGAACTGACAATTAGCATTAGTAGAAGAGAGAGAATATTGAGACTAGTGCTTTGGAGTTCGAATTAATTGACCGTAGTAGTTGTGTAGCTATGCCTTTTCCGATGAAGATTCAACCGATCGATTCTCAGATTTACCGTGAGTCGATCCCTATTGACGTTGCTCCGGCTGTTGCGAAGCCTGTTTTAAAGTCAAGGCTCAAGAGACTCTTCGATCGTCAGTTCCCTAGTGTTCTGCGTACTTCATCGGCAACTGAGAAGCACGCAGCACCTGAAGGTCCGCAGTTCGGCGGTAAGGATGGAGAATTCGAGCCTAGCTCTGTTTGTTTAGCAAAAATGGTTCAGAATTTCATCGAAGAAACTGCTGCTGAGAAGCAATCTGTGAAGTGTGGCCGGAACCGCTGCAATTGTTTCAATGGAAACAATAATGACAGCTCCGATGACGAATTTGATATCTCAACCGGATTTTTCAATGATTCCTTACCTAATGCTTGGTCCGGCGATGCTTCCGATACCCTCAAGGTAACTTTTATTCATTCTCTAATATGCATTCATACATAAACACAAATATTCGAATTGTACTGAAACGAAAACGTATTGTCCTGTGTAGAGCTTGATTCCCTGCGTCAGTGTCACTGAAAGAAATCTCTTAGCGGACACCTCCAAGATCGTTGAGAAGAACAAAAATTGCAAACGGAAGGATGAGTTGATAAAATTCGTCATCGAGGACCTGCTTTTTCTCGGTTACGATGCTTCGATTTGTAAATCTCGTTGGGAGAAGACTTCGTCCTTTCCTGCCGGTAAACATCCCCGACAAACTATACACTATTAGACATGAACTTCCCGGTGAATGGTGTAATGTATTGTGCGAATTGTGTTTGCTAATCTGATTGGATTTATTTATGCAGGTGAATATGAATACATTGATGTGATTGTTGAAGGAGATAGGGTATTAATCGACGTAGATTTCAGATCGGAGTTTGAGATAGCTCGATCAACCGGAAACTACAAAGCGATACTTCAATCTCTACCGTACATCTTCGTCGGAAAATCCGATCGTCTTCAACAGATTCTCTCGATTGTATCGGAGGCAGCCAAGCAGAGTTTGAGGAAGAAAGAGATGCACATCCCTCCATGGCGTAAAGTCGAGTACATGAGATCCAAATGGCTCTCTCCACACACCAGAACCACCGCCACGCCACCAGCAAAAGACGCCGGTGAAGATATCAATGATTGTACCGAATTCAAACAGTCTTCAATACCATTGGAGTCCGATGGCGGAACTTTTGAACTGATTTTTGGTGAAAGATTGACGCCGTCCGAGACGGAAGTAATTGGTACCGAAGAGACCGGATTTTCGCTTGCAATGTTGAATGTTGGCGAAATAGGGAGGTCACCGCCGGCAACATCAACATGGAAGCCGCCGGCGATTAAACCTAAGTCCGGCGAGAAGGCAAACAAAGCTGTCGTCACAGGATTAGCTTCTCTTTTCAAAGAGAAAGCCTGAGAAAAATTTTGGATTTTTTTAACTTTCTAACTTTTTTTTTTTAGTTTCCCCCCGAGTAAAAATACAAAATACTACTATAATATAAAATGAATTTGAATATTTCAAACGAACAAATATATATTTCCGCTCTAAATTTTGTTTGCATAATGAACCTGTTTACAATTGATCCCGAACTTTATTTCTTTCTGAGATACTCCCTCCGTCCCAATTTAAATGTCTCAACTTTCCTTTTTGGATGTCCCATTTAAAATGTTTCAACCCAAAAAAGAAAAGTTTTTTTTACTATTCCACCCACTCATTCTCTCTCCTACTTTACTTTTACACTCACAACATTCTCTCTCCTAACTATTCCTCCCACTCATTCTCTCTCCTATTTAATTTTTCATACTCACAACATTTAAAATTTTTTCTCTTTCTTACATCACTTTCCTTAATTCCCGTGTCGAACCCATTTTGATTTGAGACATTTAGATTGAGACGGAGGGAGTAGTTTTTTCTTTTTGGGACTCATGATTAAAATTTGTCATGATATTGGTTCGCACTTCTACTTACATAGCCAATTTGATTTACTGACGCTAATTTATTTACTATTTTCATAACAATTACATTTTTCGTCACAGTTACATTTTAAAAATGTAACACTTTCAAAGAAAAATGCAATTCTATCTGACCGTAACAACGGTTTCACAGGAAGCCAACTCTTTTAGTTTTATAAGGTTTAAATTAATAAGTGTTCGTAGACACAAAATAATTTATTTTATGTCATGGTATTCTTTTTTCTCTTGGTTTTGAGAATTTTGAATCAGTACAGAGAGCAAGTATTCTGAATCGGTAAGTAATGTCAGATGAAAAAAAGAAATAAAAATAGAAATAGAGAAATACTCCCTCCGTCCCGGTAAGAGCTTCCCAAAACTTTGTGTGCACGCAAATTAAGGAAGTGGGAGGGAAGTAAAGATGTTGTGAGTGTAATTTGAAAATAGGAGAGAGAATGAGTGGAGGGAATAGTAAATTATAATAGTGTTGTGAGTATTAAAATAATGAGGAGAGAGAATGAGTGGAGGAAATAGTAAAGATTCCTTTGCCAAAAAAGGAAAGTGGAAGCTATTAGCGGGACACCCAAAATGACAAAAAGGGAAGCTCTTATTGGGACGGAGGGAGTAATAAATAAAGTGGATATTGCTAAAATTTATCTTGACAGATACTGTACATATCTATATGTTTCGTTACAGGAAACATTTGAGAGGATTACAATATTTAGGGGATTTATTTTATGAATAATTATTATTCTGGGGAAAGGAAAGGAGGTTTGGGGTTAAAAATAAGAAGAGAAAATAGTACGGGGGAAGGGGGAGCGTGGGGAGGGTTTGATGACGGCAGGGTCGTGCCGTCTTGGGAGCCGTGGGAGAGAGGCAAAGTGGGGTTCACTTGAATAACGTGATATTCTCTCTGTTTTTATCCGCATTTTCCTCTTTTCAGTTTTCTCTTTCACTAATTTACTTCTACTAGCATTTAATATTAGAAAAATGAAAAACCCAAACAATTATAATGATATTTTTAAGCAAGAATGTAATAAAGTTCACCCATATTATTTGATCAATGATTATGGTTCATCTTCTTATATACAATTATAAAAATATATAAAAAAAAATATCTTGTATGAAACGAGTTTGTCTTAGTGATTATGATGTAACACGAAAGGACCGGAGCCAAGACACGAAGAAACAGGGTCAGGAAAGGGGCGGCATAGCGGTGCATGGCTTAGTGCTAAATTAAGCACGACCGCTGGGTTAAAAAGTCTTGAGCGGATCTTAGGCGGCGGAGGCGGCCTGTGGCCTGGCGGGGCTAGTCGGGATTAATCGAGGCACAGACGGAGAACTAGGCCCAGGCGTTAGAGAGAGGCACAGGCGGCGCCCAGACGGGATCTTTTAGAACTAGGCAGTTTCAAATTCGTCACTAACAATTAGAAATAGAGACGGTGAATAAAATAAATCAATGGGGATGTGGTGGTATGCTTTTTTTCACTGTGACTGAGGAAGTTGGGAGTGAGTCAAAATATGATATAACACGTGGTGGCAAAGCAGTGGCGAAGCTACTATGGGACAAATAGGGCAATTACAAAAAAATTGGGATTTAATGTAATTTGGTGAAAAAATTGTCCCCTTTAAATTTTAAAATAAAAGAAAAAATACATTATAATTTTTTATCCTTATTTACGAAAATAATGTTAAAAAAAATTTGGTTACGCAATTTTTTTTCCTGTTAATATAAATAGGGTGAAAATGGGTCCCCAGTTTCTCAAGCAACGAATATTGACGGGGGGCTTTGGTTTTTTTGAGATCACACGGTTTGGATCGGTTGCTTCTACTATCTCTCCCTCCATAATTTCCTGCAATTTGGAAGCAACAAATTTAATGTCAACAATTAAATGTGGTTAATTTTTGCATCTTTTGGTCAAACAATTCTTTTATATTAACTCTACTAGTAAAAGCCCGTGTTCGAGGACATGTGTTTTTTTTTTTAATTTAAAAAAAAAAATTTAAAGGGCAAAATGGGAAAGGGACAACCTAGTGAGGGCAAAATGAAAAATTTGGCATTTGAAACTATTCACACAACTGTTCACGAACAATTATGTTTTATACTATAGATTGCAATATATTGCTTCATTAAAAAAAAAAAAAAACCTCTATTGAAAGTATATTACTTCCTGAATTTTTTCTCAAATAATATATTTTTAAAATTTTATTTACCAAAGTGACTTACTGTTCAAACTTTTTCCCAAAATGTCTCATTTTTTGAAAACTCGCTACACCGTGTAGCGAGTTTATAATTTTTCAATTAAAATCGCTACACGGTGTAGCGATTTTAAATTTGCTAAATTTTATTTAATATTTATGCTTTAAAAAAAAAACTAAATTTGAAATCGCTAGAGGGTGTAGCGATTTCAACCCTGTAGCAATTTCAAATTTAAACCAAGCAAACAAAGTCCACCATGTTGTATGTACGTACTATAGTAGTACTAATAATAAGTACTTCCTCAGTAGACTTTTTAAATTACAAAATAATAATATAAAAATTATGTATTAATAAAGAAAATTAAATAAAAATATTATTTTTTTATCTCAAATAAATATTTTAAAAAATGTACTTATATAAAAAAATCATTTCAAAAATAAATATTACTTTCGACTCAAAATAAATAACCAAAAAATAATACTACATTTTTTATTCCAAAAAAATGAGCATTACTTCCTTCATCTCAATGAATATTTTAAAAATTAATACTACTTCATTCGCCTCTAAAATTAATGTTTGTAATGTTAGTGTCTTCGTCTCAAAATATGATATTAATTTTTGAGGCAAATGAAGAGTATTATTTTATAAAATATTCATTGAGACGAAGGAAGTAATGCTCATTTTTTTGGAATAAAAAATGTAGTATTATTTTTTGGTTATTCATTTTGAGTCGAAAATAATATTTATTTTTGAAATAATTTTTTTTTATAGAAATACATTTTTTAAAATATTTATTTGAGATAAAAAAAAATATTTTTATTCAATTTTTTTTATTAATACATAATTTTTATATTATTATTTCGTAATTTAAAGTGGGCAGGAGGAAGTACTTATTATTAGTACTACTATAATATACAACACGGTGGACTTTGTTTGCTTGGTTTGAATTTGAAATTGCTACAGGGTTGAAATCGCTACACCCCCTGTAGCGATTTCAAATTTTATTTTTTTTATTTTTTTTAAAGCACAAATATTAAATAAAATTTAGCAAATTTAAAATCGCTACATCGTGTAACGATTTTAATTGAAAAATTATAAACTCGCTACACGGTGTAGCGAGTTTTCAAAAAATGGTACATTTTGAAAAAAAGTTTGAACAGTAAATCACTTTGGTAAATAAAATTTTAAAAATGTATTATGTCGTTTCTCTGAACTTTTCATACATTAACAAACATAATTATTACATAAATTTTAATGACTAAGGCTCCGTTTGTTTCACCGTAAAACATTTTCCGGAAAATGTTTTCCGGAAAATAACCTGTTTTACGGTGTTTGGTTAGCCCTGAAAATGTTTCAGGAAAATAACTCGTTTTCATTGTTTGGTTGCTTTCAAGTAAAACGTTTTCAGGAAAAGCATTTTACGCCCTTCCTAAGTAAACGACCTCTTGACCTTGTCCTAATTAAAATATTTTCCGGAAAATGGAGGCCTTAATGTACAACTCATATTACGCCCGGCACAACCACCCCACCGCCTATCCCGCTTCCCCCCGCCCCAAAAAATTTTGGCCTTAATGTACAACTCATATTACGCCCGGTACAACCACCCCACTGCCTATCCCCCCCCCCCACCCCCAGCCCCCCCCCCCCCCCCCACCCACCCCCCAAAATTTTTTTTTTTTTTTTTTTTTTTTTTTTTTGTAATCGCCCCTACCCCCCCGCCTACCCTCCACCCCCCACCCCCCCCACCCACCCCCAATTTTTTTTTTTTTTATTTTATTTTTTTTTTTTTTTTGTAATCGCCCCCTACCCCCCGCCTACCCCCCACCCCCACCCCCACCCCCCACCCCCCACCCACCCCCCAAAAATTTTTTTTTTTTTTTTTTGTAATCGCCCCCTACCCCCGCCTACCCCCCCCACCCCCCACCCACCCTCCCCCAAATTTTTTTTTTTTTTTTTTTTTTTTTTTTGTAATCGCTCCCTACCCCCCGCCTACCCCCACCCCCCACCCACCCCCCAAAAATTTTTTTTTTTTTGTAATCGCCCCCTACCCCCCGCCTACCCCCACCCCCACCCCCACTTCCCCCCACCCACTCTCACTTCCCCCACCCACCCCCCAAAATTTTTTTTGTAATCGCCCACCACCCGCTTGCCACCCTCACCCACCCCCTCCTCGAAAAATTTTTTTTTTTGTAATCGCTCCCCCTACCGCTTACCATTTCACCCCCAAAAATTTTTTTGGGGGGGGTGGGGCGTTACAAAAAAATTTTTGGGGGGGGTGAGGTGAGAGGTGAGGGTAAGGAGGGCGATTACAAAAAAAAAAAAAATTTTGGGGGTGGGGGGTGGGTGGGGGTGAAGAAGTGAAGTGAGCGAGGTAGGGAAGCGTTACAAAAAAAAAAAAAAAAAAAAAAATTTGGGGGGGGGGGTGGGGGTGGGGGGTGGGGGTGGGGGGTAGGCGAGGGTAGGGGGCGTTACAAAAAAAAAAAAAAAAAAATTTTTTGGGGGGGGGGGTGGGGGGGTGGGGGTGGGGGGTAGGCAGGGGGTAGGGGGGGCGATTACAAACGGAGCCTAAATTACAATACTACTCTTAGTACATTTCTCCTACATTACATCTCAAAATAAATCAATTAATATAGTGAAACAAATTCTAATGCTAGGTTAATATTTTGAAAAAAATATTTTGCCTAAAAGAGACAGTTATTTTGTAACGGAGTTGGTATCTCTATTTCAAATAGGTCATTTTATTTTATTTTCCAAAAATTTCCCTATTACCTCATTTTGCCCAAATTTTATTCATTTTTAATTAGATCCTTTTTGTAAATACAAAGTAGAGAGTTCTCCTGATATTATAATTTCATATACACCTCTCATCTACATTGATCAGTCAAATAAAACTCCTAAATACTGAAACTACCCATACCCCTCAAACAAAATCCACCCCTCCCCTCCCTCCTCTCACACTTATACCAGAAAACACACACACTCGATCACACACACACACTCTCTCTCTCTCTCTCCTCTCTTAACCTACTATCTCCACTCTCAATCTACTACCCCTTCTTCGATCGGCTAACTTTCTCTGCTCCTCACCTACCTCCGCCCACCATCTCCCTCTCTGACGCTACTTTCCCCAACCTCGCACCTGCCGTCGCCAAGCCATCCTCTTGCCTCACTTTCTCCATCTCCGAGTCAAGAACTGATGCAACTCGGACGACGAGATCAACCCATGTTTGTTCAGATCGTACATCTGAAACGCCTCCTTAAGCTCCTTCTGGCCGTCGTCGTCGCCATCGTCAACGTTGTTGTTACTGCTCTTTAGGAATCCGGCGATGTGAGGACCCTGACCCGAAACCTACACGTGTCCTGAGCTGGAGCGTCCTCAAACTAACCCAAAGATCCTAAACTTTAAAAACTTGATTTAACTTTCAAACATAAACACAACCATTTTAAAATAACTCTACTCCTTTCCACATTGGAGGAAGAGTTGTCCAACCTTGAAAGTAATAAACGGTTTTAGTTACAAAAAGATGTCGAATAGAAAATAGAATTTAAGTTTATGAATACAAACCCTTTAAGAGAATTATGCCAACAAACACTTTCTACACCAATCTATACATAACCCGACGATTCCCAAAATACCACTTCTAAACTCATTTCCGCCCTTACTTGGTCGGTCCACCTATCTCGGAATCTAAAACATTAAAGGGAGAGGGGTGAGAATAAATCTCAGCAAGCTATTATGTATGCAGCAATATGCCATATAAGATGCATCACATAACAAGTTGCATATAACACATTTGGAAAAGCTGTAAACACCTTACATTACCTTGGTTTACCTTTTCCCGTCTGATCAATAGTCGTACAACATTGGGTATAATAATACTCAAATCTTAGGTGAGCTGCTTAAGCAATACTCACATCTTATAAGACCCGTTTTTCAGGAAATCAAATAAGACAGTAGAAACTCTGTAAGGCTTTTGGCTCACTACAGATGCTATACCCCAACCTGTGGCCACAGGAGGGAACGGTCACAGGTATAACATAATCCGATCACATTAGGTCATACTTCCATAATTGATCGTATTATGTTATACCCCCAATATCAGCTGATTAAACACTTTATCAAGCACATAATAGTTACTTGAAATATAATCCACAAAAGGGATAAGCAACATAGCCACATGGTAAAATATACTCATGCTCAACCAACATCATAGTGCAACATTTAAGTAATACACTATGTATAACATAATCAATGAATATGTAATCAAATGAGGTAACAATACAACCGGATAATCCACACTTGGGATAATATAATAACATGCTAAATAATCCACAAAGGGGATAAGCAATATAACAACATCTCATAAACAATTCCTACGCAGTCATTACACAACCTCGGGTAACCTCAATAAGAGTTCATGATCTACCTCCCAAGTTCGAACTACATTGGTGAAGTACGAATCAAGCTTAATAACCAATTTCCGGACAATGTTCTGTATTACCAGGTCTCTATAGGAATTCATGCTAAATTTATCAAGTTGGGGTCACATTTGATAAAGCCACATAAGATTGCCAAACAATTTCTGATTCAGACTTAACGTGCTTCCGTAGTTCCATAGTAACCCAATTAAGGTGTCATTAAGTGATACATTTGTTCTAAGTATAATCTAAGTTAAAAGGATTAATTCATATCCGGAAAGGTTAGGTTCCAAACTTTATATTGGTTAAGGATCATGCTAGGAGGTTACTAGTGAAATTTCAGCGAAACAGGAAACTGGGCCAAATTCTGTCAACATGGGCGACCGCCCCGAGGGGTATGGGCGACCGCCCAAACAAGGGTAAGAGGAGGGGTATTTACGTGGTCATGGGGACCGCCCGGCTCCATGGGCGACCGCCCACAAGGCAATTTTCCAGATTTCGAATGAATCAACTCTAAAATCCAAGCATGCTCAAATTTGGTGAACTTAAAAGGCTTACTAACCTCATAATTCTCATACTAAACCATGTAACCCAAAAATGATTTAATCTTATATCATTTACCCTTTGAATCACTACCCATTTCACTATCACATTCCAAGTATAAACTTCTTAATTTAATTAAACCCATTTGCTTACCTTCTTGACCCACTTCCCTAACCAACAACAACATTCTATTTTATTAACTAAATTTCTCAACATCCAAGAAAGTTTCCAAGCATCAAACAACCATTTCATTAACAAGAACAACATTAATTAATTCATGAACATCACATAGAAGGGAGGGTCATAATAACTCACTTTAGAATAGGAAATGGATTGAGGACTTTCTTAGCTTGATGAACTCCTCTTGATGTCCCGATTACAAAAGTACTCCCGGATTGAAAAATGATGAAGAATTGAACTTGCTAGGAGTCTTGGAAGGTGAGGCTTCAATGGAGGTTTCCATGGATTGAGAGAGAAAGTGAAGGAGAAGAATGAGGAGGATGATGGGAGGGGAGAGTGAGGAGGATAGGATGAGGGGAGGAGAGGAGGACACTTGGAGGCTTAGGAGGAGAATAAGCATTTGGCCCCTCCCCCCTTCTAATAATGAAAGCCCCTCCAATAATTAAAATAAACCCTTTATTAACCAAAGCCTTCCCACAATTAAATTAAACTTCATTTCTAAATCTTTATTCCCCACATTTTAAATTCATCTTACACTTTATTTACTTTCTATTTTTGTACTTTTCCCCAAAATGCTTTATTAAATTTCTCTAGAAACCCTAAGGTTCTAAAATTATTTCCCAACCATCTTATCTTAAACGAGAAATTAAAGACATAAATGAACACATAAAGTTAACATAAATTTTAAAAGCATATAATGTAATATTAAAATTGTGCCTAGGGTTAGGGTCGTTACACTCACTCCCCCTTAAAGAAAATTCGTCCCGAATTTGACTGTCACTTACCTAAAAGTTCAACCCGCCTCGGTTACTTATGCATACCTCAGACTCCAATTCCCAATTAGTCTCTTCAATGTTGTGATTCTTCCTCAAGATTTTTAATTCCAATAATAATACGATATTACAACTTAATGTCCCAAGAATACCATACAAATATCACTTAACCGAATTTTCACGACCTCAATAAAATATAATAAATGAAGGTATACCACCTATGTCACCAATTACATTACAATATTGCATTTAAAACTTTAAATAATCTATAAGCTGCTCCAAGCCAGTCTATGAGTCAATTCACCAACCTTTTCTAAAACTTCAAATGGATTAACAAATTTTTGACGCCAATTTACCTTAGGCCTTGCTTCTCCAATCTCACCCCAACAAATTAGAGATCGATATTTTCTTCCCGAACAACGCTTCATACGGTTTTATCTCAATGCTAGAATGATAACTGCTATTATACGCACCCAACCACTGGTAATCATACGTCCTATCGACTACTAAAATTCATTGTACATGCCCGTAGCATATCCTCAATAATAAGTAATGATTCCTCAAATTTTCACAAAGTTAAACTCAATAGCATTCCTACATTCCAAAATGATCTTCCCAAAAGATGTCTATCCAATCCATTCGATACCATGGGATTTATACAATCAAACTATCTCCTAAGATTTATGAGGATTTTATCAATAAATATCTCATCAAAATACACATATAATGAGTAGAAAACGCAAATCATCTTTCTACAAACAAAACGACATACTCCTTTTTACTTCCAAGGTAACCCAATCACAAAATCCATCGTGATAATACTCTCAGCTCAATCTAGAACTCTAAATATTTTAATAAATCTTCTAACGTCAATATTCTATTTTCACAATTCAATGTTTCAATTATGCTCGAGGTCCAAGTGACAGATCAATATTCAAATCAAATGGTTGGCAGCCCACAACGGAGCCGATCCAACTCCAAAACAAAAACCGAGTCTACTGCGATCGACACATTAACAACCCCACAATTTATCAAATCATTTCTCGGATCAAAACTTTAATGTAATTAATCACTATAGGGGAACTAGGTTGCTGTTTACTTGTTTCGTACGAACTATATCTTTAAAATAACATGTCTTTCTAAAATTTACAACATCTTTCGAATTCCAAAGGATATATAAAAAGAGATCCAATGAGACTCGAATGGTTTATTTATTTAAAAGCTGTCCCATACCGCTTTAATTAACTAAACCACTCACAATTTTAAGAAATTTTCAAAAGATTGATAAGTTAACAAAAATAACTCGAGTGATCTAATTATATACAACTGTCCCATACCAGTGGTAGATAATTAAATTACTCACAGATTTTAATGTACACAAAAACGGTTCATTAATCTTATTAAATCAAACTATCCCCGAAGGCACAAATACTCACACAGAGGTCCAATATAAAATCCAAAGTTCTAAAACACATTTAAAACAATTTTAACATAATTTTCTTATTTGACCTCTATTTATAGTGTAGCCACCACTCATGATATTTATACTTAGTTAAATTCTCTATAAGAAAACACAATCTCGTAATACTAATACTATCTTCTACGGATAACTCCAAAACATTCACTAAGATAATAAACTTGGTAAATCATCCTCGATTCAATCATTCCTCAAGTTGAATATTCAACACTTTTACTTAATTTGAGTCATCTATTCCCTACCTTCGATATTGGTATTATACTTAGTAACATCGTATTGCATACCTCAAGTTTTCGATCAAATACCATGATTTCCAAATAAGAAGATACAACTGGAACGCACATAGATCAATCATCCCCAAATTGCAATTAAACATTAACAGTATAAACTAACTTACCTCCCAATAACCATCGACAACTCAAAATCCGTATAACGTCAACATCTTCCAAGCATCACCCCGATCCCTCATATGAGTCACGCACTAAGTCAACTTATACGGTGTAATCATCCTAAAGTATACTGCCTTCCAATAAGATTTATCCTCATTTTATTTTCTCAACCAATGATAATCATTTCTCAAAATAAACCATATACATATTTTACCAATTCCTGAAGTTGATCCCATGTCACCAATAACTACATCTATTATACGTCTTCACATTTATCCTATTTACCTCTCCATAACTAATACACACCCATAAATCAAAACGTTCATACTAGATACAAAGGTTGTCTTAAGTATATCCTTAAATCAAATTTTCACTGTAATTGTAACACTCCGAAAATTTCCACTAATAACCATTGAGTATTCTACTAGTTTCTAAAATCAGTCATACAAATCATCAACAAGGGATAATGAATATTTATTCTTCACAATTACCTATTTGAGATCTCTCTAATCTATAAATGACCACCAAGTATCATCTTTTCTAAATATAGTAACAATTTATCCTTACAGAGATTCGCTAAGCTCATTATCTTCTTTATCAAATAATTTCCCAAAATGAATCCTCAATTCTATCATCCCAATTAGTGTATTCTATCTAGGGATCCGAATACCAAAATAGTACTTTATATCAACTCAAAGCCTTAATATCCTGGCATGATACCTGATGGAAACCCGAAACTCACATGAAAAACATCACTTAGTCAACTTATAGGGTGATATCACTTACAAAAATATCTGATTTCCTATTCAATTTAGTAATAAGAATACAATAAATCTCTCATTAGAGAATATACTTTATAGCACACAAGGAAAATATATGTCATTTCTATAAGAACTCGTACTCGCGGTATCTCATAAACCATATAATCCCACTTAGACTATCACTTTCAATACTAGTCTCATATATATAGTCTTCACCACAAGACACCAATGTATAAATACTCACGCAAGTTATACAACCATAAACCACTCTTAATTAGGCCATACACCTAACCTCAACTAAGAGTTTATCAATTCATTTACTACCGGTATACGAGATAATTCAAGTGTCTTTTAATCAAATATAACACATAACTCAAATAACATTCACATTCCTTAGGCCATACTTTCGACATTTACGTATATGACATAGTAGCAATTAATGACTTATCCGCCTCAACCACACACGGAGGCAAATCAAACATAGATAAGGATACTCGCTTCTTGCGACAGTCCTCCCCAATCGCAACAACTACTCAACTAATTCAGGTCAATATAATCCATAATTCCCGGATTGGTAACTCGACCAAATTCAACGGCAATACATGCCCACATATGGACACTTCACAACCACCATAATAAACAAGAATGATTCGAGGTACTCTCCCATAGGAGTAGAACCTCCAGCACATAAGGCAACCTTTAGGCCAATTATGCAAATAAAAGCGAAATGTAATGCCACATAAGAACGAAATGAACGGAATTTGGAAAAGTATGATCCCTAACTCCGGAGACAGGTAATATACCTCAAATGATTGCGGAGGGATCTGTCTCTCCATAATACTCACATTTCCTTGATTCTTTGGTTGGTAAATATCATTTTCTGTCATTGAACAATTTCCTATATGAAACTCTCGACGTCAGTTATCGCACACTCTCACTCAACTAGACTCTACCCGTGAACTCTAAATCGAGCTTTGATACCAACTGTGAGGACCCTGACCCGGAACCTACACGTGTCCTGAGCTGGAGCGTCCTCAAACTAACCCAAAGATCCTAAACTTTAAAAACTTGATTTAACTTTCAAACATAAACACAACCATTTTAAAATAACTCTACTCCTTTCCACATTGGAGGAAGAGTTGTCCAACCTTGAAAGTAATAAACGGTTTTAGTTACAAAAAGATGTCGAATAGAAAATAGAATTTAAGTTTATGAATACAAACCCTTTAAGAGAATTATGCCAACAAACACTTTCTACACCAATCTATACATAACCCGACGATTCCCAAAATACCACTTCTAAACTCCTTTTCGCCCTTACTTGGTCGGTCCACCTGTCTCGGAATCTAAAACATTAAAGGGAGAGGGGTGAGAATAAATCTCAGCAAGCTATTATGTATGCAGCAATATGCCATATAAGATGCATCACATAACAAGTTGCATATAACACAATTGGAAAAGCTGTAAACACCTTACATTACCTTGGTTTACCTTTTCCCGTCTGATCAATAGTCGTACAATATTGGGTATAATAATACTCCAATCTTAGGTGAGCTGCTTAAGCAATACTCACATCTTATAAGACCCGTTTTTCAGGGAACCAAATAAGACAGTAGCAACTCTGTAAGGCTTTTGGCTCACTACAGATGCTATACCCCAACCTGTGGCCACAGGAGGGGACGGTCACAGGTATAACATAATCCGATCACATTAGGTCACACTTCCATAATTGATCGTATTATGTTATACCCCCAATATCAGCTGATTAAACACATTATCAAGCACATAATAGTTACTTGAAATATAATCCACAAAAGGGATAAGCAACATAGCCACATGGTAAAATATACTCATGCTCAACCAACATCATAGTGCAACATTTAAGTAATACACTACGCATAACATAATCAATGAATATGTAATCAAATGAGGTAACAATACAACCGGATAATCCACACTTGGGATAATATAATAACATGCTAAATAATTCACAAAGGGGATAAGCAATATAACAACATCTCATAAACAATTCCTACGCAGTCATTACACAACCTCGGGTAACCTCAATAAGAGTTCATGATCTACCTCCCAAGTTCGAACTACATTGGTGAAGTACGAATCAAGCTTAATAACCAATTTCCGGACAATATTCTGTATTACCAGGTCTCTATAGGAATTCATGCTAAATTTATCAAGTTGGGGTCACATTTGATAAAGCCACATAAGATTGCCAAACAATTTCTGATTCAGACTTAACGTGCTTCCGTAGTTCCATAATAACCCAATTAAGGTGTCATTAAGTGATACATTTGTTCTAAGTATAACCTAAGTTAAAAGGATTAATTCATATCCGGAAAGGTTAGGTTCCAAACTTTATATAATACCGATGGTATTTGGCCATCAGAAATTTGCTAATCTATTGGCTTACTTTTTAACAAATTTTCCTATCTATAAGATTAGACTACTTTTTAATAGGCTAGATGACCTGAGTTAATAGTATTATGTAATCATTGTCGTCGACTGGTGGGCCTCTTATAATCCATTATGTTTCTATATGTATCTTATTATTATTTTTTGTAGGGGTGTACTCTGGTATAATTTGGCTCAATTTTATTTTAGACTAAAATCGTTATTGAATTAAAAGTATTTGGTTTCTAATTTTAACAAATCGCCATCACTCGGTTTTAGCTCGATTCGGTGTAGTCGATTTTTGACTTTGGTAAGTGTCGGTTCGATAATATTCGATCTTAAAATCAATCCATCAAAACAACACACAATTCTCACCTTTGTATCAAAAAAAATTTCCAAAGGGTATTGACAGAAATAGAGATTGAATTGTCAAAATAACAATTCTAATAATTCATCCAATCCTGATTTCAAAAAGTAAAATTAAAAATTCATCAAAAATCCAAAAGATGACAAACATGAAAATACAGCTTCAGTGAAACAAACATGAAAACACAGCTTTAGTTCAACTGGTCCAAGTAAATGCAAGTCCCCAGCCAAACCTAAACCCAGCTTTAGTTCCAAGTAAATGCAAGGCATCAGCTTAAGTGAAACAAACATGAAAACGCAGCTTTAGTTCAAAGAGCCAAGTTTAAATTCCCAAAGCTAGTGGCGAACCACACATGGCAGTACCAAAAAGTGGTAAGAGAATTATCACCATCAGATGTGTTTGACACAGCCAAGCCACCAGCTCCAAGTCCTCCTCCAGCAAACATATTCATCAGTGCATCTAGCCCCATGTTGTTTGTAAATCTTGAAGATAACTTTTATTTATTTAATATATATGGAAATTGAATAGATGTAAAATTATAGTAAATATTATGAATATTTATTATTTAGAAGCATATCGGTACGGTTCGGTGTGAGTAATCGGTGTGAAATCATGTATCCCAAATCGAACCGATAGATTCGGTTTTTCAATATTTCATAAACCGTACTTATCCAATTAACCATTGGTACAGTTTTTCGATGTCGGTTTTTTCAATTTTATTCGGGTTTTTTCAATTTTTCGATTTTTCTGCTCACCCCTAATTTTTTGTATCCCATTATCCTTTAGCGGATATTCTATTCTTGCCACTCGAAAGTTCAAAAAATTAGTGGGTTCAATAATTAAAGAAATTTCTAATATAACCAAAGATTTATGAACAGTTTGTTTTTTACCTTTCAATCCTAACGCTCAATAATTTACAATAATTTTCAAATTAGTGGGTTCAATAATTAGTGAGTTCAATAATTTTCAGCCACATCTTTCACTGGCGCTCCAGTTTTATCTGATGCTGGATTCGACTTACTGAACAAACTTCTAACTTATAATTCTGGGAGGATATCATCTAAGGCTGCCCTTAACCATGAATGGTTCCATGAAGTCCCTCTTCCTAAGTCCAAGAATTTTATGCCCACTTTTCCGTCTCAGCATGCACAAGACAGGTAATATAACCTATAAACCAAGGATTTATAAACAGTTTGTTTTTTATCTATCGATCCTGATACTGAATCATGACTTCTTGTTTTTAGGCGTGCACGAAGGGTAATGAAAAGACACGATCCTTATAAGTCAATTATAAAAGACAAAGTAGTATTATAATTCATTTATAAGGGTTATAATGTGTATATTATAAGATTAATTCATTGTTATTATTGAAATTTTTATTTTTTTGATTGAAAATTTTGTTTTATAAGTCAATTATAATAGAAAAAGTAGTATTATAATTCACTTATAAAAGTTATAATGTGTAAATTATATGATTAATTCGTTGTTATTATGAAATTTTGATTTTTTTGGTTGAAAAAATTATTTTATAAGTCAATTATAAAAGACAAAGTAATCTTATAATTCACTTATAAGAGTTGTAAATGTGTAAATTATGAGATTAATTCGTTGTTATTATTGAAAATTTTTGATTTTCTTGATTGAAAATTTTGTGTTATAATAGATAAAGTAGTCTTATACTTCACTTATAAAAGTTGTAAATGTGTAAATTATGAGATTAATTCCTTGTTATTATTGAAATTATTAATTTTTTTGGTTGAAAAATTTATCGTATAAGTCAATTATAAGAGATAAATTAGTCTTATAATGTGAAAAATATAAAAAAAATGGAAGTATTTTTGGAAAGGCTAAAGACTTTTGTGATGTTTTATAAAATTCAGTAATTAATTTGTAATTTTTGGGACTGGAGTGACTAGACTTAAACTATTTTGAGTCCAGTGACTGATCCAAAATGCCAGAAATTCTAGTGACCAATATACTCCCTTCGTCCCACCAAAATTGATACCAAATTTTTGGGCATGCGGATTAAGGAAAAGTAAGAGAGAGAAAAAGTGAAAGAAAATGTTGTGAGTATGAAGAATTAAATAGGAGAGAGAATAAGTGGGAGAAATAGTTAGGAGAGAGAATGTTGTAAGTGTAAAACTGAAATAGGAGAGAGAATGAGTGGGATAAATAGTAAAAATTTCCTTCCATTTTGAAAAGTATCAGTTTAATTGGGACGAACCAAAAAGAAAATAAATATCAGTTTGAATGGGACAGAGGGAGTAATTTTCAGTTTTGAAATGAGGTAGTCTCCCATGAGAACAAGGGGATCCGTCTCATGCATGAGACGGGTCGACCCATGACCCATGACATGCGTACTTTCTCTTTCTAAACACTCCGATTGACTCCTACTCCTGTTATTTATCCACATGGTGACACGTTGGCTGCCAATTAGGATTTGTTATCAAATAGTAAGCTACAATTGCTGGCTCCCATGACATGCGTACTTCCTCTTTCTAGTTTTTTATTCTTTTTTTATTTTTGCTTTTTTTTTCTTTTTATTATTATTTTTTTTTATTTTTTTTCTTTTTGCTTTTTTTATTATTTTTTCTTTTTGCTTTTTTATTATTTTTTCTTTTTGCTTTTTTTTTATTATTTTTTTTTATTATTTTTTTCTTTTTTCTTTTTTTTATTATTTTTTCTTTTTGCTTTTTTTATTATTTTTTTTATTATGTACTAGGATTTGTTATTTTTTTATTATTATTTTTTTTCTTTTTGCTTTTTTTTTAGTTTTTATATTATTTTTTCGGTTTTTCAGTGGTTTAAAAAAAGTAATAGTTACCATCTCTTAATGTAATGACTGTATACATATAAAGTAACATTGTTCTTAAGTAAACGTAATATTTGTTTTAAAAAAGACAAAAGCTCGTTTTCACCCATTTTTTCAAATGTAATACAAACTATATGTATTACATTTGAAATGTAATAACTTATGTATATGAATGTAATAGTTTATACAAGTAAATGTAACACTTTGATAGATGAAATTGTAACATATTTCTATAGATAATGTAATACTTTTACATTATTACTTTATAATGTAATAGTTACCATCTCTTAATGTAATGACTGAATGTACTATTACTTTAAGTCATTGATAATGTAATACTTAAAAAAAAAACACTATTACTTCACAAGTGTAGTACTATTACTTATAGCAATACCAACTATTACTTAAACAAATGAGAAGTATTACTCAAAATTAAAACAGTTCCTAACACTATTATTAGTTAAAAAAAAACACTATTACTTCACAAGTGTAGTACTATTATTTATAACAATACCAACTATTACTTAAATAAATGAGAAGTATTACTCAAAATGAAATGTAATAACTTATGTATATGAATGTAATAGTTTATACAAGTAAATGTAATAACTTATTTAAGTTATAATACATATTACTTTTGCCAAACGAAGAAAATATTGGAAAAAACACTATTACTTTTCTGTATATATGTATTACTTTAATGTATACAAACTATTACTTTATATGCATACAATCATTACATTATGTTATAGTAACTATTACTTTTCACAAACCGAAAAAAAAAAAAAAAATTAAAAATTTAAAAATAAATAAATTTTTTTGGGCCTATGAGTTAGAGCCACAAAAACAAAAAAGTAAAAGAAAATCAATTTATTGAATCGTCAAAAGTTTGCACTGTAAATGGAAACCGTGTGCGTGGAGAAAAAACTAGAAGCCATATATTATTAGGTAAAAAGATTATACGGCCAATATCAAGGCCCATGTGGTCATGTCACTCCGTAACAATGTTGTTGGCCGGGTTGGATCCGACCCGTCTCATGGATGAGACGGGTCATAGTGTTCTCATACAAGTTTTTGTCTTTTGAAATTGGAATTGGGTTTAGTACCTGACGAATCACCCATCACGTGCAAACAAAATAAGGATATTTATTTCTTTATAGTATTAACGAATGGTGTATGGGAAATTAACCAAATGTCGTTTTCTAAAATGAGTTTAAATCTCGCCTGATAGACTTTACAGGAAATCGCCATTTTATTTTTAATAATTAAATCAATTGAATTTAAATCAAGTTTAACAAGAGCACACTACTAAGCTTGGTACGGTGGGCAAAATAAAAAAAATGGGGAATCTGATCTTAACAAGTAAAAAAAATACATCCTCCGACCCAACTTAAGCTTTATCTTTAACCAAAAGAATATCCCATTATAAGATTTACATTTTCTGAAATGACACAAATTTATTAGTATTATATTATATATATTCCATTTGTTATACTCATATCCTTAAATTATGTGCTTCACTTGCTCACAACTCCTTTTCCATCCATACTACTTTTGAATATAAATAACTAGTAAAAGTTCGTGTTTGAGGACACAGATTTTTTTTTTTTTTTTTAATTAAGCCCGTGTTCGAGGACACGTTTTTTTTTTAATTTAATTTTTTTTAAGGGCAAATTGGAAAAGGGACAACTTAGTGAAGATAAAATGGAAAATTTGACACTTGGTACTGTTCATTCAACTGTAGCAAGAACTACTACTATTTATACTATAAATTTTTCTTAATTTTTGTGTTTCTAAATGTTAGACACGTGATTTATTATCCCTAACTAACTGATACGTTTAAACTGGGATAAGGGGAATTTGGAGGATAAGTCAAATAGAGACTCTTATGTGAATGAGACTCTATGACTTAGTCCAACCAGTATTCTATAAATCAGGTCTCTATGGGAACCAACATAGACAACACGTAATATTTCATATACTCCTCAGACTGAGAAATACTATCTCTGGCAACCATCAAGTGCCTGGGATTTGAGAGTGGAACAACATTCAATAACCATCTTGTGATATTGAATCGGACGAGAAGAGGTGGTGATTGCAGAGTCAAGACGATCGTGGTTCGTAGCACAAGCGAAATCTTCCGCACAACGAACTTCGGATTTAATCTATAAG
Organism: Adenophora triphylla var. japonica; assembly: GCA_022495995.1. NCBI lineage: Eukaryota > Viridiplantae > Streptophyta > Magnoliopsida > Asterales > Campanulaceae > Adenophora > Adenophora triphylla. The sequence continues at coordinate 607,441 of JAFEMH010000184.1, forward strand.
GTATTCCGAGAACTCGTAGATAACTTATGTGTTTTCCTTCATTGGTATCAGAGCCTCAAAGCTTGGTGCTCACCATTGTTGTCTTGATTGCATGGTTTTTTGAATTTTTCGGATCTACTTTTTCACCAACTGGGTTTGATGATTTCGAAATTCAAATCTTGTCCGTTTTCTGCGTTTTTGATATCCATGCGTAGATAATAATGTGTAGAATAACATACTAAAATTTCATCGAATTCGGCCATGTAAATTTTGAGTAATTGCAGTTTTAATTTTCGGATATTATGATTTTTTTTCGTAATGTTCATGGCTGTTTTTGATGATGTTAAAATCAGATCTGATAAAAAGTGTTAACATAAGTTTTGTTCTACGCTGTGAGATCTTTCTATAGCCACTTTAATTGTTTAATTTGGACTTAAATCAAGAGAGTTATGGTGTTATAAAGATGGGTCGGCGAAATAAGTTTTTGTCAAAAATCCTAATTTATTAATTAGAAAGACGATGAACAGTAAGGGTTGAAAAACTCAAGCTTGCAAAGCGTTTGTTTTGATGTATGTGTATTGTGTCTGTTTCATGGGTTTTTTCAATATTATCCATTTAATTTGAGTATTTTATGGATTTATTTTAATCATGTTATTTCATCAAAAAAATATTTTAATAGCTCAGAAAATTATGAAAATTTTATCATATGCATATAATAGTGTTATGCACTGTATAAAATTATTTCGTAATTTTTAGTGTAACAGAAATAAGTTTTCTGTATTTTTTCATGTGTATTAAAATCATTAAAAATAATTATAATTTCCAGAAAATTATGTAAATTTTACTGTATGTTTAATATGCTGTGAAAACATGCTGAGATATTTTTTCATAATTTATTTATGATCAGAATATATTTTATGAATTATTGAGTATTCTGCTGCATGATTAATTCGGGAAAAATAGTTTTACTGTCCAGAAAAATATGAAATTTTTTCTGTATGTTTAGAATAATCTTATTCAGATCAGTATATTTTTCCATAATTTTTTGATGAGCAGTATTCTGTTTTATGTATTTTTGTATGTGTTTTTGTGTAAATTTTATTTATCAGACTGGAAAATATTAATCAGAAAATTATAAAAAAATTTCTGTGATATAGTTACATGATAATGCACTGTTCTGAATTTTTTCAGATTTTTTGAGTAATCTGAATTATTTATGTGCCTTAAATGTCATTTTATGATGTATTTTCACAAATAAATTTGCATGAAAAACAAATTTGAGACTATACGAGTCTCATACAAATTTTCTGGAATTGCTGAAATTATTTTAATGAGCTTTAATTGGTGGATTTGTTCTATCACTATATCTTCTTTTATTTAAAAATCAATTATGAGTATATTTTTATTATGCATGCTTAAGGTTATGATTACGAGCCTCGCGGATTTTCTCTCCTTTTCATGTATGATACAAGTATATTTATTGTTGAGTTTTTATGATAAAAGTGAATTAAAATTGTATGCTTAATATCTGTATTGTAATATGTTATAGTGAAATGGCATCAAAGAACGTAATTGCTGATTTGAATAAGGGTGAGAAATTGGATGGCAAAAATTATAGTGTTTGGCAAAGGAAGATCACATACTTGCTAAACGAGCAAGAGGTTCTTGAGAACCTTGACACTGTGATGCTTGAGCCAGAGATGGGTAGCAATACCGTCGCCCAGCACCGTCAGAACATGCAGGCTTTTCAGTCATGGGTCAAGAAGGACCGTTGTTGATGTAGGGAACGTAGGTTATGAGATGGAACCGAACAAGAAATCAACAAGATTCGTTAACAAAGAAGGCCTAGCCGTTCTTGTCCTTTAATTCAATTCATAAATCCAAAAACTAAATTGTTCAATGCTCTAAACGAGTTTAAATACTTCAAAACAAACCCTAAAACGACCTAGAAAAGTAAAGACAATACTACCCCCAAATATCAGTCCAAAAATACCAATTAACGAAATAAGGAAACAATCAAACGGAATTAAGGAAACAGTATCAGAGTGTGAGGCGCCCGCCTCAGATTTGGTGAAGCGCCCGCCTTGGTTCCAGCAGGTTCACGGCCACTTGGATTGTCTTGAGGCGGCCGCATGGAAGCAATGAGGCGTCCGCCTCGAATTCCGAGAGTTGGCCCATTGTTGCTCGTACGCCAGGCGCCCGCACACTATAAATGAGGCGCCCGCCTGGCTCCTCTACAGCCTGTATCGCTTGAGCTTGTTGATTTGGTTGTTGATCTGGAACTGTATCATCCACCTCTCCTTGAAAAAGACTCGACCACGAGTCGTAACCAATAAGACGCATCAACAAAAACCCCATCTTGCACACGTGAACCCAAAGAAATCCTCTGAGAAGTGCACCAACTTGCTGCTTGTACCTACTGTGTCGCTCTGATGATTCATCCACACTAGCCCAGCTGAGGAGTTGATGATGACTGAGGCCAGAAGCCTTATCGACGTCAAGTTTCTTTCGATAGTGATTAGGGTGCAATGTAACCGTAACTCCCTCTTTCGTAAAGGTATAGGTGTTCTTGTGGCCATCATGTGTAACTCTCCGATCAAACAACCATGGACGACCAAGCAATACATGACACGCCACCATTGGCACAACATCACACCATACATCATCCGAGTAACGCTTGCCAATTGAAAAATGCACCAAACACCGCTTGTTGACCTTCAATGAACTCCCCTCGCTTAACCACGACAACTTGTACGGTTGTGGGTGTTCTTCTGTCTTCAAGCTTAACTTGTCAACCATCTCCGTAGAAACGATGTTTTCACAACTACCACCATCAATGATCACGTTGCAAACTTTCCCCACGGCAGTGCACTTAGTCCGAAAAATGTTATGACGAAGCCAATCTTCGTTTTCCACTTCCTCCACATTCAACACCCGTTGAACCACCAATGCCACACCTTGATCTGCATACACTTCTTCGGTCTCACCACTTGAATCACTTGGAGCTTCATCATAAACCGGTGGACTATCCTCCATTAGAGCAACAACATGTCGGTTAGGACACTCGGCCCTTAAATGACCAATGCCATGACATTTGAAGCACCGGGCTGATTTGTTACCCCTTAAAGCTTCCTGAACTGCACCAGATTTTTCTGCCACTGGTGTTATTGGAACTGTAGGAGCAACTCCCTCAACCTTGCTAGGAGTTCCACTACTATGACTACCAGAAAAATTCTTGTGTTGCCAACTAATGACACCCTTCTTTCTCTGCAATTGCTTTTCAACCTTCAAAGCAAGCCTACAAACATCATCATAGGTCCAATATTGCTGCAGGTGGACAACATCCGAAATATCGATGCGTAATCCCCTAAGAAAACGGGCTACTGTTTGCTCGTCTTCTTCTGCAACATCACACTTCATCCACAAACGGTCAAACTCATGAATAAATTCTTCTACAGACATATCCCCTTGCTTCAGATTATGGTAAGCAAGAAACGAATCCTGTCTATAGTGTTCCGGAAGAAACTTATGCCTAAGCAATTTCTTCATCTTATCCCAAGATTGAACCTTGGATTTACCCTCTCTCGCTCGTTGTTTCTTAACATGTTCCCACCAAATTGAAGCATGCTTTTTCAATTTGATTGCAACAACCTTAACCCTATGAGCATCTTTCATAGGTTTTAAATCAAAAATACGTTCAAGTATTTAACCAATCAATGAACTCGTCGGGATGAGACTTACCTTTGAATTCGAATTTCGATCTTGACACCGATATCCCTCAAAGCGTCTTCTTCATACCCATTCAGATGTCCACGATTTACGCAAAGGGATTGACTCCTCTTGATACTCCGTACCCTCGGAAGAATCTTCCGAATCAGAACCCATAATCGGCGGTGTCCCCCACGATTCTGCGATTCCGACCTTGGAGTTGAAGTACTGAATACTGTCTTCTCGGATCGTCGATCTCAATATCGCGTATATCGCGCTCGCGGTGATGATCGTCTGGCGAGGATCCATTTGCACGGCCCCTTCCACGAACACCTCTTCCTCCACGAACTCCACGCCCTCGTTCGGCCATCAAATCGTCCAGACACAGCGATACCAAATGATGTAGGGAACGTAGGTTATGAGATGGAACCGAACAAGAAATCAACAAGATTCGTTAACAAAGAAGGCCTAGCCGTTCTTGTCCTTTAATTCAATTCATAAATCCAAAAACTAAATTGTTCAATGCTCTAAACGAGTTTAAATACTTCAAAACAAACCCTAAAACGACCTAGAAAAGTAAAGACAATACTACCCCCAAATATCGGTCAAAAATACCAATTAACGAAATAAGGAAACAATCAAACGGAATTAAGGAAACTTGATCAGAGTGTGAGGCGCCCGCCTCGGATTTGGTGAAGGCGCCCGCCTTGGTTCCCGGCGGGTTCACGGCACTTGGATTGTCTTGAGGCGGCCGCATGGAAGCAATGAGGCGTCCGCCTCGAATTCCGAGAGTTGGCCCATTGTTGCTCGTACGCCAGGCGCCCGCCTGGCTATAAATGAGGCGCCCGCCTGGCTCCTCTACAGCCTGTATCGCTTGAGCTTGTTGATTTGGTTGTTGATCTGGAACTGTATCAGTTGTGCTCGCTTTACTATGTTGAGCAGCATGCACAACGACCTGATTGGGCAGTTTGAGAACTGCTCTACTGCTAAGGACATGTGGGACCAAATTAAGGCTGCATTTGGTAACACATCTGCAACAAGGCTTCGTACCTTAACATACAAGTTTGAATCGTATAAGATTGACCAGAAACGATCCATTCCTGATCAGCTACGTGAGTTATGCAGTATGATTCGTGAGCTTCGTCTTCTTGGTAGTATCTTGTCGATGAGCAGCAAGTCCAAGCTGTGATTCGTTCCTTTGCCGGACTCGTGGAGTAATTTGAGGCGAGATCTGACTCATACAGACTCCATCTCGGACTTTGCGAGATGTTTCCTGCCATGTTGAGCTTGAGGCGGAGCGCCGTACGAGGCAAGTCGCGCGATGAGTGCTGCGACTCGTGACCTTGCTCTTGTTACTCTTGATGATCCGCGCAAGCCAAATGGGCCGCGTAAGAATCAGGGTAATAAAGGCAAGAAGGCCCAGAAACTGGGGCCAAAACCGGCAAGATTGCTAAACGCAGAGGCAAGAAGAATATTGCTAAGCAAAAGTGCTACAAGCTGTGGAACCTTGGGTCATTTTGCTCGGACTTGTCCTGAGCCCAAGAAGGTACCTCTAAATCCTAGATCTATGCAACTTTGTGTTTGCTCTCATGTTTTGTTAGCTGACTCTCTCCCTGAATGGATTGTAGACTCAGGCTCCACAAAACATGTGACGTGGGATCGTGCGGGATTTGTAGATTATAGGAAGATTCCAGTGATGCGCGAAGCATTTTCATGGGAAATAGCTCAACCGTGGAAGTCAAAGGGGTTGGCTCATACCGGCTCCTTTTGCGGAATGGGCCTTGATTTGACTTTGCATGAAGTACTTTACGCACTTGGAGTTCGCTATAATCTACTTTCGGTAGTAAAATTGCTAGAAATAGGATATTCTTTTAATTTTAGCGGTAGTCGATTGGATATTTGCTTTGACAATATGGTTTTGGGACATGGTTTTTGTCGGACAATTTCTTTAAATTAGACTTATTGGATTCTTTATCTTACGGTAATGCTACTTCTTTTGTGGTATATGATACTTCTAATTCGAGTTGTGGCATGCTAGACTTGGACATATAGGAAAGGACGAGAATGAGTAGATTGGCTAGAGAAGGACTATTGGGTTCTCTCCCAAAAGTTAATTTACTGTGTGTGAGCCTTGTTTGGCGGGAAAAGCCTGCTAGAAAGCCTTTTCGTAAGGCTAAAAGGGCCACACGGCCATTAGAGTTAGTCCATTCGGATATTTGCGGACCTATGAATGTAAAAGCACGCCATGGTGCTTCCTATTTTCTCACTTTTATCGATGACTACACGCGATATGGTTATGTTTACCTTATTTCTCACCGTCATGAAGCACTTAATTGTTTTGAGCGCTTCTTGGCGAGGTAGAGAATCGGAAGGATAAAAGCTTAAAAACTTTAAGAAGCGGCCAGGGCGCGAGTACTTGTACGATCAATTTAAGGGATTGTGTGAGAAAAAGGGGATAATAAGGCGATTAACGATTCACGGAACTCCGCAACAAAATGGTGTTGCGAACGAAGGAATCGTACCTTGTTAGAGATGGTTAGGTCGATGATGGCACAAGCAAATCTCCCGATTTCATTTTGGGGTGATGCGCTTATGAGCGCCACGTATATCCTTAACCGAGTGCCTTCTAAATCGGTCTCTCTGACCCTCTACCAATTGTGGAAAGGTGAGAAGCCTAATTTGGGGCATCTACACCCTTGGGGTTGTGCGGAGGTTATGTCCACAGTACTTCCAATAAGTTTGGAAAACTTGGCCCTAGAGGAAACAAGTGTGTTTTCATAAGGTATTCGATACCTCTAAGGGTTATGTAATGTATGGTGGAAAACCTGAAGTTGGGATGGCGAAATAGAGTCTCGTGATATCGATTTCATTGAGAATGATTTCCCACAAATCGGTGAAGTCGAAAGGAATTCGAACTCTTTGAGATGGAGGAAGAACATTTGACATCTCTTGGCGTAGGTGGGGAATTGTCTCAACCTAATGATCAAATGGATCAACATACGGTTGAGCACTGTGGTCGCCAATGAGAGTCAAGATGATCATCCAAGTAGGAATGTTGATTCCGGTGGGAGTCTTCCACCGGAGCGAAGAAGTCAACGTGGAAAAATTCCTCGTCGTCGATTTGAGATCGAAAGGGAATCTTTTCTATGTGAAGCTTTAGACGCTTGTGAACCTACTTCATTGAAGAAGCAATTTCTTCACCTAAGAGTGATGAATGGACATCTGCTATGAAAGATGAAATTTCCTCTATGTACAAGAATCGGGTTTGGGAGTTGGTTGATCTTAGCACAGGCGTAAGGCAGTGGAAACAAGTGGGTTTTCAAGGTCAAGCGCAAGCGAGACGGATCAATTGACAAGTATAAGGCACGCCTTGTGGCGAAAGGCTATACCCGAAAGGAGGGTCTAGACTATGAAGAGACATTCTCCCGGTGGTGAGATTTTCTTCGGTTCGCCTTATTCTCGCTATAGTAGCACATATGGATTTAGAACTTTTCCAAATGGATGTTAAAGCTGCATTTCTCAATGGGAAACTAGGTGAAGAGATCTATATGACTCAACCAGAGGGTTTTGAAGTCAAGGAACATGAACGCAAAGTGTGTCGCCTCAAACGTTCCATATATGGACTCAAGCAATCATCTAGACAGTGGTATATTCGCTTTCACCAAGCAATAACCTCAATTGACTTTGTGATGATTGAGGAGGACCATTGTGTGTACGTTAAACGGGCGAGGAAAGATCTTAATCTTATCATTATACGTTGATGATATACTACCTGCCGGGAATGACATGGAGATGATAAATGCCACTAAAGAGTGGTTATCTTCATCATTCGAGATGAGAGACTTGGGTGAAGCAAATTATGTGCTTGGAGTTAAGGTCATTAGGGATCGTTCAAAGAAACTTCTTGGTTTGTCTCAAGAGACTTACATAAAGAGAGTTTTAGAACGTTTTGGTATGACTAACTCAAAATCCGTTGTCACTCCAATGGAAAAAGGTTGTATCCTTAGTACAAGCCAATGCCCTAAGAATGAAGAAGAGAAGAGAAGAATAACTAACACCCCTTATGCAGTGGCAGTTGGGTGCTTGATGTATGCGATGTTATGCACCCGTCACGACCTTTGTCACGCGGTTGGAATTTTAAGTAGATTCCAAAGCAACCACTGGCCCGCACATTGGCGGGCGGTCAAGAGGGTTCTTCGCTATTTGAGCGGATCGGCAAATATGGTTCTTTGTTATCGAGGTGGGGACTTGAGCCTAAAAGGGTACAGCTGATGCGGATTGGGCCGGAGATGTAGATGAACGTAAATCTAATTCGGAGTTATGCATTTACGCTTAGTGGTGGAGCTATTTCTTGGAGTAGCAAGAAACAGGAAAGCATATCCCTTTCCACGATGGAGTCGAATACATTGCTTGCTCGGTGTTCGGGGAAAAGCTGTTTGGTTAAGGAGGTTCTTACAACATCTTGATGTCACACCTAATGTGAATGGTCCTGTACTTATTAAGCTTGTGATAGCATGGGTTTGCTTTAGGGTTTGCCAAGGACCCTAAGTACCATAGTAGGACCAAACACATTGACATTAAGTACCATTTCACTAGAGACATGATTACGAAGGAAAGGTGGTTCTTAAGTATATTCCTACGAGAGCATGTTAGGCGACCCTATGACTAAGCCTCGACCGAGAGAGACTTTTCGAAACATATGACGTGTTTAGGGCTTCGTAGGATTTGATTAGTTATTTTTGAACACCTTGCGAGACATTATTATATTCATTATTGTTTTGAATTTAATACATATTTTTCATTTTCATTCCTTGTTGAGATAATGGGATGTTTATTGATTGAAAATTATGTGGTATACATTTTAATTAAAAAGATGTCGAAGGACTAGAATTGGCCCTCTCACGGGTAATTCGCCTTGTTGTTATATGAGCGAGCAAGATGAGATAATAATGTATTTGACACTTAAAGGGGTGGCAAATGACGTTATAATATATCGCCTTAACATACGGTTAAGATGAGACCTATTTTATATAGATCAATTCAAAGTGTTTGGTTCATAACTTCGAATGTCCTTGTGAAAGTCCGAATGTGAGACCTTAAAGAGGCACTATGAGAGTGGCTGCTTTTGAGGACTCGGAGTTAGATGCCATGAGGGCAACTAGACTAAGATTCGTACGATGTTAGAGTATGACATGCCCAATTCGAATGGGAGTTCCATCGTAGCATACATTTCATACCTTGTATGTGACTATAATTCGACCTCGGAAAGTGATTGAATGATCACTGCTTCATCATTTGTGTGAGTTCTAGTGATCAATATGTGATCACATTATGCCTATGTGACTTAGAACTATGTCGAGAATTCAAAGATTAATGATGCTACTTTGACATGCCGACCTAAGGGCTTTGCACTTACAGTCAGCCTCGCGGAGCATTGTTGGGAAAATTTGTTAATCTAAAGATATTTGGCATGAGGGTCTAAGGAAGACAATTATGATATACATCTGTTTAGTGACTCGATGTCCGGACGATCATATTGAACACGCGGTTGAAAAGGTTGATCTTGAGCACGTAAGGCGGTGGGGTTTAAACATCATTTATGAGGGGTTAAAGATGTTTAAATTGATGTAATCACAATGTATGCAGGGCATAGACGAGTTTTGACTAATGAGGACGTGCTATGTTGGTATATGGTATTTGATATAGCACTCCTACCCTTTTATACTTTTCTCGTCTGATCACACGCCTCACTTCCTGCATGAAGAGATGAGTATTCAACGAGTCTTGAGAATGTATATGGCATATCCCATTTGATCGAGTGGGAGATGTTAGACACGTGATTTATTATCCCTAACTAGCTGATGCGTTCAAACTGGGATAAGGGGAATTTGGAGGATAAGTCAAATAGAAACTCTTATGTAAATGAGACTCTATGACTTAGTCAACCAAGTATTCTATAAATCAGTCTCTATGGGAACCAACATAGACAACACGTAATATTCCATATACTCCTCGGGCGAAATACTATCTCTGGCAACCATCAAGTGCCTGGGATTTGAGAGTGGAACAACATTCAATATCCATCTTGTGATATTGAATCGGACGAGAAGAGGTGGTGATTGCAGAGTCAAGACGATCGTGGTTCGTAGCACAAGCGAAATCTTCCGCACAACGAACTTCGAATTTAATCTATAAGATATTTCGAAAACTCATAGATAACTTATGTGTTTTCCTTCACTAAAAAATGGATGGAGCTTAAATTGGGGCGGACGGAGTATAGGATAGAGAATAGAGATAGGGAAGTCTGCAAAACAACATAGTAGTATATAATAACGATGATATTTGGCCATCAGAAATTTGCTAATCTATTGGCTTACTTTTTAACAAATTTTCCTATCTATAAGATTAGACTACTTTTTAATAGGCTAGATGACATGAATTATTATATTATGTAATCATTGTGGTGGACTGGTGGGCCTCTTGTAATCCATTATGTTTCTTTGCGTATCTTATTATTATTTTTTGTATCTCATTATCCTTTAGCGGATACTCTATTTGCACCAATCGAAATCGTGTCACTCTAAAGTTAAAAAAAATATGAGTAGGTCTGCTGAGAAATGCGTTTTTTCATAAGTTATGGAGAAACGTGTTTTTCCAAATGTTCTGGATATCAATTTCAAAAAGTTTTGGATATCCAGAAACTTACAAAATGATATCCAGAAACTAACAAAATGATATCCAGAAATTACAAAATGATATCCAGAAATTACAAAATGATATCCAGAAACCTACAAAATGATATCCAGAAACCTACAGAATGATATCCAGAAACATTAAATAAATTTCTGGATATCCTTTCAAAAGGTTCTGGATATCCAGAAACTTACAAAATGATATCCAGAAGCTTTATAATTAATATCCAGAACCCAAAACCTTTTTAATTAATATCCAGAAACTTTATAATTCATATTCAGAAACACAAAAGATGATATCCAGAAACACAAAAGATGATATCCAGAGACAACAAAAACAGAGATATTCACCCAACATAAAATTCATATCCAGAAACACAGAAGATGATATCCAGAAACACAAAAGATGATATCCAGAGACAACAAAAACGGAGATATTCACCCAACATAACCAGAATTTTAGAATTAATGGAAACAAGAGCTCAATCAACCGGTGATTACCAGAGTATTAATGCAATCTGGTGTCTCCCGTCACCAAAATTCTTTCGACAGCTTGAATTTCCCGGCGAAATTGTTGTTGAATCGATTGGAGGGAGTGGGCTAGGTCGTTGTTTGCGATTAGAACTGGGAAGAGGCGATTAGAGAGGGTTGGATGAGGGTTGGATTGGTGTAGGGATGAGGGAGAAATGGTGAGGAAGGATTGAAGGAGCTCGTCCAGCTGCCAGAGGCGAGGGTTTTAGACGGAGGAGATCGGAGAAGAGGAAGACGATTAGAGAGAGAAGTCGGAATTCCGTCTAGAGAGAGATTAGAGAGAGTGAGCGTTGTGTCCGTTGTTTTGGGTCTGTCTAAGACGTAAAGAAACATAGGGAGCGACGGAGCAATGGAAAAAACCCGTTTCTCCGTAAATTACGGAGAAACGCGTTTCTCTCTAGATTTTGTGAAAAAATATTGGGTTCAATAACTAAAGAAAAAATGAAAAAATAATGTGTTGTGAATATAAATAGTTAGGTAGAAAAAAAAGTGAGGTAAATAATAGTTACTGTAATAGTTAGTTATTGTGAATATAACATGTAGAGCACACTAATAAAAAAAGTAATAAACACTTTTCATTTTGAGATTTTAAACTTTGGGGCAATATTTGAAAAATTTTGAACTATCGATGAGAGGGAGGGAGGGAATACTTCCTCCGGCCCAAAACTCTACTCCAAAATAGTTATCGCGTACAAGTTCTCATGAATACTCCCTCCGTTCCAGTAGAAGCTTTCTATTTTGCCATTTTGGGTGTTTCGTTAAAAGCTTTCAATTTTCTTTTTTGGCAAAAAAATTTTACTATTTCCTCCACTCATTCTCTCTCCTACATTATTTTAATACTCACAACACCATTATAATTTACTATTCCCTCAACTCATTCTCACTCCTATTTTCAAATTACACTCACAATATTTTCTTCTCATCCATTTTCTTAATTTGCGTGCAAAGCAAAAAGTGGGCACCTTATCTTATGTTGAGATGGAGGGAGTATAATTTTTATTACAACTTAATGATTTAATGATAAAAGCATCAAATTTATTTTTATTTATTTATTGCCCATCTTTCACATTATTTATTTCAGTAAACCTATTAATTAGGTGAAACAAGTTTCAATAATATAAGAATAAAATAGAAATTTGATTGTTATTAAATCAAAAGAGATAATTATTTTGAATCAAATTTTTCTGAAAAATATTATATTTAAATCTATAGTATAAATGGGAACGAGGTGCTACAGTACAATGAACGGTTTCAAGTGTCAAATTTTCCATTTTGCCCTCACTAAGTTGTCCCTTTCCCATTTTGTCCTTAAAAAAAAAATTTTTTTTAATAAAAAAAAAAAAAAAACGTGTCCTCGGACGCATGCTTAAAAAAAAAAATGTGTTCTCGAATACGGACTTTTACTAGTATATTATACTCCCTCCGTCCCAATCTAAATGTCCAAACTTTCCATTTTGGGCGTCCCATTTAAAATGTCCCATTTCCAAAAAAGAAAAGTTTTTTTCACTATTCCACCCACTCATTCTCTCTCCTACTTTACTTTTACACTCACAACATTCTCTCTCCTAACTATTCCTCCCACTCATTCTCTCTCCTATTTAATTTTTCATACTCACAACATTTAAACTTTTTCTCTTTCCTACCTCACTTTTTCTCTTTCCTACCTCACTTTCCTTAATTTCCGCACCGGATCCATTTTTGGACATTTAGATTGGGACGGAGGGAGTATAAAATAAGAATAAAAAATAGATATTTGGGAGTAAATATAGAGGTAAAAAGAAAAGAAATAAAAAGTGGGTAGGGTCACGAACAAAGGACTAAAATAAGAGGTTGTGGTGTCACTTTCCTTATAATCTTGGGCTTTAAATATTCTACTGTGGAGTGGGGACATGTTCCTGTCCAAAACAAATACAGTAATAAAAGCGATTTCTTTCTCAAAGTTTGTCAATAATAATACTTTAGGAAAGCAACCTTCCACCTACTCGACTCTTTTTTAAACGTAAAATTCAAGAAACCACATACAGATTCAATTTAAAATCCTCTAAAAATAATTTTATTTTTATGTAAATACGTATCTCATATTGACCTTACATGATTATAATTCAAATATTTTAATTCATATATTTATTGACTTGTCATAGCAATTACTACATTCACTCCAAAATATAAATCCAATTTTTAGCTTATTTAAGAATGATAACATATATTTATTTTGAGATTAATTGAGTATTTATTTGTTTGTTTGAGACAAAAGTGCATATATATATTTTTAATATAGAGTGAGATATGAACAGTCATTTAAAATTAAAGAGAGTAATAATTTAGTATCAATTTTTTTCAAGCTAAATAAATAAAGTACTCTCTATGTCCATAAATAAATATTCATTTTATTGAGAAGTTATTAATTTTTTTATTAATATATAATAAGTTATAATTCACACTAATATAACGAGATCACATTGGACGGAAGACCTACAAAACGAAAATCGTTAGAGAGCGGGGGGTTTGACACCGCACAAATTTTTCGGGGTGAGAAAAAGAATTTATATGTAGAGAAAGTATAAAGACAAAAAAGAATGGGGGAAATTATGGTTGCTAGAACGTGATATAACATACATTTTATGAGAGGGATTGTACCCCTATTTATATCTTTAGGGTGGAGTATCCTACAATAATAAAAGATTATTAGCTGAATTGTACGAGGAGCCGTGTTCTAAAAGACTCGCCTGCGCGCCAGCCCGACTAATTTCGACTGGGCCCCCGCCTGCGCGCTGCGCCCAACTCCCCGCCTCAAAGATCCGCCTAACGCTTTTTAAAACCTTGATGAGGAGAGTGAATCCTTATATGATTAGATTCCTTAGACGGCTAGTAGTCCATATTTAATAAGTTTTATTGGGTGAATATGAATCGTGAAAAATGGAGTAGGATTATATGAATAATTTTGTGTCCGTTTGTTTTGGTTTATTTTGGATGGTTTATGACTTTTGACTTTATTTAATTTAAAATAGGAGCTTTTATTTTCAATTTATAAGTCATAAGCTAATAACTAAGTTACAACCTAGTTATAGCACGAATAAGCAAAAGTCAAAAAGTCATAAAAATGTTATTTTTCACCACTTATCTTATCAATAGTTATGGAGCTCAAATACTACTATATACACCTTTGTTTATTTTCTTTATTCCTTGCATACTTCATCAATCAATTCAATTCTTTAACTTTTTTTTATTTTCTTATTATCATTCAATATTACAAAATAAATTATTTATTTTCAAGCTCATTTTTATTTTATATTTTTACTTTTATAAAAGAATCATAAAAACATAAATAAATTAAAAAAAGAGAAAAAAATATACATAATATATAAAAATTAATTTGTGAATTCAAACTGTATTATTTATTATATTTCAAAATTAAATTTTCATATTTGCTTAATATTTAATTTCAATGTATAAATGTAAATTTATAATTATTATGATTTTAAATTATTTATTTTAGCTTTAGCATAAACATTCATATTTATTTATTTACAAATAATATTCTTTTAACACAAAATTAACACGGACATCACCTGATCCGGAACAAAGATAGAAATATTTTTTTTTTTAGAGTTGGGTTAAAAAGATAGTGCACATCTCTATCAATCAATGGTACACAATATAGTTAAAAGGAAAGGAATATTCCTTTGGCACACAAGTTTCCAACAATATGCACCATTTCAAAATACCCACTCAGCTTGCCCCGATCCCTCTATTATTACTCAATTACAATAGAAATACTCTCTTCGAAAGCGTGAGCTTTTTAGAAAATAAATTCTTGTTTTCTTATTTTAAAAGACTTCTATTTTGATAAGAAGATTTTGAGACTTTCATGAAAGATTTATTATTGTCCTACTTTGACTAGGACATTGTAAATATAGTAAATATCTTTTATTTATGTACATAGTGTTATATTAGGACTAACCTACTAATATTATATTTCCTTGTGTGTGTGTTTATGTTTCCTTATAGGTAAAGAGATCTCACAAAGGAAGATGTTGATTACATGAAGATCTTCTCCATGGTGTATTATAAATACAAAACATTCAGCACAAGAGAAGCTACAGAATTTAAGAGAGAAAATTACTTATTCTTCATAGTATTTGACATTGTGTATTTAGGTTGTGAGTGAAGGTTGTGCCTTACATCCGTAACTCACATCTAGCTTTTCATAGAGTCCTTTGTTTTACTTCTGACTAGAATAGGTCCTACTTGGGAAAGGAGAGTTGTTCTTGTCGTAGAAGGTGATTAGAACTCGTTTAGTATTTTCATATTTTAGTTTTTCACTTATTTGTTTTTGTAAGCAACAAAAGTTTTTATAGTGAAAAGTTTTTAGGCGTAAGCCTAGTTTGCTGATCACACAGATCAGTAAGCGTAAATAATTCTTGAGTTATTGTTTTTAATTTGTTTTATTTCGCTGCATTATCTGTGGATGTGTGGACAGTTGTGAGACACATCTGTACTCACATCCGTTGTCTGTTGGGTGATTAAAGTTTCCTAGCTACACGAAAACTTTCAATTGGTATCAGAGCCAACTCTCGATATATTACTGAGCGTTGATCCAGAAAGTGTAGTCATTATGGAATGTCAAAATCACTAAAACAGGCCTCCTGTTTTGGATGACACCAATTACTCTCTTTGGAAGTCTAAGATGCGTAATTATATCAAAAGTATTGATGAAAGAGCTTGGATGTGTATTCTTGTTGCTTGGCAACCTCCTACTGTGGAGAAAAAGCCTGCATCTGGTAGTGGTGAGTCAATTTTCGAAAGAAAACCTGAAAATCTATGGACTCTTGATGAAATACATTTGGCTAATTATAATTCTAAAGCTATGAGTGCTATTTCCAGCCATATTTCTGGGAATATGTACAAGCTTATCACTAATGAGAATGTAGCCAAAGCTGCTTGGGATATCCTGCAAACACAATGTGAGGGTGCACCAAGTGTTAAACCTACGAGGCTTATAATTTTAATGGATATGTTTGAGTTACTTCGAATGGAAGAAACTGAGGACATTGTTTCATATGCTGCTAAGATTCATGAGATTTCAAATGAGTGCACAAGTCTAGGAGAATCAATCTCCAATGCAAGACTTGTGAGTAAGATTTTGAGGACCTTACCTGAGAGGTTCAACATAAAAGTGGCTGTGATTGAGGAAACAAATGACACCAATACCGTAGGTCTAGATACAATCGTAGGGATTTTGACTGTGTTTGAGCTAAACCTTGAAGCTCAGAAAAAGAACAAAACACACAGTCTTGCTCTCAAAAGTGTTGCTGCACTTCCAAAAGAGCTTGTGGAATTATCCTCTGAGATTGACAAGTCAAATCTTGAAGAAGAGGATGTAGCTCTTATTTCAAAGAAATTCAGTTCAATACTGAAAAATAAAAGGATAAGTAAGTTTCCTAACAGACCTACTCCCAGTGCTCCTGAAAAACCAAAACCTAGCACTGACACTGGATTCAAGAAATCAAGCTTTGAAAATAAAAAATCCTCTGAGTCTGTTCAATGTAGGGCATGTCGTGGCTTTGGTCATTATGTCAATGAGTGTGCTAATACACTCAAAAAGAAGGGAATGAGCTTAACTACTACCCTTAGTGACAGTGAGGATGAAGATGAAAGGGCTAACATGTCTATAGTCAATTGTCACTCTGTGTTTAATGCTTTCTGTGCAGATATAGAAGATGAAGTTCCTGAAAATTCTTTGGATGTGGTCTCAGATGTGTACGCATCTGGTGTCACATCTGACCTAATGCTGAACTGTTTCACAGTAAAAGGAGATTCTGAAGATGAAGAGAGGGACATCCCCTATGAGGAACTTTTTGCAACATACAAAGAATTGCATTCAGATTGGATGAAAAGATTGGACAAGATTGAGGTACTTGTTAAGGTAAATAAATCTCTTTCTGATAAATTGGCTACTTGTGAAGATGAAAAAGCTATACTTTCAAAGAAAAATGATGTTCAAAAAGATACCATTGCTAAACTTGAAGTCCTTATAACCAAAAGAGAAGTTGAGCTTGAAAAATTCAAAAATAAATGTGAAAAGGCTGAAAACACTATTACCAAGTGGACCAATAGTAAAATAAAACTTGATGATGCTATTACTGTTGGTCAGCTTAACAAAACTGGTTTGGGCTTTTAAAATAATTTTGTAAAGGAGGGATGTGAGGCTTCTACCTCAAAAAGTGTGAAAAAACAAGTTTTTAAAGAAAAAGTCCTTTTGAGTGAGAAAAGACCTAGAAAGAGGCACTACATCTGCCACTACTGCCTAACTCCTGGTCACATTAGACCCTTCTGTTACAAACTCAAGGCTGACAAAAAATCTGGATACTTCAATCAGCCTCAGATGTGTGAGAAGATGTTGTAGGTGTTAGTGCCCTAGGCCTATAAAGATAGACTTATTTGTAATGTCATTATTCATTTATATATGAGATTATTACTTTGATTATTATATATGTTTGCATGTTTATTGTAATAATCGTGTCCCTAGTACTTATGAAGCACTAGTATGAAGTCTAATGGATAATCATGTGATGATTATATGCATGGAGATGCACATTAGATTCATGGGTACTTGTTAGAGAATAAGGTACTGGACTTGACCCACTATGAGATTTATGTCATGGTCATATGTCTTAAATAAATCTCATATAGTTATATCATTGATATCCTTTGACCTGAGATTATCATCGTCTTCCGCTCGATGAATATCATGTTTGATATAGTTTAACGTTGTCTTTAACCGGATGACAATAAGGGCTATCATTGGCATGGTATGATTCTTGTTGGGAAGAATGATAAGTCAAGATGAAAAATTGTCCCTCGTAAAGAGAGATGTTTGCTAGGCCACTCGTAAGTAAGATTGATGTAGTGCATGGTCATGCCCGAATGAATTAATGTGATTAATATCATTCGATTGATCAATTTACTTAGTAACGAGAAAGCATTGAACAATATGAGTTGACGTGGACCATGACTCATGTTCAATATAACATCGTGTGACAATGGGATTGTGATATGTTCTATGTAGGAAAATCGAACTTGATATTATATTATTTGGGTAGGCATGATGGCTTGCTAGAGTCCGCTCATGTCTTATGAGGATCGATATGATCGAACTCATTGCCAACATAATATAGTCCTATGGGGTCACACGCATCGAACGAATTGTCAAAAATGAAGAATATGGAGTTTTTGTTCTCAGGGGACGACTCGTCCCGTGGCGAAACCAACTATTCCCCTTAAGGGGATGCAGATCGGCCAGGTGCCGAGGGACGACTCGTCCCCTGGGGGACGACTCGTCCCCTGGGCACTGGACTGACGCGGAATTGACTTAAAACTAGGGTTTTCACGAGGGGAAAAGTTTTATAACGTATAAATACTCATCCCTGGTTGCCCTAGCCGTCAAGAGAACGTTTTGGCTTGAGAGAAACACAAAAGGTGAGAGATTTCAATTGAGAATTGAGAATCAAACACCACCAAATCCATTGTTCTTCATTGATTGAAAGGTGTTTCAATCAATAGGATCTAGCAATCCTCCTAGAAGAGTTCTAGGGTTCGTTCTTCGCGTGGATACACATAGAGGATCTTCGCTCGTCAAGATCTTTGGTTCGTGATTCCCGTTCGTTCATCAAGGATTAACAAGATCATTCAATCTGGAGTTGGGTCAAGTTTATCAAAGGCAAAAGCATTCAAGGTTGGTATTTCTATTTCATCTTTTCTTAATTAATCATCTAGAACGGATTCTAGGGCTTGGGGTTTTTCGAGTTATTGCTTATTCCGTTGCGCATGGACCCTCGAAACCCAACAGTGGTATCAGAGCCCCGTTCATGATGTTTATATTAGAAAATCATGATAATTAGATAATGTGATTATGTTAATTTTCATGATGTACATGATCTAGAATATGAAATTGTATGAGTTTTGCTTGTGAAGTAATTGTATATAATGATATACCATGATTATGAAATTGAAATATATGATTAATCTAGATTATGGGATGTCAATTTCATTAATATGATTAATGTGATTAATCTAGGATATTTGTGAAGTATTACTTAGTATATTGGCTGGACACCAAAACCTTCCCCACAGGCACTTCGATGGAAGTGTGGGATAAATTTGGAGCACATGGCCGCATACTAGTAATCACTGATCAAATATGATTTGTGTTGCATCATTCCATGTTCATAATTATGCTCATATATTTTTCATGAATCAACCTTGGCATGTTAATTGATAAACATGAAAATTGAACCTTCTTTGTAATTTGAGTTTGTTTTATGCCACCCATGTTTAAACACTTGTGAGTACACGGATAGTTTCATGTAGGCTACGCCACAGCGAGGTACATTGATTCTATCTTTGTATGATCAAGATGAGCAAACGGTGATTGCTATATGTTTAACATGGTTGAACTCAATTAGGCTATCAAAACAGTTTTGGGCCTAAGGCATAAGATGAGATTGAAACATGTGACATATGATGTCTATAATCTCATAATGATCTAAGAGTCATATATAGATATGATTGATAAATGTTATCTACCTTTTTAGTTTAATTTTGAGCAGTCGTGCCATAGCCGACTTGAAATTAAATTAAAGTTGGGTCTTAGCCTATTAAATTATATTATGCATATTTGCATAAGAAGGTTATATAATTTAGTGGGAGTATTTATGAAATACGTTATTTAATCTCTTAAATGAAATCGGTACTTATATGTGTTCATATGTGTTGCATATTTTGTTGTAGAAATAGCATTAAACTATAATTAATCCTTATTATTGAGATTCGTCCTTATGAAGGACAAGTTCGAAAAGAACGGTACAAGTTATTCTGATTTGATCAGATGCTCAAGAAGTGTTCTTAAGCAAAATTGTACATTCTTGACGAATCTATTCCTGCTGAACCCACTGCAAACGTTGCAAAGGGCAGGTAAGGAGCAACATAAGAAACATTTAGGTGATTCCTATGATGTTGTTTGCCCTATACTTGCCACCATGTTTAAAGGCTCTTAAGAAGAACCTTGAACACGTGGAAATTGCTTTTGTTCTAGCACAACGCACAAAAGGAAATGTTCCAAGTGCAAGCTAGACAAAAGATATATATTGTGGTGAAGGCTTTTAATGCATGATATGCAAAAGGAGCAATCCGCAAGTGTGGTAATGGTTAACACAAGAAAGGGGTTCAAAAGGGAAGGCAAGAAGGTAAAGCAAAGGTTGCTAAACCTGAGGCAAAAGTTGCCAAAGCCTAAGAGGCTAAACCCAAAGTGTCTCAAAAGGATGCATTTTGCTATCATTGCAATGAGATTGTCATTGGAAGCAAAGTTGCAAGGCTAATTAGAAAGGCCTAAAAGGTGAAGAAGGGCAATTTGATTGCTACTACTTCAAATATTTATATGATAGATATTTTCCTTTCGACTTCTTGTTCTTGGGTATATGATACCGGATATAGATCCCACATTTGTCTAAATGTGCAAGAAATAAAGAATAGAAAGCTACTCAAAGAAGGTGAATTAAACCTATGGGTAGTTATGAAGCAAGAGTTGCTGCATTAGCCATAGGGACTTATGAAGTCACTTTACCTTGTGGACTAGTACTTGCTTTTGAACAAGTGTGACTACGTTCCGAATTTGAGTAGGAGTATCATTTTGTTTCTTATGAGGATGATGAAGGATATAAATTTTCTTATTGAGAATAAGAAGCTTTATATTTATTTAATGATATGCATTATTGTAATGCATATATCATTGAATGATCTTCATATCCTTGATGTTAAGATACAAAATAATATTGAAGATATCTATAATATAAGTGTGAAATCTAAACCGAATGATGTGAACAACACGTTCACATGGCATTCTTAGGCTTGGTCATATAAATGAGAAACGTATAATCTAAACTCCATTAACATGGACATTTAGACTCATATGATTATGAATCATTTGAGGTATGTGAATCTCGTTTATTTGGTAAAATGACCAAACCACCCTACACTAAGAGTAGTGGGAGGGTAGTGGCTTATTGGACCTTATACATGAGATGTATATGGACTATTAAGTAGCATTGCTAGGGGAGGAATTCGATATTTCATCACATTCACCGGTTACTTATCTAGATATGACTATGTCTATCTGATGAAGTCCAAAGGTGAATCGTTTGAGATATTTCAAATATTTCAAGATGAAGTACAAAAACCAATCTTGGCAAAACTATTAAAGTACTTCGATTAGATCGAGGTAATGAATATTTGAGCCAAGAGGTTGACAATCATCTCAAAACTGTGAAATCGTTTCAGAGTTGACTCCACCCGGAACACCACATTGTATGGTGTGTCTGAGAGGAGGAATTGAACCTTGTATGACATGGTTCGTTCGATGATGTGTCAAGATGACTTTCCTATTTCCTTTTGAGGGTATGCATTAGAAATGATGTGGTTACACTGAAGAGAGTCCCTACTAAATCGATTCCTAAGTCCCCACATGAGATGTGGCATGGAAGAATGTCTTTCATGAAGATTTGGGGTTGCGAATCTTATGTAAAGAGACCTGTCTCTTATAAGTTAGCACCAAATCTGACAGGGTTAATTTCAGATATCAGTTTTACAACCGCAATGAGAACAAAGTGTTTGTTGCTCTATACGATTCGTTTCTTGAGAAACAGTTTCTCAATAAAGGATCTAGTGGGAGTAAA
The DNA here is from genome assembly GCA_022495995.1 of Adenophora triphylla var. japonica. Classification (NCBI taxonomy): domain Eukaryota; kingdom Viridiplantae; phylum Streptophyta; class Magnoliopsida; order Asterales; family Campanulaceae; genus Adenophora; species Adenophora triphylla. Next base: position 629,081 of record JAFEMH010000184.1, read on the forward strand.
ATTGATCTTGAAGAGTTTAAGAACCTGAAAATAACATGGAACCAAGAGTAGAGATGGAACCAAGTTCACAAGGAGTTGTGAAACCGGTTCAAGTTACACATGTCCATCATAGATTGGATAGGTTACGATCCGAACACGAGAAATATTGATCTCTCATATCGGAAAGTAATAAAGTGGAAGTCATTGAGAATGATGATCCTACTTACTATCTAGAGGCGATGTCCACTCCTAATTCAGATAAATGGTTGGGAACCATGGAGTCCGAATTACAATCCATGTCTGATGATCAAGTTTGAAACTTGATTGAGCTACCTGAAGGTGTAAAAACCATAGGGTGCAAATGGGTTTTCAAGAAGAAAAATGACATGGATGGAAGGTGTATACTTTCATGACTAAGGATTGTAGCAAAGGGATTTAGGAAAATTCATAGTATTGACTATGTTGAAACCTTTTTGCCCGTTACAATGCCGAAGTCTATTAGAGTTTCAATTGCCATTATCGCATATTGTGAATATGAGATATGACAAATGGATATCAAAACAGCGTTTCTTAATGGAAACCTACTTGAGGATGTGTACAGTACACAACCCGAAGATTTGTCAATCCAAGAAATTCTAATAAAGTATATATGTTGCAGAGATCCATGAGATGGGTTGAAGCAAGCTTCGAGGAATTGGAATCTTCATTTTGATGAATCGATCAAAGAGTTTGACTTCATCAAGTATGAAGATGAACTTTGTGTATACATGAAATTCAGTGGGAGCATAGTATTATTTCTATTATTATATGACAATGATATCTTACTCATTGAAAACAAAGTTCCGACACTTAAGACTGTCAAGTCTTGGTCAAGGAAAGGTTTCTCAATGAATGATATGGGTGAAGCCGCTTACATCCTTGGTATCAAGATCTATAGAGATAGATCTAAAAGGATAAATTGGTTTGAGTCAAAATACTCATATTGACAAGGTTCTTAGATGATTTTAAGAAAGGTAACTTTTCAATGGGTCATGGTATTACTCTTAGCGAGACTCAGTGTCCCATGACAACTGATGAGCAAAAGAGAATGAATGAAGTTTCATATGCTCCGGCATTTGGATCTGTCATGTATGCCATGATTTGTACTAGACCCGACGTCTCATATGCTTTGAGCATAATGAGTCGATACCAATCTGATCCTGGTGAGAACCATTAGATGGCAGTCAAGACGATCCTTAAAGTACTTAAGAAGAACTAAGGATACGTTCTTGGTATTTGAAAGGTTGGAAGTTAATCTTGTTGTAAAGGTTACACGGATGCTAACTTCCAAACTGACAAAGTTAATTAAATCGCAATTAGAATTTGTGTTTATGCTTATTGGAGGTGCGATTTTATTGGAAGAGTTCCAAGCAGAAAATCGTGGCCGATTCTACTTCTAGGGCTTAATTTTAGCAACATATGATGTAGCTAGAAAAGGCAGTTTGGATCAAAAGTTCATTAGTGTTTTGGAATTGTTCCAAGTATCACTAATCCGGTGAAACTTTGTTGTGACAATTGTGGTGTCATTTGTGCAAGCAAAAGAACCAAGGTCACATCAACAATCCAAACACATTTTGAGACATTTCCACCTCATTAGAGAAATCTGTGAAAGGGAGGACGTCAAGATATGCAAGGTACCAACGGATGACAACATTTTGGACCCTCTCACCAAGCCTTTGCCACAAGCTAAACATGATGGTCATGTTAGGTCCATGGGTATAAGATACATGAATGATTGGGCCTAGTGCAAGTGGGAGACTGTAGGTGTTAGTGCCCTAGGTCTATAAAGATAGACTTATTTGTAATGTCATTATTCATTTATATATGAGATTATTAGTTTGATTATTATATATGTTTGCATGTTTATTGTAATAATCGTGTCCCTAGTACTTATGAAGCACTAGTATGAAGTCTAATGGATAATCATGTGATGATTATATGCATGGAGATGCACATTAGATTCATGGGTACTTGTTAGAGAACAAGGTACTGGACTTGACCCACTATGAGATTTATGTCATGGTCATATGTCATAAATAAATCTCATATAGTTATATCATTGGTATCCTTTGACCTGAGATTATCATCGTCTTCCGCTCGATGAATATCATGTTTGATATAGTTTAACGTTGTCTTTAACCGGATGACAATAAGGGCTATCATTGGCATGGTATGATTCTTGTTGGGAAGAATGATAAGTCAAGATGGAAAATTGTCCCTCGTAAAGAGAGATGTTTGCTAGGCCACTCGTAAGTAAGATTGATGTAGTGCATGGCCATGCCCGAATGAATTAATGTGATTAATATCATTCGATTGATCAATTTACTTAGTAACGAGAAAGCATTGAATAATATGAGTTGACGTGGACCATGACTCATGTTCAATATAACATCGTGTGACAATGGGATTGTGATATGTTCTATGTAGGAAAATCGAACTTGATATTATATTATTTGGGTAGGCATGATGGCTTGCTAGAGTCCGCTCATGTCTTATGAGGATCGATGTGATCAAACTCATTGCCAACATAATATAGTCCTATGGGGTCACACGCATCGAACGAATTATCAAAAATGAAGAATATGAAGTTTTTGTTCTCATGGGACGACTCGTCCCCAGGCCAGAACCAACTATTCCCCTTAAGGGGGACGCCAGATTCAGAAGCTGGGTGCCAGGGGACGACTCGTCCCCTGGGCACTGGACTGACGCGGAATTGACTTAAAACTAGGGTTTTCACGAGGGGAAAAGTTTTATAACGTATAAATACTCATCCCTGGTTGCCCTAGCCGTCAAGAGAATGTTTTGGCTTGAGAGAAACACAAAAGGTGAGAGATTTCAATTGAGAATTGAGAATCAAACACCACCAAATCCATTGTTCTTCATTGATTGAAAGGTGTTTCAATCAATAGGATCTAGCAATCCTCCTAGAAGAGTTCTAGGGTTCGTTCTTCGCGTGGATACACATAGAGGATCTTCGCTCGTCAAGATCTTTGGTTCGTGATTCCCGTTCGTTCATCAAGGATTAACAAGATCATTCATTCTGGAGTTGGGTCAAGTTTATCAAAGGCAAAAGCATTCAAGGTTGGTATTTCTATTTCATCTTTTCTTAATTAATCATCTAGAACGGATTCTAGGGCTTGGGGTTTTTCGAGTTATTGCTTATTCCGCTGCGCATGGACCCTCGAAACCCAACAGATGTATGCACATCCGAACACACATCCTGGTAATTTGAGACCTCTGCAACCCAAAAAGAAAACTGTAAAACAATGGGTGGCCAAACCAATTGCCACTTGCAATGTTGTTTACTCTTCCCTCAAGAGTACTGTCTCTGGCTCTTGGTATTTTGATAGTGGGTGTTCTAGGCATATGACTGAAAACCAAGCAGTCCTTCTTGACTATGAAGTGATTAATGGAGGGAAAGTAAACTTTGGTGGAGGTGCTCAAGGAAAAATTGTTGGAAAAGGAACCCTAGATGTCAAGGATCTCCCAAAACTGCACAATGTGTACCATGTGAAAGGCTTGAAAGCCAACCTGATAAGCATCAGTCAACTATGTGATGATGATCTTTATGTGAAGTTTGATAAGCACTTGTGTGAAGTGTTTGATAAGGATAATACATGTGTGTTTACTGGTCCTAGATCTGCTGATAATTGTTACCAATTTGGTGACAATTTTTCTTGCCTAAGCTCAAAAGCTAATGATGTCAATCTGTGGCACCAAAAATTAGGGCATGCTAGCTGTAGAACTCTGGAAGAACTTCAAAGTTTTGAAGCTATTAAAGGCCTCCCTAAACTGAACTTCAAGAACCCTGATGTCTGTGGTTCATGTCAAAAGGGAAAGCAAACAAAAGCATCACATAAAAAGATCCAACAATGCTCCACTTCTAGGTGTTTGGAGATAATTCATACTGACTTAATGAGACCTATTGAAGTAGAAAGCTTTGGTAGGAAAAAGTATGCCTTTGTGTGTGTTGATGATTATTCCAGGTACACTTGGGTAATGTTCTTAAGAGAAAAGTCAGAAATAATTGAAGAATTCAAGAATTGGTATAAAAGGGTGAGAAATCTGTATGGTCTTAAGACTGTGAGAATTAGGTCTGATCATGGCACTGAATATGAGAATCAAATGTTTACTAATTTTTGCAATTCTAAGGGAATCACTCATGAGTTTTCTGCACAAATCACTCCACAGCAAAATGGAATTGCTGAAAGAAAGAATAGAACTCTGCAAGAAATGGCTAGGGTCATGCTAAGTTCTAAAAACCTGTCCAAAAATTTTTGAGCAGAAGCTTTAAACACTGCTTGCCATATTGGCAATAGGGTATTTTTAAGGATTGGTAGCACTATCACTCTATACCAAATCCTCCTTGGAAAGAAGCCAACTGTGAAATATTTTCATGTGTTTGGATGTGTTTGTTACATTCTCAATGATAGAGAATATCTGTCCAAGTTTAATTCAAAGAGTGACAAAGCAATTTTCATGGACTATTCCACTAATAGTAGAGCTTAAAGAGTTTTTAATCTCAAAACTAAGACCATTATGGAATCTGCTAATGTTATATTTGATGACTCACTTGATCTTAACCTCAAGACTGCTGAGGATGATGTTTCAGGTTGCTTACTAGGCGAAAAGATACGTAAACAGTCTTTGGAGAACCAACAGATGCCGCCAAAGGCATGAAAAACTGAACTCCGATAAGGATGTAACCAAGGATGTGGACACATCCGCTTCCACATCTCGAACCCACATTCTGCTCCCACATCCACTCAAAATCCACGAACCGAGGACAGTTCCTTCCGATTCCGATCGTGATGATGCTCCAGAAGGTAATGTGGATGGGTGTGTGGATAGATCAAAGGATATTCCTTCTAAAATCCAGAAAAACCACCCCACTTCACAAGTTGTGGGAGATGTGCATGCTCAAGTGAGAACTAGACAAAAGGACAAAGTTAATTATAGAAAGATGGCTGGTTTATGGAGTTGCTCCTCAGCATACTCCCAGGTAAGCTTTTGTTGTTTTGTTTCAAAGATTGAACCTAAGAATGTTGCTGAAGCACTGAAAGATGTTGACTGGATTCTTGCCATGCAAGATGAATTGATTCAATTTGAGAAGAATGAGGTGTGGACTCTTGTCCCTAGACCCTAACATGGTAATGTCATAGGAACCAAATGAATTTTCAAGAACAAAACTGATGAGCAAGGTGTGATCATTAGAAATAAAGCTAGGTTAGTTGCTCAAGGTTACACTCAAATTGAGGGAATTGATTTTGAGGAGACATTTGCTCCTGTTGCTAGGATTGAGTCCATTAGGCTCCTGTTAGCCATTGCTTGTTATCTCAAGATTACTCTTCATCAAATGAATGTTAAGAGTGCTTTTCTAAATGGAATATTAAATGAGGAAGCCTATGTTGAACAACCTAAAGGCTTTGTGGACTCCAAGTATCCTAACCATGTTTACAAGCTAAATAATGCTTTGTATGGGCTAAAGCAAGTCCCTAGAGCTTGGTATGGTAGATTTACTGACCATTTGCTTCACCTAGGATTCAAGAGAGGTGAGGTTGACAAAATATTGTTTGTGAGGAAAAATAAAAAGGAGATTCTTGTGGCACAAATCTATGTGGATGATATTGTGTTTGGGTCAAACTCTGACCCTATGCTAGCTGAGTTTGTGGATAGCATGACTTCCACATTTGAGATGAGTATGGTAGGTGAGTTGAACTATTTCTTAGGCCTGCAGATTAAACAATTCAAAGATGGCATGTTCATCTCACAGTCTAAGTATGCCAAGAATCTTGTGAAAAAGTTTGAGCTTGAACACTCTTCACATCAAAGAACACCAATGGGATCTTTCCAAAAGTTAAGTCATGATTCTGATGGTGAGAGTGTTGATCAAACACTGTACAGAAGCATGATAGGAAGTCTGCTCTACCTCACTGCAAGTAGACCTGATATTATGTACAGTGTGTGTCTCTGTGCAAGATATCAAGCCAACCCTAAGGTGTATCATCTGAAAGCCTTGAAAAGAATCATTAGATATGTAAGTGGGACTGTGAACCTAGGACTGCATTACTCTAAAGAAACAAACACCAATTTGGTTGGGTACACTGATTCTGATTGGGCTGAAAATAGTAATGATAGAAAGAGTACCACAGGTGGATGCTTCTACCTAGGAAATAACCTTGTGTCTTGATATAGTAGGAAGCAGAATTGTGTGTCCTTATCCACAGCTGAGGCTGAATATGTTGCCCTTGGGAGTTGCTGCACACAACTGCTTTGGATGAATCAAATGTTGAAAGATTATGAATTGAATAGCAAAGTTTTGTCTGCTTTTTGTGATAACAAAAGTGCCTTGAACATATCTAAAAATCCTGTTCAATATTCTAGAACAAAGCACATTGATATTAGACATCATTTCATTAGAGATCTTGTAGAACAAAAAACTGTGTGTCTGAAATTTGTTGGGACTGAAAATCAATTGGCTGATATATTTACAAAGGCATTAGATTTGGAGAAATTTTCCTCCTTGAGAAATTCTCTTGGTTTGTGTGATATCTAAGGTTATGAGCACAAATGTGTCTCACATCCTCTAACACATCTGTATATTAGATTAATTGAACAAAAAAAATTATAAAAAAAAAATTCAAAAAAAATATATATATATACTCCCTCCGTCCCAATAGTAGCTTCCCATTTTGCCATTTTGGGTGTCCCGTTGTCCCGTTAATAGCTTCCACTTTCCTTTTTTGGCAAAGGAATCTTTACTATTCCCTCCACTCATTCTCTCTCCTACATTATTTTAATACTCACAACACCATTATAATTTACTATTCCCTTCACTCATTCTCTCTCTCCTATTTTCAAATTACACTCACAACATTTTTACTTCCCCCTCATTTTCTTAATTTGCGTGCTTGGCAAAAAATGGGAAGCAATTGTTGGGACGGAGGGAGTATATATCATGCATTAGCACGAAATTTCACAGTGTGGTCACTTGCGATTCTTCATCTATGACATTATTTTTGATCACTTAATTGTGAGCACTTCCTGTTCATGTCATCTTTTGATGACTTGATATAACCTTCCTAGGTATCTCACAGTTGGTGCTATAAAATATATATATATATATATATATATATATATATATATATATATATATATATATATGTGTGTGTGTGTGTGTGTGTGTGTGAGAGAAACAGCTGCTTCACCCTTAGTATGAAGCCAGACCATTGTGATCAAGTGATTTTCATAAGAAAATTTGAAATCAAACTTGACAAGATCATTGGAAAAAAGGGCTATCTTTGGGATCAAGTAAAGTGAAAGCTACTCACAATGCAAAAATCCACAACAAAAAATTGGTGGATGCATCCTAGAGGCTGTGCAGATTGGATTATTGCTCATTGACTTTTTGTGATCTAAATGTGTCCCCAATTGTGACTCACATCCTATGCCATATCCATAAGCTGAGAATATTTCCATCACCTGTGTGTTTGCATCATGATAGGCATATTGTATTTTTTTTAGGTCATATAGGAGCTTTGTAAATATGCTAGTTAATTTATTTTCTTTCTTAATTTATTCTTTGATTTTATAGGTTTTTGATCTCCAATATCTCTCATGAAAGAAAAAGGTGTGTATCATTCCTTGTTTGAAAAGGTTGAAAAATTCGATTGAGATTTTGTTTTAAAAAGATATGGCTGAATTATTTTTATTTCCATAAAAATCTATCAAAATCTTGTTTTATTTTGATCCCCTATTTCTTGGAAGGTGGTTATGTGTGGTGATCTCAAATGTTTCTAGCCGTTGGAGGACTCCTAAGGTATTTGGGTTATGTGAAACCTTTTTGGAGAAGGATTTCAAGTTTCAGTTGGAAAGGGGGAGCTGTGAGTATTAATTAGACCTCACATCCGTCCCATCCCCCATAAACCCTTGCTAAAACCTTTTGTTCTTCCTTCCTTTTGCACACAATTTCACATACATTGCAATTAATTCACCAGCACTGTTCTACCTAACGCTCTTGTGTAGTTTAAATGGCTGATCACTCCAACATTCGTGAGGAAGACGTCCTAGACATTGAGCCTCTTTCAATCGCCATTGTTGAAGCTCCCGTTGCCGCCAACCCTGTAATAGCTAAGTTTCTTGCTGAAATTCCTCCCCCATCTTCCTCGTCCAGCTCTTCAAAGGAACGATCTCCCTTAAAATCTCCTACATTGGAACCCTTGTCTGTTCCACCAATTTTTGAAAACCCTAATGCTCCAATCTCTCCGTAGATTGTAGCCCCTGCTCCGTCCTCTGTTGAACCTTCATCTACCAAAAAGAGGAAGATTACTCCAGCAAAACCCCTGAGCCATGCTGCGATTCCAGTGCCCCAATGCAATATACGTCGATCGCATAGGGTTATGAAGCTGTCAGAGTCTGACAAGGCTAAGAACTTGAAGAAGCCAGGTAGCAAGCCCTCTACCGCCATTACTCTCGAAGAAGAAGAAGAAGAAGAAGAGGTAATTGCTCCTCTTGTTAGAACTAGGGCTCAATCTGCAATTCCTCCTCCCTCAGTTGTTGCTGTCCCTGTTATTGCTCCTTCTGAAACTGTTCCCCATGCTGAACCCATTGATCCTATTCCATCCTCACCTATTGATCCATCTGATCCTATTATCCCCATTCCTACTCCTACTCCTGCTGTTGATGCTCCTGTCCCTGAGGATACAAATCCTGCTGATGATACATCTGTGTTTAATGATGAGGAGCCTTTAGCAAATATTTTGATGGAGTTGAAAGGAAAGAAAAAGGTGGTTGCTACTGACCTAGAGCCCATTGAGGAAGAAGCTTATGAATCTGAGTTCAGCTATGATAGTGATGATACTGCCTCAGATGTCAATTTCAAGCTAGGGAAAGATGATCTTGAACAAGAGAAAGAGGACCAAGAAAAGGATACCTCTTCTGGTGATGAGACAGAGGTGGAATCTGTCAAAGAACAAGCTTCTGCAAAGAATGTGTCTGAAGATGTGCACACATCCAGACGCACATCCACCAGAAAGAAGGCTGATAAGGGTATTTCTTCAACTCTTTCCATTACTCCTGCCCCTAAACCCTTTTCTAAGAATTTTTTAACCAAGGATGCCTCTGAAAGGTTTGATCTGATTTCTAATAAGGCTTTTATTGTGAAGATGAAAAGAGATAGGGAAACCTTCTTCAAATTAGGAATGGATAAATTTTTTGAAGAGAGAGGCATGTTTTAAACTGTTGATCACCCTCTCCCTTTCTTTCCTAAGATGGTGTATGAATTTTATGCCAACTTGACCAAAGGACTAGATAGATGCTACTCTCCCCTCTCTGTCTATGTTAGAGGAAAGTTTGTTCCTTTTTCCCCATCTGTCATCAATGATTTTATTGGTTTGGATAACACTTTGGATCAGCTGGTTGATGTGTCTGATGATGAGCTTGTGTCTGCCATCACCCATGGCAAAGTAACCACTTGGCCTGTAAAGCCAAATGATTTGAAAAGTGGTTCTTTATCCTCTCTTTATTGCTTTCTCCATACTATTTTAGTTGTCAACCTTTGTCCCTCAAATAACAAAACCTCTGTGACTAGGGTGCAAGCTGATCTTCTTTATAGGTTGGGCATTAAAAGAAATATCAACTTTGGAGATTTTATTTTTAGGAAAATTTGTGCCTATGGAGAGTCACCCTCTAAGAAGTGGTCCTTACCTTATCCCTCTCTAATCTCTCAAATTCTGGTTGCAAATGGTGTTAACCCTGAGAAAAATGAAGATAAGGTTGAAAAATTTGATTTGTTTAAGGTGACCAAAACCCTTCTAGACCCTAAGCAAAGATATTTTGATCTCCCTTTGGGTGTTGTTCCTGAAATTTCTATGCCAGATGTGGACACAGCTGAACCCACATCTGAAGATCCTTTTGATGCTCAAATGAAGGATTTGGATGCTGAGATTGCAATTGCTGAAGCTCAAGTTCAAACCTCCACTGCTCATGCCAATAATCTCAAGGCCCTTAAGGATAGACTCCTCAAATGGCATGCTAAACTTTCTGCTCAAAAAGGGGGAGATGAAGCTGCTGCTGCTGCTGGTGACAAAGTTTGGGATACTGCTGCTGACTGGAGGAGTTGGGAACTCTGAATTAAGGGGGAGAAGTTTTTTTGAGAAGACTTTTTAATAGTTGTTTTACTTTTATGGTGTTAAGATAATTTTTAATTTCTGCTTTAATTTTAGTTTTAAACAATGGGTTGTAATAACTTTAATTAGGTTGTTGCTGATTGGTTGTTTTTGTTTTTTGCTTAATGAACTGCTGGTATTCAGCTCTAACTTGTTCTATGCAGTTTTATGTGTGGATGTGTATACACATCTGGACACACATCCATTCAGGGGGAGTTGTGTTTGTGCTTTTATCTATATTCTGTGATCACAAAGTGTGATGTCTATAAATCTTTGGTTTTGACCAGAAAGTCCAAAATAGGAGGAGATTGAAAGCGTGAGCTTTTTAGGGAACAAATTCTTGTTTCCTTATTTTAAAAGACTTCTATTATGGTAAGAAGATTTTGGGACTTTCATGGAAGATTTATTATTGTCCTACTTTGACTAGGACACTGTAAATATAGTAAATATCTTTTATTTATGTACATAGTGTTATATTATGACTAACCTACTAATATTCTATTTTCTTGTAAGTGTGTTTATGTTTCCTTATAGGTAAAGAGATCTCACAAAGGAAGATGTTGATTACATGAAGATCTTCTCCATGGTGCATTATAAATACAAGGCATTCAGCACAAGAGAAGCTACGGAATTTAAGAGAGAAAATTACTTATTCTTCATAGTATTCGACATTGTGTATTTAGGTTGTGAGTGAAGGTTGTGCCTTACATCCGTAACTCACATCTATCTTTTTATAGAGTCCTTTGTTTTACTTCTGACTAGAATAGGTCCTACTTGGGAAAGGGGAGTTGTTCTTGTCGTAGAAGGTGATTAGAACTCGTTTAGTATTTTCATATTTTAGTTTTTCACTTATTTGTTTTTGTAAGCAACAAAAGTTTTTATAGTGAAAAGTTTTTGGGCATAAGCCTAGTTTGTTGGTCACACAGATCAGTAAGCGTAAATAATTCTTGAGTTATTGTTTTTAATTTGTTTTATTCCGCTGCATTATCTGTGGATGTGTGGACAATTGTGAGACACATCTGTACTCACATCCGTTGTCTGTTGGGTGATTAAAGTTTCCTAGCTACACGAAAACTTTCACTCTCAATCTTAATTATTTATATTAATCATCGACGGGTATAAAGCAAGTTCCGAACATAGGTTATAATCAAGCAATACTCAATGTATTTGTCCCAAAATATAATTTATACAAGTCTCAAATACGACAAAGGGAGTGGGCTTTCCCTACCTTTACTCGTCGTGCCTACTCGTCATTCCCACTACGTCGATATATATATAGAAGAGCGTATAATTAATAAGGCACAAAATTCTTGTATGCCGACAAGGCGCACTCTCATATGCCGAGAAAGACATCTATCAAAGCCGACCTGGGCCTCACTAAAAGGCGAGGAGCACCTCCTCGATCATCAACAAGGCAAGAAAATGAGCTTATTTATCCTTGCTCTCCTCTATTTCTCGGCACTCATTCAGGCCGACCAAACATAACAAGCCGAGAAGCATACCTGCTACGCATGTGGACATAATGCAATACTAATATTACTCAAACAAGGATTGTGGTTAGTTATAATTCCACTAGTATTAATTATAACCTAATCTCACACAACTTCCTAATCAAAGATGTACACTACATCTCTACACCTATAAATACTAACCATAATTCACATATTTTGTTAACTCATCTTTTAACTCTCAACTCTTGTTAATTGATTTCTCTCTATATCACACAAATACTTAATCCCACAATGGAGGACCTTCGCTGGTGAAGCCCCGGCTTAGTTTACGTGTTTGTTCTTCTTTTTCAGGCTATTCAAACATCCAGGATACAACCTGCCGCTGGATTTGGGCTGATCCAAACATTTTTGGCATCATCAGCTTGGTTTCATTGTCGGAAAACGATTCGTATTATCTATTGAATAGCTTGAAAAAATTCTACTTCACTTTCCTAATTCTACTGGAAGACGGATATACCGCAAGTATCACTTCTGATCTAGATAATATTCTTGTGTAGGAGACTCATGTCAACACTAGAATTGCTTTTTCTCTTGCCAATGGGGAATTACCACCACCTCCACCATTGATTGATGGGCTGCCACCCCTAGGAATGAATCTGCGTTCTAGGGGACAATTGGATCCTGAGCACTCACTATATGAATTCTCGAGGCCTACAAGTACTGGAAATTCCCTTGGGGGAAAGTTATGTTGACAGTCGTGGTAGTCGGGGTAATAGAGAAAAACTTTCTCATGACCAACATTCACCTCATCATGGCATTGCTGGTAGATCCAAGTAAAATCCCCAATATGTCCCTCCTCATCACAAGGCTCCTGGACATGAAAACACACAAAATAATGAGGATTTGAGAAATCATCTGAACCATCAGAGGGGCCAGAAGGTTAATTCTGCTGACTTGATAGCAAGGCTTAGTCAGGAAAGACAAAAATCCCCTCCTCGTCACACCCCGTCTCCTCGGCATAGGAGCCCTCCTCGACCTAGGAGCCATCCTCGGCCTATGAGCCCTCCTCATCACAGGTCTCCTTGATAGGCTAAATTCGCACGCCTACAAATTAACCAAAGACTTGGCCACAATAATTGTAGCTAGAGCAAGTCTAGGATCGAACACGAAGAACGGTTATAAGTTCGCACAATTGTCACTGACAAGATTGGGGGTCTAAGATTGATTTTGATTACTTCCTAAGACGGGAATAAATACTAGATTTTAAACAAATAAGGGAAAGCACTTTGGATTGATTAATATCCCCGTCTATCATTCAAATGTCATTGGACAAATTCTTTTCAATTTTATCCTATTCACTCGATCACGAGATGTATTTCAATATCTATCTCATTCTTTAATATTAGTTAATAGCATTGACACACTCACTAATAACCCTAATCAATATTCAAATCTAACTGAAACAGTCTAGATTCAGAATACCAATTAATTAACGATTTAAGAGACGAAGATCGAGAACACTTTCTAATGTTATTCCAATTAGATAATTGTTTACTTTCTCCTAATTCACAATTCACCATGGCACATGTATGGATTATAAAGATGCTACTTGAGAAACCCTAAATTGACACAATCTTAGGGAATTCTAGCAATAAATCAATAACAAAGATTTAATAATCGGCCTAATTGCAAAACCTTAGTAATCAATTTTAACAATCAAGATCAAGAGAAAATATAAATAGGATTAAAGAGATGAAAAAAAATTAACCTCAATTGAAATCAAGAACGGTTCAATAATCAATTTCAAAGCAAAGGAAATTAGTTCTCCATGGAAATAATAATCTCCAAAGGTTTTCTAGGGTGAATTCTCTAAAAGAAAGTAAAAGTTGGAACCCTAATAATGTTCTCAAAAGGAGTATTTATACTACACCCCAATAACCTAATATTAAAAGGAAAAAGAAAATAAAATAAAATATAAAGGTTTCCAAAAGAAAACAAACTGCAGCAGCCAAGTGACGTCAGCATCCGCCATTAGCACGACTCGTGCCCACGATCACGAGTTATTCCTTCTCATCCCAGTCGTAGTACGAGTCGTGCTCCCAATTCCACTCGTGCTGATTGTTGGCACGATTCGTACTTACAAGCACGAGTCATGCCTTTCCTGCCTTTCCACTTTTCCAACTTCCTAGCTTTTTACTTTGGTCCCTGGATTTTTCTCTTTCGCACTTTGGTCTTTGTACTTTTTGTTGACTTGTACTTGAACAATTGAATTTCTGGGCTTCCCCTCTTGGCATCTCTAAGCTCATTACCTCATATTACAATTAAAATGGCCACAATAATCTCTCATAATACAAAGTTCCTCACAAAAGCCTCATCATTACAATGTGTAGCAATTCAACTAAAACAAGTCTCAAAAATAACAAGCCCTTTCTGAAAATCCGGAAAAACAAAGGAAATACCAAAGATAAATACCATCCATCAAATTCTCCCACACTTAAACCTTTACTCGTCCCTGAGTAAAATTCTAACTCCTAACTAACTCCGAGTCTAAGAATAGGCGCGAGAGGGGAAAGTGATTTTCCTAGTCTCCTCTATATCATCAACCTCACACACATTAACCATCACATTCGGAGAATGAGATTCCACTCCTTATCACTCCAAAATCACATTAATGGCCTTAGTTTGATACCAACTCCAAATGTGTAAACGGTCATCCAAACTAAGCCCCACTCACAAAAAGCTAGGGGGAACTAAAAATGACCTATGCTTCCCCCATGCTATCCTTTCACCACAATCTCCCTCAAATAAAGTCAATGTCAAAACAAAAACTTACCTCGTTAATAAACACCAACACCCCTTTTATCACCAAAATGAAACACGAGGCTTTTCTATCCTAACGCCTCTAAAACCTAGCCTCTACACCAAGCAAAATCAATCCTACCCAAAACTCCGATCCTCCCTTATGTCTCCTCTCCGGTGATTGCACAAGATATTTTCAAAATAAAACCTCACCTTTTGCCTAAGTGCCCTTTCGGGTTTTCACTTAGCCTATTTTTAATTTTTTTTTTTAATATACAAAGTTACAAATTCATCCTCCTCCCTCACGTTGAAATCTCACAATGTCCTCAGTGTGAACAATAACAATATCATCACAAAGATTAAAAACGTAAGAGAGAAAGGAGGATAGTACCGTCACCGCCAACACCGCCAGGAAGAACTAGAGGTCTCGCCAAACCAGACCTCTCTATCAACATGCCTCTGCTCTCTTCTTGCTACCCAACCTTCCATCCTCCTCGTATAGTCCTCAGGAACCGGCTCATAAACTCTGGGCTCGGGCTGCTTCACATATGCCTCTTGCTGCTGCTGCCTCCGACCCACCAATCTAACCTCATCCTCCACCGACTCCACTCTATCCAATAACTCTTCCATATACAAATCCTCCTGCCTATATCGGGCTTACCTTTCTTCTCTATCTACCCTCAAGTGCTCATCAATCCTATCATACCGGGCTGTGTGTGCCCTATTCTGCTCATCCAAATATGCTCTCATTTCATCCCATCCTCCAAACGTTCCCTGCTGACCTGAACCGCTAGCACCATCCCATCTTGGCTCTTGCCTCACAATAGGTGGCTCCTCCTCATCATCACTCTCTGGCATATCCCCTCTATCTATGGCGATCTATCTCTGAGAAATATCTTCCACCACGGGCATTCGCCAATCTCTGGGATGATCTCCCATAGGATACACCTCATTCCTTACACATCTCATTCTCAAGCCATTCCCATATGTCAACCATAATGCATCTACCACACCATTTATCCTTGTGAAAGCATTGTCATATCGCAGCAAGAACTCGTGATCATAATATTTTGGTCCACCTAACAATCCTGCTGCATCCGAGTGATTCTTCACAAAGTATTTTGATAACAATGTTATCATCCCCCCAACTGGGATATTTCCACTACTTTGTACCGCAAAACCTTCACACCGCTTAAAGAAATAATCCACTAAATCCGGTGTTTTGCCATTTGAGGGAAAGGCATATTGCATTAAAGCTATCAAAGTAGCGTTTGTTTGGGCCGGTTCCCTATTTCCGAAGAACGTCATACACAATCCCTTATATAAGAACCACCAAGTAGGGTGATAAAACTCCTTCGCCTTCACATACGGTTTTTGCATGTATTTTCATGTCAACTCAAAATAGAACAACTCCACCGATTTGTCCTTCCTCGACCACTCACCCCTCGATGTCCTCTCAACTCCAAACAAAGTTCTAACTTGATCATAACTGAGTTCCCGACGTGTATCATTGAGGTTAAACCGCACACACTGCTCCCCATTGTCATCAACGCCTCTTTCAAAAGTTGATAGAAACTCTAAAGTGTACCTCTTATATGTTGTGGCACTCTTTCCCAGAAAACTTCCCAATCCCGTATTTGGCCATTAACTGCTGCACTAACCCATCCACCCCTAGCTTTTGCAAAGTTGAGACATTCAAAAATTTGGTTATGTGCAACTCCCGCCCTATTTATTCAAATTCCTCCATTTATTTTTCTGTGTTTCATTCAAATTCCTTAAACCCATGAAATTTGCGGCGGGGCTTCCGACACTAAAACAGATTATTTTTGTCTCTTGGGTGGAGGCTGAGCATTACCACCTTTAGTTTTCACCATTGTATTTCAAACAATCACAATACCCACAATTCAATCACAATCAACAATAATAACACCCACACGACAGAATTATCTCCGATCAACACCAACCAATCCTCCAACAACTCCCCAAGAATTTAAAGGCTCAACAATGAAATAATGTCAAAAATTACCTTGTGATGCTTGAAACCAATCCCTACGCTCCTCCTTTTCGCTCCAAACAAGCCTCCTCAAATTTGTACCCAAAAGGCCCAAAATCAAAATTCTAGGTTTTTGAATTGATTGCACCAATGAAGGAATTGAAGGCTAAATGATGGGTTTGTTCAATTTAGAGGTAATGGGTGAGATTTTTGGTGTTGTGGGTAGAGAGAGAAAGTAGGGTAATGGGGGAGATTTTTGTAATAGAAAGGGGAATGGGTGGTGTTTATGGAAGAAGAAGAAGAAGAAAAGGAAGAAGATGAAGAGGAAGAGGTGAGGAATGGTGGTGGTTTTTAGGTGTTGAGGTGGTGTTAATGGAAGAGAGAGAGAAGAATGAAGAAGGAAGGAGGAAGAAGAAGTTGGGGGAAGAGGGTTTGAAAGTCCAAAAATCACGTTACCCCTTTAGTGTCCGTGTTGGCAAGACTCGTGCTCTTGGGCACGAGTCGTTCCCCAGTTACCCACTCATGGCACGAGTCGTGCAAAAATTTCCACTCGTGTTGATTGTTGGCACGAGTCGTACCTATGGTCACGAGTCGTGCCCAAACCAATTTTTTTTTTTTAACCTGGGCACTCGTTTTGCTCCTTCTCCTTTGCTTCTCTCTGTACAACATCACAACAACAAACTACCTTAGTAACACCAATTCAAGCCATAAAAAAATAGAATAAAATAAAATAATGACATTAAACAAAGAAATTCCGGGTTGCCTCCCCGGAAAAGCCCTTCTTTACCGTCTTTAGCTAGACCCAATCTTAGGGTAATCCCAGGCATTGCGCTGAAAGTATGGTTTACTCATAAATTGGATCGTAGAGATCAATCATCTCCACATCCTCAACATTAACCTCTCCACTATCAAAAAAGGGCTTCAATCTTTGCCCATTTACCTTGAACCCATTGTCTCCGGAGAGACTAGAGATCACAACCACACCATGCGGAAACACCTCTCTTACCAAGTAGGGACCGGTCCACCGAGACCTCAATTTATCGGGGAACAAGCGAAGACGGGAATCAAATAGAAGGACTTTTGGCCAACCTTAAAGTCCTTTCTCAAAATCATCTTATCATGCCACGCTTTCGCTCGTTCCTTGTACGAATAGTTATTCTCATAAGCCTCTATCCGGATCTCATCAAGTTCATTCAGTTGCAATTTCCTTTCCTCACCGGCCCCGTCTAAACACATATTAAACTTTTTGATTGCCCAAAAGTCTTTATGTTCTAATTCTACGGGCAAGTGACATGGCTTACCAAACACTAACCGGTATGGGGATATACCAATAAGTGTCTTGTAAGTCGTTCGGTAGGCCCATAAAGCATCCTCTAACCTAAGACTCCAATCCTTCCTATTCGGGTTCACGGTTTTTTCGAGGATGGGCTTGATTTCCCTATTAGAAACTTCCGCTTGGCCATTTGTTTGGGGATGATAGGCGGTAGAGACCGTATGTGTGATATTATATTTCTTAACCAAGGCCGCCACCATCCTATTGCAAAAATGAGTTTCCATATCACTAGTAAAGGCCCTAGGAATCCCAAACCTAGACACAAAGTTACCCCTCAGGAAACTCACCACCACTTTAGCATCATCGGTGCGTGTAGGGATTACTTCAACCCACTTGGAAACCTAGTCCACTGCAAGTAAGATGTACACAAAACCAAAAGACATAGGGAATGGACCCATAAAGTCAATTCCCCACACATCAAAAACTTCGCAGTTAATTACGATGGTTTGTGGAATCTCATTGCGGCGTCCTATATTTCCAACACGTTGACACTGGTCACAGGATTTACAGAAGGCATTGGCATCCTTAAACAAACTTGGCCAAAAGAAGCCACTCTCTACAATTTTCCTAGCAGTATTTTTAGCACCAAAATGACCACCACATGCATACTCATGACAAAACTTCAGGATAGAGGACACTTCATTTTTCGGGACACATCTACGAATGACTTGGTCAGCGCAATGCTTCCACAAATTTGGCTCATCCTAAACATAGTACTTAGCCTCACTACAGATTTTGTCTCTCTTGGGTTTAGAAAACCCTGGGGGGAATTTATTAGAGGCCAAAAAGTTCACCAAATCCGCATACCAAGGGAGCACATCTCTCACTACCCATAAAGCCTCAACATGAAAATCACCCTTAATAGGGGCTTGTTTATAAGGCTTATCATCTTCTCTAACAAGACGACTTAAGTGATTGGCAACTACATTTTCAGCCCCTTTCTTATCCTTAACCTCTATGTCAAATTCACTCAATAAGAGAATCTATCGAATGAGCCTCGGTTTCGCCTCTTTTTTGGACATTAAGTACCTAAGAACAGCATGATCGATGTACACAATGATTTTAGTTCCAAGCAAATAGGACCTAAATTTTTCTAATGCAAAAACCACTGCTAACATCTTTTTTTCAGTAGTGGAATAGTTTCTTTATGCCTCATTCAAGGTCATAGATGCATAATAGATTACATAAGAGGAACGATCCACTTTTTGACCCAAGACTTCCCCCACAGCATAGTCACTAGCATCACACATGATATCAAAAGGGAGAGACCAATTGGGGGCTTGAATTATGGGGGTAGATGTCAATCTACCCTTCAACTCATCAAACAACTTCTTGCAATTATCATCAAATTTAAAGTCAACCTCTTTTTGCAACAAGGTGCATAGAGGTGTAGCAATCTTAGAAAAGTCTTTTATGAAGCGCCGGTAAAACCCCGCATGACCAAGGAAAGACTGCACTTCACACACATTTGTAGGGTAAGGAAGTGTGGAAATAACATCAATTTTGGCTTTATCCACTTCAATACCCTTTTTAGAAACCACATGACCCAACACAATGCCTTGCTCAACCATAAAGTGACACTTTTCAAAATTCAACACCAAATTAGTTTCAACACATCGGTCTAAGACTAAAGCAAGGTGAGCAAGGCATTGGTCGAAAGAATCTCCATGGACGGTGAAGTCTTCCACGAAGACTTCCATAAAATTCTCCACAAAATCGGAGAAGATGCTCATCATACACCTTTGAAAATTTCCAGGTGCATTGCACAAACCAAAAGGCATCCTTCGATAGGTAAAGGTGCCGAAGGGGCAAGTAAAAGTAGTTTTCTCTTGGTCTTCCGGGGTAATTGGTATTTGAAAATACCCGGAATATCCATCAAGAAAACAATAATATGCCCTTCCGGCTAACCTCTCCAACATTTGATCAATAAAGGGGAGGGGGAAGTGATCTTTTCTAGTTACCTCATTAAGCCTATGAAGATCAAGGCAAACACGCCATCCCGTTTTCTCCCGGGTTGGCACCAACTCGCCCTTATGATTGATGACGACGGTGATCCTGCCCCTCTTCGCTACACATTGTGTAGGACTAACCCACTCGTTATTGGATGGCATAAATGATCCCCATCTGTAGCAACTTCAAAACCTCCTTCTTCACCACCTCCATCATAGGTGGATTCAACCTCCTATGTGGTTGCCTTATCGGCTTAGCACCCTATTATAACAAAATCCAGTGTGTACATAAAGAAGAAGTTATGCCCTTGATGTCGGCAATAGTCCACCCAATTGCTTCATTCCATCCCCAGATCACATCAACCAATCTCTTCTCTTGGTCCTCCGTTAGAATACTGGAGATCACCACAGGAAGTGTCTTCCTTTCACCTAAGAAAGCATATTTCAAACTCTCAGGTAGGGGTATCAATTCAAGCATAGGTGCCTTCTCAATAGATGTCAATGGTTTCTTCGGTGGCACCTCCAATTGCACATGACCATAACCTGGTGACGAGGCATACATAGCACCCTCAGAAAGGCTCATCATCGCCTCCTTCATCTCATCAGACACATCGAATTATGACTCTGCATATCCCAAAGCATTCTCCAACACAGCTTTCATGTCATTATCTCCCCCGCACACATCGAACACCTCTTGAGCTATGGGCTCAACTACATCAATGAAATTCACCGAATTGACATCCTTAGGGTATTTCATGGCATCAAAAATATTAAACTCCATTCGTTGCCCATCAAACTCCATAGTCAATGACCCATTAGAAAATCCAATTTGGTACGAGTAGTCGACATGAATGGCCTCCTTAACAGAATGGGAGCCTTAGAATCCGTATCCATCTCCAATACATAGAAATCTGCAGGAAATATAAGCTTACCAACCCGTACTAGAACATCCTCAATCAACCCCTTAGGGTATGCATTAGATCTGTCAGCAAGCTGAATAACCACCCGAGTATCCTGCAGAGGTACTAACTTTAGGTTCTCAAACAACGCATAGGGCATCATGTTGATTGAAGCCTCCAAGTCAAGCATAGCCATATACTCCGAAGCATCCCCCAAAGACACCGAAATCACAAACATACCCGGAGATATGCTGATATTCCTAGGCTTCCAACAGTGGAACAGACTCTTATAATACTAACGTGTCCATTTGACATGTGGGGAATTGTAAGTACCCAAATCTGGCTCATGCCTTCCGGTTAAATTTCCCGGCAATTTCGGTAAGTTTCCCGGTAATTCCCCGGACCTTCTTAGTGTTCCGGAAATGTTCTGGAACAGTCCCAAATTAAATTAAGGGCTGAAGGGAGCCTTCCTAATTAAGAAATACGTTTTTCTTAATTAGGAAGAGGGTTCTAGAAATTGCCACCTTGCATGGTTCTAGAAAATGCTGAGTCACAATGGATAATGCCGCACGGCTGCATTAGCTCGCTGTCCCTAGCTGCACGGCCTTATTAGCCTTATCCAGACTGCCTATAAATAGAGCCCTCCTCTACCCATTTCAACACACACAATCCATAGCAAGTCACCCACAAATACTCCAAATACGTGAAGAATACTGCTGGAAGCTCAAGAAGGTGAAGAAGAAGGCCAAGAAGCTCCCTCCCTCCTCCTTGAAGATCCAAGACCAACCTCTCCTCCTAGCTCCGACCAAAGAAGCAAAGGAAGCAATTGGTAACCTCGCACGCCCTAACCTTGCTTTTAATTGATATACTTGCTCATTGCATTCATATATCTTGCTTGGGACTTGGCATTCATAGTTAAAGATCACATCTTTATCACCCCCTTTTCCTTTTGCATGCATTAAGACCTCATTTGTCATAAAAATGTAGTCTTTTTCATAGAGGTGCATCCTTTGCACCTAAAACCCCCATTTTCAAATAAAAATGTCATTTTTATGCATCATTTGCACATAAAAATCCAATCTTTTCAATAAAAATGCATCCTTTGCATTCAAAAACCTTTTTCATGCATCACTTGCATAAAAATCCTATCTTTACGCATCACTTGCATAAAGATCATGTCTTTCAATAAAAAAAACATCATTTGCTAAAACCAAAAATGTCATCTTTTCATTAAAGAGTCATTTTTCATCATGCATTTCCCCTATCCCCCAACCTTGGAATGGACCGGTGTAAAAGATCCTATCTTTACATCGTTCCTTCCATTAAAGGTTCACGATTTCTTTGGAAAGGGATAACCTTGAACCCTATATCTCCGATTATCGCTTAAGAAAGAGTATGAAGCATCTATATGAGCTCGGCCGTCTTAAAGCGTAGGATTGATGGGCTAAGGACCCTCCTTTTCTAAAGAACCTCATCTTTGACCAAAAGAGAGTCATTCTCTCGATCACGCAAGTCCCGAGGGTCCCGAGGTTTAAAATGCGATGATCACAAGTCATAAGATGAGGACGGGATCATAATCCCAAATACATAAAATTCCAAGGAATCCCGAGCGACAACCAACAAATGGTTTGTACGTCCGGAAGACAACTTGGGACATTCCCCCCTTTTTTCTCAAACACATGCACACAAGAAAGCACGCAAGCAAGCACGATTACTGAAATCTTGGGAGACTTGCTCCGGCAAGGCACTTTGGGTGAACGCCAAACGTTCTTCCCAAGGGGTAACTTAACCTCCGAACCCAAGTAAAAACCTTTTTTTCAAAGTTTTGAGGTAATCAAAATGGCGTGGCGACTCCGTTTTTCAAATAACTCGGATGTCTTCAAACTCGCGTGAATCCAACAAAATTTGGGCACCACATTCACAGTTTGGCGACTCCGCTGGGGAAAAACCCAAAGGAGAAAAGCTTTATTTTCAAAACAAAAATCGATACTCGGTATATAGGTGGAAACCACTTACCCTTCCTGTACACTCCCTGACGTGGGAGTTGGGATAACCGGTGGTTTAACAATCCACGTACCAGTATCACTTTTTTCGAAAAAATTTTTTTTGAAAAAATAAAAGAAAGCTTTTCCCTTTGAGCGGGTTAGACTCCCGTCGCCGATTTCATTAATCATGCTTGCTTTCTTTACCATGCATTGCATCATTTGCATCTTGGAATCTGTGCATACTTTGAACGGGAAACAACCCGAAAAATAGCAAAAGGAGTGGAACCTGGAAAATTGATCCATGCAGTCGTACGGCTCAATCCTCCTTGGATTCGGCCAGGGCGACCTCGGTGGCAATTCCACCGAAAAATCATGGTTAATCGGCGTCCTAGCGACTTGGGGCTACTCGGCTCCATGGCGGCGGGGCTCCCGAAAATTTACGTGCTTATGTGTCGCATTTTCCCCGTCCCGAAAATCATTCCTTTAAAACACATTTACGAAAATCTCTGTTTTAACTCAAAAGGAACATTTTTAGGAGACCGCACACTACGCGCACCCGATATATCCTGTACACTTTGCACGCACGTCCTTCAAACCCGAGGGTGGTTCAGTTTGCGATCCACGGACGGCCTTACGATGCTCCGGGCGCGCACGGAATCATCCCAACCTCCCATGGCGGCCGGTGTCGACCAATGCACGGTCCGTGTCACACGTTTCAAAACCGTGACTTTTGGTTGGTTTTTGGTCTAGTCCGTGTCATATAGCCCAGTTGCATACCCTCGTAATGGTCAAACCTTAGTTCATAACGGAAGAAGAACTCGCCAAAATTCCGACAAGGAAAAATTGGCGAGATCTCGACTCAGACATTAACTATTGACCTTGACACACACGGAATGCGTAAGAGTCAAGACCGAGTCTTTGCCAACAAATCAAAAGATCTTTCGCTCAAGCGAAGCTCTGCTAAAATTCCGACAAGGAAAAATTGGCAAGATCTTGACCCGGCATTGACTTCGATTCTAACTCACGCCGGCGTATGCAACGAAGTTCAATGTGACTGTGTCATCCGGCTTTTGCCGCCCGACCTATGCCTATTATATTCTCGGACATTACCGAAAGTCAAAACGTCATTCGCTCAAAGCGAAATTTCGCTAAAAATCCTATCAAGGCGTAAAGACGAGACTTTCCCGTATTGCCTTGACTATAATCCGCATCGCTCGTGCGTTGAAAGTTCCTATGACCCGCTAGACCCGTTAGGAGCGTTCTTTACTCTCGGTCGGTGGGATCCGCGTGCCCTATAGGACCCTCGCCCGGGGCTGTCCACCCTGGGAGGTCGAAATACAGGTGAAATACGAGGGGCTTATAGACGTAGTGACGGAACCCACTGATCCAGGATCTAGAGTAGTTGCGAAAAAAGAAGGGCAAACCCCCCTTTTTCAACCAAATAGAAATTAATAAAAGACATGACTTTAAGTAAACCTGAATAATTAATGTAATCATAATTGCATGGTCCTACCCCTGATATCCCTAATCGAGACCTCCTCGGTCCGATTTCCGATTTTCCATCTCGACCTTTCATGGTCAAACCCCTAATCGAGACCTCCTCGGTCCGATTTCCTATTTTCCTATCCTGACCTTTCATGGTCAAATCCCTAATCGAAACCTTCTCGGTCCGATTTCCTATTTTCCTATCCCGACCTTTCATGGTCAAATCCCTAATCGAGACCTTTTCGGTCCGATCTCCGATTTTCGATCTTGTCTTTTCAAGGTCTCATCTTTTCCGATCAATTAGGATTAGGAGAAAATGTGTTTTAAGCAAAAGTTAAGCGATAAGTGCATGTTACTTGAGCCTTCAGCCTAAACACTTGTCCCCGAGTCTAAACCTTATCCACCTTCGAGTCTAAACCTCACCCATCCCGAGTCTAAACCTTATCCACCTTCGAGTCTAAACCTCACCCATTCCCGAGTCTAAACCTTATCCACCTTCGAGTCTAAACCTCACCCATCTCCGAGTCTAAACCTTGCTTACCCCGAGTCTAAATCTTGCCTACCCCCTAGTCTAAACCTTGCCTGTCCCTTTCCCGCAGCGAGAAAGAAGTGGGCTAGAATACTGGGTCAGCGGCTTTTCAGAAAACCTTAGGTTCGCGACAGGTTCATCGGCTCGTCGAGTCGAATGGCGGATTGTGACAGAAAACGGTGAGGGTGCGAGGAAATCGAGATGTTTAGGAAGGAAGAGTTAGTCCTGGCTTTGGAAAATGCCCGGAAAGGTTCATGAAGAGCGGTTTGTCATTGCTCATCGGTGCTCTTCGCCGCAATGGAGTTCAAGTAACGGTTGACTCAGCCGGTTCTCTGGTAGTGGTCGAAGATGAGACTCCGAAGTAGCCATCTCGGCTCCCCGACCTATAACCAATACCTTCCTCCATCCACATATGATCCCTTGCCAAGGATCACTTCTCCTCGGTCCTTTCTAACATCCCGGCTCATCGTGGCTCCATCCCCTCGGCTCCTCGAACGGATTGGGCTTTACCCCACCTGTCTCTCGGTTTCGGCAATACACGCCGGTCTATACTCCGGCTTCACATAATCGATCGAGATATGTGGCTATGTTCTGAAACCCCTATACCCGCTTGAATGCGATCATGAGTTGCCAAAGGATGATCCAAGTTTTCAGACTGTCCACCTACTGTACTTAATGAATTCGTAGTCGGTTTCACCCGGTTGCTACTGGCTCCTCGCCGTCTGAGTCACATGTTGCGAGAGTCCCCCGATTGACCCCAGTGTGGCAATACTGATGGAGCAAGTGAAACAAATGCAAGAGAAGCTTGACCTCATGATGAGTATCAATACTCCCTTGACCCAAGATGTTGAACCGGGCAAGGAAATGACTCCACCAAGCATAACCCAATGCCGTCGGTACCAAGCGGCAACCGTACCCGGCTCGGCACGGTTCCTCACAAAGGAAAGGGTGTCGTAGCTTCCTTCAGCCAAATCCAACAGTGGAACCAACTGGACAATGGAAATCCAAGCCTCGAGAACAAAGAATGTCTCCCGAAAACCCCGCTCCCTTCATTTTGACAATGCGGAGATGCCTTTAAGCAAGATGCTTTGGAAAAGCGATGAAAGAAAAGGCGATAAAGCCATTGGAAAATTGGAAGCCCGGGAACCACAATGCTCATTTGGATGAGTCTAAGCATTGTCTTTTCCATCAATACCCTGGACACGACACGATGATTGCACCTATTTGAGGTATGAGATCCAGAAGTTGATAGAAGATGGGAAGCTCGAGAACCTCCATGGGCCAAAAACGTAAAGCTATGGTAAGAGGTCGATTCGGGAAGTGGAAGGTCGAAACGTCGGCTGATAATTTTGGGATGCCCATGAGCAAAGTTTTCGATGATTTGATGAAACGAGGCCTTCTACACCTCTCGAGAATTATAAGCCAAGAAACCCCGATAGAGTTGACGGGACCAAGTTACTGCGAGTACCACAAGCATTTTGGGCATGTGACGGACAAGTGTGTGGGTACGAAGAAAGAAATTCGATGGGCGATCTACGAAGGAAAGCTCAAGTTACACAGCGGTCCAACCGGCGAAGAGTAGCTAGACTAGGGTCTACCTATCCTTAAGCAAGATTCAAAAAAAAAAAAAAAAAAAAAAAGTCTCTCGGTCAACCTTCGTAGGTTCTAGTACTTTTCTCTTTCAATCAAGTCCTCTACGGACATTGTATTTAATCTTCAATTTTCTATAAAAGAGTCTTCTTCTTTTCTTGCTAGACTTAAGACATTATTTGCACACCTATATTACATTTAATGAAATGGTTTTATTTTATATGATCACTTGCATTGCTCAACAAATAATCTCTTGAAATAATTAACATTCGATTAATCGGTGTGAGAAAGTCAACTAATGCCATCAAGCCATACACTTTCCTCACCCCACAAAAGGCCTTCATCAAGCCATACACTTTCCTCACCCCACAAAAGCCTTCATCAAAGCCATACACTTTCCCAAACCATGTCCTCCCCATCACCTTGACCAAGTCAACGACGGCGGCATCATCAAGGGACAAAAAAGGCCACTCGGCTTCAAAAGATTGACCCCGTGTCGGCAACAACCTCAAGGGTATCAAGAATGTTCAAGCGGGGGCTCGCCTTGGTCCTCGGGTGCTTTTTTAAAAAAAAAAAAAAAAAAATCTTAGTGCAAAAAGAGTAATGCCCGGCTAATTTGAAAATCCCAAAAAGGGGGCAATCTAGGCAAAAAACAGGGTTGCACATATATATAAAAAAAAAAAAAAAAGGAAAAATGATGAGGCCAAGGACCCGGATCGCCAATCAAAAGCTCGACGGACAAGCAAAAATCAAAGCTCAGAGAATGAAAGTTGTCGATAACAATGGGGCGGTCGAAGCAAAGCCGAAACATTTCATAAGCCGGTAGGCACGTGTAAATTCTTCTTCCCCAATGAAAGAGGAAGCAATCGAAGCGGCTCGTCCAAGAATGACTTGGTCAAGGAATCATCCGAGGCCCAAGCCTCACCATCCAATCTTTTCATCCGAGCCTTTTCACTAAAAGGAACCACAAATCCCATTTCCCCCAGCACGGTCAGGCCAAGGCCGAACTACGGCGACCTGAGCTCCTCACAATGAGGGGAACGTAGGCAACCAGAAATGGTCCGGTCATAAGCATATTCAAATCCCAGAGAATTTGGTCTCATCCAAAAGACCTCTCCCGTAGACACAGTCAGATTCCAGGAAACCCGGTCTCATCAATGACCTCCCTATACACAAACTTTTCTTTCACACCAGCCAACCTTGATCCGCGACATTGGTTGACTTTCTCCTCATGATTAATAAGAATGTTTTTTCATGTCGATATTAGTGGTTGAATAACCCGAACATTAACAAAGGGTTTTTAAGCAATCTTGTGATCATTGTAAATAAAACAAGTTTTCAGATGTCTTGACAAGTCTTCCTTTTCTACATCTTAGGAAAAATAGTGCTAAACACTGATTTTCTGTCAGCAGGGGCTTCCATACACTTTTACCAACCTTTATACGTTTATACTCTCTCAAAAGAGTCAGACCCAAAGCGAGCTTTTGTGCTTACATCGAATAAGGCCATCAAAATAACACAAAATCGGGATTTATTCCCGCCTTTCGAAAAAATATGCCCCTGCATGTATACATTTCTAAAATCTTTTCTTTCACATCTTCTTAAGGTTGGTGATTGACTAAATAAAAAAATAAAAAAAAAGAGAAAAAAGGATAGGTTTTCCCTCTTCTCGCTACAATTCGCATTAGAGTGCCTTGGAACTCTTCAAAGTTGGGTCTTTGCCAAGTCATTCCTTTAAGCGGGGCTTCTTTAGCCATTTTTGGGGTTCGCGTCGAGTTCTTCACTAGGTCCCTAGATGGATTCGGTCTTGGTCGAGATTAACCCCGGGATCACGTTCGCGGTACCAATCAGTTGGGATTTTTGCTAGGTCACGGGCGGGGCTTCGCCAAGTCACTTCGCCTACTCGGTTCATTCAAC
This sequence comes from Adenophora triphylla var. japonica, assembly GCA_022495995.1. Taxonomy (NCBI): domain Eukaryota; kingdom Viridiplantae; phylum Streptophyta; class Magnoliopsida; order Asterales; family Campanulaceae; genus Adenophora; species Adenophora triphylla. The sequence continues at coordinate 657,195 of JAFEMH010000184.1, forward strand.
CGGGGCTTTGCCAAATGAAAGGATCTTTCCTTGCTTTAGTAAGACATGGGGCTTTGCAGAAAGTTTTCCTCGGGCCAGGGGCTCCGATAAGTCACATCCATCCCTAGAAGAGAGGTTTGGTCACTTCAACATCTGCTTTGGTTATAAAAGCACATCGGCATCGGCTTCAAGCGCCGTAGTTTAAGAAAAGGACCTTAATCAAGACCCGAGGTTTAAACCCGAGTCTCGGCCCAAGAAGGAATTCTAGTCCACGTTGACAACATCTCAAAGAATAACAAGCTAGCTTCAAACCTCGCACCCAAGGGATACGACCCCACCTGCTTGAAACCCGTCTTAAACAATTTCCAAACACATTCCATATGTACATCCAGACCTAGTCCCTACCATGTTTCCAAGAAAAAAAATCACCCCTAAGCTCAAGTAACGTGCCAATTGCTAATGATAACATTTTCTCCCAAAAAAAGCGCCTCCGTTATTCCCTTTATAATGAGATAACGCCGGGCGACAGTTTCAGATTGTCAAAATCCAAACTTTAGCTACCTCTATCACGAATAGTGAAGTATGCTCAAGTTTTTCCCAACTTTAGCTACCCATATCTCTGATTCGAAAGAGATTGAGAAGTACGCTCAAGTTTTTCCAAACTTTAGATACCCATATCTCTGATTCGAAAGAGATTGAGAAGTATGCTCAAGTTTTCCAAACTTTAGATACCCATATCTCTGATTCGAAAGAGATTGAGAAGTACGTTCAAGTTTTTCCAAACTTTAGATACCCATATCTCTGATTCGAAAGAGATTGAGAAGTATGCTCAAGTTTTCCAAACTTTAGATACCCATATCTCTGATTCGAAAGAGATTGAGAAGTATGCTCAAGTTTTTCCAAACTTTAGATACCCATATCTCTGATTCGAAAGAGATTGAGAAGTACGCTCAAGTTTTTCCAAACTTTAGATACCCATATCTCTGATTCGAAAGAGATTGAGAAGTATGCTCAAGTTTTCCAAACTTTAGATACCCATATCTCTGATTCGAAAGAGATTGAGAAGTACGCTCAAGTTTTTCCAAACTTTAGATACCCATATCTCTGATTCGAAAGAGATTGAGAAGTATGCTCAAGTTTTCCAAACTTTAGATACCTATATCTCTTATTCGAAAGAGATTGAGAAGTACGCTCAAGTTTTTACAAACTTTAGTTACCCCTATAGTGACGTAATGCCCTGTAGCCTATTTTACAAATTTACCCCTGTGGCTCATTTTGTTTGTCATTGGCATTTTCAATTCTATTTTCAAATGATTAGGGTACGTCCCGTTTCTTTACAAAAATTATCAGGGTACGTCCCGTTTCTTTATAAAAATTATCAGGGTACGTCCCGTTTCTTTACAAAATTATCGGGTACATCCCACTTTCTTTACAAAAATCATCGAGTCCTTCTTACTTCTTTACAAAATTTCGATCTCTCTCGCGATCTCCGTCATTCCAAGGTGGAAGAATGACATTTCGCTCTTTCTTTCGATCTCCGTCATTCCAAGGTGGAAGAATGACATTTCGATCTTTCTCGCGATCTCCGTCATTCCAAGGTGGAAGAATGACATTTCGCTCTATCTTTCGATCTCCGTCATTCCAAGGTGGAAGAATAACATTTCGACCTCTCTCGCGATCTCCGTTATTCCAAGTTGGAAGAATAACATTTCGATTCAGTCAAAGCTCGAACTTCGACCTGGCTTGATTCCTTCGGGATACGTAGGTAGCCTCCTGTAGGTTCAGCCAATTCGTCACATATGACACCCCATTCCCCTGTGGATCTTTTCCGAACTACGATTATGGCTTGATTCCCATCCGGGATACGTAGGTAGCCTTTCATAAAAGGTCCAGCCACTCGACCACCTTGGTCACCCAATCCGTCTCGGCATTCGCCAGATCGGATCCTTTTCTATCGACAACCCCACTCGCCTTGCAAGTGACGTTGCCGAGGGGCTTCTGTAAGTACCCAAATCTGGCTCATGCCTTCCGGTTAAATTTCCCGGCAATTTCGGTAAGTTTCCCGGACCTTCTTAGTGTTCCGGAAATGTTCTGGAACAGTCCCAAATTAAATTAAGGGCTGAAGGGAGCCTTCCTAATTAAGAAACACGTTTTTCTTAATTAGGAAGAGGGTTCTAGAAATTGCCACCTTGCATGGTTCTAGAAAATGCTGAGTCACAATGGATAATGCCGCACGGCTGCATTAGCTCGCTGTCCCTAGCCGCACGGCCTTATTAGCCTTATCCAGACTGCCTATAAATAGAGCCCTCCTCTACCCATTTCAACACACACAATCCATAGCAAGTCACCCACAAATACTCCAAATACGTGAAGAATACTGCTGGAAGCTCAAGAAGGTGAAGAAGAAGGCCAAGAAGCTCCCTCCCTCCTCCTTGAAGATCCAAGACCAACCTCTCCTCCTAGCTCCGACCAAAGAAGCAAAGGAAGCAATTGGTAACCTCGCACGCCCTAACCTTGCTTTTAATTGATATACTTGCTCATTGCATTCATATATCTTGCTTGGGACTTGGCATTCATAGTTAAAGATCACATCTTTATCACCCCCTTTTCCTTTTGCATGCATTAAGACCTCATTTGTCATAAAAATGTAGTCTTTTTCATAGAGGTGCATCCTTTGCACCTAAAACCCCCATTTTCAAATAAAAATGTCATTTTTATGCATCATTTGCACATAAAAATCCAATCTTTTCAATAAAAATGCATACTTTGCATTCAAAAACCTTTTTCATGCATCACTTGCATAAAAATCCTATCTTTACGCATCACTTGCATAAAGATCATGTCTTTCAATCAAAAAAGCATCATTTGCTAAAACCAAAAATGTCATCTTTTCATTAAAGAGTCATTTTTCATCATGCATTTCCCCTATCCCCCAACCTTGGAATGGACCGGTGTAAAAGATCCTATCTTTACATCGTTCCTTCCATTAAAGGTTCACGATTTCTTTGGAAAGGGATAACCTTGAACCCTATATCTCCGATTATCGCTTAAGAAAGAGTATGAAGCATCTATACGAGCTCGACCATCTTAAAGCGTAGGATTGATGGGCTAAGGACCCTCCTTTTCTAAAGAACCTCATCTTTGACCAAAAGAGAGTCATTCTCTCGATCACGCAAATCCCGAGGGTCCCGAGGTTTAAAATGCGATGATCACAAGTCATAAGATGAGGACGGGATCATAATCCCAAATACATAAAATTCCAAGGAATCCCGAGCGACAACCAACAAATGGTTTGTACGTCCGGAAGACAACTTGGGACATTCCCCCCCCTTTTTTTCTCAAACACATGCACACAAGAAAGCACGCAAGCAAGCACGATTACTGAAATCTTGGGAGACTTGCTCCGGCAAGGCACTTTGGGTGAACGCCAAACGTTTTTCCCAAGGGGTAACTTAACCTCCGAACCCAAGTAAAAACCTTTTTTTCAAAGTTTTGAGGTAATCAAAATGGCGTGGCGACTCCGTTTTTTCAAATAACTCGGATGTCTTCAAACTCGCGTGAATCCAACAAAATTTGGGCACCACATTCACAGGAATCGACATTATCGGTCCCTTCCCCCCGCTTGAGGCAATTGCAAGTAAGTGATCGTGGCAGTTGATTACTTCTCCAAATGGATAGAAGAAAAAGCCTTAGCCAAAATAACAGAGGAGAATGCCATCAACTTTGTCCACAACTTCATCTAGTGTCACTTCGGGGTTCCACACACTATCATCTCAGATCATGGTCTTCACTTCTCTAAGGCATTCACAGTAGAATTGAACAGACTAGGAGTCAGATACATCAAGTCATCTGTGAGCAGACCTCAATGCAACGGACAAGCGAAAGCAGCTAACAAATTGGTGCTAACAGCCCTAACCAAAAACCTAGAAGGAAGTGATGGTAGATGGTAGGATGAACTTTCCTTAGCCTTGTGGGCAGTTCGCACAACCACCCGGAGACCAACCAGGGAAACCACATTCGCACTAACCTTCGGTTCTAAGGCCATGGCACCAGCTGAGATGGCTATCCCTACGACAAGAAACTTTAACTACGATGAGCAAGTCAACAAGGTCAACAGGCTCCTAGACCTAGACCTAGAAGATGAAAGAAGACTAGCTGCTCAGATGAGGATGGTGAACTACAAGCAGAGGACCAAAGCCTACCATGACAGAAGGGTAAATAAAAGAGTATTCCAAGTTGGTGACTAGGTACTTAGAAAGATTGAATCTACTGGCAGGAAGACAGAACAAAACAAGCTCTCCCCAAATTGGGAAGGCCCCTACATCATCACTAGAGTTATCAGAGAAAGGACCTACAGAATGAAGACCCCAGATGGATAAGAGCTGAAACATCTGTGGGATTCTATTCATTTACGAAAATACTATCATTAGTTTATAGTTAAATCTGATTAGTTCTTGTTAGTCTTTTCCTTTTTTAGTAAGATAGAATTGTAGTTTGATTTAATCAGTTTCAGTTAATGAAGATTCAATTTTCATCAAGCAAATGACTAGAAAATCAACTCTGAATGAAGAGGAGCCACTTCCTCGGCATTTAAAAATACTCAAAAAATTTCCTATGATCTATGACCGAACGAACTTCCTCGATATAGAGAGGTGAAACATCATAAAATTTCCTAATGCCTATGACAGAACGACCTTCCTCGGCATAGAGAGGTAAAACATCAAAAATTGACTAAAACTTATGACCGAATGACCCTACTCAGCATGAAATGACAAGCCCTCAAAAATAACCCAATCGTTATGTCGAGCAACCTTCCTCGGCTTAATGAATAAATTTGCAAGTTATCTAAGTGTTTAGACCGAACGAGCTTCCTCGGTTTAAGAACTAAATACAAATGACGAGGAGATCCTCCTCGGCTTCTCAAGAAAGATGGGTACTTAAGCAAAGCGTTCAACATTTAAATCATTCAACATACATTTAGACAATCAACATTCAAGACGAAAGCAGTTTAAAATGGATGTAATAAAGTAAAGACGACTAAGAATTGAGAAAAGGCATATATTGATAGAAAATTGAAGTACATGAGGCCTATTCTAAGATTACATAAAAGATAAAGATCCCCGATCCTGATCGTCTCCCCTAAATAAATCTTCCTGCTCGGTGGTGGCATCTGGGATAATGACTTGATCAGCTTAGGCCTCCTCGGTTTGCCCCTCCTCGGCATCCACTTCCTCGTCAGAAGCCTCCTCATCTTGTATATTCTCTATCAAAACATTAATGTTTTGTGGATCAACTGGAGGGGCGACCCATGCCTCTCGGCCTTCCCGGGCGTCTTGAACGGAAATCACTTTGAGAGCATTCTCTGAACAGGGCACTAAGGCATGCCCGGACCGAGCAAGGTCATCATAAGAGTATTGACAGAAAAGACGTGCAAGCACGCCCACATCGGCTTTTAGAGTTGGGTCCACCACGGTCCTTCTAGCCAAATGGAGATAGCCATCGGAGTACATGGTGGCCGTCTTGTCGGCCAGAGCTTGTCTGAAGGTCGGGCTGACCTTGTATTGGGAGATAGCCTTAGCAATTTGAGTAGGCAAGCTAGCCTCTAACTGTTTATACCGAGTGTCTGGTTCCTCGATATTTCTCCCCAGCTCAGCCATGAGCCTCTCAATTTTAGCCTGCCCGAATTTGTTAGCTTCCTCGGCCTTATCTTGAGCCGCCTTGGTCGCCTATTTGCTCTCTCAGCCTCTGCCTTGGTCACTTTCTGCTCGTCGACCTCCTTCCTTAAGGACTTAAGAAATTCAACCACCTTGGCCAAGTCGGCCTTATTCTTCTCGATCTATCGATCAAGGCGTTGCTCCAAGTCATCAGTTGTCTTGCTCCTGATGGCCTCATAGGCAGTCACAATTGCAAGCTACACAAATAAAGAAAAAACATCAGCAAAAAATTACATGTGTTATGAAAACCGAAAGAGAAAAGTAAATGACGGGAAGGTTACCTCGCTGAGAAGGAGGCCTTTCCTATTGGCCAGATGATCCCTGCTCGGCATCATATCAATGAATTAATCAATCAGGTCCTCGTCCATGGCCCGGTGGGCAATTGGTTGGCCAACTCTAAGATTTGGGCCCTTCCTGGCAAACACATCCAAACCTTTGACGGTGGGGACCGTCCATTCCTTTGCCACCTTCTCGGCCTCGGCGTAAGTCTTCACGTGTCAGGAAGTGACCTCCCCAGAGGAAGACGCAATAGTTACTTTTTTGGAGGGAGGCTCCTCCATCACGATCTCCACCCTTTGCCGCTTTTGGGCAGGGTTCTCTCACCGACATTGGTCTCCTCGATCTCAACTAGACCGGCATTCCTCAGGGCATCCTCGATTTCAGGAGCCAGAACTTGGGAGATATGCCCCTTTTCAACGTGGGAATCCTGCCCGTCAACTCCTTCCTCGGTGGAGGCACCAGCACCCCCCATCGGCTTCAAAGGAAGTGCCCCAGCTTCCTTGGTAGATAAGACGGCCTGATGAACGACAGCGTCATCTCATCTTTTATTTCGGGCTGAGGACCGAGAAGTCCTCCTCTTCAGCTTCACCAACGCCTGAGGGTCCAGAATATCCTCTTCCATCTTCTTTATCTTTTCTTCGGTTAGATCTGCAAAGACGAGAAGGACAAATTAATATAGTGACGAGGAGGATTAAATCAACAACAAAAATTATACAAGTATGAAAGACGAGGAAGTAGAAAAATTTACAGCCGATAACGCCATCCTCAGTAAGGCACTTGTCATCGGACAACTTGTATACGTCACATTCATCATGGAATATGAGACCGGGGTGCACCCTCCAGTCGGGAAACCTATTCCCTCTAACAACAGACACGAAGGGCACCAAGCTCGACCAACATAGGGAGCCTACCTCGGCAAACTTCCTTAGCCTGTCAATTAATTGGCCGCTCCACTCTGGCCTCCACACCTGCTCGGGCACACCAGGATACTTCGAGAGAGCAGCAAATTCCCATCCTTGTCGGCTCTCCACCCTTATAACATGGTTTTTCCATTCAAAGACCTTGCTCGACATGGGATGAATCAATTTGGGCTGGTTAGGGTCACTCCGTATCACCAAGATCCTAGTATCCTCCTTATAACTAACGGTGAAGAAGTGGTGGAAGGCAAATTAACAAGGTTCAAAACCTAGACTGCGGCATAATACTATGAATTCGGTTAGGAACCTCACAGCATTGGCGCCTAGCATGGCCGGGATAGCTTGCATGTCCTCCAGGAACTCACAAATAAAGGGGTCTAAGGGGAGACGCAAACCGAGCTGAAATTGCTTGTAGAAAAAGTGTACGTAATTTAAGGAGTACATGAAATCCTCAATTGCCTTCTCATCTTTTACAGGGGCACCGGGAAGGTAGCTAAGTCGGTACTCATCCCTGACACCCCGTACTTGGAGTGTACCTCCTCTATCATTGGCTCCCCACCGCTAATGGGTTTAGGTCTAGGGGTGTATGTTCTACCTTGGTTGGACCTCCCTCGGCCTCTCCCTCGGCCTCCAGAATGGGCTCCCTTGGTGAATGCATCTACGATCCTCGCAGAAATTGAGGGACCAGTAGGATGAGCAACATTACTTCCTCTTCCCGTCATGGCTGCACAAATAAAAGAACAAGGGTCAACTTAAATCAAATTTTGGTTCATTCTATATTTTTCCTAGTTAAATGTTTTTTGGTTCATTTATTATTTCATTATGTGAAAAAAAATATTATTTGTATATATTTTTCTACTTGGAATTTCATTTTCAAAGACACCCCACAACACACACACACACCACACACCACACACCACACACACACACCACACACCACACACCACACACCACACACACTAAAGTAGAAAAGCCACTTCAAAGACTTTAACAAACTTAAGGAGAAAATAAAGAAGGAAAGAAACTTTAACAACTCTTGTATCAATACTATATATATATATATATATATATATATATATATATAACAACTCAATTATCAATTTTGGAAATAGCTGTAACATGTTTACCAAACAGTGATATCTGTAGTATAAATGAGGGTGTCCTTCTACTGTTTAATTAATGAACAGTTCCAACGGCGGAAATTTCCATTTTGCCCTCACTATTTTGTCCCTTTCCCATTTTGCCCTTAATTTTTTTTTTTAAATTAAAAAAAAATTTAAAAAAAAAAATTAAAAAGAAACGTGGCCTTGGACACGGGCATGGGCTAGTATATATATATACTCCCTCCGTCCATTTACATGGTTCCCAGTTACTGTTCTCACGTAAATTAAGGAGGAAATATTATATTGAAAGTGTTGTGAGAGTGAAAATAAAATAGGAGAGAGAATGAGTGGAGGGAATAGTAAATTATAATGGTGTTGTGAGTATTAAAATAATGTAGGAGAGAGAATGAGTGGGGGGAATAGTAAAGATTTTTTTCCATTTTAGGTAAAAAAACAAAGTGTGAACCATGTAAATGGACGCCCAAAATAGAAAGTGTGAATCATGTATATGGACGGAGGGAGTATATATATATATATATATATATATATATATATATATATATATATATATATATGGGTCCACCACTGTAATACACGGCCCAATTAAGAGTTGAAGCCCATTAAGCTGATAAATGCAAAAAAAAAAAAAAAAAAACAAAATTGTTAATATGGTGACAATAAAGATATTAAGGTGGAGCATTATTTTTGCTAGCAATAGTATAGGATTATCTATAATTAAATAAAGTTTAACTCAACCTAATGAAAAATATATAGAGTAGATTAGTAGTTGAACAGATTCTGTATTTTGTAGGCAAAAGCTAACCTCATCATCTGAAGCGGAAAAACCAAAAATTTTGTGTAAAACACCGAAAGCGCAAATCCCTAAGCACCGAAGCATCGCAATCTTGACGCTCAAATTAGACTATTAAAAAAAAAAAGAAGAAAAAAATCAACGTTTGAAAGCAACATAATTAATGTCAAATTAAAACAAACAGAGGTCTAAGCTGTCATTTGACTTGATAAAAATTACAGTTAACAGAGAAAGAATTGTGATTAATAGTAGGGAATGAGGCCTGAAGCCCAATAAGAAAATTATTTCTATATCTTGGGCCTGGCCCATTTAAAGAACGATATGAAAATGCAATTTTCTTTTCAAAAATATACTTAATGTTGCTCGAATTGAATTTTTTTTCGACATGCAAAAATTCATTTTACAAGATGTTGAAGCTCATCAGAAGTCAAGATTCGAAGAAAGAAAATGATTAATTTCATTATCTAAATCTATCTTATGATAAAAAAATAAAATGCATGTGACAAATCATTATTTATCTATAACCTTAATTTTTTAATAGAAGGACCTTAATGCCTACCTACTAAATGACCGAACCTCACTTTTTTATTAACCTCAGATTTGTAATAGGAGTATATATTTTTTTTTGTTACCCAGGTTCTCCAGCTTCGCCGGGTTATTCCTGGACCACTAGCTACCGGCCCCACAGTGTCCTAGCGGAGGTAAATCGCGGATATCAAAGCGGCCAGGGGTGGCAGCACTCTATACTCACCTGGCCAAGGGCCCTCCTACAACGCGGTAGTTGAACTCCCACACCGAGGTTCTGGCCCAATCTTCTTCGCCTTAATCTGAATGGATGTCTTGAGAGGCTCCTAAAGATCCTGAAACCCAGGATAGGAACAAATCTTTTATTCTGAATCTGAAATAGGATTGTTACTAATATATTACATATAGGTAGTAGGCCGGTAACAAATCTTCTATTCTGAATCTGAAATAGGATTGTTTGCTTAACTTTATATGTAGCTTTAAAATGATCCAATAATCTATCTCCTAAAATACTATTAAACCCACCTAATTACAGTTTTAGATTGTCATTTGTATATTAAATCTTTCAAAAGTTTTTTGCTCAAAGTTTATTCTAGTAACTGCAAAAAAGTGAAAAAATTATTTCGGGAAGGAGTAAATGATTGAAGGCATAATGGTACGCACATAGTGGTACGAAATTTGAACTTGTATTAAAAGAAAAGAAGAGCAAACAAACAAGAGTTTCCTGAATTTATGCATTGCAACATAATTTATATAGTAATGTACAATATTAAGCATTTTCTTAATTGAAAAATACAAAATAAATGCCGGTCCGTACACCCTACCACCCACTAAGAATTAAATAAATGAAGTCATAATCCGAATGCCAAAAACTTATAAAAAACGCGTTTTTTGTAAACTTAACAAAAAACGTGTTTTACCGCAACGCAACAGACAGTTACACACATATAATAACACCTCTCTCTCTCTCTACCCAAATACGCAAAGGAAGTCTCTCTCCTCTCTCTCTCTATACGCAAAGTGAAGTTCTGCGTCTTCTTCTTCGTCCTCACCAAATCCATTACCGGCGATCTCCTTCTCCGGCAACACCAATCCCCTCTCCGATCCCTGAAACCAACCGGCGACCTCCAACACTCCTTCAATCGCCAACAACTGACCTTCTCCACCATCTTCTCCGGCCCTATTCTAGCCCTAAGCCGACGCCCTCCTACTCCGGCCAAGCAACCTCCGTCTTCTCCGGCCCAAATTCCTCCCCTTCAATTTTCATCCAAATCCCCACTGGCCGTACCTTGATCGTCACTGGAATTTGTGTTTTGTTTGGTGTTTCTGGTACCGTCCTCGGCAACAATTTCTTCACCGTCCTCAATTCAAGAAATTTGTTTCTAATTTGTTTTGTTGGTTTTTGAATGCCAGTGTTTTGTTTTTTGAATGCCGGTGTTCTAGTTTTCGGATGCCGGTTTATGTTTTGTGGAATGCCGTTTGATTTTGAAGTGCCGGTTCTTGTGTTTTGAATGCCGAGTTGGGTAGAAATTGAATGCCAGTTTGAGTTTGGGTAGAAATTGAATGCCAGTTTAATTGATTTTTAATGCCGGTTCATATTTTTTTGAGTGCCAGTACATGTTATTTTGAGTGCCAGTTGGTGATTAATCAAGTGCCCGTTAGTGTATAATTAAGTGCCCGTTGGTGTATATTTGAGTGCCCGTTAGTGTATAAATAAGTGCCCGTTAGTGTATAATCAAATGCCAGTCCATGTATTTTTGAATGCCAGTGCTTGTATTTTTGAGAGCCAGCAAAAATATTAGTGTAACAGAGTGCCAGGTGTTAGTGTAGCAGTGCAGGTGTGAAGAGTGCCGGTTCATGTATTTAAAAGTGCCCGTGTAAAAGTGCCGGTTTCGGTTTAACAAAGTGCCAATACCGGTTTACCTGGCACTTTGTTAAACCGGCACTGCACTTTTTTTACCGGCACTTTGTTACATATGAACCGACACTTTGTCACACCTGGCGTTTGTTAAACACGCACTGGCATAAACGGGGGAACCATTAATTACGAAAATGCCACCGTTTATTTTGAACATGGTTGCCAGTAATTACAAAATTGCCACCGTTTATTTTGAAAACACGTTTTTCCTTATCTTAACAAAAAACTAGTTTTTTATAAGACCAACTCAATCCGAATACAATTAATTATATTATATTATTATTATTATTTGAACATAATAATGAAAAAATTATATATACTCCTAGTCGATCTCGTAATACTCCCTCCGTCCCAAAATGATTGTCTCACTTTTTTTGCTTTTATTACGAAGGAATTTTGAACAATAATTTTAGGTTTATTTAACTATACAAATGAAAATCTAAAATTCATTATTGATATACCATTAATAATACTATCAATTGCAAGTTTTAGATCTTCATTTGTATAATTAAATCAACCTAAAATTATTGTTCAAAGTTTCTTCGTAATAAATGCAAAAAAGTGAGACAATCATTTTGGGATGGAGGGAGTATTATTTAATCAAAATATCAGTGTTCTAAAAATCGGCCTAGGCGGCGCCTATGCGCTAGGCGGCGGTCGGGCGCCGCGACTTTAGGCTAGGCGGGGCAATTAGGCGCTAGGCGGGCTAGGCGGTCTAGGCGGCTGGGCGGGCTGGGCGGGACTAGGCGGGGCCTAGGCGGGATTGGGCGGTCTAGGCGGTCGAAGAGTTGACGTTCGAGTTTTTAGATGTGTTCGACCATAACGGGTGTAACTTTTGATTCCGGAGGAGTTACGGGACGCACAGCATATCAAAACGACCGTCTTTTCGAGAGGAACAAAAGTCATTGGGCTCTGCCCCTTGAGCGGCCCATAAATAGGCCAAAAAACGCTTCTAAGGGCCTCAAAAGGCCTTCTGAAGTTTTTATCCGTTTTTTCATTGTTTTGGACCTTTTCATAATTTTGCAGTTTTAGGGTGTCTTTCAGTAGGGTTTTTTCCAGACTTTATATACTTTATGTTAGGGTTTTGAGAAATGACGCCGTCTTCTAATGTTATGGTTCAATGACCGAAATGCCCTGACCCATAGTTGAGTTGTTCAAAATTTATACATTTATCCTCTTGAATTTGACACTATGGACAGAAACTATGGAATATATATAAAAATGTGTGTAAATTCGCGGCCCCACCTAGGCCCCGTATCGGCCCCGCCTAGGCGCTCTAGGCGCTAGACCCGGCCTCGCCGCCTAGCGATTTTTAGAACCTTGCAAAATATATTTGAAGACTATGATAACGTCAAGCAAGCATCTATTAGGTAAAGTGCATATGGGGAACAAAATTAAAATGAAGGTGCAATACTAAATTATTTTTGCGCAGCCTGTCATAATGAACTACAATTTGGTAGCACAACATTCTACAATTGGTAGCACAATATTGGTACTCATATTTTAAAAGTTCTAAAATAATGATCTCCCTCTAAAAAAAAATTCCCACTTAAAATTTTAAGCCAACTTGATTGAATTTTTATAAAAATTTAGTTACTATAATGGAATTTGAAAAATTACAAATAATACATTGTTAACAATACTTTCACTAAAAAATTTTTAAAAAAATTAAGGTCAAATAACTCTAGTTCAACCGACATTAAATATCATTTTTTAATATAAAAGATAAGAGGTTCAATCCCCACTGTCAATATCGTAATAAATTAAATCATCAGTTTTTAGAATCTAATAAAGATAGTTATTTTTGTTAGGAAACTTAACAAAAAATCGAAAAGGCTTTATTTAGGAAATAACTTAAAACTAAATAAAATCGTGAAGTGGAAAAGTCGAGACTTGTGTTGGAAACAATTTACATAAAAAGTAATTGTCCCGCACTGGTACTAACGGTTACTGATAATATTCTCGTAATATACAACGACTTTAACTGTCGTAAATAGAAGCACTTCATAATGACGACTTCGGCGAATAAATCTAAATGATTGTAACTTCTGAACTTGAAAGAAATTATGCTTCAATATGGTACTTGATATTGAATGTTTGATGACTTAATGAATGATTTGACAGTCCTGATTTGTTTTTTATATAGTTTTTCAAAAGTTGTGCTGCCTATTTATGAAGAGGCACAAATAAGGTCTGATGGATCTGAACCGTCTAATCTGATTCATATCATGGCACTAGATTCGACGAAGTCATCCACACCCAATTGGAGTGACGCAAGTCCTCTATCAGAATCGACTCATATCCATTCGAATGTACACATTCGCAAATTACATCAGTTTGGCCCAAATCGTGCGCCTATCACACCTATTCGGTCCAATCTGTGGCCCACTCTACTTGGGTTGCCTCAGACCGAATCAGTAACCACGCCTAAGCTGAACCGCCACCCTAGCCCTATCTACTACAAGCATCAAACCGTCTGATTCAACCCACGAGTTAAACCGGACAAATCATTAAGGCTCCTTGCCCGAACTGCCTGATTCGATCCACAAGCTGAACCATCCAGCTGGGTGAGCTAGACAAAACTTTAATGCTCCTTAGCTTCTAGCGACGATGCGAAGTGCCAAGTGTGCCCTAAAGTATTCAGTGTACCCGCACCATCTTCGTGGTTCAATTTTGAGCTAGTTCAAATTGGACCATAGCTTCATGTTTGGCCCAATGGACCACTGAGTATCATAATAGGAAAATAACACTTGATTGTTATCCCTTGAAGTGGATGCAATTAAATAATCTCTAACTTTGTGATTTCTAGGTAATAGGTAATGTGAGATATTGTTTTACATATTCACAAACTATTTATAAACTCATTTTAACTTATATTGAAATTGTCTATGGCTTAGAACAAGTGAGGCGAAACTCACAAGGTGAGACGAAACTCACGAGTGTTGTCTTTAGTGTAGGCAACACTAACAACAACAAATACACCAATTCAAGAAAAAACACAAATCAATAGAAATAAATATAAATTGCAGCGTAAGAATTAAAGCAATACACAAGAATATAATTTTTATCAAGTTATATAAATATATAACTTGATGGGTGCCAGGATGGCAAGACCTTTCTATTAATAATATGAATTCAATACAAGGTCGAAGAAGTTCCTTAATGATAAACGATCCCTGATATAAGGAACAACATATACACGAATTCTCTCTGAAAATGAACACTCAAAACCTCACAAAAATATAAAAATCTATATGAAATTCTTGAGTGTCGAATTGAGTGTTGCCGACACTTGAATGGCAACACTTGAGAGCAGAATTCTACTTCTTGTGCAGATTTGCGTTTTCTGAATTGGCTAATCTTCAATGAAGATCCACTGCACTATTTATAGGCCACAAAGTCTTGGAGCCTACTCAAAATGATCAGCAACAGCCTTGAGTTTGTTTCCTCCAAAATAGTCTTCTCGCCTCATTTGTAAGAGACTAGGTCTTCTCTTGCTTCTCTTGCTTGTACTTCTCAGCTCTGGATGCCTTGTACTCTGACTTGTTCTCCCCCTGAATAGCTGAATAAAATATCTTTTTGCTTGGTCATTAATTAAACAAATAAACACATGTTTATTTGTTAAATATCTCCTCTTCTTCGTGAATCACGCCTAGGCAGTTTCTGTTGATCTTTTCAAGCTCATTTTAAGCAGACTAACTCCTGTTATTTAAACATTAATTTTCACATTTTTATTTGTGAAAAATACAGTAACTATTTCAGTGTTGCCAAATCCAAATGACAACACTTGTGGCAACACCAGTGGCAACACTGGTTTGCAACACTTGGGACAACATTCATGGCAACACATGATCTTAACATTAACAATCTCCCCCTTTTTTACTGATTTCTTCAC
This sequence comes from Adenophora triphylla var. japonica, assembly GCA_022495995.1. Taxonomy (NCBI): domain Eukaryota; kingdom Viridiplantae; phylum Streptophyta; class Magnoliopsida; order Asterales; family Campanulaceae; genus Adenophora; species Adenophora triphylla. The sequence goes on from JAFEMH010000184.1 coordinate 672,336, forward strand.
AAAATACCAATGTAATGATCTTTACAAAACATTTAGTCAAACTTAACAAAAATACAAAACTGCCACGTGATTGATAGTGACAACATAAACCTTCAGGCATTGTTAACATATTTTTCATCAAAGTATCACACTCACACGAGTGGCAACATCAACCTTCAAGTAAATGAAGTCACATAATTTCAAATTATCTCCCCCTTAATACGAAATTAATAACTAACCAAAATAATTATTAAAATCTTAAAACTACCAACCAACCGTTCAACAAAAACATCCACCCAAATTTGAAGAAAATTCCAGCCGAAACAAAGAAAAAAACAGAAATTAAAATTGTTTAAGCATAACAAACCAAATAAAAACAAATAACATTTTTTTTGTTACCAAACCACCAAAATCAAGAACCAATCGAACCAACCACCTTCAATCTGCATTTTCAGCTCCTTCACCTTCCTCTGCTGTACCACTTGGTCCAGCTCCATCTCCAGCTCCATCATCACGCCTTGGCCTCGATGATTGATCTCCCCCTATTTTGGAAGAAATCATATTCACCATTTTCATCATATCAGTACGCATGTCAAGCCACCCCTGAATTACTGAGTCAATGTGCTTCACCTGACTATTGAAAAAATTAAGTACCATAGCAGCATCAACCATTACAGGAGCAGTGTTGCCTGAAGTGTTGCCAGTTTCAGGGGCGACACTCGAAGCAGGGGCAGCCAATGGAGGAGAATTTGTAACCAAAACCCAAGGTAAATCTCTGTGCCTATCACCTTCAGTAAAGTGTTTGGTAATTCTGTAATAAACAGGCTTCTCAGTGATATTATCGGCATTCCAAGGCTTAAGGTTTTGGTACAAAAGAACATTGAATATAAGGGAAGGGAAAATGAAGGAGGAGGTCTTTCTTTTCTTGGCCCATGCAGAAAGGTGAGCAAATACTAGTCTCCCAAAGTTAACTCTTTGTTTTTTGCCTAGTTTGTATAACAAAGAAGCTTGCTCGAAGGTTACCGTGTTCTCATTGGCCGTAGGTAGCCAATTTGTTATACATATCTTGTGAAGCACACTAAACAAAGAAGTAAGATAGGTAGACTTGAAGTGATCAGTCCAAACAGTGATTCTCCCTCCAGTTAAAAAGGTGGCTAAGGCATTAGGATCAAATTCCAAACTCTCATCTTCGACATTAGGGAGGTCGTATGCTTTGTTGATAATCAAGGGATTAAAATCATAGATATTGCCCCTAACAAAGATCTTTCCATAATGAGGGGTATTCCTATCATCAATAACCTCCCTAAGATGAGCATAAAAGTTCCTAACCACACTTTCAATATAACCGGACACTTTCACAACCGTAGGTAAGAAATTTCTATCTTCCAAAAATTGATAAACTCCTAACTTCTTGAACTGAGTCACATACATATTTCTTTCATTCAGAATTTTCTTCTCAGAATCTTGAACCCACTTATTCAAGCTAGATTCACTATAAAATTCCTCGGAAAGAAATGGACGTTCATAATATCCAAAAGACTCATAATCTGATCTGGAATCTTGAGAGGGAGTAGGAGTGTTTACCTGAGGCCATGAAATAGGAGAATACGAAGGAGAACTTGACTGGGCTTTGGTCTTGGCAGCAGGTGTTGCTTCAGGTGTTGCCATTGGATTGGCAACACTTGGGGCGACACTGGCAGAAATTTTCTGTTTCTTCACTATCCGGGACTGAGCTTCAGCAAGGGTTTCCTCATCTTCCAACCAAGCTTCCTCATCCTCATCAGAAGATGATGATGGCTCCTTAGTCTCTTTAAAAATTGGGTCCGAATTTTCCTCGGACGAAATGTTGAGCGAAGAACTCGAGCTATCCTCCACATTGACAGGATCATCAGCCGTGTTGGAAGGTATCTTAGACCTGAACAACGTCTTGATCCTTTCAGATTGACGACGCATACCACCCGAAATGATGAAGAGGCATCAACCGCCTTTCTCTTTTTGGATTTCTTTTGAGGAGCAAAGGTGAGTTCTACGGAGGGGATAGTTTCAGGAAGGCTTATAGGAATGGGAATTTGAGGAGGATTGTAGACAACAATGTCTAAAGATGGTGAGGTTGAGGGTGTGGCCGATAATGTCGCAGGGGATATTTCCATGAGAACGGCGACATTGGAGGCGACACTTGAGGGGGCTAAGGGCGAAATCTCCATGGGGGAAGAAATTTGGGAAGAATTTTTGGGACTGGCCATGGAGGATCGGAGGAAAAAACGAGGAAGAAAGAGGAACAGGGAAAGGGTTTGGTTACCGCCTAGAGAGAGAGAGAGATACGAAGAGAGAGAGAGAGAGAGAGAGAGAGAGAGAGGATTTTGTGAGGAGGGTTTTTGATGAGAGAATAAAGAGGGTAATTAAGTTGATTTGACAAGTTCAAATTAATTTAAAAACCCTTTTATCCAAAACACATCCAACAAACTCAACCAATGTTATCCGCCATTTTGAATTTTTTTTTTTTTTAATTTTTATAATTTTTTTTAAATATTATAACTAAACATAATTTAGTAATATCCATAAAATTGTGTTTTTCAAAATTCAAAGAGATGAATTTTAAAAAATAGATATTTCTAAATTACAATTAGTTAGACAAAAAATAAATATTTTTGCTAAAAACCTTTTAAATTTCATAAACTCTAAATATAAGGAAATAGACTTTTGGAAATTTAAAATTTAATTAACAAAAACAAAAATAAAAAATAAAAAAATAATGTAGCATCTACTAATGTGTTACTAGCAATGTTGCGTAACACACAAGGCAACATTTTTAAATAAAATTTCCTTGATATTTTTCAACATGTATAACTTATCATTCCTTAGGCAATTTTTTAAGCAAGCTTTACACATTCTTTATTTACAAGGAAGCATCGTAGTAGCGAGCTCCGTGCCCCGAGTTTTTTATAAACGTGTAAAGCTAAATGTAGTAAGTTTTATATCTTTCAAGTAGGGTACACTGTAGTAGCGAGCTCCATGTCCCTAATACTTAGTATAAAACAACTACATTATACTCCCTTTGAGAATATTTTAACAAGCTTTGCCCCTTTTTCAATATCAACATAATATAAGTGACTTTGTCACTTTAAGCACAAAGGAGTATTTTATAAAAAATGTTAACCTTAAGAATGTACACATACTAGAACAAAAAGGTCAGTAAATGTCCCCCATTTGGGTTTAAACAAACATTTTTTTTTTATAAATAATAATATACAACAAATACAAAGTGTTGCTGTCAGTGTTGGCAACACTGATGGCAACACTTGAAACAACAGATTCACAGAAAGCATAAACCAAGAGATTTTTTCAAACTTGAAAATCTCTCATGGTCCAAGGCTTTGGTCAAAATATCAGCAAGTTGATGTTTAGTATCAATATGCTCTATTTGGATCAATTCCTTTTCTACTAAATCTCTCAAAAAGTGATGGCGGATATCAATGTGTTTAGTGCGTGAGTGTTGTACAGGGTTTTTAGAGATGTTTATAGCACTCAAATTGTCACAATACATGGTCAAGATATTACTATCTAGACCATAGTTGTCAAGCATATGTTTCAACCATATTAATTGTGAACAACAACTCCCGGCTGCTACATATTCAGATTCAGCAGTCGAGAGAGAGACACAATTTTGCTTGCGACTGTATCATGACACAAGATTATTACCCAAGAAAAAATAACCCCCACTGGTGCTCTTTCTATCATCTATATCCCCTGCCCAATCAGAGTCACTAAAACCAACCAAGTTGGTATTAGTGTCTTTGGTGAACCAGATTCCCAATTCACTTGTCCCAGACACATACTTAATGATTTTCTTGACAGCATTTAGGTGAGAAATTTTAGGAGCGGGCGATATGTAGCACACAGCACTACTGGCCCGAACATAATATCGGGACGACTGGCAGTAAGATAAAGAAGACTACCTATCATGGATCTATACAGAGTTGGGTCAACATCCTCCCCTGCCTGATCTTTGGTTACCTTAAGAGATGATCCCATAGGTATTTTAGAGCTCTTTGCACTCTCCAATCCAAATCTTTTCACCAAACTCTTAGCATACTTGCTCTGAGAGATAAAGATTCCATCATCTGACTGTCTCACCTGCAATCCTAGGAAATAATTAAGTTCTCCTATCATACTCATCTCGAACGTTGATGTCATAGCTTCCACAAAATTTTGTAAACATGTTTTAGATGTGAAACCATAAACTATGTCATCAACATAGATCTGAGCAATGACAAGCTCTTTATTTTCCCTAAGAATAAATAATGTCCTATCGTCTTCTCCTCTAACAAATCCATATTCAAGAAGGAAACTTGTTAGACGCCCATACCATGCACGAGGAGCTTGTTTCAAGCCATATAAGGCTTTATCAAGTCTGTATACATGGTCTGGGTGGAATGGATCTTCAAACCCTTTAGGTTGCTCAACATAGATCTCTTTATCTAAGTACCCATTCAAGAATGCCGCTTTGACATCCATTTGGTGTAATGTGATTTTGAGGTAGCAGGCTATAGCAAGAAGAAGTCTTATTGACTCAATTCTAGCCACAGGTGCAAAGGTCTCGTCAAAGTCGATTCCTTCCACTTGTGTATAGCCTTGAGCCACAAGACGAGCTTTATTACGAATAATATTACCCAATTCATCAGATTTGTTTTTGTAAATCCATTTAGTTCCAATAATGTTTGTATTTAAAGGACGTGGAACTAAACACCAAACCTTATTACGGGTAAATTTTTCAAGCTCTTCTTGCATAGCTTGAATCCAGAATTTATCATTTAAAGCCTCAATCACATTTTTTGGTTCAAGAGAGGAAACGAAACAGGAGTGTTTTACCTGAGAGTATGTGAAGGACATACACACATACCTAACCATATCTCTGTAGTCTACTGGCTCCTTATTTCTTGTTCGAATCCCTTCATTAACATCACCAATTACTTGATTAATGGGATGATAATTTCTAATACGAGCTGGGGGATCTCTCCTGCCTTGATGGTACACCAATCCATCTTCTTCTTCAGAGTTAATGCTCTCAAAATTTCCAGCCACTGTTCTGTTCTCCTGTGTTGCCTTAGGTGTCGCCATTTTAGGGGCAACACTCGGAGCAACACTTGAATCTGTGGCTGCACTGGCCGAATTAGTTTCTGTTCCAGCCCTCTATTCGACTTCTTCCAGCAAGGTCAGAGGTATATCATCAGCTGGTTCTCCTCCCAAGCTTTCTACCTCAATAGGACCCATCAAGTCCATATCTAGAAGCTGAAAACAATGCGTTGTTCCTGAGTGTTGCTCATTGTGTTGTCCAATACTGTGAGCAACACGAGTTTGCTTACCCTTTTGACAATCACCACACATCACGGTGTCTTTGAGGTTTAGTTTAGGAACACCTTTGACGGCATTGTGTTTGATAATCTTCTCAAGATTCCTATAATGAGAATGACCTAACTTTTGATTCCATAACCTTATATCATCAAGTTTAGTCAAATTGCACACAGATTTATTACCAACCAGGTAGCAATTATCACTTGATCTTATTCCAGTCATGACACAAAAGTTAGTATCATCAAACACTTCACAGGTATTTTTATTGAATTTCACCTCCAAATTGTCATCACATAATTGGCTAATGCTAATTAAATTAGCAAGAAAACCATCTACGTGCAAGGCATTTTTCAAAGGAGGAAAACCAACAATATCCAGTGTTCCTTTACCAACTATTTCACTCTTACCTCCACCACCATAAGTCACAGAGCCTCCTTGAATAGGTTGGTACTCTGTTAGGAATGATTTAGTACCCGTCATATGACGTGAACAACCACTATCAAAGTACCAAGTTCCTGCAATGTTAGTCCTTAAAGCTGTGTAAACAACATAGCATTTCAGTTTTTTCTTGGGTAACCAAGCCCTTTTTTAAAATCTGGATTTCGGTTCACCAGTGTTGCCGTGAGTGTTGCCCTGAGAAATTGGCGACACTTGAGGCAACACTTGAAGACTGGACATTTTTTTTGAAGGAAAAAACAATCTGATTTTATATTTCTAGCTTTGTGACAGTATTCAAATTCAATGGATTGATCAGAAGTATCACTAGGAGTACTATCCTTTTCCTTGACACGCTCTTTTACAAAATAATTTTTAGTTTCAACATCAAACAAGGAAGAGGTAATACTTTCTAGTGATTCTTGGAACCCAAGACCAACTTTCAGAGGCTTACTCAAATTGAGTATTTCATCCAATTTGGATGAACTCGTGTTGAGTTTTTTTAAGGTGGATTCGGCTAGGTTGAGTTTGGCCTTGATTTTATCAAGATCCAAGTCTCTCCTACTGAGTTGAACCTCTAGCCGAGTCAAGGAGTTCTTAAGATCCTGATTTTCCTTTTTCAAGAAAACCACCATCTTGTTCTCCTTTTTCCATTCCATGAGGAGGGATTTATAGAGGTTTTTTAATTCACAAATGAGCTCATCTCTATCAAAATCATCCTCTATAAACTCCTCTGAATTTAAATCAGCAGAACCAAGCAAACTAAGATCATTAAAAGAGTCATACCTGCTGAGTGTTGTGCCAAGTGTTGCCATTTCCTGGATGACACTTGGGGCAACACTTTTTGAAGAATTCACAAGTGTTGTGTCAAGTGTTGTTAAATCTGGAACAACACTTGAGGTAACACTCTCTATCGAAGGTAGCTCCTCTACCGTGACCATCATGGCCACTTGCTCCGTCTTTTCATCTTTCTTCGTTCCTTCCTCCTCTCCATCACTAAGAGATACCCACAAGTTTTTGCCCGCCATTCTCAAGGTGTTAGCACATTCATTGGCATAGTGATCCCAACCGGAACAAGCATGATATTGAATAGATTCAATGTACTTAGGATCGGACCAGATCTTTTCCGAGGATGCACGCCTAGGTGGGGTATCCTTTTGATTTGGAGGAGGACCTCTCCTTGGCACAAAACTAGAGGTTTTGGCCGCTTGGTCCTTAGGTTTTACCTGCACACTGTTAAATTTTCTAAGCATAGCATTATATCTCTTTGCAAGTAAAGCTACACTAGTATTTTCATCTAACTCCTCGAAGGCTTCATCTTCATCATCCACACATGTGTTCGAAGATTCGACTTTTAAGGCAATATTTTTGCCTTTAGAAGCCTCAGTTTGTTCATTGAGATTCATCTCAAAGTTTTTCAAAATACTCATTAAGGAGTTAATGTCCATTGTTGAAAGATTATGGGCCTCTTCAATAGCTGAAACTTTAATATTAAAACGTTCGGAAAGAGTACGAATAGCTTTTGAAACGAGTTGTTTATTTGTAAAAGGTTCCCCTAATACTTGACAAGCATTTGAAATATCAATCAACTTTTCAAAATAAGAAGTAATATCTTCATTTTCACCCATTCTTAATCTTTCAAATCTACTAGTGAGATCTCTAAGCTTTGTTTCTCGGACACCACCATCTCCTTCACAAAATCTTTGTAAAGTATCTCAAGCATCTTTTGCAGAGGGACTATTTTGAATGAGTTTGAACATATGCATGTCAACCCATTCATAGATGGCATTTAGTGCCATTTCATTGAAGCTAGCAAGATTATTCTCTTCAATTGTCCACTCAAATTCAGGTTTGACTTGAATGTCACCATCGTCATCCGGAGGAAGCATTGGAACAAAATAACCATTTAAAATAGATCGCCAAGCTCGAAGATCAATTGATTTGATATGTGAGCGTAGGCGAATCTTCTAATAAGCATAATTTGATCCATCTAAAACCGGTAATCTCTTTTGATTAGGGTTTGCAGGATCATAAGCCATGACCAAAGGATCTAAACACTTAGTATATCAAGTGCTAGGCTCTGATACCAATTGAAATTGTCTATGGCTTAGAACAAGTGAGGCAAAACTCACAAGGTGAGACGAAACTCACGAGTGTTGTCTTTAGTGTAGGGAACACTAACAACAACACATACACCAATTCAAGAAAAAACACAAATCAATAGAAATAAATATAAATTGCAGCGGAAGAATTAAAGCAATACACAAGAATATAATTTTTATCAAGTTATATAAATATATAACTTGATGGGCGCCAGGATGGCAAGACCTTTCTATTAATAATATGAATTCAATACAAGGTCGAAGAAGTTCCTTAATGATAAACGATCACTGATATAAGGAACAACATATACACGAATTCTCTCTGAAAATGAACACTCAAAACCTCACAAAAATATAAAAATCTATATGAAATTCTTGAGTGTCGGATTGAGTGTTGCCGACACTTGAATGGCAACACTTGAGAGCAGAATTCTACTTCTTGTGCAGATTTGCGTTTTCTGAATTGGCTAATCTTCAATGAAGATCCACTGCACTATTTATAGGCCACAAAGTCTTGGAGCCTACTCAAAATGATCAGCAACAGCCTTGAGTTTGTTTCCTCTAAAATAGTCTTCTCGCCTCATTTGTAAGAGACTAGGTCTTCTCTTGCTTCTCTTGCTTGTACCTCTCAGCTCTGAATGCCTTATACTCTGACTTGTTCTTCCCCTGAATAGCTGAATAAAATATTTTTTTGCTTGGTCATTAATTAAACAAATAAACACATGTTTATTTGTTAAATATCTCCTCTTCTTCGTGAATCACGCCTAGGCAGTTTCTGTTGATCTTTTCAAGCTCATTTTAAGCAGACTAACTCCTGTTATTTAAACATTAATTTTCACATTTTTATTTGTGAAAAATACAGTAACTATTTCATTGTTGCCAAATCCAAATGGCAACACTTATGGCAACACTTGTGGCAACACCAGTGACAACACTGGTTTGCAACACTTGGGACAACATTCATGGCAACACATGATCTTAACATTAACATATATAATTTGAGCATTAATTTTTCATTCACCACAATTTATTTTTGAGAAAATAAATACATCACATTTATCTACTCCAAATATAGACTATAAAAATGCAATTTATTTTCATTTACATAAAATGAAATTAAATGAAATTTTCAATCAAATATTGGTCAAACTCATATTTGAAACCAAATTTCCAACAATTTTTCATACAAATTTTATCAAAATTTAATTTAATTAAGTAAAAATAATACAAATATTTGACCTCCTGCACTTTTCTTTTTCTTGGTCTCATTTGCTAGTCATTTAATCTGTGAGGAGCTAGCTTATTCACATAGTTGAATTTGGATCTCACATAGAAACTTGTTTGATTAAAAACATCACTAACACCGGTGGGTAACCAGTGTTTTGCGCGGGAAACTAATTTGTCAATTTTTTATTTTATTTTTTTATGTTTTTATTTAATAAAGTAACATAATAATTTTTTGTAATATAGGTATATTGTATATGAATTCAAACGTTTACTTATAAATTTAGGAGAATTATGTTATTTTTTTTTAGCTTTTGTTGTACATAATTTGTATTTATTATGATAATTGAAATTTGAATATAAAAATGAATTATTATTATTACAAATTAAATTTTAATTTTATAGATGATTGACATCTCTCACTAAACAATTAGTAATGTTAGTTGCTGGCAATAAAGCACATTAGTAAAAGATTGACAAATTCAATCATGAAAACGAATTCAAATGAAAAAACTCAAAACATGAAAGTTGTACATAGCATAAAAATATATGAATCTAGAAGTTTTCAACTTCATAAAATTAATTTTAGTCAATTAAACACATGAAAATATTTAATTCCTGAAACACATTTTGGCAAATTTTATGGTCATGCGAGATGGATTAAAATAAATACTTAGAATATATATAATATCGTGTGAACATCCATGAACATACTTTTATGGGTTATAAAGATATTTCAATTTACAAATCTCAAAATTTTCATTTATTTATTGTACTATAATTTTTGCAAGGCACATTAGCCCTTAATAGTGTTTCATGGGTAAATTTTTATTACTTCAAATTTGAAGTCTAAAACCAAATCAAATGAATGAAGAAAGTATAAAGGTTTCTGCAAAGAGGTCTATGTAATAGTTAACATATATTATAATTATTATAATTAACTAATACTATTAATAGTAATAATTAACTTATATAATAATTATTATAATTAACTAATATTATTAATAGTAATTATTAACATATATAATAACTATTACAATTAGCTAATCTATTTACAGTAATAGTTAACATATATAGTAACTATTATGATTAACTAATATTATTAATAGTAATAGTTAATATATATTGAAAGTATTGTAATTAACTAATAATATTAATAGTAATAGCTAACTTATGTAAAAACTATCATGATTAACTAATATTATTAATAGAAAATTTTAATTTATATAATAACTATTATAATCAACTAATACTATTAATAGTAATAGTTAACATATATTATAAATTATAAGTATTATGATTAACTAATATTATTAATAGTAATAGTGAACTTATATATTAACTATATGGTTAACTAATACTATTAATATTTATAGTTAACATATATAGTTAACCAAAATAATTAACTATTATTATTATAAATATTAGTTACTATAATAGTTATCCTTTGTAGTAACTAATATTATTAGATAAGGAAAAAAAATTGAAAAGTCGCTTATTTATAAGGGTATTGTTGATGTGGCATCACCAAATACAACTTTTGTCCATGATTCGTCTACATGGCAATACCATAAATCTATCCACCAACTTTAATATATATATATATATATATATATATATATATATATATATATATATATATATATATATATATATATATATATATATATATAAAATGAGAACCGTGAGAACCACTTGTATATACTTGTTTACAGTAGATACTTAGCTATTGTATACATATACAGTCTACTGTATATGTATACAGTAGTTAAGTATCTAATGTATACAAATGTATAACCACACGTATACACTTGTATACAGTAGCTAAGTATCTACTATATATGTATACAATCTATTGTATATGTATACAGTAGCTAAATATCTACTGTATACAAGTGTATACAAGTGGTTCTCACGGTTCTCATTTTAAACAGTTCTCATTGGAGCGTGACCCTATATATATATATTTTTTTTCTTTTTTTTTATTATTTTTTTTTTGTATGAACAAAGGATTCTTATTTCACATTTTTTTGCTCGTAGTTACAAATGAAAACTGAAGGGGTATTTATAGCCCTTTGAAATGAAAACCTATCCTTCCGGTTTGATGACCGGTTACCTAGACTGAATAAAATAATTAAAAGAAAACAAAGATGCCTAATCAATTACAACTTTTTTAAAAGAAAAAGAAAAGATTCTATCTTTAATAAAGCTGCTGTCGGCTGAATTATTTGAAAAGTAGATTCCCACTGTCTGTTTGAATTATTGAAGTTAGCCGCCCTTCGTCATTGCTTACGACTTGTTTCTAGAAGTCCCTGTGTGTACTGTCAATTGTGGGGATTGTATCTCCGTCTGACTGTGCGTCTTGCATGTCGTCATCATGATGAGGCCAAGAGGTGTCTTCGCCTTGATCTGTGTCTTCTCCTTTATCTCTGATATGATGAAGTTCTAACTTGTCTGCTTCCCCAATGAAGGAAAGAATCATGTCCCAGTTTTTCTTTGCCCAGACCTGTTGTGAATGTGTGCCCAAAATTTTTGTTTATTGGAATTCACGCGAGTTTGAAGACATCCGAGTTATTTGAAAAACGGAGTCGCCACGCCATTTTGATTACCTCAAAACTTTGAAAAAAAGGTTTTATGGGTTCGGAGGTTAAGTTACCCCTTGGGAAGAACGTTTGGCGTTCACCCAAAGTGCCTTGCCGGAGCAAGTCTCCCTAGATTTCATTAATCGTGTTTGCTTGCGTGCTTTCTTTGTGTGCATGTGTTTGAAAATAAGGGGGGGGGGAATGTCCCAAGTTATCTTCCGGACGTACAAACCATTTGTTGGTTGTCGCTCGGGATTCCTTGGAATTTATGTATTTGGGATTATGATCCCGTCCTCATCTTATGACTTATGATCATCGCATTTTAAGCCTCGGGACCCTCGGGACTTGCGTGATCGAGAGAATGACTCTCTTTTGGGTCAAAGATGAGGTTCTTTAGGAAGGAATGTCCTTAGCCCATCAATCCTACGCTTTAAGACGGTCGAGCTCGTATAAAGGCTTCATACTCATTCTTAAGCGATAATCGGAGATATAGGGTTCAAGGTTATCCTTTTCCTAAAGAAATCATGAACATTTAATGGAAGGAACGATGCAAAGATGAGAACTTTTACACCGGTCCGTTCCAAGGTTGGGGAAAGGGAAATGCATGATAAAAAATGACTCTTTAATGAAAAGATGACATTTTTAGGTTGCAAATGATGCTTTTTGATTTAAAGAAATGATCTTTTATGCAAATGATGCATAAAGATTTGATTTTATGCAAATGATGCATTGAAAAAGGGGTTTTGATGCGAAAGGATGCGTTTTTATTGAAAAATAAGGGATTTTAGGTGCAAAGGATGCACCTTTATGAAAAGACTACATTTTTATGACAAATGAGGTCTTAATGCATGCAAAGGGGAAAGGGGTGATAAAGATATGATCTTTATGAATAAATGCCAAGTCCCAAGCAAGATATATGAATGCAATGAGCAAGTATATCAATTAAAATGCAAGGTTAGAGGCGTGCGAGGTTACCAATCGTTTCCTTCGCTTCTTCGGACGGAGCTAGGAGGAGAGAGTTCTTCTTGGGTCTTCAAGGAGGAGGGAGATGGCTTCTTGAGCTTCTTCTTCGCCTTCTTGAGCCTTCAAGGGTTTTTCTTCACGTCTTGGATCTGCTATGGAGTGTGTGTGTGATTGTTGGTGTTGTTGTTGTTGTTGTTGAAATGGGTAGAGGAGGGCTCTATTTATAGGCGTCTGGATAAGGCTAATGAAGCAGTGCGGCATGCGAGCTCTTTTGCAAAATGAGGCCGATGCGGTCTTATCCATTGTGACTCGGCATTCTAGAACCATGCAAGGTGGCATCATTCTAGAAGCTTCTCCCTAATTAAGAAAAACGTGTTTTCTTAATTAGGAAGGCTCCTTACAGCCCTAATTTAAATTTGGACTGTTCCAGGACATTTGGAACACTAGGAAGGTCCGGGAATTACCTAGAAATTTACCGAAATGTCGGGAAAATTAACCTAAGGAAGGCGTGAAACAGATTTGGGTACTTACAGAAGCCCCTCGGCAACGTCACTTGCAAGGCGAGTGGGGTTGTCGATAGAAAAAGGATCCGATCTCGGCGAATGCCAAGACGGATTGGGAGACGAGGTGGTCGAGTGGCCGAACCTTTTGGAAGGCTACCTACGTATCCCGGAGGAATCGAAGCCAGCCGTAGTTCGGAAATAGGATCCGCCGGGGGAGGAAGAAGAGAAACCGGTCTCTTCTTTGAGGACATAGAAGAGAAAATGACCTAGGAGGTCAAGCAATTGATCCTACCGGGGACATGCTAGGAGTGACCCGGGTGGTCGAATATTTAAACTTTTATGTAGGGGGCGCTTTATCACCGAGGAGTGACAAAGAAACGGGGTGACAGAAGTGGTCGAATGGCTGGACCTTTTATAAAAGGCTACCTACGTATCCGGAGGAATCAAGCCTTGATCGTAGTTCAAGCATCACTAGATAGTTAGGAACGATGTCTAGGATCCTTGAGATTTTGACATTCGGAGTGTCACTGAGGAAGCTAGAGCTTACGGCACTATCTCTTTATGACGGGGATAGAGGTAACTTAAGTTGGGAAACTTGAGCGTACGTCACTATTCGCGGATAGTGGTATCACAAGTTGAAATGACTTGGGCATACGTCACTATTCGCGGATAGAGGTAGCACAAGTTGAAATGACTTGGGCATACTTCACTATTCACGGATAGAGGTAGCACAAGTTGGAATGACTTGGGCATACGTCACTATTCACGGATAGAGGTAGCACAAGTTGAAATGACTTGGGCATACGTCACTATTCGCGGATAGAGGTAGCACAAGTTGGAATGACTTGGGCATACGTCACTATTCGCGGATAGAGGTAGCACAAGTTGGAATGACTTGGGCATACGTCGGCTATTCGGATAGAGGTAGCACAAGTTTAGAGTTCCGACAATTCGGAGGTTGTCGCACTTTCAGTTATCCCGTTATAACGGAATTAACGGAGGCTGTGATCGGAATAAAGCTTGATTGCTAAAGAGATAAGGGATATTTTACGAAAAGATGTTATCTTGGTTAAAAGATAACGGAAATTGCATGCCCAGTGGAAGGTCCGGGCGGGATTGTAATTTATGCTCGGGCGAATGAAGCCGCCGGCATGAGATGGAGAAAAAGAAGCCGTACGGCTAGAAGCCTGTTTTTTCAGTTATTTAAAATCGGGTTTGAACGGGGATGGGCATCATTGCCGCCCAAGAACGCAGAGAGAGAGAAGAGAGAGAGAGAATTTCGAAATTCTTGACCCCTTTTGCTTCCCTTTGATTTGAAATGGATCCGAGGGCAATCCCATACCAAGGCAAGCGAGGAGAAACATCTCGGCGGCCGCGAGAAGGAGGAGGAAGGAGCTTAGAGGACGGAGAGGAAGTATGACTTCCTTACGCCTCCATCGGAGCTTTATCCGGGGGAGAAGGGAGCACAAATCAACGAACCCGCGATCGGTTGGGGTAAGCATTCTCATTTTGCTCAAATCCAGATGATTTTGCTTGATTTTGAATGATTTAGGGCTTGACCCGAATTATATAGGATTTTGAATGATTTTTTTTTTTTTTTTTTGAATGATTTTGAGATGCATGAACAACCTATGAGGCTAAGAATATGCATGTGCAACTTGTTTTGATGAAAATTATGAGAATGACTCACTTTTTTCTCGCAAAATGAAGTAAGAATTTTTTTTTCAAAATATGAGACGGAGTTCTTGCCTTGTGCTAGAACTAGGTCAAAATTCTGATTTTCAATGAGAAAACATGATTTTGGAAGATGAAAATGATTCATGCATGCCATTTTTTTGAAAAATAATGCTTATGTGCAAAAAATTGTGATTTTGTGCTTTAGGAAAGCAATGACGCGTTTCAAGTGATGAAAGACACGTTTTTGATGCAAAAGATATGCTAGAAAAACTTTTATGAATGCTTTTCTTTTGAAAATATGTGCACTTTTGAATATATGCATGCTTTTTGAAATGATATGAAGGACTGACGCTTCTTTTTGATGTGCTTGTCTACAGGAGAACAAGTCTAGAGGACCGTCGGAGATTGCGGTTAAGCTTTGGCAGAGGATGCCAGATTTTGAGAAGGATGGGGCAAATCCCAAGCAGCTGGTGAGGGCTACCGGCTTGGATGCATTTGTAGAGGCCATCGGCAGGGGTGTTCACATCACCTCTAAGAGCAAGGGCTTGGTCCAGGCCCTTTCGAGTTCTGAGTGGGACCGGTACACATAGCTTTCACACAGTGGGGAGAGGCGCGGTGACTCTGCCGATTTCACCGCTATTACGGGCTTACGTTCACTTGGGAGGCCCGTGACTTGGAGGGACCATATGCTGGCCGAGGTTTCGGGCTTTGGTCGGGTTTGAGCTGATTCCGAAGGGGTGGGGATGGAGACACGGAATGTCGAGGTGGCAGCCCGTACTAGCATGCGCGTAATTTTGCTTTGTTAATGATGTCGCCCGCCAGCACTGGCTAGAGCATTCATATGGTTGATGCTATCACCACCATCTTTGCCACCTCAGGACGATAGCTATGACTTGCCTCCTCGACTCTCCGGAGGATGTTGATGGGATAGGGACGGTCTCTTGGGGAGAGGCCGGATTGGCGAGTTCTACTTCTCGTTGGACATGTACGGAACAAAGTCGCCCATGGACCGCTTTTGCCCTTGAGGTAGTCTCCTTTTTTTTTCTTTTCTCTTTTCTGTCTTGAGACTTTTATGAGAGAAAATGACCTTTTGATGTTTGAACATGCAGCCCGGGTTTTGCGAGGTGATCGGGTTCTTCCCTGGAACCGGCAGAGTGATGTCACCATCTTCCCTGCTATGGTTCGAGGAGATGCGAGAGATAAATTCACTGGAAGACCCGGATTACCTTCGACTATAAAATGGTGAGGCCGGTCATCAACAGGGATGGGCACGACTGAGCGGACTTCTACCCCAAAGTGGGCGGTATCCGAGAGATCTTCTTTGGGAGATGCTATAGAGGTGACGAGGCGAGAGGAGGTGGCTCACGTGGACATGTGATGTCATTTATGCGGGGGGACCGTCTTCGAGACGCATGGCCATGTTCCCTCCATTTGACGCCATTACTCCTTCGACCCTCCAAGACGGATGCCGCAGCCTGTGGACTGGGCCGGCGGATGAGATTGCTAGGTACTGTGCAAGCGTGGCTGCGGAGGAGTACTCTCGACATGGACACTCCCTACGCCGTGTTTGTGGAGCGGCGCCCGAGGACGCCCACGTGGTTGGGGTAAAGTCAAGCGGTCACAGTGGATATGGGGAGGATGAGCCTCATCGACTCCGCCGATCCCTCCTCGCGCATCTCTGTCCCACGTGGTCCATGGAGTGCCGAGGAGGATGAGGATACTGTCCCCGATGCTAGGGAGCCCCGACACCTTGCCGCCCGATAGCACCGTAAGTGTACTCTTAGGGTCTTATTCCCTTTTTAGCTTTCGCATTTCTTTTCGCTTTTTTGCTATTTTCTCGAGATTTTCTCGAGATTTTTCTTTTTTTTTTTCTCGTGTTCCACTCGCACTTACGATAGGCCGGGTCGAGTGCGAGAATAAGGAAGGACATGTGCCGGTCTCTTCTGAGGAAGCCGGCCTGCGCTTCGAGGCGCAATGGCGATGCACAGGAGCACTGGGCGCAAGAGACGGCACGTCTGGGGCACGGCGTCTACCTCATCGGCCTCGGAGTACTCTTCCAGGTGCTATGCCTCGGGGCGGGGACCCAACGCTGACATTCCTGGAGCACTGGCCGAGTATGGGCACGATAATGTCCATCTATCTCGATGTGGAGCGACTTCAGAGGACCTCCGATGAGGGAAAGGCTAGCATTTACGAGCCGAGCAACATGAAGATGAAGAAGAATCGGAGGCCTAGGAGGTCTCTAGAGTAGATTTGGAACAAAAACAAACAATTTACAATTTTTATGCACACTTTGTTCATTTTTTTGCTTTATTTGGCGCCGATGGGGCGAAAACATTGTATTTATGTTTTAATTGCTTTTCTAATTCATGCTTTTTCAATTTGCATATTATCTCGAGCCTCTTGGGGCGACTTTTTGCTTGGAATTGGGGCCGAAAATGGGCCAAAATGATTTATAATGGTGTATAAATGCTTGAATGGCTTCTTGGATATGTTTTTGTGTTTTGGTTGAAAAAGTGGGGTGAAAACTCCCTTGGGCGGCAACTTTGGTTGCTGCAGAATTTTTCTCGCAGAGGGCTAATGTAGCCGTGCGGCGTGGCCTTGAGGGCAAATGAAGCCGTGCGGCTTACAGCCTGTCTCGAACCGGTTATTTTCTCGAATAAAAGCAAGGCTTGGCCATTTCATTTCATTTTTACTCTAGACTTGTCCCAATTGTTCCCGTGAGCATATTTTGGACCTAAAAGCACCATCTTTGATCATTTTGAGATGGAGAATCCCGTTAGATTGCAAAGGGGAGACGAGACCATTTTCTATCCGGTCTTCAATCTTGGGCGAGATATAACTTTCAAAATCACAAGGGGCCGCTTGATTCTTCCTTCAAGATCAAGTCTTTATGGCATTTGAGGGATCTCCCGCCCGATTGGGATCTCGTTGAGAGCCGCAAAGAAAGTTCCGGGATGTCCGGAGACATGTTTATCGTTTCTCTTACAACGAAATCGTCCCAACGCACGAAGACTTCGTGAGCCTTGATTGGGGTCCCGAGATTGAGGCTATATCTATTCCCACCGATCGGAGACGTGTTGCACTGACTTGCAGTAAAGCTTGCATCTTTTCTCGCAGATTCCTTTGGGAGAGGCCGAGAGGATGATGGTAGCCCCGGATAAGATTGACCTTTCGATATCCCGGGCAGGTTTGGGTCTCCGGATATGGCTGCGACCACAAGTGGCTATGGATGCTTTTCATTCTCTGCGTATTCTCTATTTTGTTCACCGCCGAGTCCGTGGGATTCACTATAGTGGTCTCTTGGACATGGTCGAGACTGCGAGTGGCCGGGAAGGATATTGTCCCGCCGGTTTTGGGAGAGACATTTCATGGGATTGATAGGATGGCTCGGGAGACCGTTTCATGAGGTCCGGGAGTCCGGCTATGTTGACTTTGTGGCTGCAGAGAGGCTCGGGGCTTTGCACAGGGCTTTGCCGACTCGGTGCCACTTGGGTGATTTCTCGGAGAGGTGCACCTAAGCAACAGAACAGTGGTAGCCGGGAGCCGATGATGGCTAGGCTATCCACTTCGGACATCCGTTGGTGGATACCACATTGGAGGTTGCGAACCAGAGGATATTTCGGGAGTCTTATGTCGCGAGGGTTCCGTGATTCTCGCCGGTCGTCCTTCTACATACCCCGCTTGGTATCCAGCAGCTTTGGGGCTTTACAGAGCCATTGAGTGATTGGGAGGACATCCGGACCATGGAGGTGGTGTCATTGGACATGAGAGATCCAGCCCGGCTTCTCTTTCTTCTCGAGGCTTGGACACATACCGCTTTCCCACCAGTGGCTATCTTCGGGAGCGAGGAAGAGCACCATCTTGACCACTCGTCTACTTGGACTGGTATGAGAGGGAGATGGGAGCGACTCGTGTTATCTTGGAGGATAGACGTCGAGCTTTATTGGGAGCCGACCGTGACTCGAGTAGGACTCTGAGGGAGACCGAGGCTAAGGCGAGTTGCCATAACCAATCGTGTGACTTGGTCGGGGATATGGAGGCTCGGTACAAGAGATTGTCCGAGGTCGCTCCTTTGGGAGGCTCGGAGAGGGGAGGAGGTGCGGACTCGTGCTCGTATAGAGAGAGCGCTCATTGACACGGGGTTGGTAGAGGCTCCGGTGAGGATACCAGAGGTCGGGATGAGGGATACCGACATTATTGAGAAGAAAAGGAAGAAGACTCGACGAGGCCGAGGAAAAGGGAAGAAGACGAAGAAGACTCTCGGCGAATGACGATCGACAAGTCTTTTCTCAAGATCCTCTTATTGCCATTTGCAAAACACATTAGTTTATTTAGGCATTTTGTTGTATTTTAGATCTTTTAGCAAAGTTAGCAGAGTTAAGAGGTAGACCGTGCTTGAACTCATCAAGAAGTTTTTAACTTGTAATGAACAAGAAATATTATTTTAAAAATTAATCAAGACACATTTCATGGAAATTCAAATGCCTTTATTGATTGGGACCCGTTTTATGAAAACCGAAATACCCTTTACTATTTTTTAGGACGCACTTCATGGAAGCTTGATTGTCCCTTTTTATTGTTTAGGACACATTTCATGGAAACTTAATCGTCCTTTTTATTGTTTAGACCGAACCATATATGGTGCCACGTTCCCCTTTTACAAGAAAGGCTAAGGGGCTCAGACTTCGTAGTTCATTACGGTGAACTAAAATTTTTTATGTGCACTGTTTTTTGCCTAGACCGCCCTTTTGGGGTTTTCACTTAGCCGGGCATTACTCTTTTTGCACTAAGATTTTTTCTTTCTTTTTTTTTTATATGTGCAGCCCCGTCTTTTGCCTAGACCGCCCTTTTGGGGTCTTCACTGTTGCCGGGCATTACTCTTTTGCACTTTTTTTTTTTTTTTTTTTTTTTTTTTTTTTTTATTATTTTTTTTTTTTCGACATAGTATCTTCGGAGTTTATCACCATTGACCGGGTGGACAAAGGGATTGCCATCCAAGTCCGCAAGCTTCATTGCTCCTCCCGACGCATTTTCTCGCACCACATAAGGGCCGATCCAGACGGGTTCCCATTTTCCTGTGGATTGTCTCTCGGTAGGGGCTTTACTTTCGCACCAAGTCGCCCTCTTTGATGTCTCCGGCCTTGACCTTTTTATCAAACGCTCGGCCATTCGCCTCTGGTAGGCTCGGGTGTGTTCCATGGCTTTTAGCCTTCTCTCGTCAAGGTGGCTAATTCATCATGCCGGCTGCGCAACCATTCCACTTCATTGACACTCTGTTTTCCAGAGGACCCTTAATGACGGGATTTCCAACTCCACCGGTAACACCGCTTCCATCCCGTAAGTTAGGGCAAAAGGAGTTTCTCCCGTGGTACAATTCTCGACAGACGTTACGTAGCCCCAGAGTGCTAGGTGCGGCTTTTCGGGCCAATCACGACCACGGGTGGCCATCTTCCTGATGATCCGCTCGAGTGTCTTATTAGCAGCCTTCCACGGCTCCATTGGTTTGAGGTCCGTACGGGGACGACTTGTGGCGAGTAACTCAATTCTCGACAGCTAGCCTATCGCAAGTGTGACCCTTATCGAAGTGTGACCCATGCACATTATGTTTTCTTTGATGAACTGGGCTACTTTTCTAGAAGTGAGGACCTTGTAGGACTTGGCCTCTACCCACTTGGTGAAGTAGTCAATGGCCACCAACACGAACTCGTGCCCATTGCTTCCTACCGGGGATATTTTCCCTATCACGCCAATGCCCCAAGTTGCAAACGGCCAAGGAGTCGTCATGCAAGACAGGTCATGAGGTGGGAGATGGTTGAGGTTGGCAAACCGCCGGCATTTGTCGCAGTTCGGACGTGCCGAACGCAGCCTGTTTTCATGGAGATCCAAGTAGTAACCCATTCCGAGGATCACTTGCATCGTGGCTCGGCGTTCATGTGAGGACCGCAGGACCATTGTGGATTTCGGTCATCAACCCTCTGGCTCTTTCTTGAGTGACACATAAGAGGAGTGGTCCTTGATACCGCTTCTTGTATAGGTTGCCTCCTAGAATGACGTACCGAGAAGCCAACCTTTCGTGGCTTGCAAGCTTTTGGCTCGACTCCTTCTTTCGGTCTACCTTCTTCGTCTCTCGAAAGCCGACTCTCCGTCTTTGAGGAATTGGTAAATACGATTGTACCAAGGTTCCTTTATAGGCTCGGGTCCCGTGTCTACTTCACAATGTAAGGTCAGCTTCTCTTCTACCCACTACGAAGG
Source organism: Adenophora triphylla var. japonica (assembly GCA_022495995.1). NCBI lineage: Eukaryota > Viridiplantae > Streptophyta > Magnoliopsida > Asterales > Campanulaceae > Adenophora > Adenophora triphylla. Next base: position 693,408 of record JAFEMH010000184.1, read on the forward strand.
GCTTTATGGCTTTTCCCTCGTGGATCTCTACCAATGAGGCTAGAGTAGCTAGGGCATCTCGCGAAATCTGTTCTTTTCCCTCGGCAAGTAGTGGAAAGTCACTTTCCTGAACCGTCCAGTCAACTCCTCCATATGGGCATGATACCGTTGCAAATTAGGGTCCACAGTCTTCCACTTGTTGGAGACTTGGTTGATGATCGGGCCGAGTCTCCGTAAACTTCGAGCTCCTTGACATTTCTTTCTAAGGCGGCCTCCAAACCAAAGAATGCAGCTTCATACTCGGCGACATTGTTCGTGGCGAGAAAGTTCAACTTGAGGGCTATGGGGGTATGCTCATCTTTCGGATCGACCAATAGCATTCCTACACCATTTCCTCTTTTGTTAGCGGCTCCGTCAAAGAACAATTGCCATCTATTTTCAGTGCTCAACCGCAAAGATCCCTTCATCCGGAAATTGGGGTTCGTGCCCTCTGTCTTCATTACTCGGGGAAATTCGCCAGGTGATCCGACAATGCCCGACCCTTGATGGCCTTTCTGGTCACATAGTTGATGTCGTATTCGCCAAGAAGAAGGACCACTTCGCTAAACGCATCGAGAGGGAAGGCTTGTCAAAGATGTACTTGATGGGGTCCATTTTCGAGACCAAATTCACGGGGTGGGCTTCGCATATAATGCTTCAACTTGCCGACTACCTGCAGACTCCTCCCGCACAAGTCTTTTCACATGCCGAGTAATTGAGCTCACTCCCGTAGCTTCCGGGCCGACAAAGTAAATGACATTTTCTACCCGAGAGTCTTTCTTTTCCTGAGCAAGCATAGCCCCAAGTGTTCGTGACAGTGAGATAGAGTAGAAGAGGCTTACGTCTATGTGGGGGCATAGTACCGGGGATGTACTAAGTATGCCTTGATCTCGGTCAAAGGCATCTTGGCATTTTTCGGTCCATTCTCAGGTCCACATTCTTCTTCATGAGCTTGAAGATGGGCTCGCACATAGCGGTCAACCGATTGACGAAACGGCTAATGTATCTTGCAATTTACCCATGAAGCTCTTGACTTCGTCCGGGTTTGAGGTGGCCTCATATCCATGATAGCTTTGATCTTTCAGGTCAACTTCTATACCTCGCTCCGTGACCATGTATCCGAGCACTTTTCCCCTTGTCACTCCGAAGGTGCATTTGGCGTGGTTTAGTCTCATGGAATGTCGTCTCACCTCTCAAAGAATTTTCGTAGGTCAACAAAGTGCCGCCCACCTTCTCCTTTGGAGTGGATTATCATGTCGTCTACGTAGACCTCAATCTCCTTGTGGATCATGTCATGAAAAAGTGCGGTCGCTGCCCTTTGGTAAGTAGCCCCAGATTCTTGAGCCCGAATGGCATTACCGTATAACAAGAGGTTCCCCACGGTGTGGTAAAGGCATCTTTTCTTGGTCTTCCTCGGCCATCTTGATCCGGTTGTAGCCTGAAACCATCAACGAAGGATTTGACTTCGTAGTTGGCAAAGTGGAGTCCACCAGATGTCTATGTTTGGCGAGGGTAGTCGTCTTGGGCCGGCCTTGTTCGGATCTCGGAAATCCACACAAAGAGCCGCACCTTCCCATCGCCTTGGTTACGGTCACGATGTTGGACAACCATGTCGGGTATTCAATAACTCGATGAATCCTACCCGCGTAGCTTCTCTATTTCTTCTTTGACCAGTAGGTACCATTCCGGCTTGATTTTCTCGCTTTTGCTTTACTCGGCTTGGCATCCGGTGCTAGAGGGATTCTCGTGTTCTACTATCGAACCGTCTAGCCCCGCATATCTTTGTATGACCATGCAAACACGTCGACGTATTCTCTCGAGCACCAATCAATCTGTCCTTTTCAACCCCCGGAAGAAGCTTCCAATCTGTGTCTCTTTAGGTTCCTCAATAGTACCCAAGTTCACACTTATCAAAACCTCCTCGGCTTGGGGCCCGGTTTTCCTCTTTTTCAAACCCGCTTAAAGATTTTTTTAATGTATTGTTCATTTAGTGTGTTTGCATCTTGTTCAAATGATTCATTATTAACTGTTGTTAAGTTTTGAGTTAATTTATCATTTGTTAAGTTGGCAATAAGAGGATAATCGTAAAGATTTGTCATTTCATTCAAGATAAGGGGGAAAGATGACATCGATTACATTTTTCATAATCCTCAGCGTGAGGCCTTCGGATGACTCTCGAGGACCGGAATTCGAAGATTCCCGACTCAACCGAATAGACAACACCGACTCTGGACCCTACACTACTTATTGACTCGAGGGGACTTGACAAGGGTTGGACCGGGATCTCACTCCTTCTTCTTGTTGCCACGGGGAGTAGCGGTCTTGTCGGCGTTCTTCGTAAAGTTGGAGACTTCGAACCGATCAAAAGCTTGCCGGAAATCATTAACATGTGCCAGATCGTGGAAAGATGGTGAGGGGAACTAAAGTAACTTGTTGCAATCTTTCGCCTAGCTCTTCCGTAGCGACCGGACTCATTGGACCGAAGGGTCCGGCTCATCTTATCAATGCACCGCCGATAACTCATTTTCTCTTATCGATCTTGGACACCACGACCTTGTCGTGTAACCAATAGAAGGGTTGGCACGGATAATGCCGATGAAGTCTTCTTCGAAGGGTCTTAATTCTTCCTTGACTGCTACGTATTCAATAGGCTTTCGTGTTCTCGCTTCCTAGATCTGCTAGCTTCTCATTGAACTTTACGATGGCCACAAATTCAGCACTTTCTCGCTTCAAGAGGATCACCGTACACCTGGGGTATCAGCCGGACCGTGCTTGGGGTGACGGGTTCCTTGGCGGGTTCCTTGGCATAACCGACATAGTAGTCGAACTTGCCCGAAGGCTCTCCTAAAGTTCCTACGCTCTTGTCCCCGCCTTCATATCTTTCCTTAAGCTTCGCAGGTGGACTTTCTCTTCTTCTTCTTCCTTGAAGGAGCGTCCTCATTGATCCATTCTTGATACTCATACTCGAGGCGTCTTCGCAATCACATACATCATACCGTATGTGAGGCTTGGGTTGAACCGGGATAGCCCCTCCAATTGCTTGGTCATTACCGTTGTGGATTACCATGTTGGCCATTTTGACACCGAAAAGCCGACAAAACCGAGGATTCTCTCGCGAACCGTCCGAGAATTCCCCGCGCTAACAAGTCGGCCGACCCGGTGTTCTCACCCACTTCTTTCTCGTTGCGGGAAAGGGATAGGAAAGGTTTAGACTCGGGGTAGGTGTTTAGTCGAAGGCTCGTGCAATATGCAAATTAGAATCTTCAAGTTTACTTAAAAAAGTTGTCTTTTATTAATATCTATTTGGTTGGAAAAGGGGTTCTGCCCTTCGTTTATCACAACTACTCTAGATCCTGGATCGGTGGGTTCCGTCACTACGTCTATAAGCCCCTCGTATTCCACCTCGTATTTCGACCTCCCATGGTGGACAGCCAGGCGAGGGTCCTATAGGGCACGCGGATCCCACCGATCGAGAGTAAAGAACGCTCCTATCGGGTCTAGCGGGTCATAGGACCTTTCAACGCACGAGCGATGCGGATTATAGTCAAGGCAATATCGTGAAAGTCTCGTCTCTCTGCCTCGACGGATCTTTGACAGAGTTTCGCTTGAGCGAATGACGGTTTTTGCCTTTTGGTAATGCCCGAGAATATAATAGGCATGGGTCGGGCGGCAAAGCCGGATGACACAAAGGTCACATTGAACTTCGTTGCATACGCGGCGCGTAGTCGGAATCGAAGTCAATGCTGGTCAAGATCTTGCCAATTTTTCCTTGTCGGAATTTTGGCAGTAGCCGCTTGAGCGAAAGATCTTTTATTTTGGCAAAGACTTGGTCTTGACTTTTACGCATTCCGTGCGGGTCAAGGTCAATAGTCAATGCTCGAGTCAAGATCCCACCGATTTTTCCTTATCGGAATTTCGGCGGGAATTTCGCTTGAGCGAAAATCTTGGCTTCCGTTATGAGCTAAGGCTTGACCTTTACGTGGGTATGCAACCGGGCTATATGACACGGACTAGACCAAAAACCAACCAAAAGTCACGGTTTTTGAAACGTGTGACACGGACCGTGCATTGGTCGACACCTTTGGCCGCCATGGGGAGGTTGGGATGATTCCGTGCGCGCCCGGAGCATCGTAAGGTCGTCCGTGGCTCGGCACTGAACCACCCTCGGGTTTGAGGGACGTGCGTGCAAAAGTGTACAGGATATATCGGAGTGCGCGTAGTGTGCGGTCTCCTAAAATTGTTCCTTTTGAGTTAAAACAGAGATTTTCATAAATGTGTTTTAAAGGAATGATTTTCGGGACGGGGGAAAATGCAACACATAAGCACGTAAATTTTCTCGGAGCCCCAGGTCGCTCATGGAGCCGAATAGCCCCAAGCCGCTAGGACTCGCCAGATTAACCATGATTTTTCCTGGTGGAATTGCCACCGAGGTCGTATGGTCGAGAATCCTATGAGGATTAGCCGTACGACCGCATGGATCAATTTTCAGGTTCCACTCCTTTTGCTATTTTTCGGGTTGTTTCCCGTTCAAAGTATGCACATTCCAAGATGCAAGTGATGCAATGCATGGTAAAAGAAAGCAAGCACGATTAATGAAATCGGCGATGGGAGTCTAACCCGCTCAAAGGGAAAAGCTTTTTGTATTTTTTTTTTCAAAAATTTTTTTTTTTTTCAAAAAAGGGTACTGGTACGTAGGATTGTTAAACCACCTTGTTATCCCAAGCCCCGGGTTAGGGAGCGATACAGGAAGGGTAAGTGGGGTCCACCTATATACCAAGTATCGACTTTTGTTTTGAAAATAAATCTTTTCTCCTTTGGGATGATCCCCAGCGGAGTCGCCAAACTGTGAATGTGTGCCCAAAATTTTTGTTTATTGGAATTCACGCGAGTTTGAAGACATCCGAGTTATTTGAAAAACGGAGTCGCCACGCCATTTTGATTACCTCAAAACTTTGAAAAAAAGGTTTTATGGGTTCGGAGGTTAAGTTACCCCTTGGGAAGAACGTTTGGCGTTCACCCAAAGTGCCTTGCCGGAGCAAGTCTCCCTAGATTTCATTAATCGTGTTTGCTTGCGTGCTTTCTTTGTGTGCATGTGTTTGAAAATAAGGGGGAATGTCCCAAGTTATCTTCCTGGACGTACAAACCATTTGTTGGTTGTCGCTCGGGATTCCTTGGAATTTATGTATTTGGGATTATGATCCCGTCCTCATCTTATGACTTATGATCATCGCATTTTTAAGCCTCGGGACCCTCGGGACTTGCGTGATCGAGAGAATGACTCTCTTTTGGGTCAAAGATGAGGTTCTTTAGGAAGGAATGTCCTTAGCCCATCAATCCTACGCTTTAAGACGGTCGAGCTCGTATAAAGGCTTCATACTCATTCTTAAGCGATAATCGGAGATATAGGGTTCAAGGTTATCCTTTTCCTAAAGAAATCATGAACCTTTAATGGAAGGAACGATGCAAAGATGAGAACTTTTACACCGGTCCGTTCCAAGGTTGGGGGAAAGGGGAAATGCATGATAAAAAATGACTCTTTAATGAAAAGATGACATTTTTAGGTTGCAAATGATGCTTTTTGATTTAAAGAAATGATCTTTATGCAAATGATGCATAAAGATTTGATTTTTATGCAAATGATGCATTGAAAAAGGGGTTTTGATGCAAAGGATGCATTTTCATTGAAAAAGATTTGATCTTTATATGCAAATGATGCATAAAGATGACATTTTTATTGGAAAATAGGGATTTTAGGTGCAAAGGATGCACCTTTATGAAAAAGACTACATTTTTATGACAAATGAGGTCTTAATGCATGCAAAGGGGAAAGGGGGTGATAAAGATATGATCTTTATGAATAAATGCCAAGTCCCAAGCAAGATATATGAATGCAATGAGCAAGTATATCAATTAAAATGCAAGGTTAGGGCGTGCGAGGTTACCAATCGTTTCCTTCGCTTCTTCGGACGGAGCTAGGAGGAGAGGTTCTTCTTGGGTCTTCAAGGAGGAGGGAGATGGCTTCTTGAGCTTCTTCTTCGCCTTCTTGAGCCTTCAAGGGTTTTTCTTCACGTCTGGACTGCTATGGAGTGTGTGTGTGATTGTTGGTGTTGTTGAAATGGGTAGAGGAGGGCTCTATTTATAGGCAGTCTGGATAAGGCTAATGAAGCCGTGCGGCTGCAGGCTCTTTGCAAATGAGGTCGTGCGGTCTTATCCATTGTGACTCAGCATTCTAGAACCATGCAAGGTGGCATCATTCTAGAAGCTTCTCCCTAATTAAGAAAAACGTGTTTTCTTAATTAGGAAGGCTCCCTACAGCCCTTATTTTAATTTGGGACTGCTCTGGGACATTTCCGGAACACTAGGAAGGTCCGGGGAATTACCGGGAAATTTACCGAAATGTCAAGAAAATTAACCGGAAGGCATGAGCCAGATTTGGGTACTTACAGGTAGGTACGAAAGTCTATTAAGAATTTTGAAACAACTCATTTTAGTGTATTTGAAAATGTCATGTCAAAACCAATCGTTTTGGGTGAGGTTTAAAAGTGTGGCGCTACCTATAACGCGCTAGGGGGATGGGTTTGATATTAGGCGCTCAAGCGTAGGCAAATTTCATGGCCGTCCGCGATGCCGGCAATCGCACCCGAGGGTTCTAGATCTACGTGGTGTAGTGTGCGGGATGGCTAGATTCCTTTATTTTGAGAAAAATGATTTTTTTATTTTTATTATTTATTTTTATTTTTTTATTTGAAAAAGGGAATGAAGAAAAATAACACACACACACCCCCACAGAGCACAATAATCAAGGATCAATCAATAATCTGATCATGGGGCAGCTCCACAATCACAACCTGCATCTGAATTCAAAGTCCTGCAGAATGGCACCTTCTGTCGCGTGACACTGGATAACCAAGGCACTCTCTGTCGCGTGATAGAAGGAGTCACATTACCAGAATCTTAATCAATAACCAGAGCCAGCCCAGTCTCCAAGCTCAATACAACATCTCAGCCCCAAGCAAACAGCAACACAGATAACAAAGATGGGACACAAGGAGGGAAATGAATATAACAAAGCACACAAGATGCAAACAACACATATAATGTCACAAACAAAGCACACACAAGTGAATGAAATGGACATTGAACAAGACCGAAAGTTTGACCCACTTTTGAAAACCAAGTTTCCGTTCCCCAGTAGAGTCGCCACTGAATGAATGCTCACTGAAAAATATAGAAATAGGGAGTCACCACGCCATTTTTAGAGGAAACATTGAAAACCTTTTTGAAAGAGAAAATGGGTTTGGGGGTCAGGTTACGTGTTGGGAAGAATCGAGAGTTCACCCAACACGCCTCGTCCGTAGACGAGTCTTTCTATTGTTCAACATCCAAAATATTCAAAAGTGTGTGCAATTGTGTGTGACAAGATATGTATAAAATGCATGTTAATACTTTATTTTATTGCTCAACAAAGGGGAATACAACTTGTGAACCACTTACTGTGGGAGGCCACATCCCACTTACAATGCTATAAACAACTTACAACTTAAATTGAACCTGCTGCAGAGGACTCATTGTGTCGCGTGACACAGGATCTAAAGGATCAATGGTGTCGCGTGACACAACGAAGCACTCTGTAGAGGTTTTACAAGACTCACACTGCAGCAACACCAAATGAACAAAATACCACATTACAGCATAAAATGAACAAATTCAACAGCAAGCAAACCAAAGGAAACGGATTACAACTGAAATAATAGTCTATACATAGGCTTAGTTATGTCGCGCTACACAGGACTGAGGAGATCCAATGTGTCGCGTGACATAACCTTACCATCTGCAGAGACTTTACAATTGTGGAACAAATTTAACAACAAGCAATTCAGATTAAGACAATACACCAATTCCAAACAGATAACCACGGATCAACAAGGATTGACCAAAGGAGTATGGATATGGAGGGATCCACCCTACTTTGACAATCAAGCAATAAATAGAATCCAAATCACATCATGTATACCAATTATACCAAACCAATCTAATTAAACAGAGAGATGACAGTTGGGACTTGATAATTGGAGGCGGATGGAGCCCAATTATCAAGTCCAAGGAATAGTAATTGCAATGCAGCAAACATAATAGCAAATATGAGAGATACGAGGAAAGAGATTCATTACCCTCGTAGTTTCCACAATCCTTATACCACGTGAGGTACAAGGATCTTCAAATCAGCTTCTTGGAACAGGTTCGAACTCACAGATCGAAGTTGCATTGCTGTTTCAAATACGCTTGTGTATGTGTGGAACAGACTTGGCTCTAGAAACAGGGGAAGGATACGGCAATAAGTTTTGGGTATAGAGAGGGGTGGAACCAAGTAAGGCAAGGAATTAGAGAGGATTGGGTGAAGCCTCCGGTGGTGTCTCAGTTCAATTGGGATTGAGGGAGAGAACTGTCGTTGCTTGATTGAGAGAGGAATTGGGAGAGGGTAGATCGGTGAAGGAAGGTAATTGAGGTTGGACTTTGAGAGATAGAGAACGGTGATGAGTGGTTTATGTTCAGAGAGAGGTTTGATTGAGGGAACTCATCGCTGGGGAGGGATTTAGTGAGGAAGCTTGGCCGGAATTACGCCTAGAGAGAGAGGGTAGAGAGAGAGGACTGGTGGGGAAGAAGGCAATTTAGGGAAAGGAAGGGATCGGCATTTTGGTTAGAGAGGAAGAGCTTGGGGATGGTTTTGGCCGGAGAGGGAGAGCTTGGGTTGAAGAAGACAATTCCGGAGAGGGAGCCGGTGAGGACGCTCTGCGTTTAGAGAGAGAGTGTTCCAATCCATTTAGAGAGAGAGAGTTATTGTGAGAGAGAAGCCGAGAGATCTGTGTGTGTCCTCCTACAAAATGAAAGAATTTCTTATTTAAATGCAGATTGGGAATGAGGCTTTAAAATGTCGTACGACTTCTCGTATCAATTTTCCATGGTTCAATCTGTCGCACGACTAGTCACGTCCGTAACTGTTTCTGGCGCCAAAATATGCTTCTGGAACATTCCGAGTTTATTCTATAAAAGCCCAAAGCATTTAATTCCCTGTAGGTCCTTTTGTCCGGGAAAAATACCAAAAAAATACTTCCTTCGCGAGAAACTCATAAAATGTTTCCGGAAGTCTCGAGGGTTGAGAGGCTTGGCTTCTGCTGTCCCAATCATGGAGATCATGCTATTTTTGGAGCCCATGTCAATCAGGTTTGGCACCTCCATGACTTCTTCAAAAAGACACTGTAGAGCGGGTCCACTGAGAGCGTCTTCTATGAATTCCGATTCCTTCTGCTTTGGAGTTACTGTCTCGAATGTGGCCTCGGCGGCTGACCCGAACAATCTATTTCCCATGAAGAGTGCCTCGAGCTGCACTTCCAAGTCTGGGATTCCATTGAATGTGTACTCATGCTGGACTGTGGTGGCAATTGGTCCAGGTAGAGCTGTGATGTCGAGGAACGCTCCCCTTATCGGATTAGCCTCGAGTCCTCTAAAATGCTTGAGGTCCCATGGTAACTTTTCCATCCTTTCTATAGCTTTTATGCTGACTATCCCTGCTTCTTTCTCATCTTCATCAGTTCCACTGTCGGTCCCGCTGTCGGTCCCCTCAGTTCTGCTGTCGGTTCTCTTTGTGAAGTAATGAGCGAGGTTGAAACTGTAAGGTCAGTGGTTGGGTGTGTCGTAGGAGGTTCCCCTTTTGCGGGCTGCTGCCTTGGTGTGGGCAAGCCTTTTGTTTTCTTTGATATCAGCTGGTGTTGGCACATAGCCAAGCCCCTGGACCGTTGTGTGGTCCTTGACTTTGATGACTTGGTGTTGGCCTTGTAACCTTTTGAAATTACCCGGACCTTTCGCGAGCGGGGCGCGGAAAGGGCGGTTGTCTTTCGCGGGGGGTTGGTGTCTGAGACCTCGCTTCATGGGAAGGAAAAATGAGGAGTCGCCACGCGGTTTTTGTATTTTGATCCCAAATGTTGAGAAACGGCTTTTGTGAAAATGGTGTCGTTTTTATTGGTAGCAAAAACATAGGAAAAGGCTTTGAAAATAGGGGATCATTTTTATTGGTAGCAAAAACGAGTAAAAAGCTTTGAGTACCAGAGATTGTTAGGTTCGGAGGTCACGTTACGTTTCGGGAAGAGTATTACGAGATCACCAGAAACGCCTCGTATCACGAGTCTTTCTACCTTTCTCGAAAATGTGTGTGTGTGTTTTTTGAAATGGGGGCTTAAATGACAAGCTTAATCTTAGTTTGAATGTCAAACGTTGATTAGGTGACTTTGTTTGAAAAGATGAGCGTTTCAATGACAAACGTCGGTTTTGAGTTTGAAATGAGCGTTTGCGTGGCAAACGTCGATTTTGAGCTTTTTGAAAGAGAGTTCGAAGGACGAACTCCGGTTTTGAACCGGGGGAGTCATTGTTAACGATTTTTACGGGAAAAACGTATTAAATGATTTTAAGTGTCAAATGGCGGCTTTTAGTTTGAAGATGAGCGTTTGGAGGCCAAACGTCATTTCGCGCGTTTTAAAAGAGAGTTCGAAGGTCGAACTCCGGTTTTGAACCGGGCATTACATTGTTAACGATTTTTACGGGAAAAATGCGTATTAAATGACATGCAATCAACGAATCGGGTTGCGACTCGGACTTTGAAAAGTAAATACTATCACGATCCAAACGGGTCGGACTTTGTAAATGACAGTATTTAAAGAAGTATCAACAGAATTAAACGATCCGGAATCATAAATAACGGTCAATGAGCCAAAACGGCTCGGAATTGTAAATGACGATCAACGAGCCAAAAAGGCTCGGAATTGTAAATGACGATCAACGAGCCAAAACGGGTCATTGACAGACTTGGATGCCGTGAGGGGGTTCGCATGGGGGGAGGCTGGACTGGTCGAGCTCTATCATTCCCTGGACAGATTCTCGCGAGGAGAGGAGAACTCCTTGAGCTGCTTCACACCTGTCTTGGATGTAAGTTCACGTCCTTTTTCTCTTCCTTGTCTCTTTTATGTACTCGTATGTATCTGCTCTGTAGCTGACATAACTTTCCATTTGCTTGGCAGGTCTGGTGCTATGAGGTGTTCAGTCCGCAGGAGTGGGACATCAGGGAGGCATATCGACCCCTGTTCCCTGCCATGCTGGTTTGGCAGAAGAGAGCGAAGAGGCCGGTCTCGTCGAGAGTCGGCACTCGAGTGTCATACGAGGAGGTGTCCCAGGCACTGAACCGGGAGTTCTCTGAGAGGATCCAGCTGACCTGGTGGAGTCGGTTCCACATGGGCATGGTTCAGGTTGCTAGCGAGGTGACACGGCGGAGGAAGCTCATGGTGGGACTTCATTGCGACGCTATGTATCTGGGGGAGCGGGTGACCCGTCAGCACGGCCCGGGGTCCATTCCGTTGGTGTCGGTGGATCCTCCTATGCACATGCAGCATCCTCGGGAGATGCCGATGGAGGAGTTAGGGAGGTATAGACAGGGCGTGTTCTATACCGAGTACATCATAGCGGGGGCCGCCTATGATACTTTCTTGAGGATGAGGCTGAGGAGCCCACAGGTGCAGCACAGGGAGGGCGATGGCCCTGGATATCCCCGAGATCTTCCGCTCCCACGCGCTAGGCTGGCGTACGAGGAGCTGGATGGTTCGCGCAGGCGACTTGTGATCCCGCTCCCGAATGAGCCGAGATCACGATACAGGGTTGACCCCAATGCTTCGGTGAGCACCTTTTGATTTTCTGCATTTGATAGTAGCATTTTGCAAATGTTGCATCTGTACTTTTTGTTCGTCTTCTGATGACCTTCCTGGTTCGCAGGTGTCTGGCCGTACGTACAACGACGCTATAAGGCTGGTGGACGGGTGGTCCGCCTACGCTAGGAGGCTCGTGGCGTTCATGCGGTGCAGTTCCCGGAGGAGTGTGGATGTCCGTGAGCCGAGACCGTCTAGGCCGAGAGGTTCACCTGCTCCCACGGCTGGTGGGGAGGAATTTGGCGAGTTCCTATTTGCGACGGATCCGACAGTTGCGGAGCAGTGCGTCGAGTGCTCGGATGACGAGCAGGACTCGGAGTAGTCCTTTTTTTTACTGCTTTCTTTCTCTCTTTTTTTTTGTATCGTCTGGAACGATTTGAACTGTATTCGAAAAAGGCGCCCGTGGGGCGGAACCTGTACTTCGCACATTTATTCTGTGATCACCTTCTGTTATTTTCGGCAAATAAGGAAGTAGGTTAATCAAAAATAAATGAAATGAAACATGCATTAAAAATTGAACATGTCAAAAATTAAGCCTATATGCACTGATTATTAATTATTTGCACTGTTGCACGAGCCAGGGGGCGGAAGAGGTGTTGGCTTTGGTTGATTGAAACCAGGGGAATCACGCAGGTTTTATAAAGGCATGAATAGGGAGCTGTTTGGAATTGTTTCCCATTCAGGAGCAGCTGGCTGCAGAGTTGACCAAGTCAACTGCAGAGGGAGTCCGGCCGGACTAGAAGTGAATTTCCAGATTCTTTAAATTGCAGTTTCAGCTTTGCAATTTGTAGGAAACTGCGCATTGCTTTTGATCAGTTTAGCTGAATTCTCTCACATTTCTTAGGTTTCCTTCACTTTCTGTCATGGCTCCCTTTCCTAAGCTATCGTCTCGGATGCAAGAGCGATACTTGGACAATTTTCAGTCGTGGGTACGGAACCACACGAGGCAGAACAAGAGGTTTTTCGAAGGCTGTTACGGGATGAAATCTGTTTGGGCTTTGAAGGAGCTCATGCCAGATTGGGATCTTTTGAGAGCCGCGTCTCGCTTCTGGGACGTACGGAGGAATGTGTACAACTTTTCGTACAACGAAGTCACTCCTACGTTCGAAGATTTCTGGGCCATTTTGGGAGGACCTGAAATGGAACAGTTAGTTCTTTCGTATGCTGGTGGTATGGCCACTGTTGAGAAGCTAGTGTCTTTGCTTGGTATCTCGGCTGGAGAAGCATACGGGATGCTGATACTGGATACTGAGTATGTTGACATTTCGGGATTGCCCGAAAGATTTGCCGGAGGCGAGGAGCGTCTTTGCGTGGGGCCGCGTTTGCTCTGTCTTGCGATCGCTACTTTGTTCACGTTCACGTCTTTGGGTGTGTGCCATCACGGTGTCTTGGACTTGGTGAGGCGATGCGGAGCGGGGAGACATTGTGCCATTGGTCTTGGGCGAGACGTTCTGGGCATAGGCCGGATGGCGGCCGGTAGCCGATACATGTGGGGAAGGAGTCCCGCTATGCTTACCATGTGGTTGAGGAGAGGCTGCGAGATGATGCACGAGGTGCCAATGTCTTGTGACGCTTGGTCCTTCTCTCGGCGTCCTCTGGTGATAGGGGCGATCAGCCGAGCTGGAGCTGCGGATGGCCGGACTCCGCACGTATCAATTACGATGGTGGGTTCCCAGCTGGAAGTTACTGAGACTTGTCGGACCACTCGGGAGGGTCACTTGGTTGTCGAGTGCCGAGGCTGTCTCGGATGTCTTTCTACATTCCATCGTTGGTTACTGCGACGATGCAGTGGAGCGGAGTGCCATTGACGGGTTTGAGTTATCTTGCTACCTTTCGGGTGGGATCTCTGGCGATGGAAGATCCTTCGATGCTATTACTTGCTCACGGTGGTGGCAATACACGTCCTTTCTGCCCGGGGTTCTCCTTCACCGAAGAGGGGCACTTTGATCGTCGATGCATCTGAACTGGTACGAAGAGTGTATAGGGGAGACACAGATGTCAATCTTGTGGAGACGGAGTGAGCTACTGGGTGCTGATCACCTGGACAGCTCGACCTTGAGGAGGACTGAAGCAAGGGATAACCCTCGGAATCAAACTGGGAATACCATGGCTGACTTTGAGGTCAATGCTGATCGGGAGGCCAATCAAAGCACTTTTATGATGGCTCAAAGTGAGGCAGCTCGAGACAGAGCTAGAGAAAGGGCTGCGTTGACAGCTACAGGCTTGACGGAGGCATCCAGAAGGGTCCCTGAGCCAGGTAGAAGGACTACCGGAATATTTCCCGTGAAGGTGAAGAACACTCGCCGTGGGAAGGGGAAGGGGAAGAAGGATGAAGAACCAAGTACGGGAAAATAGGTTGACCTTGCTGTCCAGAGTATCCACCCATTGTCATTTGCAGACACATTAATTGATTAATGTTTTATTGTAGTTTTGCTAGCGTGTAGCGAGTCAAGAGTTGACCGTGCTTGGACTCATCAAAGAATGTTTTAACTATAATGAATTTGTAGGTTAAATGAAAAGAGTTTTTCGAAACACAAGCAATTGATGCTTATTGTATTTTTTTTTTTTTGTTTTTTAGACCGAACCAATGATGTCTGCCTACGTTCTCCTTTTACAATTGGACTAAGGGGCTCAGGTCACCGTAGTTCGACACTTTAGGTGAATTTGAGAAAAGCAAAGACAAAAGAAGTGCGACCCTATTTTTTACCTGGATCATTAGCGGGAATGTATCCAGTTGGGTATTACTCTTTTAGCACTTTTAATTTTACTGAAGGGACGGTGTATGGGGAAGGAGAGTTGACTCGTGCTCTTCCTCAAACGAAGTATCTGCGGAGCTTGCTTCCGTTCACGGGGTTAACGAAAGGGTTTCCATCCAAGTCTGCTAACTTCATGGCTCCTCCGGAGAAGATTCTTTGTACCACGAACGGTCCTATCCAGGTAGGCTCCCACTTTCCGAGGGGATTGGTCTGCGTAGGAGGCTTTTCCTTTAGCACCAAGTCGCCTTCTCTGATGTCTCGGATCTTGACTTTCTTGTCGAATGCTCGGGCCATTCTGCTCTGGTAGGCTCGAGTGTGTTCCATGGCTTTCAATCGTCGTGACGGCTCTGTAGCCATTCGACTTCATTGATCCCATTTTCCAAGAGGACTCGGAGGGATGGAATTTCCAATTCCACGGGCAACATCGCTTCTATTTCGTAGGTAAGCGCGAATGGAGTCTCCCCTGTGGCGATTGTGACTGATGTTCGGTATCCCCAGAGGGCTAAATGTAGCTTTTCGGGCCAGTCCCGACCTCTGGTGGTCACCTTTCTGATTATCATGGCGAGAGTCTTGTTGGCTGCCTCTACTGCACCATTGGTTTGTGGTCTGTAAGGAGAAGACTTGTGGCGTGTGACTACGGGTCGGTCAGTAGTTGGTCACAATCTCCTTCGAAGTGAGTCCCATTGTCGGATATGATCTCGTTGGGCACTCCGTATCGGCACATGATGTTCTCTCGGATGAACTCGGCCACCTTCTTAGAATTCAGTACCTTGTACGATCTGGCTTCTACTCATTTGGTGAAGTAGTCAACTGTGACTAAAATGAACTCGTGACCATTGCTCCCCGGAGGAGTGATCTTACCGATGACGTTGATTCCCCATGTGGCAAAAGGCCATGACGTAGTCATGCAATAGAGTTCATGTGGAGGAATGTGATTGAGGTTGGAGAACCGTTGACATTTGTCGCAGCTTCGGACGGCTTGGATGCGATCTGTTTCCATTGATATCCAGTAGTATCCCATACGGAGGATGATCTGTGTCAATGCTCGGGCGTTCATGTGCGGACCGCAGGTTCCGTTGTGAACTTCGTTCATTAGCTCGCTGGCTTTTTCTTTGTTTACACACCGAAGGAGTGGCCCTTGGTGGCGCTTCTTGTACAACATACCCCCCAGAATGACGAAATGGGATGCCAGGCATTTTAATGCCATCATGTTTTTTGCTTTGATCCCTTCTTTGTATTTTCCATCTTCATTTGTGAAGGAAGCTTCTCCGTTTTGGAGGTGCTTGGTAAATTTAATTGTACCGGGGTTCGTCGATCATTTCCTTTTTATTTCGATCTCACGGCAATAGGCGGGTGTTTCCCATCTGCCTATTACGAGGGGTTTCTTGCTTTCCCATCGGGAATTTCGACAAGAGAGGCGAGGTTGCCGGGGCATCTGCGAAGCGGTTCTGTCTCTTGGCAAATAGTGAAAAGAGATGTCCTTGAAGCGAGCAATGAGCTCCTCCATGTACGCGTGGTACTTACGGAGGCCGAGAATCTACCGTCTTCCACTTGTTGGACACTTGATTGATGATCAATGCGAGTCTCCATATACATCCGGTTACGAGATGTTTCACTCGAGGGCGGCTTCAGGCCCGGCTGCACGAGCTTCGTATTACCTGAATTGTTGGTTGTTTCAAAATTCGGCTTGATGGCTATGGGAGTGTGCTCGTCCTTGGGATCGACAAGGAGCATTCCAATACTATTCCCCTTCTTGTTGGCTGCCCCATCGAAGAAGAGTTGCCGGCGGTTTGTCTTTGTCGAGTGAGAAGAATCCGTCGTCAGGAAAGCTGCGAATCGGGACCCTTGGGTTCACTGCTCGGGAAGTCTGCCGGCTAATGCGCCATGACTACGCCCTTCGTTGATTTTCGACCATGTACTTGATGTCGAACTCGGCGGGAAGAATGACCACTTGGCTAGTCGCATTGACGGGGATGGCTTGTCAAAGAGATATAAGACAGGGTCCATTTTGGAGACCGAGGAGCACCGAATGTGACCGCATGTAGTGTTTCGGTTTCCCGACTACCCATACCAAGGCGGTACAAGTTTTCTCGATCTTTGAGTAGGCGAGTTCACTTCCCTGAAGCTTCCGGCTTACAAAGTGGATTGCATCCTCAACCTTGGAATCTTTCTGTTCTTGCACCGGCATAGCTCCGATTGACGTGTACATTGCGTCGGATACAGGAGTAGTGGCTTGTCTTCATGTGGCGGGCACAGAATTGGGGGATTCACCTAGTAGGTCTTGATCTTCTCGAAAGCTGTCTGGCACTCGGCGTCCCATTTGATGTCGGCATTCTTCTTCATCAGTTTGAACTTGGGCTCACAGAGAGATGTCAACTGGTTGATGAAGCGACTGATGTATTGAAGTCTTCCCATGAAGCTCTTCACTTCTGTTAATGTCTGAGGCAGCTTCATGTCGATGATGGCCTTGATTATCTTGGGATCGACTTCGATACCCCTTTCTGTGACCATGTACCCCAGTACCTTGCCGCGCTTGACGCCGAAGGTGCACTTCGCAGGGTTCAATCTCATGGAGTGTTTTCTGAGTCTGTTGAAGAAATTTCTCAGATTTGTCAAATGCTGCATGTCTGATCCTCTAGAGTGGATGATCATGTCATCGACATATAATTTGATTTATTTGTGAATCATGTCATGGAAGAGAGGCATTGCGGCCCGTAGTAAGTAGCCCCAGCGTTCTTCAGACCGAACGGCATGACCGTGTAACAGTATGTCCCCCACGGAGTGGTGAAAGCAGTCTTGGCTTGATCCTCCTCGGACATTTTGATTTGGTTGTATCCAGCGAACCCGTCCATGAAGGACTTCACTTCGAAATTTGCCGTGGTGTCGACCAGCATGTCGATGTTAGGCAGTGGGAAATCATCTTTAGGGCTGGCCTTGTTGAGATCCCGGAAATCCACACAGCATCTGACCTTTCCATTGGCCTTGGTGACCGTCACGATGTTGGAGAGCCAAGTCGGGTACTCAATCACTCTGATGAAACCAACTCGGAGCATTTTCTCAATTTCTTCTTTAACTTGCAAGGACCACTCTGGCTTGATCTTGCGCGGCTTACATTTGACAGGCTTGGATTACGGATCCGGGAATTACTGTGCTCTACGATCGAGGGATCGAGTCGTGGCATGTCTGGTATGACCGGGCGAACACGTCAACATACTCCTGGAGGAGGCTTATCGGGGCTTCTTTTACGCATCGGCGAAGAAACTGCTCACTTGTGTCTCTTTAGGCTCTTGCACTGACCCCAGGTTCACTTTGGTCATAACCTCTTCGGCAGCTTGGGCCCGATTGTCCTCTTGGTCAACTACACGCTCGATTACTTCTCTAATGTATTGTTCATTTAATGTGTCTGCTTCTTTATCAATTGAATTATTAACGTATTTTAAGTTGTTTGTTATCTTATCAGTTGTTAAAGTGGCAATGAGGGGATACTCTGAAAGGTCAGACTTTTCATTAAGCAAGAACGGAAATACATGGTTGGCTACATTATCATGGTCCTCCGGCGTAAGGCCATTGGATGACTCGGAAGGGCCGGACTTTGACAAGGAGGCGACTCGAGAGGGTTTGAGACCGGGTTTAGGGAGATGTGGGTGTAGGCCCAGCTTGTCTTCCATTTCTTCCTGGCTTGCCCTTGGTCCTGTGAAGGTTACCCAATTCTTCAGTGGCATTGCTGGATGCTTGATGAGGGTTCGAGAATCGAGAGGCTTGACTTCTGTTGTCCCAACCATGGCGATCATGCTGTGTTCGGAGCCCAGGTCAATCAGGTTTGGCACCACCATGACTTCTTCAAAAAGACTCTGTAGAGCTGGTCTACTGAGAGCGTCTTCTATGAATTCTGGTTCCTTCTGCTTTGGAGTTACTGTCTCGAATGTGGCCTCGGCGGCTGATCCGAATAGTCTATTTCCCGTGAAGAGTACCTTGAGTTGCTCTTTTGCATCACGGATTCCCTTGAATGTGTACTCGTGCTGGACTGTGGTGGCAGTTGGTACAGGTAGAGCTGTGATGTCGAGGAACGCTCCCCTTATCGGATTAGCTTTGAGTCCTCTGAAACGCTTGAGGTCCCGTGCTAGCTATTCCATCCTTTCTGTAGTCTCGGTGCTGACTATCCCTGCTTCTTTCTCATCTTCATCAGTTCCACTGTCGATCCCCTCAGTTCTGCTATCGGTTCCGCTGTCGGTCCCCTCAGTTCTACTGTCGGTTCCCTTATTGGTCCCCTCAGTTCTGCTGTCGGTTCCCTTGGTGAAGTAATGAGCATGGTCGAAACTGTAAGGTCGGAGGTTGGGTGTGCCGTCGGAGGTTCCCCTTTTGTGGGCTGCTGCCTTGGTGCGGGCGAGCCTTTTCTTCTCTCTGATGTCAGCCAGTGTTGGCACGTAGCCAAGCCCCTGGACCGTGGTGTGGTCCTTGACTTCAATGACTTGGTGTTGGCCTTGTAACCTTTTGCCGAGCCCCAGTCCTGGGATGAAGTTCATGAGTTTCATCATCTTCATGGCAGGAGGGATCTTGTAGTGAGACGAGTGGAAGGTCCACGTTGCATATTTGGATCTTGGAGGTCTCGAGTGAATCCGAGTTAATGGCATGTCATCACTATGCTTGATTTCTAACACTTTGGAATGTCGTTGGTGCTTTGGTCCCCTCGGTGGTGACGCTGTCGCCGTAGACTGTAGTTAGCTCGTTGCCTTGCATGAACTTGAGGCACTGATGAAGGGTGGATGCCACGCCATTGATTTGATGCAGCCAGGGATGCCCAGGATGGCTGTGAAAGTGATTGGAATGTCCAACAATTGGAAATCGGTGGGAATCATCCGCTTGCCGAACCAAATATTAAGAGTAGCAACCCCGAGAACTGTACGGGAAGTAGAGTCATAGGCCTTGACAGTGTGGACTGAAGGATTCAGATTTGTGGGCTTGATGTCAAGCAGGTCCATCATCTTGGCGGGCAAGACATTCATTCCGGAACCTCCGTCTACCAACACACGGGGAAGGCGACGCTCGTCCAGCTGGATTGTGATGTAGAGCGGCTCATTGTGATCAGCCCCAAATTTTGGAAGGTCTAAATCTGTGAAGGTGATAATGTTGCCATAGTGGATGTTGCCGATCATCTGAATGACTTCATCTGGGGTTGCGTCCACGGGGACCATGGTACGGGCCAGACTTTCCTCTAGCTTGAGCTTGTGAGGATATGAAGAGGTGAGCAGAGACCAAAGGGAAATGTTCGCCTGAGTCTGCTTGAGCTGAGTGAGGATCGGGTCCTCTTTCATGGAACTTGCATCTTCGGGCAGACTGGGTTGCAGTTCTGGCTCCGTCGGCTTTTTGGTGGCCTTAGGTGGTAATGCATGGATTTGACCCGATTGGGTTAGAACGCTGACATCAGGTTTGGTCCCTTGTGAACAGGCCGCTCTGAGTTGAGCCATAGTTAGAGGAGGATTCCTCGTAGCATAGGTCCATATGTCTTCCCTTAACTCATTGACTGTAGATGTATTCCTGGGAGCTTCGGCAGCTTGATGGATTCTGTCCCAGGATACTGGCTTAGGTGCCTCTACGGGGAGATAGTTTACGGATTGCCGCAGCTGTTCGAACGTCAGTGCACAACAGTGGTTGCCTGAACTGAAATGTGCGTTGCTGACCCTCCGGGGGAGGTTGGAGAGTTCTCGGCTCAAGCGAACGGTCGGTCTCCTTGATCTCTTCACGGTATATCGCGTTCCTTTCCTTCTTGCTGAGCATACTCAAGGCATTCTGGAGTTGGGTCTGGCGATATTCGTGGTTTGCCAGTTTTCCTCCGCTCTTGACCCAGTTCAACTTTCTTGCAGCGGAGCCTGCGTCGAAGATTAGCGCTGCGTTTCTTCCCACGTGAGAATAGCCGGTGCTTCTTTGAGCTGCGTGCGGCGGTCTAGATAAACCTCCATTGGGGAGAGTTTTCTCCTACATTTTATCGAGTGGCGGGTATGTCGGAAGAGTGAGTACACGGCTTCCCGAACATGCGCCCGTGTAGTTTGGTTCTTGTCCCGAGATGATCGTTTACGTAAGCGAATGCTTTGCGATGCAGTGGAATTTCCACGAGTAGTTGCTCGAGACGAATTTCCATCTTCCTCTTGTTTTTAAATAGACCTTCCTCTCTAAGTTGGCCTTTCAATTTGAGTGCAGAAATGATCCGTTCCCATCCTCCCAGGACCCTTGGGAGTCCGGTTTTGTTGACTTCATGCCCAGATTGGAAGAGAATGGTTTCATCGTCTTCGTCGTCGCTTTCACAGAGAACTTGCTTTCCTCGGGGAGGTAAGCACTGGGATTCGTTCTGCTGGGTCGTTCCATCTCCTAGGTCATCGGGACCGTTGACCACCCTCGTGTGGCAGAGGGGGTTGGATGAGAACAGACGGTAGTCGAGGAAGTTTCCGTGAGCGAAACCCTTGAGGTCGAACTGGTCTAGAGTGGCCTCTAGCTTTCTGTCTGAAGCTGCCTGTGATACTTTAAGGGCTCGGTCCCTGTCGGTCTTTTGAGCTTGGTTTTCATCCCAGAGACGGCTTTCTTGAGCTTGGGACATTCCATGCGGCCTTCCTTGATCTCGATTACCAAGAAATTTGCCCATATCTGCTTGATTGACCCCACGGGGGTGTTGAATTCTGCAATGTTGACAGTCTCGTGATCTCGCTCGATCGCCAAGTCTATCAGAGCTAGCGATCTGGCGCGGGATGTGCGAATCCGGGCCGTGGCGGCGGGAGCATAATCGAAGCTGGAGCATGTTGATGCTTTGAGGTGGTCGTTTCCAACGTCGGAAGGCGGCTACTGTCTTGCGGGGAAGACCTTCACGAGATGTTTTCGGGGTAGGCTGCCGAAAGCGTTCCGAGGTCGATCGACTCGTAGCGGGTGAGGAGCTTTGTCTACTTCTGTTGCCCTTGGCCTTGGCGGCGCTTGAGGGTATAAGCTTGGCGACGGCATGGGCCGGTTGCCGCTGGGGGCGAGTACTCGGAAGTAATGATGAGCTACGAGCTCGCTTGGCCGAGGGCCTCGTTTACCATGAGCGAGCGGTCGTCGAGGGTGACTTTGGCATTGCGGAATCGACGATAAAGACCGGATCCCTGGCATCATCGGGATACACGGAATAGATGATGTTGACGAAGTCGTCGTCGATCACTTGATCGAGAGGATTCTTTGTCGTGTGAACCGATTTGCTTCCAAT
This sequence comes from Adenophora triphylla var. japonica, assembly GCA_022495995.1. NCBI lineage: Eukaryota > Viridiplantae > Streptophyta > Magnoliopsida > Asterales > Campanulaceae > Adenophora > Adenophora triphylla. The sequence goes on from JAFEMH010000184.1 coordinate 715,154, forward strand.
TGTCGGATAGGCACTGTCTTGGACGTTGAGCTTGACAATTTCCATGGTATTGGAACCTTGGTCGTAGGTGACCTGATCGGAACGGGTGCCGTCCTCGAAACTGAGCATGTGAATGCAGAGGTCTGCCCGCGGGTCTGTCGCGTCCTCGACTCCGGAGAGTCCAGATTCGTCGCCGTCTGACGGTTCGACCCAAACGTAGGGACGTATCGCGTCCAGGTGCGTTGCTGGAGCTTCTAGAAAAACATCATGTCCTTTATTGGAGAAGAGGGGCGCGGCGGGTAGTTCCTCGTGGAGGACATCCCATACGACTTCCATGCATTCATCTCGAGAATGACGGTGCTTGTTGACCTTTATCACTAAGATCTCTTTGCCTGGCGGGGCCAAAGAGTTGGTTTGAAGAATGCTGACGAATCTCCGATTGGAGACAGGGGGTTTACGTGCCCGCATCATGGCGATGCTCAGTTTTCCAATCTGCCTCCAAATGTTGGAAACGACAGTTGAACTTGATGTATCGGACTGCTTCAGGGTCTGCCTGTTCGAGTACGTTTACATAGTTAGCATCTTCGGACTCCGAGGGATTCTGATGAGATTTGCCCCGGTAGTCCCTTGGTTGATTCGAAGGAGGTAACCTGCCTGGGTGCGGGCATGCTTGGCTACTGTCTCGGCTTCGTATCCTATGAGGAAACTGTCCCCTCGGATGACTTCAAGATCTCCCTACCGGTTAATGAACTTAACGCACTGATGGAGAGTAGAAGCTATGGCATTCATGTGATGCAGCCAAGGGCGTCCTAACAGAGCCGTGAATTCGGATGGAATGTCCAATACGTGGAATTTTGCTGGCACCATTTGGGTTTCGAACCAGAGTTCCAGAGTCACCGTCCCCAGGATGGGACGAGACGTGCTGTCGTATGCCTTGATAGTTCGAGCTGACGGAATCAGGTGGCCTTCGTTGATGCGCAGGGCTTGCATCATGCTTAGAGGGAGAACATTAACAGCTGACCCGTTGTCTACCAATACTCCAGGGAGTGTTATGGTGTTGAGCTTGAGAGTGATGTACAGAGCTTCGTTGTGCCCTGAGGCATCTCTCGGTAAGTCTTCATCACAGAAAGTGATCATACTGCCATACGATCGGGAATCGTAGATCGATCTCTATCCAGGAGAAGGAGAGTCATCCGGCCATCCGTTTCTGTCTTCCTCTTGCGAGGTAAAGCCTTTCTTTGGAGCCTCGGGATTGTGTTGAGGTTTGTTTGTGGCGGTTGCCGCCCTTGGTTAGCACGTTGATCGAGTGCGAGTGCCAAGTGACTTTGATCTTCCTTTGCCGGTCAGAGCTCGGAAGGCTGGACAAATTGAATCTTGGGCGATCCCGCGGGGGTTAGGCTTACGGCGGAAGTAAGATTACCAAGATCTGAGGTATTCCGGTGTCCCAGGTCGAGCTCTATTGTCGGCGGGACTTTTCGGCTTTCCCACCTTTGCTTGCTCTAAAGGCTGCATGGCACAGAGGAAGAGAGGGTAGGTGGAGTACGATGCGTAGTAGTCGAACCTCCGGAAGGCTCTCAGGAGTGTACCCTGCTGGTGTCTCCGGCTTCGTATCTTTCTCTCGATTCTTTGTTGAGAGGACTTCTTCTTGTTTTCTTGGAGGATCGCTCGGACCGTATCTTGGGACTCGTACTCGAGCGAGGCGGAGCGATCACAAACATCGTAGGCGATGTGGACATTAGAGGAGGACCCGGCGGAAGAGGCGGAGAAACCGGGTTACTCAGTGGCAATCTTCTTGGGCACTCACTCAATGGAATTCACGTGTTATTGTTCGGAAAAGGGTTTCCGATTGTATTGGGCCCACGAGGGCGCTCCAACTTGCCTTCTTCTATCAAGTTACGGATTTCGTATCGTAACCCCACGCGGTTTTCGGTGGTATGGCCGTGATGCGATGGAAGGCGCGATACTTGCTCTTGTCGGCGTTGACTACGGGATTCTTGGGTTTGTAATTGGCAACGGGTTTAAGGAGACCTTCCTTGATTAACCCTTCCAAACATCTTTCTCGGTGGCATATCCAACTTGTCGAAGTGCACGGTAGGCGCCGAGGTGGAGTTGTTGCTTTGTGGGGCTGGGTTTACATTTGCTCGGCTTGCTGTCCACGATGGATGTAGTTGACGGACGTATCTTTCCCTTTGCCGGCGCCGGTGCGGGATTGAATGCAACCGAGCGGTATACGTATGGCTTTGCGGTAGCCAACTTTTCCTTGAGATCCTTCTCGAAGCTGTGAGCCGGCATTGACCATGGCCCGGAGATGCAGGAAGAAATGGTGAGCCGATGAGAGTTCTGATGGACGGTCTTAAGCAGGACTTGAAGATCCGCATCTTTTCATCCTTGGAGAGGGGCTCTATGATCTCGGTGAGTTTCCAGCTCCACCTTTTGTAGAATTCTCCGACGCTTTCATCCGCTTTCTGCTCAGTGGTGATTAAGTCCTCACGACTCGTTTCCCACTCTAAGTTGGATCGGTACTGTTCCAGGAAGATGTTACTAATCTGATCCCAGGTGTGGCGATCCGCAGGCTTGACCCTCAGAAACCATCGTAACGCTGAACTCTTGAGCGTATGCTGGAAGTGGTCGGCCATTTGCTGGAGGGTTGCTCCTTTCGCTCTCATGCCGAGAACGTAGGTGTCGACGTGCGTTTGAGGATACTCGGTTCCGTCAAATCGGTCCATCTCCGGCATTCTGAACTTGGCAGGGAGAGGCGTGACCATTCCCGGATCCATGGACTTGAGCGTTTCCTGCTTTGAGCTGCTCATGGTGGCTTTCAGGTCGTTCATCTGTTCGACCATCCAGGCCAAGGTTGGGTCCAGTGGTGGACTATGAGGCACGGCGCCGGGTGCTACCACGTGAGCGGTAGTGATTGGAGGTGGAAGGCTTGATATATGTGGATATATGGGGGCCTTTTCTGAACTGTATCGGGTTTTGTCCCCGGTGTTTTGGGATTCGTGTATAGACAACGGGATGAACCCGGGAGCGTATTGAAAGATATTGGCATCCTGAGATGGTCCAGCGGTGCGCTGGTGGTATTGAGTGATAGGAGTAGCACTGGCCTGGCCAAATATGACAGGGTTGCCCTGGGAGGTGGCAATGTGAAGCCTAGGTCGGCTGTTTCCTTGGTTAGAAGTCATCCCGTAAGTTGGCAGGGGAGGAACCTGGTTAAAGGTTTGGTGGACTGGTTTCGGGGAATCGTCATCCTCAACCAGGACAAAAGTACCGTCTGACTGGGGGATAGCTGATGAGTGAGTTTTACACTCATCCATTGACTACTTCTTGAACTTATTATTTGCTTAATCCTTGAGTTTTGGGTGTTTAATGGTTGTTTTTAGTGTTTTTAGTTTCAGTGGTTCAAATTGGAATTTGGGAACAATTTGTGGAAAAATCAAGGAGAAAATGCAATGTTGAAATTGTGGGACGGACGGAATTCAAATGGGGGAAAAAGGAAGAAGCTGGGCCAAATGCAGTTGGGCCTAATGGAATGGAAGCTGGGCCAAGAAAAGAGAAGAAAATGACCACAACAAGCTGTAGTTGTGGGCGGTCGCCCAGGTTGAGGTGGGCGGCCGCTCAGGAGAAAAAACTGTGAAGCTTGAACCTTCTGTTGAGCTGGGCGACCGCGCAGGGATAGCTGGGCGACCGCTCACAAGCATAAAAGGTGAAGACAATTGTTTCTGTTGGACTGGGCGACCGCCCAGGGGTGTTGTGGGCGACCGCCCACGAGGCGTTTGGAAGACTGTAACAGCCGGATGGAGCAGTGATGGGAATTAAGTAATGGTTATTAATTGTGGATGATCATGGGTTTTAATTAAGGCTTTTAATTGCAGCTGGGGGTTTTTTTTAGAAGAAGACAATTAATATTTAGTTAATTAGTTTGTTTTTATTGTTTCTTTAGAGAACTTATATAAGTAGCTTGTCATTTTATCTTTCATAGATAGAGTTAGTTTTTCTGCAGAATATTTTCTTCTTGGTGTTCTTGCTTTCTAATGGCTAGCTAAACCTTTTAGTTCTTGGAATTGGAGGTAACATTTTATGTCTTAAGTTTTATTGTTCATCTTTATCTTAGTATTACTTGGGATAATCAAGTTGTTTTTAATGAAATTTTAGAACTTTTGTCTTGATCAAATAATTGTTCTTGAATTGTTTAGAATTTCAATTGTGAAACGCCAAATTTACAATTGAAATTAGTCTTGGCTTGATTTTCACAATTTGTTGAATCCTCGCCAAAAGATTCATAAGAATTGTGGTTTATTTTATGTTCTTAAGTTCTACAAAGGGTTTCTAGCTAATCTATGAACGGGCCAAGGGAGTAGATTAGTTAGAAACACTTGATTGCAAATCATCCGCCAAAGTGTCCCAATCATATTTTCGTAAGAACAAAACCCCAAGTGTACTTTGATTGATGAAATGTGAAACTTGAACATAACTTGTGAAGCCAATTCCGGGAATTAGTCTTCTTATTATTGAACTCTTCTACAATCAAACTCTACTTACTTTTCGTAGAAAATTTAGTTTTAAACCAAATTAAACAACTTATTCAAGTTACAACTTTTTGTTCTAGCGGTAATTTTATACACTTTAAACTTCGTGTCTCGGTGGTTCGACCCTACTTACCCTATCTACAAATCAATTGTAGGTAGTTTGAGTCGGAAATTTTCTTTTGACGTTTCGACACTCGTCAAAATTTGGCGCCGTTGCCGGGGACGTGAAATTTAAAGTTGTTTTAATTATTTGCTATTGTGAATAGTATCTTGTGTATATATATATTTTTTTTAGTGTTTTAACTTGGTGTCGCAGATTTGAATGTTTGGTCGTAGGTCACTACAACCCGAGTTGTTACCAATTGACCACAACATTCATCGCGTCAACAAGAGGAAGCACCCGGAACCAAGTGATTCGGAAAGTGATTCGGTTTACTCTCAACAGTCCGAGATTTCCGATTCTGAAGAAGAAGTGAAAATGGCGGAACCACAAATGATGGGTGATTTTGCACGCCCGGTTATTGAACCGTCGCCATCATGCATTGTGCTCCCACAAGCAGCAAGGAGTTATGAGTTGAAGAATCTCCATTTCAACATGCTTCCTTCATTTCATGGGATGGCATCGGAAGACCCAATTACCTTCATGAGAGAGTTCTATAGCACCGTGCAAGGCTTTCCATTGGGGCAACTAACCGAAGAGCAGTTGAGAATGAGGTGCTTTGCTTATACGTTGAAGGATGCTGCCAAGACATGGTTTATGGCACTTGCTCCGGCCTCTCTTAACACTTGGACGGAAGTCTACAACAAGTTCATGGCAAAGTTTTATTCTCATCAAAAGACGTCCGACTTGAGGTCCAAGATAATGTCTTTCAATCAAGAGCCGGGTGAAGCTTTTCATGAAGCTTGGGATCGATTCAAGATGTTGCTAGTCCAATGTCCTCATCATGGGTTTCCTTTAGCCCTTTTAAATCAGGCCTTCTATGATGGGTTGACTCAACAAGGTCAAGCCCAGGTGGATAATGCAGCCGGGGGTGCTATGGGTGAGAAAACTGCGGATGAAACAAGAGCCTTATATGAGAGACTTGGCATGAATTCGCAGCAGAAAAGTGTGAGAGGGGGAAGAAAAGGTGTCTATGAAGTTGAGTCCAATGATGTTCTAGCGCAACAAGTTTCGGCATTGACTACTCAAATGAAGAATTTCATGGGAATGATGACGGCTCAAAGTCAAGGTCAAAACCAAGGGCGAAATCAAGGAGAGGGAAGTTCGGGCACGAGTTGTGTAATTTGTAACGTGAACTCCCATGATATTATGGGATGCCCATTGAGAGACCAATTCCCGGAATTTCTTGAGCAAGCAAATGCAATGAACACTTTTCAACCAAGAGTGAGGAATGATCCGTTTTCCAACTCTTACAATCCGGGTTGGCGGAATCATCCCAATTTCTCTTGGGGAGGAAATCAAGGCGGGGTCAATTTCAGCAACAATACCAACCGCAAATGCAACGATCGCGGCAACAAGGGCTGCAAGGCCAAGTGTGGAGGAAACGTTGCAGAAATTCATTCAAGCCGCCCAACAGAATCAAGTGATCATGGAACAACGAATGGGGAACCAAGAAGCTTCCCTGAAGAAGCTCGAAAATCAAATGGGTCAAATTGCCGAGGCACTTCAAAAGCACAATCCGGGTACACTACCGAGTCAACCGGAACAAGCAAAGGCCGTCACCCTGAGGAGTGGTAAGACTCTTCAGGAGGTACACTCTTCTCCTTCTCCTATAGATAATAACAAAATGCATGAGAGTGAAGTGGTGGTTGAGGAACGAGTTGAAGTGACTCCCGAGGAGAAACTTCCAACTCCACCTCTTAAGCCTTATGTGCCTCCTGTTCCTTTTCCCGGGAGATTGGTAAAGAATAAGGTCGAAACACAATTTAAAGAGTTGTACGACATGCTTTCTAAGGTGAATGTAAATTTGCCTTTGCTCAATGTAATTAAAAATATTCCTTCTTATGCTAAATTTTTCAAGGAATTGAGCACCAATAAAAGAAAGTATGCCCCGAACGAAAAAATTGTGGTTTCGGACCAAGTTAGTGCTGTTTTTGAAAAGAATTTGCCTCCTAAACTTAAAGACCCCGGTAGTTTTAATGTGATGATTTCTTTGGGGGACTCTAAGAAAGTAAGGGCAATGTTGGATTTAGGGGCTAGCATTAACTTGTTGCCTTATTCTTTGTTTGTGGAGCTTGGGTTGGGTGAACTAAAACCTACTACTATGACCTTGCAACTTGCGGACCGTTCGGTCAAATATCCAAAGGGAATAGTAGAAGATGTTTTAGTTCAAGTTGATAAATTAATAATCCCGGTTGATTTTGTGGTTCTTGATATGGAAAGAGATTCTAAAGATGTGAATGAGGTCCCTATTTTGTTGGGGAGACCTTTTATGGCTACCGCGGATGCGGTGATTAATGTGAAAGATGGAAGTTTGTCTTTGACTGTCATGGATGAAATTGTCAATTTCTCTATCTTTGATTCCATGAAAAAGCCATATGAGGTTAATGAGTGTTTATATTGTGATGTTGCTGAAAATTCTGTGTTATTTGAGCACGATGTTGAGGGCTCTCTTGTGGATGAGTTAGTTATGGAAGGTGTTTTTGATCAAAATGAGGCGAGGGCCATTCTTGCGGAGATGGATGTTATGGAGGAAATTACTGGAAATGGTCATGTAGAATCGTTAGGTAATTGTAATCCTAAGCATTTGCCATCTATTGTCTCTCCTCCCGAATTGGATCTTAAACAACTTCCATCAAGCTTAAAGTATGCTTTTCTTGGTGCAAATGATTCTTTGCCTGTTATTATTGCTTCGGACTTAACAGAATTGCAGGAAAGAAGGTTGTTAGATGTGTTGAAGCGACACAAGTCCGCACTTGGTTGGAGCATTACGGACATAAAAGGAATAAGCCCAACCATGTGTATGCATAAAATTCATATGGAGGATGATGCCAAGCCAGTCCGCGGGAATCAAAGGAGGATGAATCCGCACATGCTTGAAGCGGTAAGAAAGGAAGTCTTGAAAGCTTGTTGGATGCGGGTATTATCTATCCTATTTCCGATAGTAAGTGGGTAAGTCCTGTTCATGTGGTTGCTAAAAAATCCGGAATTACTGTCGTTAAGAATGAGGATAATGAGCTTTTGCCTACTAGAATGGTCACTGGTCAACGCATGGTTATCGATTACCGAAAACTTAATGCGGCGACTAGAAAGGATCACTTTCCTTTGCCTTTTATTGACCAAATTCTAGAGAGGTAATTTGGTCAAGAGTATTATTGTTTTTTAGATGGTTTTTCGGGCTATAATCAGATTCCCATTGCTCAGGAAGATCGTGAAAAGACCACATTTACATGCCCTTTTGGAACATTTGCATATCGGAGGATGCCCTTCGGTTTATGCAATGCTCCTGCTACATTCCAAAGGTGCATGATGTCGATCTTTTCCGAGATGATTGGTAAGTTTGTTGAGGTATTTATGGATGATTTTTCATTGTATGGTAATTCATTTGATGCATGCTTAGATAATTTGACTTTGGTTCTCAAAAGATGTTGTGATACCAATTTAACTTTAAGTTGGGAAAAAAGTCATTTTATGGTTAAGCATGGAATTGTGTTGGGTCATTTGGTCTCAAGAAAAGGGATTGAAGTTGACAAGGCAAAAATTGAGATAATATCTAAATTGCCTCCGCCAACAAATGTGAAGGGAATTCGTAGCTTTCTTGGTCATGCGGGTTTTTATCGGCGTTTTATAAAAGATTTTTCTAAAATTTGTAAGCCGTTAACAAACTTGCTTGCTAAAGAGACGGAATTTGTCTTTGACCAAGAATGTCTCAATTCTTTTAATTTGTTGAAGGAGAAATTGACTTCAGCCCCTATTCTTGTGGGTCCGGATTGGACTCAACCTTTTGAAATAATGTGTGATGCATCCGATTTTGCGGTGGGTGCAGTTTTGGGTCAGAAAATCGATAAAAAGTCACATGTGATCCAATATGCAAGTAGAATGTTGAATGATGCTCAATTGAATTATACTACAACCGAGAAAGAATTCTTGGCGGTGGTATTTGCTTTAGAAAAATTTCGTTCTTACTTGCTTGGATCTAAAGTGATTATTTATTCGGACCATGCTGCATTACGTTATTTATTGTCCAAACAAGATGCCAAACCCCGATTGTTAAGATGGATGTTACTTTTACAAGAATTTGACATTTCCATCAAAGACAAAAAGGGTTGTGAGAATGTTGTGGCGGATCACTTGTCTAGACTTGAAAAGGGGTGTGTGAGTGAAATTCCTTTGAATGAAAATTTCCCCGATGAGCAGTTATTTGGTGTTAAGGATTGTGAACCTTGGTATGCCGACATTGTAAATTTTTTGGCTACGGGGGTTCTAAATCCAGATTTTTCAAGTCAAGAGAGGAAAAGATTTTTGTCAATGGTTAAGCAATATTATTGGGATGACCCATATTTGTTTAAACATGGTCCCGATATGGTTATTCGTAGATGCATTCATGAAAATGAGCAACAAAATGTTCTTTCTTTTTGTCATGAATTGCATTGTGGAGGTCATTTTAGTGGAAAGAAAACCGCTCAAAAGGTGTTACAATCGGGTTTCTTTTGGCCAAGTCTTTTTAAAGATGCATACATTTTTAGTAAAAGTTGTGACAGTGCCAAAGAACCGGTAACATTGGTAAGCGGGATGAAATGCCTCTCACGAATAACTTGGTTGTGGATTTGTTTGACGTATGGGGCATTGATTTTATGGGTCCTTTTGTTGTTTCGTGTGGGTTTGAGTACATTTTAGTGTCGGTGGATTATGTGTCAAAGTGGGTGGAAGCAATTCCTACCCGGACTAACGATGCTAATGTTGTTGTCAAGTTTGTCAAAGATGTGATTTTTAGTAGGTTTGGCATTCCAAGGGCGATCATAAGTGATGGTGGTTCTCACTTTTGCAACAAAGTTTTTGGAGCACTAATGAAGAAGTATGGGGTGAAGCACAAGGTTGCAACCGCGTACCATCCCCAAACTTCCGGGCAAGTGGAAGTGAGTAACAAGCAAATAAAGGCCATTCTTGAGAAGACGGTGAAGCCAAACAGGAAGGATTGGGCCTTGAGGTTAAATGATGCATTGTGGGCGTACCGTACCGCCTACAAAACGCCAATTGGAATGAGTCCTTACCGGCTAGTCTTTGGGAAAGCTTGTCATTTGCAGGTGGAGATTGAGCACAAGGCATTTTGGGCAATCAAGGAGTTGAATATGGATTTGAAGCTAGCCGGTGAGCAAAGGTTGCTTCATTTGAATGAGCTTGAAGAGCATCGGTTGGAGGCATATGAGAACTCCCGGTTGTACAAGGAAAGAACAAAAAGGTACCATGACAAAAAGATTTTGCATAAGGAACTTATTCCGGGAAGCAAGGTGTTGTTGTTCAATTCAAGATTGAAGCTTTTCCCGGGAAAGTTACGTTCTCGTTGGAGTGGTCCGTTTGAGGTGGTGAATGTATACTCTCATGGAGCCGTGGAGTTGGTGAATCCGGTTACGAAGAATAGGTTTAAGGTCAATGGACAAAGAGTGAAGCCTTATTTTGATGGAGCTTTGGGATTGAAGGATGTGGAACGGATCGAGTTGAAGGATCCGTAGGCGTTGAGAAAGTCAGTCCGTCGAGCTAACGACGTTAAACAAAAGCGCTGCTTGGGAGGCAACCCAAGGTAAGTAGTGTATTGTAGTACCCTTAAATTTAATTTTTTCTTTGTTTTCATCACTTTGAGGACAAAGTAATCATTAAGTTTGGGGGTGGAGAGTTTTAGTTTTCGTTTTGGTTTTCATTTTATGGGTTGTTTTTTATCTAAAAAAAAAAAAAAAAAAAAAAAAAGCTTTGTTTTTTTGTATTTCGGGAACGTGTCGAACTACGGTGACCTGAGCCTATTGTTGTTGGGTAGTCCGCCCACATCAATGGGGACGTAGGCAGCGAAAGTGCGGTCAAAATATGGGTCGAATTGTAATATATCAATGGATATTATGCTTGGTGTTTGCTTGCTTGATGTTGTGCAGGTGGTTGGCCAGGAAAAATTTCACTGGACATGTGGGCGACCGCCCATGGTGTTGAGGGCGACCGCCCATGCTTGGGTTGCAAAAGAATGTGATGCTACTGTGCATGTGGGCGACCGCCCAGGACAGTGTGTGCGACCGCCCAGGCTGGTGGAACAAAAAGATGGAACTTGCTGTACAGGTGGGCGACCGCCTAGGTAGGAGTGGGCGACCGCCCACATTAGAAATGCTCAAAGGGTTGGAGTCTCTGGACAGGTGGGCGACCGCCCAGGTTGGGATGTGCGACCGCCCACGTGGCGAATCTGGCATTTCAAAATTTGAATCCCAAACCCAACCGTCCCTTATTTTCCTCTCTCTCTTAAACACACCCATTATTCCCTCTTCCTCTCTCTAAAAAAAACCTCCGTCCCTCCCCCTTCATCTCTCTAAAAATCCTCTCCCAAATCACTCAAATCTTCTAAATTTCTTCCAAAATTTCTCTTCCCCCACCATACCCAACCCCCTTTAACCAAGATTGAAGGCCATACATCACCATTGTTGCAAGGATTGTGAAGAAATTGTATTGAAGAGTTTGCAAGGGTGGAAAAGGTTGACAAATATCTGATTTTTGAAGTCCAAAGCCAAGCTTGGGGTGGAAATTGTTGTTCAAAGAAGGAGTCTTCTTCCAAGTTCATCTTCATCTTTTCCGGCGAAATTCCGGCGAAGATTCCGGTGACTTTTCCGGCGAGTTTCTCAGGGCAAGTAAGGTTTTCAATTCCATTTTTTTAGTGCCTAGTGTGGAATTTGTGGGTGTTTATTTAAAATGTCTAGAAGAAGAAATGCCCCTGTCCCGGAACCGGAGGTTGAGTTTGATGGAACAAGGTTTGTGAGTGCTAAAGCGCAGTCATTTTTTGAAAAATACTCAACCAAAGGATTTGCTGTGGAAAATGAATTTAATCCCGCGGAACTTGAGTTGGATGGCATTTTTGCAAATTATGGCTGGGGTAACTTGGCGAGACGTCCTTCCAATAAAGGTTCGAAAGTGTTGGTGCGGGAATTTTATGCCAATGCTTTTGAGGAAGGGCAAGTGAGGAAGTGTGGTTGGGTGAGAGGTAATAATGTGTACTATAATGCTGAAGATATCAATACCTATTATGGAATGGCATCGCCTATTGTGTGTGATTATCACTCTAATGCACAGATCATGGAATCGAATGTGGCGGGTAACCTTCATTTGTTGGAGCCGTCTTTTGTTAATATTGATGTAACATTGTTGCGGAATGGGAATGTGAGAAAGGCGCGGGACATGGATTTGAGAATGCGGGCTCTGCACCGCTTTATTTGTGAGCGCATAATGCCCACTTCGCACTACAATGATGTGCATTGGAGGAGAGCATTGTTAATGAATATTGTGTTGACCGGTCAAAGGTTCAATACGGGACGGGCAATGTCAAGGGAGATAGTGAACACCATTAGGACTATCGGGCGATGCAGTTTTAATTTTCCGTTGTTGATATCTGGAATGATAGAGAGGAGGGGGGTGAGTTTTCCGCGGTTGAAGATTGTGAGGGACATCGTGTCAAGTGGTACAGCTGTTAGTAAGAGGTCCCTGGTTGTTAAGGGGCATGCTCACTTACAGCCGGGTGAAGGTTCGTCTAGGGGAGTGGGAGGAAATGAGGTGGATGAAGATATGGAGGAGCATGAGTTTACTCCTACGGAGGCGGCCTACTATGTGGGAGGCCAAGTCGAGGCTCTATCCGAGGAAATTGGACAGCTACGGGGGCATTATGAGACTATGGATCAGCGGTTGGGGAGGATGGAGTCGATGGCTACTGAGGAGTTTTATGCTGCCAGTATGTGGAGGCAGCGTATGGAGGATGCTCAATCGGAGATGTTCCAGGAGCTGATGCACAGGCTTCCTCCGCCTCCACCGCCTCAGCACATCCCATACCAACCGCCACGATACCGTACCCCGGAGCAGATGAGTGGATGGGGTACTTGGGAGCAGCAGCAGCAGCAGCAAAATCAGCAACAACAACAACAGCAGCAGCAGCAGTTTGGCACAGATTCGAGCGGAAGTGGCTCGGTGGGTCCTTGGGACCAATTGTGGAGATAGTTGGTGGTTGAAGGTACCCTTTATCCTTTCTTTTATTTTGTGCATTAGGGACAATGCATATTTTAAGTTTGGGGGTGTGGGGTACTTTGGTTGTTTGTATATGCTTCATGTTAGTTAGAATTTGCTGTTTTGAAAATGAAAAAAAAAAAAAATTTTGAAAGATGAAAAAAAGAAAAAGAAAAAATAATTAGCTATGTCCTTTTTTGTAGATAATCATTAACATTCTTGGTGTTCCCTTAATTGCATATGATGGATTGTGACCGCTAGGAAGGATAAATTGGGTGTAAATATGTTTATGCAAGTTGGTAGATTTTTTGGTTAATTGTGTTATATTACTTAAGAGTTATAATTGAGTCATAAATCTCTTAGTTGTAAGTTTTGTGCATTTGTGAAAGTTTGCTCCTTGTTGATAATTTTTGATCCAATTTTTATAAAGTTTAGAGTACACCATCATCTTTTAAGTTAATGAATTTATGTGTCAAATAGCAACACTAGGCAAGTTTTGTGAGGAGTATTCCTTGGTTGTGAGTGAACCCCCCCTTGTGATCTTGAAAAAAAAAAAAAAAAAAAAAAAAAAGAGAAAAAAAAATTAAAATAAAATGAGAGCAATGGCAATGCAATGTGTATTCGGTGAAACCTCCAGACGTGTAGATTAATCGGTTAGGGATTATTCTAGCTTAACCAGATTTGGGTATGCAAGAGCGTTATGGAGGAAGAGCTTTACCGCCGTGATGGTCCGTAGCAAGCTCGATACCGAAATGGCTAACTCTCAAAACCTTTAAATAAATCTCTACTTAGTATTAGGGGCATGGAGTTCGCGGCTACAGTGTTCCCTACTTGAACGGTAGATGATTTTAAAAAGGTGCTAAAATAATCAAGTTTGGGGGGGGTGTAGTTGTTTCTTGGGAGTATTCGTGTTTTATGCTTAAAGGTGTTGTTGTTTGATAAATAAAGTCAATAAACTAAGAGATGGTTGGTGTACTTAGCTTTATAAATATGGATCATGGTTGTGAATAAGAGAAAGATGTTAATGCATAAAGAGATTTAGGGTGCAATTATAATGGTTAAGTAATATTTCGCAATTAATGGAAAATATATTGATACTTGCATTGTGAAAAATTTTATCCTGCGGTTGATGGTATTATGTAATATATGCAATTGTGGAATGCAAGAATGGAGGGACATAGTTAATTGTGTGTTAGAGGAGTGTGTTTTTAATTTTGTTTGCTGAGTTTGTTTTAGTGTTTGCTCGAGGACTAGCAAATGTCTAAGTTTGGGGGTATTTGATGAGTGAGTTTTACACTCATCCATTGACTACTTCTTGAACTTATTATTTGCTTAATCCTTGAGTTTTGGGTGTTTAATGGTTGTTTTTAGTGTTTTTAGTTTCAGTGGTTCAAATTGGAATTTGGGAACAATTTGTGGAAAAATCAAGGAGAAAATGCAATGTTGAAATTGTGGGACGGACGGAATTCAAATGGGGGAAAAAGGAAGAAGCTGGGCCAAATGCAGTTGGGCCTAATGGAATGGAAGCTGGGCCAAGAAAAGAGAAGAAAATGACCACAACAAGCTGTAGTTGTGGGCGGTCGCCCAGGTTGAGGTGGGCGGCCGCTCAGGAGAAAAAACTGTGAAGCTTGAACCTTCTGTTGAGCTGGGCGACCGCGCAGGGATAGCTGGGCGACCGCTCACAAGCATAAAAGGTGAAGACAATTGTTTCTGTTGGACTGGGCGACCGCCCAGGGGTGTTGTGGGCGACCGCCCACGAGGCGTTTGGAAGACTGTAACAGCCGGATGGAGCAGTGATGGGAATTAAGTAATGGTTATTAATTGTGGATGATCATGGGTTTTAATTAAGGCTTTTAATTGCAGCTGGGGGTTTTTTTTAGAAGAAGACAATTAATATTTAGTTAATTAGTTTGTTTTTATTGTTTCTTTAGAGAACTTATATAAGTAGCTTGTCATTTTATCTTTCATAGATAGAGTTAGTTTTTCTGCAGAATATTTTCTTCTTGGTGTTCTTGCTTTCTAATGGCTAGCTAAACCTTTTAGTTCTTGGAATTGGAGGTAACATTTTATGTCTTAAGTTTTATTGTTCATCTTTATCTTAGTATTACTTGGGATAATCAAGTTGTTTTTAATGAAATTTTAGAACTTTTGTCTTGATCAAATAATTGTTCTTGAATTGTTTAGAATTTCAATTGTGAAACGCCAAATTTACAATTGAAATTAGTCTTGGCTTGATTTTCACAATTTGTTGAATCCTCGCCAAAAGATTCATAAGAATTGTGGTTTATTTTATGTTCTTAAGTTCTACAAAGGGTTTCTAGCTAATCTATGAACGGGCCAAGGGAGTAGATTAGTTAGAAACACTTGATTGCAAATCATCCGCCAAAGTGTCCCAATCATATTTTCGTAAGAACAAAACCCCAAGTGTACTTTGATTGATGAAATGTGAAACTTGAACATAACTTGTGAAGCCAATTCCGGGAATTAGTCTTCTTATTATTGAACTCTTCTACAATCAAACTCTACTTACTTTTCGTAGAAAATTTAGTTTTAAACCAAATTAAACAACTTATTCAAGTTACAACTTTTTGTTCTAGCGGTAATTTTATACACTTTAAACTTCGTGTCTCGGTGGTTCGACCCTACTTACCCTATCTACAAATCAATTGTAGGTAGTTTGAGTCGGAAATTTTCTTTTGACGTTTCGACACTCGTCAATAGCTGCTATACCACGCTCATTCCGAAGCTGTACCACGAAATTCTGCTGATCTTCTTTCTGCCTCTTGTGAACCTCACAAGCTCGGATGGGTTCTTCCAAAGTCATATCTGTTACCGGTGGCGGGGGTCCTTCCCCGTCACGATTTCTCGGTGAACTAGACATGTCGAAAATTCTGGCTGAGGGAACTGAGGGAACCGAAGAACTGTCTGACGCTGCCGTAACGGTGATCCTGGCAAGGCGCTGACCCGGAAATCTGAACCACTTTGTGCTTGCTATAGGGAATGAAAGGAAGGGTTTAGGCTTCGGAAAGGGAGGATTTGGATCAAGGTTTCGGGCTTGTGCAATGTGCAGTTACCGATTAATGTTTACTTAAAGCGCATTTTCTCAGAGTCCTAATCGGTTGGAAAAGAGCGAGTCTTCTTTTTCGCAACTAATCCTAGAGCTCTAATCAGTGGATCTCATCACTACGCTTATAAGCCCCTCGTTTCCATTGTAGATCATCTTTCTCGGGACGGACTATCCCGAGCGAGGTCCTATAAGGCAAGCGAGTTCCACCGACAAAGGAAAAAGTGAACTTAAGGCTAGCTGATCACGCAAACTTTCAACGTATGTGACGCACGGGCCACAGTCGAAGTCAACGTCCTTAAGTTAAGGCGGGGATCGTGCCAAAATTTCGGCATGACCCCTCCTGACTCGCTTGTGCGAGAGACCTTAGCTTTTGGCGTTGGCCAAGTTGTGGCTGGCACGGTGAATACGGTGAGGGTTTGGTGACACGGCGTCACATTGAACCTTCGGGTATATTTTTCGGCAGAGCTCCGCGTCAAAGTCAAGGTTGAAGAGCTCGAGACTTCGGGTCGGGAACGACCTTCGGTCTCAACCTCTTGAGCTTGACTCGGGGCGGGGCCCGGCGTAAAAAAACATACACTTAGGCTTTATGACACGAGCTAAGCCAAAAACCAACCGGGGTCTTGGACAAAGTGTGACACAAAGAGTGCATGGCTTACACGGGCTAGGATGGGATGTTTAGGACGACCCCGTGCGCCCCCGAAAGACATCTGGCAGGCCAATCGGGGTGCAACTGATAAGGCCATCCCGGGTTACGGGTTGTAGTGTGCAGTGTTCCGAGGCAGCAAGTGCACGTGAAGTGCGGTGTACCGAGGCAGCAAGTGTGCGTAGTGTGCGGTCACTAAAATTCCTTTTCTGAGTAAAACAGAGATTTTTCAGAATGTGTCTTAAAGCATTATGATGCGCAATTCAAAAGACAGCAATGAAAATCAAACATGAATGGGGATGCACAAACATGGTATGATTTTGAAAAGTTGACAATGTAATGCCTTTTGAAAAAAACCGTTCAAGGTTTAAAGGAACACACACACACGAAAACGAGGAAGGGTAAACGAAAGTTTGACCCACGGAAGGCTTTTTAGAAAACAACGGTTGTTTTGAAAAAAGTATCACTATCTCCAGCGGAGTCGCCAACTGAAATTACCCAGACCTTTCGCGCGCGGGGCGCGGAGAGGGCGGTTGTCTTTCACGGGGGGTTGGTGTCTGAGACCTCGCGGTTTTTGTATTTTGAGCCCAAACGTTGAGAAACGGCTTTTGTGAAAATGTTGTCGTTTTTATTGGTAGCAAAAACTTAGGAAAAGGCTTTGAAAACAGGGGATCATTTTTATTGGTAGCAAAAACGAGTAAAAAGCTTTGAGTACCAGAGATTGTTAGGTTCGGAGGTCACGTTACGTTTCGAGAAGAGTATTACGAGATCACCCGAAACGCCTTGTATGACGAGTCTTTCTACCTTTCTCGAAAACGTGTGTGTGTGTGTGTGTTTTGAAATGGGGGCTTGAATGACAAGCGTAATCTTGGTTTGAATGTCAAACGTTGATTAGGTGACTTGGTTTTAAAAGACGAGCGTTTGAATGACAAACGTCGGTTTTGAGTTTGAAATGAGCGTTTGCGTGACAAACGTCGATTTTGAGCTTTTTGAAAGAGAGTTCGAAGGACGAACTCCGGTTTTGAACTGGGCGAGTCATTGTTAACGATTTTTATGGGAAAAACGTATTAAATGATTTTAAGTGTCAAATGGCGGCTTTTAGTTTGAAGATGAGCGTTTGGAGGCCAAACGTCATTTCGCACGTTTTGAAAGAGTGTTCGAAGGTCGAACTCCGGTTTTGAACCGGGCATTACATTGTTAACGATTTTTACGGGAAAAACGCGTATTAAATGACATGCAATCAACGAATCGGGTTGCGACTCGGACTTTGAAAAGTAAATACTATCACGATCCAAACGGGTCGGACTTTGTAAATGACAGTATTTAAAGCAGTATCAACGGAATCAAACGATCCGGAATCGTAAATGATGATCAATGAGCCAAAACGGCTCAGAATTGTAAATGACGATCAACGAGCCAAAACGGCTCGGAATTGTAAATGACAGAAAGTAAATGACGATCAACGGATCGATCGATCCGGAATGGTAAATGACATAAAAAGTAAACGGAACGGGGTCGAAACGCCGTTTTAACCCGTGATTACTTCTCTTACGGGAAGAGAAGAGGATCGAGGGGCTAAAACGTATCGGACCCCGTTAGACGGAGGCGTCTACATTTCAATAATGTGGTTCAAAACGATTGTAGCGACTGGCGCGTAAACCGAGACGAAACAAGAGATTTAGAGTGAGGGAGTTATACCTATGGCTAGGGTCGACTCCTTTGGCTCGAGGGTGTGTATGGGACATAGAAAGTAGTTTGAAATGGTGTTTCGGAGTGGTGAGGGGCGTATTTGATCGAAATACGGAAGTTTCACGCGAATCGAGACAAATGGGGGCTCGAGAGGGGGTGAAACTGCTTAGGGCCGAGGTTGTGGTGATTTTTTGGTGTAAAATGTTCCTCCTTTTGGCTTTGACAGCAACTTCTATTTATAGGTGAAAAATGCAGTAAGAGTCCGGATGGACTTAGACTGATTTCCAGGGTTTTGTGGTATTTTGGAACTTTGAGGGGCTTGCTGGCAATTTCAGAAAATTTGCACAGGGAGTCTGGCCGGACTTTGACTGAAATCCAGGGGTATTTTGGTCCTTTCAGCATGATTTCTGATTGAAGGGTGATGGGAGGGCTGTGGCATGGCTGCCACGTGTCCCATGACTCACCAAATGTATGGGAGTTTGTTCCCCGGTCCCGGTTTTGTCCGTTTTTTAAAATAACAGTCCGGAAAATGTCCGAAACGCCCCCGGAAAGTGCCGGAAAGTGTGTTTTTCAGGGAAAGATGTACTTTTACGTGCGATGACGTGTGTTAAGTACGTTTAGACGTCAGGATGCACGGGGCAGTCTCGGGACGTCTCTTTAGCTTGGCAACGGGGAGTTTAACGAGTTCCGGTTAACCTGGAGCGGGCCAGTTAGCGGATTTTGGTTAACTTTCTGACGAATTTTGACGATCCAGATTTGGGTACTTACACCTTTTACCGAGCCCTAGTCCTGGGATGAATTTCATGAGTTTCAACATCTTCATGGCGGGAGGGATTTTGTCCCGAAATAGTGGAAGGTCCACGCTGCATATTTGGATCTTGGAGGTCTCCAAAGTGAATCCAGTTAATGCCATTTCATCATCATGCTTGATCTCTAACACTGGAATGCCGTTAGTGCTGGTCCCCTCGGTGGTGACGCTGTCGCCGTAGACTGTGGTTAGCTCGTTGCCTTGCATGAACTTGATACACTGGTGAAGGGTGGATGCCACGCCATTTATTTGATGTAGCCAGGGTCGCCCCAGGATGGCTGTGAAAGTGATAGGAATGTCCAACACTTGGAATTCGGTGGGGATCATTCGCTTGCCGAACCAGATATTTAGAGTAGCAACCCCGAGAACTGTACGAGAAGTGGAGTCATAGGCCTTGACAGTGTGGACTGAAGGCTTCAAATCTGTGGGCTTGATGTCAAGCAGGTCCATCATCTTGGCGGGCAAGACATTCATTCCGGAACCTCCGTCTACCAACACACGGGGAAGGCGACGCTCGTCCAGCTGGACTGTGATGTAGAGCGGCTCATTGTGATTAGCCCCAAACTTTGGCAGGTCCAAATCTGTGATGGTGATGATGTTGCCGTAGTGGATGTTATCGATCATCTAAATCACTTCATCTGGGGTTGCGTCCACGGGGACCATGGTGCGGGCCAAACTTTACTCTAGCTTGAGCTTGTGAGGATATGAAGATGTGAGCAGGGACCAAAGGGAAATGTTTGCCTGGGTCTGCTTGAGCTAAGTGAGGATCGGGTCCTCCTTCATGGAACTTGTGTCTTCGGGCAGGCCGGGTTGTGATTCTGGCTCCGCTGGCTTTTTGGTGGCCTTAGGTGGTAATGCATGGATTTGACCCGATCGGGTCAGGACACTGACATCAGGTTTGGTTCCTTCTGAACAGGTTGCTCTGAGCTGAGCCATAGTCAGAGGAGGATTCCTCGAAGCATAGGGCCATATGTCCTCCCCCACTTCGTTGACTGTAGATGCATTCCCGGGGGCTTCGGCAGCTTTCCGGATTCTGTCCCAAGATACTGGCTTGGGTGCCTCCGTGGGGAGGGAGTTTATGGTTTGTCGCAACTGCTCGAACGTCAGTGCGCAACAGTGGTTGCCAGGACTGAACTGTGGGTTGCTGACCCTCCGGGGGAGGTTAGAGAGTTCTTGGTTCATGCGAACGGTCTCCTTGATCTCTTCACGGTATACCGCACTCCTTTCCTTCTTGCTGAGCATGCTCAGGGCATTCTGGAGTTGGGTTAGGCGATAGTCATGGTTTGCTAATTTTCCTCCACTCTTGGCCCAGATCAACTTTCTTGCAGTAGAGCCTGCGTCGAGAGTTAGCGCCTATGTGTCTTCCCCTGTGAGAATAGCCAGTGCTTCCTTGAACTGCATGCGGCAGTCTAGATAAACTTCCATTGGGGAGGGCTTTCCCTTCTGCTTTATCTGAGTGGCGGGTATGTCGGAAGGTGAGTACACGGCTTCTCGAACATCTGCCCATGTAACTGTCTGCTGCCCCAGTTGATCGTTTCTGTAAACGAATGCCGCAGTCCGTGGAATCTCCCTGAGTAGTTGCTGGAGATGTATTTCCATTTTTCTTTTCCTTTTGAATAGACCTTCCTCCCTCAGTTGGCCTTTTAGTTTGAGAGCGGAAATGATCCGTCCCCATCCTCCCAGGACCCTTGGGATTCCGGTTTTGTTGACTTCGTGCTCGGCTTGGAAGAGAATGGTTTCTTCGTCTTCGTCGTCGCTTTCACAGAGAACTTGCTTTCCACGGGGAGGTAAGCGCTGGTACTCTTCCTATTGTGCCATTCCATCTCCTAGGTCGTCGGGACCGTTGACCGCCCTCCCTTGCCAGAGCAAGTTGGATGAGAAAAGACGATAGTCCAAGAAGTTGCCGCGAGCAAAACCCTTGAGGTCGAACTGGTCTAGAGTGGCCTCTAGCTTTCTGTCTGAAGCTGCTTGTGACACTTTAAGGGTTTGGTCCCTGTGGGTCTTTTGAGCTTGGTTTTCGTCCCAGAGACGGTTCTCTTGAGCGGCTAGTTCCATGAAGGCTTTCCTTGCGAGAGCTAAACAGTCTCCATAGGTACGCCCCGTCTGACTGGTTTCTAGAACTGTAATCACATCCAAGTCCCCGAATGGCGGAAACACTTGGATTATATTGACAAAGGAAGTCGGGCTGGGACATTCCAGGCGGCTCTCCTTGATCTCGGTTACCAAGAAGTTTGCCCATATATGTTTGATTGAATCCACAGGATATTGAATTCTGTGATGTTGATAGTCTCGTGATCTCCCTGGATCGCCAAGTCTATCAGAGCTAGCAGTTTGCTGGCGGGATGCCGAAGTCCGTGGCCGTGATGGCTGGGAGCAGGGTCAAACTTGAGCATGTTGATGCTGAGGTGATCATTCCTTTCGTCGGAAGCTGGATCTGTCTTGCGGGGAAGACTCTTACAGATGTTTTCAGGGTGGCTATTGGAAGCGTTCCCGAGGTTGATTTGATTTGTGATAGGGTGAGGAGCTTTGTCTCTTTTGATGGTGCCTCTGGCCTTGGCGGCGCTTGTGGCTGTAAGCATGACTGACGGCACAGGCCGGTTGCTACTGGGGCTGGTAGCCGGAAGTGATGATAGGCTCTGAGCTCGATTGGCCAGGGCCTCGTTTACCATGAGCAGGCAATCGTCGAGGGTGACTTTGGCATTGCAGAATCTGATAATAAGGACCGAATCCTTGGTATCATCGGGATATCTGGAAAATATGATGTTGACGAAGTCGCCGTCAGTCACTTGATCAGAGAGGTTCTTTGTCGTGTCAACCAGTTGTTTCCATTCACCGGATAACCGCCTGTACGGGATGTTGAGCTTGAAAATTTCCATGGTATTATAGCCCTGGTCATAGGTGACATCATCGGAACTGGTGTCGTCCTCAAAACTGAGCATATGTACGTAGGGATCTTCCCGTGGATCTGCCGTGTCCTCGACTCTGGAGAGTCCTGATTCGTTGTCGTCTGACTGCTCGACCCAAACATAAGGACGCCTCTCGTCCTGCCGCGATGCTGGGGCTGCTAGAAAAACATCGTGCCCTTCGCTTGAGAAGAGGGGCTCAGCGGGCAATTCCTTATGGAGGACGTCCCATATGACTTCCATACATTTATCACGAGTGTGACGATGCTTGTTGACCTTCATCACGAAGATTTCCTCGCCTGGCGAGGCCAGAGAGTAGGATTGAAGGATGCTGACAAATCTCCGATCGGAGACAGGGGGTTTGCATGCCCGCATTATTGCGATGCTCAGTGTTTCTTTCTAGTTTGCTTCCAAGTGTCAGAAGCGGCAGTTAAACTTGATGAACCTGACTGCTTCAGGGTCTGCCTGCTCGAGGACGTTGATATAGTTAGCATCTCTGGACTCTGAGGGATTCTGATGAGATTTGCCCCGATAGTCCCTTGGTCGGCTTGAAGGAGGTAGCCCCGGTGCCTGGCTGCGGGCACGCTTGGCTGTTGTCTCGGCTTCTTTCCCTATGAGGAAACTGTCCCCTCTGATGACTTCAAGATATCCCTGCTGGTTAATAAACTTGACGCACTGATGGAGAGTAGAGGCTATGGCTTTCATGTGGTGCAGCCAAGGGCATCCCAACAGAGCTGTGAATTCGGACGGAATGTCCATCACATGGAATTTTGCTGGCACCATTTGGGTTTCGAATCAGAGCTCCAGAGTCACCGTCCCCAGGATGGGACGAGACGTGCTTTCATAGGCTTTGATAGTCCGGGCAGACGGAATCATGCGGCCTTCGTCGATGCGTAGGGCTTGTATCATGCTGAGAGGGAGGATGTTAACTACTGATTCGTTGTCTACCAATACTCAGGGGAGAGATATGGTGTTGATCCGGAGAGTGATGTACAAAGCTTCATTGTGCCCTGAGGCATCTCTCGGCAGGTCTTCGTCACAGAAAGTGAGCATACTGCCATACATTTGGGAATCGTAGATCTGATCTCTTTACGGAGAAGGAGAGTCATCAAGCCATCTGTTTCCTATCTTCCTCTTGCGAGGTAAAGCCTTTGGTGGTGCCTCGGGATTGTGTTGAGACTGCTTGTGGCGGTGGCCGCCCTTGGTTAGCACGTTGATTGAGTGCGAGTGCCAAGCTGATTTGACTTTCCTTTGCCGTCCCGTGCTCTGAAGCTGGGCAAATTGAACCTTGGCTAATCCCGCGGGGGGTTAGGCTTCTGACTAGCAGTGAGATCGTCAAGATTTGAGGTATTCCAGTGTCTTGAGGCCTGAACTCTGGTGTCAGCAGGACTTTTCGGCTTTCCCACCCCTGTCTGCTCTAAAGTTGCATGGCCTGGAGGAAGGGAGGACTGGCTGGAGTAGAATACGTAGTAATCGAACCTCCCGGATGGCTCTCCGAGTGTACCCACACTGGTGTCTCCAGCTTCATATCTTTCTCTCAGTCTCTGTTAAGAAGACCTCTTCTTCTGCTTTCTGTGAGAATTACCCCTGATCATGTCTTGGGACTCGTACTCAAGGCATGCGAAGCAGTCACAAACATCGTAACTGATGTGGACATTCGATGAGGACCTGGCTGGAAGAGGCGGAGGGACTGGCTCTGTGGCAATCTTCTTTGGCACCAATTCAATGGAATTCACACTGTTGTTGTTCGAAAAAGGGTTTCCGATCGTATTGGGCCCACGGGGACGCTCCAATTTCCCTTCCTCTATTAAATTATGAATTTCGTACCGTAACCCCATGCAGTTGTAGGTGGTATGGCCATGATACTGGTGGAAGGCGCAGTACTTTCTCTTGTCAGCATTGACTACGGGATTCTTGGGTTTGTAGTTTGCAACGGGTTTAAGGAGGCCTTCCTTGATCAAACCTTCCAGCATCTTACTCAGCAGCATGTCCAACTTGTCGAAGTGTATGGCAGGCTGCTTCAAAGTGGAGTTGCTGCTTTGCGGAACTGAGTTTCTATTGCCCGACTGTTGTCCCTGATGAATGTAGTTGACAGACGTATCTTTCCCTTTACCGGGGGTCGGTGCGGGATTGAATGCAACTGCTGATCGGTATCTGTATAGTTGTGCAGTAGCCAATTTTTCCTTGAGATCCTTCTCGAATTGTGAGCCGGCATTGACCATGGCCCGAAGATCTGGGAAGAAGTGATGACTGATGAGAGTTCTGATGGACGGTGTTAAGTAGGACTTGAATATCCGCATCTGTTCATCCTTGGAGAGTGGCTCCATGATCTCAGAGAGTTTCCAACTCCACCTCTTGTAGAATTCTCCGACGCTTTCATCTGCTTTTTGCTCGGTGGTGATTAAGTCCTCACGACTTGTTTCCCACTCTAAGTTGGATCTGTACCGCTCTAGGAAGATGTTACTGATCTGATCCCAGGTGTGGCGATCTGCAGGCTTGACCCTTAGGAACCATTGTAACGCTGAACTCTTGAGCGTATGCTGGAAGTGATTGGCCATTTGCTGGAGGGTTGCTCCTTTCGCTCTCATGCCGAGAATGTAGGTGTCAATATGCGTTTGAGGACACTCGGTTTCGTCGAATCGGTCCTTCTCCGGCATTCTTAACTTGGCAGGGAGAGGCGTGACCATTCCCAGATCTGTGGACTTGAGCGTTTCTTGCTTTGAGCTGCTCATGGTGGCTTTCAGTTCTTTCATCTGTTCGACCATCCAGGCTAAGGTTGGGTCCAATGGTGGACTTTGAGGCTCGGCGCCGGGTGCTACCATATGAGCGGTAGTGGTTGGAGGTGGAAGGCTTGATATATGTGGATATATGGGGGCCTTTTCTGGACTGCATCGGGGTTTGTCCCCGGTGTTTTGGTATTCGTGTATAGGCAATGGGATGAACCCAGGAGGGTATTGGAGGATATTGGCATCTTTTTGAGATGGTCCAGCGGTGCGCTGGTTGTACTGAGTGATGGGAGTAGCATTGGCTTGGCCGTATATGACAGGGTTGCCCTGAGAGGTGGCCACATGGAGCCTAGGCCGGCTGTTTCCTTGGTTCGAAGGCATCCCGTAAGTTGACGGGGAAGGAACCTGAATGAAGGTTTGAGGAACTGGTTTCGGGGAATCGTCGTCCTCGTCTAGGATGAAAGTACCATCTGACTAGGGGATAGCTGCTATACCTCGCTCATTCAGAAGCTGTACAACGAAATTCTGCTGATCTTCTTTCTGCCTCTTGTGAACCTCACAAGCCTGGATTGCTTCTTTCAATGTCATATCTGTTACCGGTGGCGGGGGTCAGTCCCCGTCACGATTTCTCGGTGAGCTAGACATGTCGGATATTCTGGCTCAGGGAACTGAGGGAACCGAAGAACTGTCTGACGCTACCGTAACTGTGACTCTGTCAAGGCGCTGACCCGAAATTCTGAATCACTTTCTGCTCGCTGCAGGGAACGAATGGTAGGGTTTAGGCTTCGGAAAAGGGTATTTGGCTCAAGGTTTCGGGCTAGTGAAATGTGCAGTTACCGATTAATGTTTACTTAAAACGCGTTTTCTCAGAGTCCTAATTGGTTGGAAAAGATAGTGTCTTCTTTTTCGCATCTAACCTAAGGCTCTAATCAGTGGATCTCGTCACTATGTTTATAAGCCCCTCGTTTCCATTTGTAGATCATCTTCTCGGGACGGACAATCCCGAGTGAGGGTCCTATAAGGCAAGCGAGTTCCACCGACAAAGGAAAAGTGAACTTAAGTCTAACTTATCACGCAAATTTCCAATGTATGTGACGCACGGGCCACAGTCGAAGTCAACGTCCTTAAGTTGAGGCGGGAATCGTGCCAAAATTTCGGCATGACCTCTCCTGACTCGCTTGCGCGAGAGGCCTTAGCTTTTGGCGTTGGCCAAGTTGTGGCTGGCACGGTGCTTACGGTGAGGGTTTGGTGACACGGAGTCACATTGAACCATTGGGTATATTTTTCGGCAGAGCTCCGCGTCAAAGTCAAGGCTGAAAAGCTCAAGACTTCGGGTCGGGAAAAACCTTCGGTCTCAATCTTTCGAGCTTGACTCGTAACGGAACCCGGCGTAAAAAACATACTCTCGGGCTTTATGACACGTGTTAAGCCAAAAATCAACCGAGGTCTTGGACGAAGTGTGACACCAAGAGTGCATGGCTTACACGGGCTAGGATGGGATGTTTGGGATGACCCCGTGCGCGCTTCAAAGGTGTCTGGCAGACCAACCGAGTTGCAACTGAACAGTCATCCCGGGTTACGGGTTGTAGTGTGCAGTGTTCCGAGGCAGCAAGTGCACGTGAAGTGCGGTGTACCGAGGCAGCAAGTGCGAGTAGTGTGCGGTCACTAAAATTCCTTTTCTGAGTAAAACAGAGATTTTCAGAATGCGTCTTAAAGAATTTTATGTGCAGTTCAAAATGTAGCATGAAAATCAAGTATGAACGGGAATGCACGAACATGTTATGATTTTGAAAAAAAAAACAAATGTAACTCCCTTTTGAAAAACCGTTCGAGGTTTAAAGCAACAAACGCACACAAAAATGAGGAAGGGTAAACAAAAGTTTGACCCACGGAAGGCTTTTTGAAAACAACGGCAGTTTTGAAAAAGTATCCAAGTCCCCAGCGGAGTCGCCAACTGAAATTACCCGGATTTCGCGCGCGGCGAAAGGCGGTTGTCTTTCACGGGAGATGTTGGTGTTTGAGACCTCGCTTTCGGGAAGAAGAGGAGTCGCCACGCGGTTTTTGTATTTTGAGCCCAAATGTTGAAAAATGGCTTTTGTGAAAATGGTGTCGTTTTTATTGGTAGCAAAAACATAGGAAAAAGCTTTGAAAGGGGATGTCATTTTTATTAGTAGCAAAAACGAGGAAAAAGCCTTTTTGAGTACCATAGATTGTTAGATTCGGAGGCCACGTTACGTTTCGGGAAGAGTATTTTGAGATCACCCGAAATGCCTCATATGACGAGTCTTTCTAACTTTCTCGAAAATGTGTGCGTGTGTGTGTGTGGGCTTGTATTTTGAAAATGGGGGCTTGAATGACAAGCTTAATCTTGGTTTGAGTGTCAAACGTTGATTATGTGATTCCTTTTAAAAAGACGAGCGTTTGAATGACAAACGTCGGTTTCGAAGGTTTTTAGGAAAAGTGACACGAGTGCTGATTTTAACTGCTTAAGTTAAGTGTAAAATGTTGATTTTTAAGAAAAGAGCGTTTGAATGTCAAATGTCGGATTTTGATTTTTGAAGATGATCGTTTGCATGTCAAACGTCATTTCGCGTGTTTTTGAAAGAGAGTTCAAATGTCGAACTCCGGTTTTGAACCGGGCATGTCATTGTTAGCGATTTTACGGGAAAAAAACATTAAATGATTTTGAGTGTCGAAAGTCGGATTTTAAGTTTGAAGATGATCGTTTGGATGCCAAACGTCATTTCGCGCGTTTTTGAAAGAGAGTTCGAATGTCGAACTCCGGTTTTGAACCGGGCATTACATTGTTAGTGATTTTACGGGAAAAAAGCATTAAATGATATGCGATCGACGAATCGTTTTTGCGACTCGGATTTTGATAAGTAAATACTATCACGAGCCAAACGGCTTGGACTTGTAAATGACAGTATTTAAAATGCGGTATCGACGGAATCAAACGACCCGGATTTTAAAGGTGCGATCAACAAGCCAAACAGCTCGGAATTGTAAAGTTGCGTAAAAAGTAAATGACTATTAACGGATCAAACGATCCGGAATTGTAAATGGCATTAAAGTAAATGACGTTCAACGGATCAAATGATCCGGAATTGTAAATGACATTCAAAGTAACGGAACGGGGCCGGAACGCCGTTTTAACCCGAGATTACTTCTCTTACGGGAAGAGAAGAGGATCAAGGACTAAAACTTATCGGACCCCGTTAGACGGTGACGTCTACATTTCAACAACGTTCGTCCGAAACGGTTGTAGCGACTGGCGCGTAAATCGAAACGGAAAGAGTTTTTAGGGAGAGAGAGTGTTACCTATGGCTAGGGGTTGACTCTTTTGGCTCGGGAGGCGTATACGGGATACGGAAAGGTGTTTGGAATGGTGTTTCGAGGTGTTTTGGTTCGTGTTTGGTTGAAACGCGGAGTTTTCATGCAAATCGAGGCAAAACGGGGCTCGGGGGAGGTAGAAAAGGGTTTCGGCCGTGGCTGAGAGAGAAAGGGAGTAAGTTTTTCCTTTTTTTTTGTTAACAGACCTCTGTATTTATAGGTGAATTTTGCAAAAAGAGTCCGGACGGACTTGGGCTGAATTCCAGGGGTTTCTGTGAAACTTTGGAAACTGGAGGGACTTGTTGGCAATTTTGGGTTCTCTGCAAAGGAGTCCGGACGGACTGGGACTGCATCCCAGGGGTATTTTGGTCTTTTCACACTGAAATCTGATTGAGGTTAACAAGGAAGCTGTGGCATGCGTGCCACGTGTCCTGTGACTCACCTAGGGCATGGAATATCGTGCCATTATTTCCGGTTTTGTCCGTTTTTTAAATAACTGTCCGAAAAATGTCCAAAATGCCCCCGAAATGTGTCGGAAAGTGCATTTTTCAGGAGAAGCTGTACTTTTACATGCGGCGACGTGTGTTGAGTACGCTTCGACATTGGGATGCACGGGGCAGTCCCGGGACGTCTCGTTGGCTTGAGAACGGGGGGCTTAATGGGTTCCGGTTAACCTGGAGTGTAGTTAATGGATTCCGGTTAACTTCTAACGGATTTTGGCAACAATTGAAAAGTTGCCTCCCGCTTGGAAAGATTTCAAGAATTACCTTAAACATAAACGAAAGGAAATGAATGTTGAAGTGCTTGCTATTCGTCTTCGAATTGAGGAAGAGAATAGGATTGCGGAAAAGAAGTTGAATAATCTTCTTGTGGCGAAAGCCAATGTGGTGGAGCATGTTGATAGCTCCAAGGCCAATGGTAAGGCAAATGGCAAAGCCAAAGGCAAGTTTGGGCCCAGAAAAGGTGATTCTAGTTTGAAACCAAAGGGAGGAATCTCCAAGAAGAAGTTCGGTGGAACTTGTTACAATTGTGATATTGTGGGCCACAAGTATTCCGAGTGCAGAAAGCCAAAGAAGCAAGCAAACATGGTTGATGTCATCTCGAATGAAGTTTCCAATATACATTTGGCGGCGGTAATTTCCGAGTTGAATTTGGTGCGTTCAAACCCAAATCAGTGGTGGATTGACACCGGTGCTACTAGGCATGTTTGCTCAAACAAGGAAATGTTTAGTAGTTTTGAAGCCCTTGAAAATGGTGAGAAATTGTTCATGAGAAATTCTGCCACGTCCGATGTGAAAGGTCAAGGAAAGGTGGTGCTGAAGTTGACTTCCGAGAAAGAGTTGACTCTCAATAATATGCTCTATGTGCCCAAAATCCGGAAAAATTTGGTGTCCAGATCGCTATTGATTAAGCATGGTTTTCGTGTTGTGTTTGAATCCGATATGGTTACTTTGTCTAAAAGTGGAATGTTTGTAGGCAAGTGATATGTTTGTGATAGTATGTTTAAGCTTAGTGCTATGGTTGTAAAAGGCAATGTAATGGCTAATAAGCCTAAGATGTTGAATGAAATGAATAATTCTTCCGTTTACTTGCTTGAGTCTTCCAATTTGTGGCATGGTAGACTAGGACATGTTAATTATGATACTATACGTAGATTAATTAACATGAATTGCATACCAAAATGTGAAATAGACAACAAACATAAATGTGAAACTTGTGTAGAGGCAAAGTTTACAAAACCTCCATTACATTCGGTTGTAAGAAATAATGAACAACTTGAGTTGGTTCACACGGATTTATGTGACTTCAAGTCAACACAATCACGAGGGGGCAATAAGTACTTTATGACTTTTGTTGATGATAGCACAAAATATTGTTATGTGTATCTTCTCAAAAGTAAAGATGAGGCTATAGTGAAGTTTGTTCTCTATAAAAATGAAGTTGAAAATCAACTCAACCGGAATATAAAAGTCATAAGAAGTGATCGTGGTGGTGAGTATGAATTCCCTTTTGAAGGTATTTGTGCTTAACATGGAATAAAACATGTAACAACACCACCATACACCCCACAATCCAATGGAGTTGCCAAGCGGAAAAATCGGACTCTAAAGGACATGATGAATGCCATGTTAATAAGTTCGGGGTTATCGGATAACATGTGGGGAGAGGTCGTCTTGTCGGCAAACTATGTGTTAAATAAAATGCCCCGAAAGAAAATAAATAAGAGCCCCTATGAAATGTGGCATGGAAGAGTGCCATCATACCAATACATGCGAGTGTGGGGGTGTCTTGTAAAGGTTTCAATACAACCTCCCAAAAAGGTGAAAATTGGACAAAAAACTATTGATTGCATATTTATTGGGTATGCTCACAATAGTAGTGCTTATAGGTTTCTTGTGCATGAATCGAAAATTCAAGATATACACAAGAATACTATAATAGAGTCAAGAAATGCTTCTTTCTTTGAAAATGTGTTTCCGTGCAAAAGAGATGAGGCAAGTTCATCTAAACGGAGAAATGATTCAATAGAAGAAGAAGAAGTAGAAGGAAGAAATCATCATGATGAAAATGATGAAGCGGAGGTAGAACCTCGACGGAGCAATGGTCCAGATTTTCTAACCTATATGCTTGAAAGTGAACCACAAAGTTATAAAGAGGTCGTGAGCTCCTCGGAAGGACCTTTGTTGAAAGAGGCCATTAAAAGTGAGATTGATTCCATTTTACAAAATCACACTTGGAATTAGTGGATCTTCCTCCGGGAACCAAACCACTAGGATATAGGTGGATTTTTAAAAGGAAAATGAAGACGGATGGAACAATTGACAAGTATAAGGCAAGACTTGTAATTAAAGGTTACAAGCAAAAGGAAGGCCTTGATTACTTTGACACATATTCTCCGATTACGAGAATAACATCCATAAGAATTGTACTTGCGATAGCCGCATTGCGAAATCTTGAAGTACATCAAATGGATGTTAAAACAGCCTTTCTAAATGGGGATTTAGAAGAGGAAATTTACATGGAGCAACCCGAAGGATTTTCTGCGTCGGGACAAGAAAATAAAGTGTGCAAGTTAGTAAAGTCATTGTATGGCTTGAAACAAGCACCAAAACAATGGCATCAAAAGTTTGATCAAGCCATTATGGAAAGTGGATTTAAAATAAATGAATGTGACAAATGTATCTATGTTAGAGACACGGGAAATGGCTACGTCATTTTGTGTCTTTATGTAGATGACATGCTTATCATAGGAAGCTGTGATAAAATGATAAAGTCCACTAAAGATATGTTGAACTCAAAGTTTGACATGAAAGATATGGGGTTAGCCGACGTAATCCTTGGCGTGAAAATTTCAAGAATATAAAATGGACTTGCTTTAAGCCAGTCACATTATGTGGATAAGATTCTTGAGAAATTCAGCAAGGATGACTTTGCTATTGCTAGAACCCCAATAGACATGAGTCAACATCTATCAAAGAATAGAGGTAACACAATTTCTCAAGTTGAATACTCGAGAATCATTAGAAGTCTAATGTACTTGATGAGTTGTACTAGACCAGATATTGCTTACACGATTAGCAAACTGAGTCGGTATACAAGTAATCCTGGAGCGGAACATTGGAATGGTATAGTGAGAGTATTAAGGTACTTAAGATATACTCGCGATTATGCTTTACACTATACTAGACATCAAGCGGTAATGGAAGGATATAGCGATGCTAATTGGATATCCGATATAAAAGACTCAAGGTCTACAAGCGGATTTGTGTTTACATTAGCAGGAGTTGGTTTATCATGGAAGTCTTCTAAACAAACGGTTATAGATAGATCTACGATGGAATCTGAGTTTATAGCGTTAGATAAATGTGGTGAAGAAGCCGAGTGGCTACGCCAATTTATAGAAGATATTCCAAGATGGACAAAGCCGTGCCATCAATATGTATACATTGTGATAGCCAATCAGAGAATGGAAGGGCACACAATCATATGTATAATGGTAAGTCGAGACACATTCGTCGAAGACATAATACCATTAGACAACTACTCTCAACTGGCACAATATCCATTGACTATGTTAAGTCAAAGGAAAATTTTGCGGATCCGTTAACCAAAGGGTTAAATAGAGAGTTAGTTGAAAGCTCAACGAGGGGAATGGGACTTAAGCCTCTTAAAAGTTAAACACAGCGGAAAACCCAATCTAGATGACTCGAGATCCCAAGAACTAGATTCAATGGGACCACCTAACTGTTAAAAGACTTGTAGCGTCACTGTGGGGGAATCAACCCCACCCCAAGTCCATTCCTATTAGTAATATCCTGAAAGGACAAGGATAAGCCTATGGCTTTTAATGATTCTTACGAGTCGAAAATTCGAGTGGGGTAATACGGGTTACTTTTAAGAAATTACCTATGTGAGAGAGAAGTGGGGCCGCTTTGAGGAGAATTGTGTGAGGCTCAATTCTTAGACCCTCTCGTAGAACCAGGCGTATGTTCAGGTCCATGATTGAACATAGCTATGAGAATTGAAGTATGTTAGGACGATACTTGTGTCAAGCATATGATCGGCTACACAAAAAGCATAACGATTCAAGGACATCGCGTCTATCGATTTGCGAGTAGAGTAAATATGCTTGTACGAGCGAAGATTCAATGGGCATTCCCACATCTTCGTATGCAAGTTTTCGCCTGCCAGACTTTATGGCCAATTCCGCATTATTCCTTCATGTGGGGGATTGTTGGAAAAAATGTGTGTTTTGAAGGAAATAATGAGTTATTTTCTTAATTAGTTATTTGTCAAAATGACAAATTGATTGTTGGATTGTGTTCTACTCCATGAGTACATTGAAATCATATATTCATTTGTCCAAAATGGTTGAGGGATGAATGAGATATTAAGGCTAAAAGTGAGTGGGTTGAAAATGGAAAAATGTGTTTATCCCACATTGGAAAAAGATGGAAAAGTGGCTTAGTTTATATACTCCTACACTTTAGTAGGGAGTAAGATTGTGGTACATAGAGGCTCTCTCTCGCGTACAGGTGTGTAGGGGGGGTGCAAATCATAGATCGAAATAGGCTTCGGGCTACCGAACTCATGTGCGAGCGCGTCCTGAGGACACGAATGTAGCTCCGAAATAGCATGTTCGCGCGAGCCCACTTTTTGTATTTTTTTAACCAAACTTGACCCAATGAAACTGGAAGTGAGGCGGGCGCCTGGACCTGCCTGATGCGGCCGCCTGGAGTCCAGTAGGGGAGCCCAGTTGAGCACCACTGAGGCGGGCACCTGAACCAGGCCGAGGCGGACGCCTGGAGGTAAGTAGAAGCAGCCCCGTTGGACCACTCTGAGGCAGGCGCCTGGACATCAGCAGCAGCGTGCCTAGGGTGCTCCGGATGATTTCAAACGTATCTGTAACTGCCAATTGATTGCCATTGATGTCAATAAATGTATTGATTACGAAAATTAAAATCTTGTTTTAATTTTCGGGCAGTTTTGCTTCCCTTGGTTGATATAAACATGGATCAACAACAACAAGAAGAGAATACACAGAATTTCCATAGTCTCTCTACTATCAAATTCGTTGCATATTGATAATCTTTCATTGGCCTCCTGCATATTGCATTTGTGGTGATAACATCCAAGCATTTGACTTCAGTTCGCCAGAGGTATTATTGTGTAACCACCGTCCGGTCAATCCGTTTCATCCTGGGAGGCAATCGTTCCATAAAATCTCAAGCACAACGTGGTGAGGGGGCAAAATTTGTCTTAAGGAGAGTGTGATTTCACACGACTCGAACTTCAACAACAAATCCTTTTTCTTCTGTTATTTATCTATTTGTTTTAATTAGTTTTTTGTATTTTTCAATTAGTTTGTAATAGTTATTCCAACACATAGTTTTAGGAGACAGGAAGAAAGAGAAACGAATACCACTATAGAGCAAAGGGCAAATTGCAATTCGGTTACCTATTTTTGTATCAGTTTTGCAACTTAGTTCCCAACATTGAAAAAGTTGCAATTTAATTTCTAACATTGATATTTTGTTGCAAATTGATATAAAAACTAACAAATTGTTAATTTTTTGATGTAACTAAAGTCATGTATAATGTAAATAACTTTTTAAGTGGCGTGCTAATAATTTCGCAGTGGGAAACGGAATAAATTATTTTTAATATCAAAATGATGTAGTTTTATAACACTTGGTTAATGAAAAAAAAAACAATCAAAAAATATAAATTAATTAAAATACACGTAAAGTAGTGAGTGGTGGTGACTATGGTGCTAATAGTGCTAGCGTTCATTGGTGTTGGGGTTGAAATATTATAAAATAACCATTATGACTTTTAAAAATTCAAGTGTATGGCGCATGACTTGGATTTTGTAAAAAAATTAACATTTCGTTAATTTTTACACCAATTAGCAACAAAATGTCAATGTTATAAATAAGATTGCAACTTTTTAAATAATGAGAACCAAATTGCAACACTAACACAAACATAGGTAACCAAATTGCAATTTACCCAATAGCAAAAGAAAAAAAAGAGAAATGATATGAATTTCTGTCTTTGGACACCCGTAAGTATCTGCTATATCTCTGAAATATTAAAAAGACTTAGAGAATTCATACTCTTGACTTCTATGGGACAAATAAAATCTCTCTCCTTTACATGATTTTCATGTCATTGATCAAGAAAAACACGTACAACTTAAAACAATTTTATCTCATTCAAGACTAAAATCATCACTTTCTTTCTTCTACTACTATTTAACAATTTGAAAATTGGACAAACTAAAATTTGAAAAAAAAAAAATACAAAATACTCCCTCCGTCCCATTAGTAGCAACACACTTACTATTCATGCGTAGATTAAGAAAAAAAATAATGATATAAATGTTGTGAGTGTAAAAGTAAAATAGGAGAGAGAATGAGTGGAGAAAATAGTGATAAAAACTTTCCTTTTTAGGAAGTGTATGATTTGTAGTGGGACGCCCAAAAAGGAAAGTGTGTGGCTTGTAATGGGACGGAGAGAGTATATAAAATGGTATCTCTATTCATAGAATAAGAAAAATAATAATATTGACACTTTATTCTATTTTTCTTTTCCTTTTTACTCTATTTTTCTTTTTCCTTTATGGATAAATCCAGAGAAAATCACGATTGTAAACATCATTTTTATCTCTATATGTTCCTATTGCTTCAATCTCATTATCATGTTTGCTGCTTAGTTCGGCTAATTAAGCTTAGGGATTGCAATCTTTTAGGCCTAAAACTTTGGTGTTAGTATTAATTATTTAATTTTCACTAGTTTAGGTTTATTTTTGTAATCGTTTATTCAAGTTTTAATAGTTAAAGTTTTAAGCCGTAAGGCTCGTCTACTTGTAGACAAGTACATTTTTTAAATGTTGGAGTTTGTCCTTAAATTAATTTATTCCTGCTGCAAACCTAATGATGTTCAAGTCTGTATCGTCTTGAACATGTAAACTCGGTGTGATTTTAAATTCAGTTTTGAGTTTTTGTCAATCTAGTTCGGGTTACCAATTCTTTCGAACCCTTATAAGTGTCAAGTCGTACCCTACCTTTCACTAAGTCCACCAAATGAACTTTTCTCATGCACAAATTTGGTGCTAGTGATTAGGTTTTGATAACATGATATTGGAAAACGGCAGGATTTCCATAAATAGATATCTTAACAATGGTTGTTCATGGTGGCCCTAATCAAAAGTCAACTCAAAAGTACAATCTACCAATCAAAGCATCTTTGTTTTATAGTTATACTATCAAAATGGAAGGTCGGCCAGATTTGACTTTACAAAATATCTGACAAGAAAGGTATCATTTTCCCAACTTATTTAAGATGTTACGACACTAAGAAATAACATGTGGCTTTTATTTTTGGCAGGTATATATTATCAATTTTTTGAATTGTCAACTTAATAATATTAATTCCTTATAGGTAGTGGATTTTTTTTTTTTTTTTTTTTTGTGCTTTGATGTCGGTATTTGCCCTATGGTGTAGTGGATTTGGTCTTATTTTTGTGTGTTTGTGCGGGTACGGGGAGACAAGGAGTTGGACACCATTGAATGCCAACACATTTACAATGGAATTATGGAAACATGTACTCCTTCACAAAGTATGTCATTTCAATCTATACTATATGGATAACCCGAGCTTCCAAGAAAAAACTAATTCATCAATATTTTTTATATTTTGTACTTCTTAATATTTTTTTCTGAAAAAGTAGTATATTTTTTGAGTGCGTCTGGGGAGAAACGCGTTTCTGCATCGCGTATGGAGAAACGGGGCTTATTATGTCGCGCGACGTAAGCAGAGTTCTGATATCCTTTACAAAGCTTCCTGATATCCGTGCTTTGAAATGAACGCCGTGTTTGTAAAGGATATCCGTAAACCAGTATTTTTCCTGGATATCCTTACAGCTTCGATATCCGTAGCTTTGAAATGGATATCCGTAGCTTTGTAAAGGATATCCAAAAAATATTTGGTTTCTGGATATCCTTTTCAAAGCTTCTGGATATCCTTTCCAAAGCTTCTGGATATCCAGAAGCTGATAAAAGTGATATCCAGTTTTTGTGGCTAGGTATGTCGCACGACATAACAAGCCCCGTTTCTCCATAAGCGACGGAGAAACGCGTTTCTCCCCAGATTTTGTGATATTTTTTTTGGTAATATATGTAAATATATTTTATATGGATCAAAATGTTTACTCTTATAAATTCAGGAGAATTGTGTTCATTTTTTTTTTACCTTTTATTGTATACTAGTACATGCCCGTGTCGTGTCCCAGGACACGGGTATTTTTTATTTAATTAAAAAAAAAATTTTTTTAAGGGCAAAATGGGAAAGGGACAAAATAGTGAGGGCAAAATGATAAAAAAAACCCATTTGAAACTATTCATACAACTATTCACCCTTCCCTCATTTATACTATAGATAGTTTATGCTTATTATTATGACAATTGAATAATAACAAAGAATTATTATTGTTATGAGTTAATTTCTAATTTTATAAATGATTGAATTATAATATTAACTATTATCTTTGATAATTAATGATTTTACAATATATATTACATTATGATTAGTAAATATTAATTAACAAAAAATATGAAATTACATCTAATCTTAATCTATTAGTAGAACAATTTTTTTTACTATATCTTAGAATAGTAATTCTTCTAGTTATAGTTAATTAATATAGTAACTATT
Source organism: Adenophora triphylla var. japonica (assembly GCA_022495995.1). Classification (NCBI taxonomy): domain Eukaryota; kingdom Viridiplantae; phylum Streptophyta; class Magnoliopsida; order Asterales; family Campanulaceae; genus Adenophora; species Adenophora triphylla. The sequence goes on from JAFEMH010000184.1 coordinate 752,226, forward strand.
ATCATAAATAGAAAGTTAAATAGTAATAGTAATCGTATATAGTAAGTTGATCATCAAATATTTACCATATACGGTAACTGTATGTAACTGTTATGTTAAATACTAATAGTTATCATATATAGTAACTATTATAAGTAACTAATATTGAAGTACTACCTAACATATTCTGATGTATTAAAAACAAATACTCTAATTATATTTTACTATATTACTCACTCTGTCCCACTTAAGGAGTCATACTTTCCCTTTTGATCCGTCCTATAAATGACAAATTTTGAACAGTGTTTCGAACAATTATACCCTTATAATAATCTAAATATATTTACAAAAAGAAATTCATTATGCCATTATAATGTTATCATATTTACAAAAAAAAAAAAACAATCATTAACTTACCAAATTGAACTGATTTGACTTAACTTAATGTAATTAAACTCCTAATCACAATCAACTTACTAACCTAACACTAATGACCCTAGATATAATATCAAAAGAAAAACCTAATCCATTCACAAACTTCAACTCACCGTTCTCTCTCATCTTCTTAGTTCATGCAGCACCTCCATTGCCGATGAACAATTCTCCACCGGCGACACTACGCTAAAGATCTTCTTCTTTTCTCTCTTCTCCCTTCGTTCTTCCCCCAAGATTTGGCACCCGAATTCACCAATCTCTCTCTTATTCTACTCTCATATTCAAAGCCTTAACCCTATTTATCTTTAATTCACCATCATTTACTCAAAATTGCTTTGATGTGAGGCTTCCCATCGTTGGTTCCTCCGTTCCAGTGACTTGCGATTTGTGGTTTTTTAACCCAGGTGAAGAATCGGGTTTGCCGATTCAATATGGGGTTACTGACTCTTATCAAGGTTCAATTCCGACCAAATTTATGAATTTTCGGTTCTTTGACTCACCTCTAGACAAAACCCTTATGTTGAAAACACTGTATCCACTGCCACCGATGATGACTCTGTGATGGTTGAAAACAAGCCTGATGTCGTTGATTTAGGGAGGATTTCCACTGCATGTTCCACCTTTAAAGTCACAAGTGATTTGTTGGTTGCCAACAACTCGGATAAAGAATTGATTTTGCCGACTGAAATTGGTGTTGATTTGGAGATTTCGAGTCCAATATCCGACTGGGTAAAGCTTATGGGCATCGGTCTACGCTGAAAATGTTGGCCATCTTCCTTCCTTGGACTGTTGGCCTAGATCCAGACTTGAATCCATTCTATCCGGCAACTGATGGAGTTAAAAAATGCCTTCTCAAGTACCACATGTTATTTATTTATTTTGTTTAATTTTTCTTTGAAATTACTGGTATGGTTATTGTTGTGTAGTTTGAACTAAAAATATGATAAGTTGAGTGTTGGAGCTTAAAATTTGTAGTGTCTGTTGATAGTTGATTTGTTAATGTATAAATTTCAAGTGTATTGAGTGATATGTTTATCAACGAATATATGAAATTCTATGGGTTACACATATACAATTTAAATATAGAGTAAGTATGCATTGACATGCCTGATATTTTGAGTAAAAGGGGAATGTATATTTATCAGTCTTTACATTATTTTCCATCATTTGTGCATAGAAAGAAGCTGCGAATTAGGGAGATTTAGTTTAAGAATATCCTTTGCATTCCAAATGTAATCATTTGGTTCAAGAATCTCAACAACCACAACGCAATGATTTCAGAGAGAATGCTGGGCTGATTATTATGGGGCCTTTTAGGATAGTAACATTAATCAACGACTTCAAAATGATTTTAAAGGTGACTTTTGTCCTACAATTTATTTTACAGTATGAATGCATTTGCAGTTTGCAATACACTAAAAAAATGACTTCTCAAAATATAACTCATAGTCGTTCATTACATCATTTAACTGCCATTCATTACATCTGTTTACAATTGGCCAAGACAAACTTTTGTCTTTAAAAGTGTGGTACTTACAATTATTCAACTCAAAAAGTGAATTGTTTACAATTTTACATCTCAAAAAGTAGAAGCATTCACGGTTTACCTCAAAAGTGTCTTCATCACATAAGTCTTATATTTGTGTCATCAACTCTTCAATATCATTTGTTTGTTGTTGTTGTAGTAAGTAGTCAATCCAGCCTCTCACCATTGCACTATTTACTGGTACATTACTAGGAAGTAGTCCTTGTCTCTCTAGTGCATCTTTACCCATATGAGGTCCGGGATAATCATTGCTCCCAAAAATCTTCATAATCTCTTCCATTCAATTTTGTAATGTCAAAAAATCTTTATTCAAAGTACTTGCATCTAGTTCATAAAAAGCCTCATGAACTGCAACTAGTAGTTCATCAAGGGTATAAGAGGCTGTTTCTGTTTGCATCGATTTTATTGCCCTGAACAACCCCAAGTCTAGTAAATTAAGGTCTGGGGAGTTAGGTGGTTGCCGAGCTAGGATAATTTTAAACCCATTCGAGGAAGTTGCTGCCCTAAAATCTGGATCATTATTGCTAATATGTGGTCTTGCATTGTCTTGTTGTATTATGATATTCTTACTTGCAAAAGGTGGCCAAAGATGTTCGATTGATGGTATGATTTTATTGATTAGGGTATCTTTGATCAATGCTTTAGTAACTGATGTTGGAAAAATATATTGTTTGTGAAGTAAATTGTGTATTTTCCTAACATAAATCGTTTGTCGTTTGACAATGATTATTGTGGGTTAATGTTTCACTCCGTGTGAACATTGAAATAGTATATCTATATGTCCAATTTGAGATTGTATAAGAAATATATGATATCTCAAAGTTGGTGGATTGAAAGTGTAAGCTTTTAAAATTTAACCACACTATTGATGTGCCATGATTCCCAAATTAATTAAGAGATTAATTGGGATCATTACCATGGCTTTTGGGGTTACAAGTTATGGAATAAAACCTCATCAATACAATGTAATGACTCTCATATTAATACAAGGATTAATTGAGAACTCATTACATGATTGTTGAAGCTATAACTAGAAAAACACACAACAAATGAAATTAATTTTTTTTCCACAATCTCCCTCCTCCCATTTGAAATTTGTTCATCTTCTTTCTTTAGCCTTCTAGAAATTTATATATGGTGAGATTCGCCGGAGATTCTAGTGTACAAGAATAGTCCGGTCCGTTCGTTTTATCATGGTAGGCGAACGTTCAAAACAACCTCAAGCACAACTTGGTTAGTGGGATAATTTGTATTAAAGAGAGTGTGTTACACACGACTTGGACAACATTAAGACGATCAACTTACGCTTTTCTCCTTGTTTAATTTTACGTAGTAAATTGTATTTCAATATATTGTAATTCTTTTCTCTTTTTGTGCTTATTGTATGATTTTGTCTAACAATTTTAAGGCAAATTCCCTATTTGAAAAAGGATTACAGAGAAATTCGGTGGAGCGGAGACTACGGGAGAAAAGATAGAAAACAATGGAAGAGACGGATGGAAGAAAATTCCAGCAAGTTTTTTGCAATGACCAACTGTGGTAAACTTGTAATTGTCTATTCGTTAACCATTGGATCGAGCTTAAATTTGGTGAGCAGGTTCTAAACTCATAGCAGAAAAAAATATATAATGAACTAACAAACGAACATAGGATGTTGCGACGATTGTATAAAACAGTTTTGGTGAAGCCCCTTCTAGTGTTTATACAATGGATAATATATCACTTATAGTTCATGAGAATCATAGTGAGAAAAATTGAAAAGTTTGTAGGAACTAATTTGAGAAATTAAACGTAAAAGATGTAATCTTTAACGTTCTTATGGTTCACAAGAATCAAAATGAGAAAAATTGAATAGTTCGTTGAAACTAACACTACCAGAAAAACGTGTTTTAGCGGTAGAATATTTCGCCGCTAAAGTAGGATTTTCGCCGCTAAATCTTAGTCACCGACGAAATTATTTCGTCGGTGGTCCGCCACTGGCAGAGCGTCGCAGCGGTCCGGTAGACCAATTTTCGCTGGTATACACCGACGAAAATATTATTTCACCACTGTTCACCGAAGGAAATTTCCTTCGCTGATGTCATTTATTTTAATTAAATTATAATTTCAGCGACGTAAATTTCCGCCATTGAGTTAATTTATTTTAATTAAAATTCTAATTTCAGCGACGGAAAAATCCGCCGGTGAAATAAATTTTTAATTAAAATAAATTAACTCAGCAGCAGAAATTTTCGTCGCTGAGTTCATTTAATTTAATTAAATTTTTATTTCAACGACGGAATTTTCTGTCGCTGATTTAATTTATTTTAATTAAATTTTTATTTCATCGGCGGAATTTTTCATCATTGTATTTAAAATTTTAATTAAATAAAATAACTCAGTGACGGAAAATTCCGCCGCTGATAATGCAATAAATAAAAAATAATAATCATATATATCAATTATAATATTTATTTTGTCATTAAATTTGCTTATAATTTTTTTATATAAACTACCCCACCATCCCATACCACCACCTTACAAAAAAATTAACACCGCCATAAATCCCCACCACTAATGTCACTGTCAACACCATCCACCATAAGTCATAACCAACATCATGAATCAAAACCATCAAGCCACCGCCATCGAACAAAATCTAAATCTAAATCCAAAAACAAAAACAAAAAAAAATTCATTAACATCTTTAATAACAGATCTAGGGGAAAAAAATGGAGAAATGGAGAGAAATGGGGGTGTCGCGGTCGATCCACACCGGAGGAGATGACAGATCTAAAATGTAGAAGGCAGTCCACACCGGAGGAGAAGACATATCGACGATAATGGTGATGTCGGAGTGAGAGATTGACGAATCTTCTAGTTGGCACCGTGAATGATGGGCGGAGTTAGAGAGGTTTGGAGAGAGAGAAAGAGTGTTTGTGTGTTATATTTTTACAGAGAGATAATGAAGGGGGCTAAGATCAAAATGGGAGGGGCAGTGGTGGTGTCGCCGGTGACGTCAATGGCGATGGAGGAGGTTGGTAGGGAGGAGAGAATGAGGAGGAGAGATGGAGAGAAATGGGGTTTTTGAGATAATAATGAAGAAATGGGAAAAGAGAGAAATAAAAAGAAATATTTTTTGTGTTTGTTTGAGTGAATTTGGATCATTGGATTTAATCAAATGAATGGTTGTGATCATTGGTTGAGGTGATCCATGTGAAATTTTAACAACCAATGAGAAGATGACACCTCATAAACTTTTAGTTTTAGTTTTATTTCTTTAAAAATTCTTAACTTTTTTTGTATAATTTATTGTAAAAAAATTCACTAATAACTAACATCTGAAATAGTTTTATTTATCCAAAAAAAAAAAATTAAAAAAAATTTAAAAAGTAAATGCATTGTCCATCCCTCTTTTTTTCTATTATATACTTTATTTATTTAAAAATTATTAACTTTTTTATATAATTTTTTGTAAAAAATTTCACTATTAACTAACATCTCAAATAGTTTTATTTATCCAAAAAATAAAAAAAAATCAAAACGTAAATGCTATTGTCTGTCCCTCTTTTTTTCTATTATATACTTTCATTTCCTTAAAAATTCTTAACTTTTTTTGTATAACTTTTTATAAAAATATCACTACTAACTAACATCTCAAATAGTTTTATTTATCCAAAAAAAATTAAATAAGTAAATACTATTGTCCGTCCCTCTCTTTTTCTATTATATACTTTATTTCTTTAAAAATTATTAACTTTTTTATATAACTTTTTGTAAAAAATTTTACTACTAACTAACATCTCAAATAGTTTTATTTATCAAAAAAAAAAAATTAAAAAAGTAAATGCTATTGTCCGTCCCTCTTTTTTTCAATTATATACTTTATTTCTTTAAAAATTATTAACTTTTTTTATAGAACTTTTTGTGAAAAAATTCACTACTAACTAACATCTCAAATAGTTTTATTTATCCAAAAAAATTTAAAAAATTCTTAACACAAACAAAAGGGGAGACAGAGGATCCCCTTGTTCCACCCCTCGAGACGAAGCAAAAAATTCATGAGAAATACCACCCATTCGAACCGAGTACCAGTTGCCCTGAACCAATCTCCAAATCAAATCCCGACATCTATCACTGAAACCGAATGAAGTACCAACTCGTGAGCCAACTCGTGAGCCAAGGCGATATTTTATTGAATACCCCGGCCTTTAATGAATCCCATTTCCTCCGGGGAAGTCAGCTTGGGAATCACCAAGGCCAAACGGATAGTAAGGATCTTCGAGATAACCTTGTTCATAGGTATTGTCTCGGGATTTACATAGAGTAGTGGCGAATAACGTTTTCCTTCCATATTTGCATGGTCGGGGTGCTTTTCCTATAACTCATTTGTTGTATGCGGATGACATGCTGTTATTTTGTAATGGGAGGAGGAGTTTGATTGAGGGATTGAGGGGTGTATTGGCGATGTATGAAAGGGCTTCGGGCCAGCTTATAAGACATAAAAAAAGAGGTTTCTATGTAGGGAAGAAGATGCAAAATTTTGAGGTGGAGAACATTCGGCGTTGGTCGGGTTACAATCACCAACAGTTTCCGCTGAAGTATATTGGGATTCATTTAATCAAGGGGAGGACTTTGAGGGTTCATTTTACGGAACTTGAATAGAAAGGTGCTGAAGAGGATTAGTGGTTGGAAGGCTATACTGTTGTCATTCGGAGGTAAGCTGATTTTAATTAAGTCGGTTTTGAGTAGCATTCCTACATATTCGATGGGTGTTCTGAAGGTGCCAAAAGGGGTGATAAAAAAGATAGAGGGGTTGTTAGCTCGTTTCTTATGGAGCAGTGGCGGTGAGAAACTACCCCAATGGGTTACTTGGGATAAGGTTTGTAGGCCTATCCAAGAAGGAGGTTTGGGGGTGAGATCTATGGATGATGTTAATGGGGCGTTGCTGGCCAAGCTTGCTTGGGTGGCTAAACATGGAAATTCTTTGTGGTCCCGCTTTATTAGGGAGAAGTATGGGCTGACCTTATGCGGAATCTAGTTCACATGCGTGGAAGGCGACTTCATATTTTCTTTCTCAGCTAGATGATTGTAGCCGGTGGATTGTTGGCAGAGGGGATATTCGATTCTGGGGGGATGACTGGTGTGGAGAACGTATTGGGGGTCCTAATGCGGAGGATGACACTCTATCGGTTCGGGATGGATTGGCGATTATAGATGATTTATGGTACCACATTTCGATTGACCTACATGATAACATTAAGAGGGTTCGGGTGGATTTTGATAGGGATGATAGGGTGGTGTTTACGTTGACTAAGTTGGGTGCTTTTGAGACTGTAGTGTGGTGGGATCATTATCATATTCGGAGTCCTTTGGTGGATTGGGGTGCTAAGATTTGGCACAAGAAAATTCCTACCAAGGTTAATGGCTTCTGGTGGCGATTGATGCATAATGGCCTCCCGGTTGATTCGAGATTGGAGGAGAGGGGTTTAAACATCCCACCTCGTTGTGTTTGTTGTCTGTCTGGTGGCCATAGGGAGACCCTTGAGCATTTATTTCTTCACTCGGATATGGCGTTGTCTTTGTGGCAACATTGGTCTTCTTTCTTCGGGGTTGGGAGTCAGTATACGGGTTTCCATCAGTTGAGGGAGACTTGGTGTAGGGGACAATCCAAAAGGACTCAAATAGGATTGGTTCACATGGGGACGATGATGTTTGTTTGCTGGGGGTTATGAAAGGCGAGATATAAGATGGTTTTTGAAGGCAAACAAATGGAGTGTGATGCTATCAATAAGGGAGTTCAACGTGCTTTGTTGGATATATGTGATTTTCTGAATCCCAAGGGGAAGCATACACAGGAAGCTCGTAATATTCGGACTTATTTGGGATTAAGGGTGGTAGAGGTGAGGTGTAGAGTGAAAAGAATTTTGAGATGGGATCCACCGAGGGAGTATTGTTACACTCTCAACATGGACAGATCGTCGGTTCATGGTGAGTGCTCGGGAGGAGGTATCATTCGAGATTGGAGGGGTGGTTTCATTCGTGCCTTTTCCAATTACTATGGGAGGGGCACCAACATGAAGGCGAAGATTTTAGCCCTTCGGGATGGGTTAAGATTATGTCGGGATCTCCAGTTTGATTCGGTGCTTGTAGAGCCGGATTCTTTGGTGCTTGTGGGGATCTTGAAAGGGTGTTTCTATGGTCCCTGGCAACACTCATATGGGCTTAGGGAATGTGGGAATTTGTTGGGTGACTTTAGCATTCGACATGTTTTACGGGAAGTTAATGGGGTTGCGGATCGACTAGTAGCGGTGGCACATGTTCATCATCATCATATGGTTTATTTGCTTGCTAGGGATCTACCGAGGGATGTTATAGAGGACTTGAGATTTGATAATTCCGGAAGCTATGTGGTTCGTAATGGATTTGGGAAAGATTTTGGCCTTGCTTAGTTTTTGGTTTGCTGCAGATTTTGGGTTGTTGATGTGCATGGCCTTGTTTAGTTTTCAGCATGGCCATGTGAAGGATGGCTCGGCCGTGCCCTTTTGTTTGCTCGCCCGTGCTGTTGCTGAAGTTCCAACGCTGAAGTTTCTGCATTTTTGGGGCGTCCGCTCCCTTTATTTGGAGCGTCCGCTCCCATGGCAGTTTGGGCTGGACGAAATGGGCTGGGGCAAGGTAGTCTGGGCTGTTGTGTGGGGACCCCGATCCGGAATCTAACACGTGCCCCGAGCTTGAGAGACCCCAACTAAGAGAGACCCCCTGGAAATTTAAAATCTTTGACTTAACTTAAACCTTGAAACAACTTTAACATGACCATTATAAACTAACTCCATTCATCTCCACTTGGAGGAAGAGTTGAAACAACTTTGAAAGTAAACAACCTGTTTTAGTTACAAAAGATTTCAAATAAAAGTTATACAAAAGTTGTTGTATAAACGAACTCCAACAAAGGAGTAATACCAAAATACAACCACAAACCCATCTAGGACATATACACCCAACAACCCAAAAGACTAGTACAAACTCCATTCCGTCCTCACTGGTCGGGTCCTCCTGTCTCAGTCCGATCTAAAACATTAAAGGGAGAAGGGTGAGAATAAATCTCAATAAGCTATTATGAATGCAACAATATGCCAAGTAAGATGCAATACATACAAGGTCCATATAACACATTGGAAAAGCCGTAAACACTTTACATTACATTGGTTTACCTTTTCCCGTCTAAAAATAAGTCGTACAACATTGGAAGATAAAACTCCACTCATTTGTGAACTACTTAGGCATATTGACATCTTATAAGACCCATTTTTCAGAGAACCATATAAGATACTAGCAACTCTGTAAGGCTTTTGGCTCAATACAGATGCTATAACCCCATTTTGTGGCCACAGAAGGGGACAGTCACAGGTATAACGTAATCCGATCACACTATAGAACAATTTCCATAAATGATCGTATTCCGTTATACCCCTAAACATCAGCTGGTTAACACAAGTTCAAGCACATAATAGTTACTCGAAAAGAAATCCACCAAAGGGATAAGAAAATAATAACATGGTAAGTCATACTCATGTTTAAATCAATATCATAGTGCAACATTCATTTCATGCACTATTTATATCACAACCATGGATATGAACTCAAGTAAGGCTACAATGTATATTCAACAAGCCCTACATGTTCAATATGCAACAATTCATAAATTCCATAAAGGTCCAAGTTCAATTTACCAACATTTGATTCACTTTGGTTAAGTTACAAATCAAGCCTACCAACCATTTTCCGAACAATATTTAAACCCATTCCACAATTCCATTTTGACCAAGTAAGGTACCATTGTATAGATAAAGTGTTCTACTTTAATCTTAGTTGAAGAGGGTTCATTTATATCCTAGGTAGATTAGGTTTCTAGGCCTTGGAAAATGCTTCAGAGGTGGCAGGGCAGGGCACAACTCGTGCCCCAGGGCACGCAATGCATACCCCTCAGATACAGTCATCCCCCATTGAGCACGACTAGTCCCACCTCAAGGGACGACTCGTGCCACATGGCACGAGTCGTGCCCTCTGCCCAGAATTCAAAAATCAGCAGCAAACATCAGTAACCAAAATCCCAAGTGACCTAAACCAGTTTCCTCTGTTTTTAAAGACATAAAACAGGTACCAAACATTACTATAACTCATACCAAACCATTATATACTCATTTTATAACCTTCCAAGTCAAGAAAAATTGGCCAAATAACCATGCAAACCATTCAACCCATAATTAAACAACTACCCTCACTTTACAACACCATTTTAACCTAGACAACATTGCTATTACCAAATATTTATTCAAATCCTTCCATGACCATTACAACTTAAAAAAAATGGTTCCAAAATTCCCAACAACCATTAAAACAACAACAAGAGTCAATTTAACATGGCATGAGCAAGAAATTGAAGAGAGTCATAATAACTTACCGGAATATTGCGAAATGAAATATTTATTTTCCGGCTCTACGCATTCCCCTCGACACCATGAACAAGAATACGCGATCAGATTTAAAAACGAAAAGGTATTGAGTTGTCTAGAATTTTTGAAATATGGAGTTATGGTTTAAGCTTTCATGGAGGGTTTAGTGAAGAAGAAATACTGAGGGAAATGAAAATGATTTTCCCTTTGTTAATTCCATGGATAGACATGTATATAATTTCAATTAAGCTCCTCAAGGGTTGAAAAACCTATAACTACTAACAACCTTAACTATCATCTTTTACACCAAAGCACCTCAACCACATATAAACATTTTACTTTAAAATTTCAAATATTATAAATTCACTACGCACTTTACTTTTATTCCATTTAGACCCTTTATCATTAAAGTTAATTCATTTTCATCCTAACTTCACATAATTCATCAAAACATAAATAAACACATAAAAATTAACAAGTAGCATAAATAGCATAAAATGAGATACTACCACCCCTACCCCACGTGCTCAACGTGTGCTAAAATAGTGCCTAATATTAGGATCGTGACACTCACTCCCCCTTAAAGAAAATTCGTCCCGAATTTTGAATATACTTACTTGCAAGCTCAAACAACCAAGGGTATTTTCCTCTCATCTCCGACTCTAACTCCCAAGTAGCCTCTTCAATGGTATGATTCTTCCATAAGATCTTCACTACCGGGATGCTCTTAGTTCTCAATTCTTTAACTTGGAACTCCAATATTCTCAATGGTTCCTCAACATAAGACATATCCGCTTGAATCTCTTCGGGAGGTGAACTCAAAATATGGGAGGGATCATGGCAATACTTTCTCAACATAGAAACATGGAATACATCATGAAGCAAGGAGAAGGATGGAGGCAACGCTAAACGGTAAGCCAATTCCCCAATCTTTTCTAAAATCTCAAATGGCCCAATAAACCTCGGAGCTAGATTCCCTTTATTCCCAAAACTTTTTATCCCAGTCCTCGGAGAGATCTTCAAGAATACTAAGTCACCAACTTGGAAAGATAAGTCCCGTCTTCTATTGTCGACGTAGCTCTTCTGCCTACTCTGAGACGTCTTCAACCGATCTCGAATCACCTTGACTTTCTCCGCTGAATCTCTAACTAAATCCGAACCCCAAAGCTTCATGCAATGCCCTCCAGAATCTAGAAGTGAATCTACGATCTCTATCAGAAACAATACTAACTTGAACTCCATGAATTCTAACAATCTTCCTCATATATAACTGAGCTAACCGCTCCATCGAGAACTTGGTTGACACAGGTAGAAAATGAGCCGACTTCGTCAATCTATAAACTATAACCCAAATAGCATCCATCTTCCTCGCGGTAGTTTAAGTACCCCAATCTGGATCAACCTCTTTCGAGCACATGGGAAACACCGCAGACTCACAAACGCAGTCTCGAGGACCGCTGGCACTTAAAACCCTCAAAAAACCCTCAGCCAAACTAAGGGAGGAACTTTTCTGGGATAAAAAGGGACAAAAGGACCTCTTGGGAATTTTCAGAAAATTGAAAAAGCAACTAAGGTCCGTACGGACCTCTTTGTTTTAATAATTACTGAATCCCCTTAAAGTCCACAATATTCCCTCAAATCCCGGAGAACATCATTACCCCCCTACATGGTTGGTCCGTACGGACCTCTTTGTATGCTGAGATGGTCCGTACGGACCTTATTGCAAAGGGAACATCATCATGGCTGAATCTTCTTCATCATCACATATTCCCTCAAATCGAGGAAAACCAAAATATTGGATTACCTAGGAGGTCCGTATGGACCTCTTTGCAATTTTCTGGCACTATAAATAGAGGGCTCCCCCTCCCTCATTTTCACACAATTCCCTCTTCTCTCCTCTCCCCCCAGCCTTCAGGCTCCCCTCTAAGACCCTTCGGGGCACTCCCGGCCCCTTTCGGATCCTTCTGAGGCCTTCCGAGCCCCCTCGCGGTGCTCCGAAGCCTCCCCGAGCGCTCCTGAGACGCTCCCGCGCTGCCTCGAGGCACTCTCGAGGTACTCTGAGGCCCCTCGTGGTACTCCGAGGCCTTGCCTGGTCTTTCCCGAGGCGTCCCGGCTCTTTTCGAGTCAAACCGACAATCCCAAACCACGCCGAACCTCTGCCCGAATCCAACCAACGATCCCAAACCACGCCGAACCTCTGCCCGAATCCAACCAACGATTCCAACGCACACCAAACCTCTGCCCGAATCCAACCAACGATTCCAACGCACGCCGAAACTCTGCCCGAGTGATCCCTGCGATCCCAACGCACGCCGAAACTCTGTCCGCAGACAATCGACCCCCTTTTCCGAAGCAATCCCGGTCCGTACCGGAACACTATTCTGACCTCAAACACTATTCCCCTGCGGAAGACAGACACGAACCAACATTGGTAAGGCTTCCTTCCTATACTATTTCAATGCATTTTTAAACTGATGCCCTTTTTCAATGTTTTGGGCTTAATAAAAACGGCGTGGCGACTCTACAAAGCAAAAACACGGCGAGACACCTCCAACGCAAGCGCCGCAAGGCGCGCGAAATGCCAGATGCCGGGGCGCGATCGCGCTGCCTCTCGGATCCGGGTAATTTCAGTTGGCGACTCCGCTGGGGATATTTTGTTTTAAAATCTTTTTAAACAAAACAAAAGATTTTTAAAACGATGATGAGGGCAAACTTTCATTTTACCCCTTTCTTTAACTGTTGTGTGTGTATGCATGTGCTTTACTTTTTTTTTTTATTTTACAAAAAAATAATAAAAATACAAAAAAAAATACAAAAAAAAATGCATCAATATACATCTGTGCATACATTTAAAATTCTGCAAAACTTCTGTTTTACTCAGAAAAAAGAATTTTAGAGACCGCACACTACGCGCACTGCTGCCTCGGTTACACCGCACACTACTCACACTGCTGCCTCGATTACACCGCACGCTACGCGCACTGCTGCCTCAGATACACTGCACACTACAACCCTTAACCCGGGGTGGTCTCAGTTGCAGTTCGTTTGGCCTTCCTACGCCTCTCGGACGCGCACGGGATCATTCCAAACATCCCATCCTAGCCAAGCGTCAACCCTGCACGTTTGAGTCTTGAGTCACACTCTGTCCAGACTCGGTTGGTTTTTACCCAGTCCGTGTCATACAGCCTGGATACATATACCATGCCGGCCATTTTCTGAGTCAAGCCTCAGAACTCAAGATCCCTTGCGCAAGCAAAGCGATGAAAGGTCATGCTAAAATCTTGACCAGATCTTGATTTCCGAAGCTACACCCAGACGATGTTCCGTCCCGGATATACATCCATGCTCACATGACACCATGTCATCAAGCCTTTAATACGTCAGCCATGACGATACGACCCAGCAATCGCCTAACGTCACAGATCCCTTGCGCAAGCAAGGTAAAGAGAGGTCATGCCGAACTCTCGACCCGATCTTGACTCAGGTGCCGGCTCGGCTCACTATTCACATGGCTAACGCATTAAAACAAACATGACAGGCTCGGTCCTTAGGTTCGATTTTTCTTTTAGGCCGGTGGAAACCGCTTGCCCTATAGGACCCTCGCCCGGGGCTGTCCACCCTGGGATGTAGAAATACAGGTGCATAACAAGGGGCTTATAGCCGCACAGATGGTCTCCACTAACCCAGGATCTAGCATAGTTGCGAAAAAGAAGAGCAATCTTTTCCAACCTACCTAGGACTCTGAGAAAACACGTTTTAAGTAAATTAAAACAACAAAAAAATGAAAAAAAAGAAGCGGAAACCGCATGTCACGTGAGCTTTCCCCCTTTATCCAAAAAGCCTTCCCGTGTCTAAACCTTGCCCGTCACTCCCTCCAGCGAACCGAGAGTGGTTGAGAATACCCGGGAGCCGCCTTTTCAGTATCGAGGTCACAAGGTCCGACAGCCCTTCCAGTTCAACGGTCTGCACCGTCCGCTACTCCCCCATGACGGGATCAACAGATAACAGTGAGGGAAACGGAACCCCGCCACTAAGGAACCTCCATACAATGGAGGAAGTGCTGCGAGCCTTCGAAACCATCAAGAAGCACCAAGAAGAGCAGCAAGCCTGGATCGTAGACACCCTGCGTCTTCGAGGAACCGTTGCAGTTCCCCAACCTGATGGAACCTTCGTTCTCATAGAAGACGAAGAAATACCGGCTCCCCCGGTTTCTCAAAGCTACCAGCAGGTCCTGCCTCCGCCAAGCTACGAGATCCCAGCAGCGCAAGGCAGCTCTCGCTCAAAGCTCCCCTCAGGCGTCAGTTAAGCAGCTCCGACATGCCAGCCTCAGCATAGTCAGTTTCCCGGCTCTGCACACCAAGCTCATTACCAACAGCACACATACGTACCTGCTCTGCCAGATCCCAATGCATCTCGATATCCCCCAGGTTTTAACCCTTTGCCTCTATACGAGCCTCGCAGCCATAATCAGAAGTCTCCATGCTTACCTGGGACAGGCATCTCGAGCGGATATCCCGACATTTCAAACTTGCCACCTGCTAGCCTGCCACTTGGGGCTAACGAATCATTTCCCCAATTTCCAAACACAACCCTTAGCGGACCTGGCAATCACGCCCTCAACTTCAACACTCCAGGGTATGGGTTGGTATATACTCAACTACCTCCCCAAGACTCCCGAATGGCGATCCCATCAGCCAATCCACCTCCATCTTCGGTTTCCGTCCCCGAAAATGGTAACCCACCTCAACCTGCCGATCCCCACATGGCTTGGCTGATCGAGCAAATGAAGGACATGCAAGGCAAGCTAGCCAGTTCTCGGAAGGACTCCCTCCTGCCTACTGATCCAAGCAAGGTAGTCCCGCTCCCTTCGAAATTCAGGATGCCGGAAATGGAAAAGTTTGACGGGACAGAATGCCCAAAAACCCACATCGACACCTATGTCCTGGGTATGAGAGCCAAAGGGGCAACCCCTCAACAGATGGCGGATCACTTTCAGCATTCTCTCAAATCCACAGCGCTAAGGTGGTTCCTCAATGTAAAGGCAGAAAACCGCTCCACGTGGGATCAAATCAGCGAGATCTTCCTAGAGAAGTACCGCGCCAACCTCGAGTGGGAAACGAACCGCCACGATCTGCAAGCCACCGAGCAAAAGGATGACGAACCAGTGGGTGAGTTCTACAAAAGATGGAACTGGAAGCTTAGCGAGATAATGGATTCGCTTTCCAAAGAAGAGAAAATGGACATCTTCCATTCCAGCCTCAAGCCATCTTTGAGGACCTTGATCAGCCATCATTTCTATCCAGATATCCGTGCCATGGTCAATGCCGGAACAAAGTTTGAGAAGACTCTGAGTCTTCAGAAGACAACAGCAGCCCCTGCCTCGTCTTACCGCTATCGGACAAACCTGGCAACTTCAACTCCTGCCCCGAACAAAGGAAAAGAAGCAGCCGGAACGGTACACTACATCCAGAACGGAGCTCAAGTAAACCGCGATCAAGCAGCCCCAAGGAATAACAATCCCCCTCGCTTCCCACAGTTCCAGCATCTCGACAATCTCGAAATGCCCCTGGGCCAAGTATTTGAAGCTTTGGTGAAGCGAAATCTTCTCAAACCTCTCGAGAATTTCCAACCAAAGACTCCCAAACCCAACATGGATATGAGCAAGCACTGCGCCTTCCACAACTACCCCGGCCACACCACCGACAATTGCTTCGTACTAAAGCAGGTGGTCCAGGGGCTAATTGAAGAAGGAAAGTTGGAACGCCCCCGTGGCCCCAATACCATCGGAAATCCATTCCCCCGAAACGATAGGGTGAACTCAATAGCCTTTGACGAAACTCCAAGCGAGAGCAGACCCCCTGCAATTTCCGAAACCGTCAGCATGCTGTCTCGCTATGACTGGGAGCATGAAACCAGAGTCAAAAGGTCTCGTGACCGGGAATTCAGACAAGAACGCCCAAGGGAAACTGTCTCCCTATGATCTTTGCCCCGACCAAGGCATACAAATGGATGGATCGAACACTCCCCAGAGAAGACTGAGTCAAATGGTAGCACAGGAAGCGGTCTAGCCTTCACAGACGATGACTTGCCGATATGTGAGAATCGACACAACGAAGCCCTCCTCATCCTCATAAAAATAGAGATGTTCTTCCTCCCGAACGTCTTGATTGATAACGGCTCCGCAGTCAACATCATCGCTTTGAGCACACTGAAATGACTCCGTATCGACTGCTCCCTGATAAGGCCTTCACCCCGGGTAATCCGAGCCTACGACTCCACCGCATGACCAATCGTAGGAGTCATCAATCTGAGGATTCAATTCGATGCACAACTGGAGTCGGTAGAGTTCCAAGTCGTGGAAATCAAACCAACCTTCTCTGCCTTGCTGGGACGACCTTGGATACATCAGATGAAAACAGTATCATCTACTCTTCACCAATACGTGAAATTCATCAACACCAATGGAGTGATCGAGGTGATCCGCGGAAGCAGTACAATGGCAAGCGCTTGGCCGGCAAGCTACGACCCAGAAGAAGGTCCCGACATGACCGAATACTCTTCTCCAGATGAGTCTCCAATCCTGTCCCGCTACGAAGTGGATCCCTACATCCACGCTCCAAGCCGTGACGAGCTAGAAATCGAAGAGCTCATGGGTCAAGACGACAACTCTGACATATGCGACTGTGAAGATTGCTTAAGAGAAGATCAAGAGATGGACGCCCAGATGGAGATTGACCGAGGAGTAGACCCTTACTTCGCCAAAAACCCTCTTGCAAACTGGCTCATCACCGATCCACCGATACAAGACAACCCTCTGACCGACACTCTCGGATCTCACGGGGACAGCCATCACAGCATAGTCCAATTCAACATCCCGGTGTCAGACCTAGATGAACAGTGGTGCAACCTCCACCAGGGTCTAATCAGGGAAGGAGAGATAGCCCGCCCCCTCGAATCAGACATTGTAAATGTCATCCAAGCAAAGATCCCAGATAAAGAGGCGGATTCTATGAAAATGATCAACATCAGCAAGAATCAACTCCGAATCAGCGAATGCTTTGCCCTCCTGGAAGTGGCCCTCAACAATTTCTACTGTTCCGGACCCCCAAAATCTGGTAGCAACACCAATTGAGGGACATCATCAGAGGCGCAACCAAAGACCTCCGCAATCTGGTTTGAAATCGAACCACATGCAAGCTATTTTCTGGGAATCGTGCCAGCTGAGGATTGGTCACCAAGGCCATTGCCACTCCCTCTAGAGCTACAGCCTGCCAAGAGTAATGAAGCCTGGTCCAATCCCTCGTCGCCCATAGTCTAGCTTCGAGCCATGTTGTCTGTGAATTCATGTCTTTTGAGTCATCTGATGGCTCCACGCCGGAAGATCGTGAGTCTATAATCAACAATGTACAGTCTTTACACTTTCAATAAAAGGTCCGACCTTTCTAGAATATCCTTTCTTTGCATCTTTAACAAATGATGAGTTAACTAATCAAAACAGTTAATAAAAACACATTAATTGAATAAATGCATCAAGCAAACATTTAAGCATGTTGTCAAACGAGAGAAAAATCGGGCCCAAGCTGCCGAGGAGGTTTTAATCATAACGATTTGCGAAATTGCTGAAGAGCCAAAGAGACGCCAGTCCAAAGCCATTTCCAGCACAGACCAGATCTTCCATTACCTCAAGAACGGGGAAACCGCCTTCATGAACGAGAAAGGCCAACACAGGGAAGGGGTCAAGGCCAAGAGCATCATGGCCCTAAAACGCCTCGCCTCCCACTTTGTCATCCTTGGGGACATGCTGTACAAGAAACGCTACCAAGGACCACTCCTACGCTGCATCAGCCAGGAAGAAGCAAGCAAGTTCATGAACGAAGTCCACAATGGGGCTTGCGGTCCCCACATGAACGCCAGAGCCCTAATGCAAATCATTCTCAGGATGGGCTATTACTGGATCTCCATGGAGGCAGACTGCATCCACTTTGTTCGAAGCTGCGACAAGTGTCAACGGTTCTCCAACCTCAATCATCTACCTCCCCACGATCTCAACTGCATGACTACACCCTGGCCCTTCGCCACTTGGGGAATTGACATCATCGGAAAAATCGCTCCACCGGGCAGCAACGGTCACGAGTTCATTTTAGTAGCCATCAACTACTTCACCAAATGGGTCGAAGCCAAGTCCTACAAGGTACTCACCTCCAAGAAAGTCGCGCATTTCCTCAAGGAAAACATCATCTGCCGATACGGCATCCCGAACGAGGTCATATCAGACAACGGCTCTCACTTCGAAGGGGAATGCGACAGACTGCTGGCCAAATTCAAGATCACACGCCACAAGTCTTCTCCCTATCGGCCACAAACAAATGGCGCCGTAGAAGCAGCAAACAAGACTCTCAAACGGATCATCCGAAAAATGACCACCCGAGGACGAGATTGGCCCGAGAAGCTGCACCTTGCACTGTGTGGCTACGAGAGAAACCCCATTGGCCCTAACATACGGGATGGAAGCAGTCCTCCCCATCGAATTGTAAATTCCCTCACTCCGAGTGCTGCTGGAAAATGACGTCAACGAAGTCGAATGGCTCCGAAGCCGACATGACGAATTGGCTCTGCTAGACGAGCGACGACTAAAGGCCATGGAACACGCCCGAGCCTACCAAAGCAGGATAGCGAGAGCTTTCGACAAGAAAGTCAAATCCCGAGACATCAGGGAATGCGACCTTGTACTTAAAGAAAAGCCTCCCACTCAAACCAACCCACTGGGAAAATGGGAACCAACATGGATCGGCCCTTTCGTGGTTCAAAAGATCTTCTCCGGAGGTGCCATGAAGCTGACAGACCTAGACGGCAATCCCTTCATGAATCCAGTCAACGGAAGCAAACTCCGCAGATACATCGCCTAAAGAAGAACATTGGTGCATCTCTTGGCACTCCATGTAGTGTCGAACTAAGCAGACCTGAGCCCTCTAGTCCGGGGGAACGTAGGCAACCTTAATTGGTCCGGTCTAAAAACACATAAAAAAGTCAAAAGTTTGAATGTCGATCAAGACCTCCATCAAGCTACGCACTTTTCAAGAGCACGCCCCCAACGTCACCTTGACCAAGTCAAACGACGGCAGCAACATCAAAGGACATCCGGAGGTCACTCAATGTCAGACGACTGACACATGTCTACTTCCAAGCCAGGGGCTTGTCTTCGCCCTCACGCGCTTCAAAAAAAAAAAAAGAGCTCGAGCAAGGGCTCACAAAAAAAAAGAGCTCGAGCAAGGGCTCACAAAAAAAAATATAATAAAAAAAAGCTCAAGCAGAAGCTGCGAAATTGAGGTCAAGAGCCCGACGCCAACAAATAAGAGGCAAGGAAGCTACGGAAATGATCGTCAAAACGACTTGTCAGGGGATCACTCAACCTCTCAGCCAAGTACAAAGCCCAAGCAAAGGGGATTGCCGTCAAGGCCCAGGCTGCTTCAGTCTGCAAATGCAACAGAAAAGTCCAAAGATGGACGCCGTCAAGGTGCACAAAAGAAAACAAAAAGCGAACAAGAGATCTTGCGTCTCGACAAAGCTTTAAAAGTAAATCACAAATCACTAACGATTACAACATTTCTTGATGAGTTCAAGGACGGTCTACTCTCAAATTCACAACATGCTAAAAGACAGCTTAATACATTTAACAAATAATGTGTTTGTAAATGCAATGAATGGATACCTATGAGGTCATTCTGCGCCATCTGTGCTTGTCCCCTCACCATTCTTCCCTTTCTTCCCTCGTCCCCGGCGAGTCTTCTTTCGCTCCACGCGAGCCAACTCTGCGTCTCTCAGTCCGAGATCAGGGGTCCTCCACGTAGAGTCAAACAATCCAACAGCTCTCAGGGCTTTATTCGCCCGTGCTTCGGCTCGGATCTCCTCCCTGTGAGTCTGCAAAAGAGGACCTCTCCCCATTAGTCGGTCAACTCTTGTCTCGTAGTCAAACAAAGTGTCTCCCGTAACATCCTGAGGGTCAGACCAGGATTCGGCACTCCTAAGGCAATAGCTACTATGGCAATCAGGCCCCAGAATCGCTCCACGCCTGCTCCCCAAAGCCACTTGGGACTGCCCAACATGCTGCTCATACCAAGCCAGATACTGGGTCGTCAATACGACACTCTCCCGACGTCTAAGGAGCACCACCGAAGGGAAAGCGAAGTACTTCCATACCCTCAGAAAATACAAGAGAGCACCTGGAGCGGCCATACAAAGAGGAGCTACCTCCGCAGTCGCAAGGTCATCCCAGCCCAACAAATGCTCCTGCTTCATCCCAAACTGCCGGGAAACAAGCGATGGAATATAAAAGGAGGACCAAGATAAACCTGGAACTCTGACAACATAAGACCCTTCATGCAAGGCCCTCCTAGTCTCGATCCCCCAGTGCGGAACCCACCAACGGATCTGATGCGTACCAAGCCGTGCCATCCATCTCTCCCAGGCGGACTGATCCATATCCAACACAAGAGGTCGCCGAGCAAATGACCACGGGCTAAACGACATCGGAGCCTCGGGCATGGCCTGAAGTCTCTCTCGCAGCCACAAGGTGAGCAAAGCGGGGCTTCCCCCTCTCATGAACCGATCCCCAGTCGCCAGACGGTCCATACCATGAAGAGTCTCCCCCAGCACCAACGGGACAATATCCTCTCCAGCTCTGCAGTGCCCAACCACATCTAGCAAAGCGCCATCGCAAACACTAAGGGAGCTGACCATGAAAAGTGTCGCTATCACGCACAAGGCAAATGCATCCCACGAGATATCACTCTCATCATCAATCATGAACCGCTCCAGCAGCGCAAAAATGTCAAAATGACCCGAATTAAGGATCATGTCCTACACTTCTCCCAACGAAGTACGAAGAAAACCTGCAAGCTTCACGCTCACAGCAGCACCACCAATCAAAGGAAGCGAGATGGCCTCCACCTCCGGTCCTCCAATCAAAGCCCGAAAATCCTCAAAGGTGGGCACTACCTCGTTGTAGAAGAAGCAATACACATGCCTCCTAACATCCTTGAACTTTGCGGCAGCCCGCAACAAATCCCAATCAGGAACCAACTCCTTAAAAGACCAAACCGAGCAAAGTCGAAACCTTACCTCGAAAGCCCGCCTCTGATGCCTCATACGGCGTCGCATCCACGTTTTCAGCTGCTCAAGGAAGAGTGCTTGCTGCTCCTGCGAAAGCCTTGGCAAATTTCTTGGAACGTACGAAGAATTCATGGCAAAAATGGAGGTTCCTAGAGAAAATGGGGAAGAAAGCTCGAAAATGGCTGCAAATGGGAGTGGGAAGAGTCCAGACATCTGGAGAACATTTATTTCCTCCCCAAAAGCAAAGCTGGTCCGTACGGACCTCTTTGCATGCTAGGTCTGTCCGTACGGACCTCTTTGCAACCATGACGCATTTCCCCAGCAAACAGTACAACAACCACTGTCCCCAGCAGGACCTTGCTCCAAACTGCCCAAACACTGGCCAAAGCCATTTCCGGCAAGCATACACTACCCACAAATATACTCTCAGCTCACGTGGCATGCATAAATAAAAAAATATTAGCAACCATTCCTAGGACAATTCCCGGGAATCACAAAAACGACATTACATCTTAAAATAAAATACTTTTGCCATGCAAATACAAGTATTTTATTACTGGTACCCACAAATGTCTGTTGCTAAACAAAAAAAGGGGGGATATGGAAAGAGGGAAAGCAAATGAATCCTAATCCGACTCCTCAACATCATCATCACTGACATCCTCAAGCGAGAAGTTGGGCATCCCGGTAAACTCGCCAGTCACACCCTCATCATCGGAGTACTGAGCCCCCTTCTGAGGCTGGTACTCAAGGTACTCGGAAGGATCGAAACCGAAAAAAGGGTCAAAATAGGCATGCTCTGACGAACCCTCACCCTGTTGTAAGTGCTCCAATTTGAGTTGTTAGCATTTTCGTTAGAAAATTAACGAAAGTCTTAACATTCCTAACATTTCTAACAATTCCTAACCTTTCTAACAAAGTGAGGGTAGATTAGGGATTGCCATTTAAGGTTAAACCAAGAAAAGAATCTTAAAAAAAAAAGAAATTGGAAAAATCCGAATTAGGCAAGCTGAAAAACAGCAACCAGTTTGAATTTTCAAAAGATATTCCTTGTGTCCAAAGCCTGGAGCTGCATTTAATGAACAGTGCACGCCGAGGTTCTCATCCGCGCGGACATCTTTGCCAATTTCAGTTGCCTATAAATTGAACCCTCCTCTCTCAGTTTACACAACACAATTCACTCACAGCAACAGCACTCTGGCGAAAAATAGAGAGAAAACAGTGGGAATCCTTAGATTGCCACCATTTTCTCTTGAATCTTTCCCAAATACTCTCAAATCACTCCCATTCATACACAAGCCCAAGCTTCAATCACCCCTTAAGAGGAGGATTAGAGAGAAAAAATAGTGGACTTAATTGTTATCTACTTGTTTTCTCTTTGACCAACTCTAATCACAAGCCCTAAACACATTCAAACCCTAAACACATTCAAGCCTTGAATCCATCCAAACACAAACACAAGGGAAGATAGGTATAATCTCCCTCTCCCTACCTTAAATCTCTTTCATCCATGCATGTATTTTCAAACTCCAAAATGTAGTTTGTTCATCTTCTTGCCCTAGATCCAAGAGGATCACCATGGAAGTTCATCTCCATGGATGATCCTCTACAAGGATCAACATTCTTTTCAAAGTATCTTTACTTACTTGCAATCACATTTTCAAAACCCTAAAAATCATTTTCATACATCAAATCTTGATTTCAAAGGATAAAATTCCCCTTCCCAAGCAAATGAAATGCTTAAGTCCTAATGTACCCCAAGGATAGCTTGATATAGTAGATCACCACTAAAATGTTTAGTTATCACTAATCAAAGCTTAGGGAAATGGGGACAAGCATGGATGCCAAACCCCCTTTAAAATCATACTTTTCTTCAAGAGGAAGTTGCTGTCCAGTAGCCTTTCTCTAAGACCTCTGTCCATGGTCTAATTTTTTGGACATATAGAAACTTTGAATTTGGTGTTGACTACAAAAAACTTTTTGTATCCAACATCTAGAGATTTCTAGACATATTTTTACTTTATTTTTTACGTGAGTAAAACTCCATTTTTCAAATTTTCTTTCAAAGGTCATTTCATCAGTCTCTGGAAGTCCAGATTTCATATCTGAGATTTCCAGAAAGTTTTGGTCCACCAAATCAACTCCAAATGGGAATGTTATTTTATAGAAACCTTATTTAAGGTGTTTTGAACAACTTTCATTCTCGGACTTTCCCCAGATTCTGAGATTTTTAAGCCCTTAAACCCATTTTAAAATAAAGTGTCCACTGCCTTTTTCATTCTGGCAGAATTGGTTTTCAACTTCAAAAAATCTTTTGAGTACCAAAACTCAATCCAAAAAACATACCAAAAATCATGGGATTTGTTCAAAGTCTAATAAAGAGTTCCCAATTTTTACTTTTCAGTTTCAACTCATTTTGGCCAAAACACACACACACACACACACACACACACAAATGGTTTTTAATGCTTGAAAGACTCGTTTTACGAGGCATTCCGGGTGAACACTAACGTTCTTCCCGGCGTGTAACGTGACCTCCGAACCCAAATCTCTAATCTCGGGCATTTTTCAAAGTTTTGGCCCTCAAAACAAAAATGGCGTGGCGACTCCGTTTGATTTCAAAAAAAAAAATCGGGTACATCACAGTGGCGACTCCGCTGGGGATAAATAAGCTTTATCTTAAAAAAAAAATGATATTTGGTATATTGGTGGAAACCATTAAACTTCCCGTTATCGCCTCCTAACACGAGTCGGGGATAAAATGTGGTTTAACAATCCCACGTACCGGTGTCATTGTTTTCAAAAAAAAAGAAAAGCTTTTGAGGGTCAAGCTTCCGTCCCGGCATTTGAAATCATTTGTGGTGTGCGTGTTGATTTTTCACGTTTTCGTGTTGCTTTGGTCGCCTCGGAAAAAGTCAAAATTTTGACTGTCGGAATCATGTCCCTAACTGTTTGAATTTTGAATTATGTGCTTATGTGTTCATTTGTTTCAAAATTTTTTTTTTTTAAAAAAAAAAAGAATTTCAAAAAAAAACAAAGAAAAAAAAAGATTTTCAAAAAAAAGGGGATTTATCAAAAAAAAAAAAAAATTTTCAAAAAAAAAATCATGCATCATACTTTTTAAGACACATGAAAAATTTCTATTTTACTCAGAAAAAGAAGATAGACTGCTTGCACACTACGCCCACGTGACCCTACACTGCACACTACGTCCCTAACCCGGGGAAATCCCTGTCGCGGCCCGTTTGGTCTTATTACGCCTCTCGGTGCAAGCACGGGACTACCCAAACATCCCATGGAGCCTCATGTCGACCATGCACTTGTCCGTGACACACTTTGTCCGAGACCCGGTTGGTTTTTAGTCTGGTCTGTGTCATGCCCTGTCTGTGTATAGACCTTTCCTTTCAAGCCTTAGTCGGCATACCAAGTCAATATCTTTCGGGGACCCTAATCAGTCGAAGTTCTGCCGGTTTTCCGTCACGGACTTTGACCAGATATTGACTGGCGCCTTGACTTTGACTCTGACTGGCACAAATTATGCACTGACTCCCAGCATGACACTGAGTCATCAAGAATTCACGATTATTCCATGCCTAATTACGGCCTAACTGACGACAAGTCAAGATCAATTGTGGATGCTTATCAGTCCAAACCATGCCAGCTTTTTTGTCGAGCCCTCGGACATGATCTTGACTTTGACGTCAGCTTTGTCCGTAATTTACATCGAATGCTCGTTAAGACTCGATTACCCGCCAGACTTTTAGGATCGTTTTTCTTTCGGTCGGTGGGACCCGCTTGCCTTATAGGACCCTCGCCCGGGGCTGTCCACCCTGGGAAGTCGAAATACAGGTAGAATACGAGGGGCTTATAGACGTAGTGATGGGGCCCACTGATCCAGGATCCAGAGTAGTTTGCGAAAAAGAAGAGCAATCTTTTCCAACCGATTAGGTTTAATAAAACATGTTTTAAGTAAATTTAAACGAATAATCGCATGTTGCATGAGCCCTAAGCCCAAACACCAACCTGTTTCGCTTTCCCGAGTCTGAACCACACCCTTTTGCGCCTTCCACAGTAAGCAAAGTTTGGATCAAGCCCCCGGGTCATCGTTTGTTCAGCTCAGTCATTCCGGAGTCAGATACTTCATTGGTTTCCTCCTTCGCTTCAGCTCAAAGTTTCAGAATGGCCAACTCAGAGGAGAACGGTGGGGGACGTACAGCTCCGCACCCCGAAAATCCGCAAAATGCCGAGCAGTGGAATCAGATGTTGGAACAGATAAGACAACATCAAGAGGCTCAGATCAGTCAGTTATTGGAAAATATCAGAGCCCAGGGGCTAGCGATTGTTCGCAACCCTAATGGAACCTTTACGGTTGATGCGGAGATTGGAGCTAATTACCCTCCCGGGCATGCCAACTACCGTCAAATGCCCTGTTCCCTTTCGTGTGGAACTACTAACGGGCCAAGCATCCCCCATCCTATCACTCAGCCTGCCTCTTGGCCTCATTGTATCAATACTCCTCGACAGTCCGATATTGGTCAACTTCCCCCCGGCGCCTCTCAGTTTTCACCTTTGGGTTTCAATCGCCCGTTTACGCCGCGGCTTGGAATGGGCCGCCGCTACTCCAAAACCTCAATCTGGTCCGGGCCATCGATGCAGGAATTGGTCGATTCGGTACATCTCGGCTCCTACGGCTCGATACTCCTCAACAGCCCGATCTAGGTCAACCCGCCCCGGTGCCTCTCAGTCTCACCACCAGGATTGAATCGGTTGGCTTTCGCCCCACAACTTGGAAGGGGTCCACCACTACTTCACAACATCATCCGGTTCGGGTCATCATCTCGGAATGTGTCAGTTCACGACTTCTCAAGCCCAGCTTGACATGGCTCCGCAAGCCATTTTGGGACAGCCGCTTCTCGTGCTCCATGGTTCAGAGGGGGCCAGCTTGCTTCCTCCAATTCTCGAAGCACACTTGCCCCTATGATACTGCAAGATCACATGGGCCACCAGGCTCTTATCACCACTTCATCAGGTTTACCGTATTCACAGCATCCTCCAAGCTCTACCTCGCCCCTCCGTTTGGGAAGTCCGACAAGGTCAAATGCTCCTCATCAAATTCTCCACCCGGCTGTTACGCAAGTTGCTCCTGCTCATCAAGTACAGTATGCACATTACCCTTGTAGTCACGTTCCTCAGTGTGGTCAAGACACGTTCAGTCCTACTGTTACGATGCCTCAAACCTCATGTCTTCAGCAGCCTTTTGGATCCGCACTCACTGCTCCCTGGTATCCACCCATTACGAGCCATATATCCTCATCTTCGGCAACTGCCAGGCCTTATGAGGAGGGTTACGGTCACGCTTTTAATGCTCAGACTGTCATCCCCCCCACCAGAGTACTTCCTACTGTGGTTTCATTTACTGATGCCCATCTTGTGGCGGTGTCGTGCAGTCCTAGTGTTCCTATTGACTCGTCCAATGGATTATTGAAAGAACCAATTAAGAAGGTACAAGAAAAGCCTAGCAACGAGAGTATCGACGATCGCTCGACTCGGGCCATCTCACCATACCAATCTTGTGTATCTGACACGAATGAGTTTTACAAAAGGTCAAATCTTGACGATTACATCGATGATTACATCAAAAGAGTTCGTGCATGGGGAAGCACTACGGGTCGGAACATGTCTCACCGCTATAAACCTTACCCTTCCAACACGGCTGAAACATCCAGTAAAGGAAAGAATGCATTGTGTACAATTGACGGCATCCAAAAGCAACCAAGAAACGGTGGTCCTCTAAGGCAACGAGAACATTTTGATGATTTTGGGATGCCCATGGGCTTGATTTTCAAGGGCTTAGTAAGGGAAGGCCTTTTGGAGCCTCTCAGGGACTACCATCCAAGGAGCTCAAATGCACCCCTCAACATGAGTAAGCACTGCGCCTTCCATGATCATTATGGCCACACGACCAACGACTGAACAGTCTTGAAGAGAGCGGTTCAAGGGTTAATCGAAGCGGGCAAGCTTGAGCGCCCCAATGGACCAAAACCGGTAAACCCTGTTCAGAATGGTGACCAAGTCAATGACCAAATCTCGAATCAAAGAGCACTAAGAGTTCATTCTCCCCCAAAGGAGAAACCACATCCCAAGGGTTTGGGTGTTCCCTTAAGCAATGTTTTAAATAGCTCACTAAAGCAGGGTCTCCTCGAACCCATAAGAAACTATCAGCCCAAGGATCCCAAAATCCCTTTGGACACCACTAAGCATTGTGCTTTCCACCAGTATCACGGTCATATAACCGACAACTGCACAGCTTTGAGAAAGGCAATTCAGGGGTTAATTAAGAAGGGCAAACTCGAGCGCCTCAGTGATCTCAACCCTGCCAATGATCATTTCCCAAACAACACGAGTGTAAACATGATTGGGTTTTATGATTCAAGCTCCAAGCCAGATGATTTAGTCGCATAAAATGTGGAGAATGGCTGGTTTGACTGCAACAAGCATGTGACCATGGCAAAGCCGGATTCGGTGAAATGCTTTGAACTCTCGCCCTCCGATAAGTTCACGACTGACGCCAAGATGATAACAATCTAATGGCAGAAAAGGCAACCGTCAGGGCCGGTGAGTGAGGAATTCCTGAAGTTACCAAAGGCGAGCATAGTCTGTCATAGCTTCATGAGGAATCTGCTTCCAGTGTTGAAGGGTAGAGACGTGGTCCAACAACAAAGAGTAGCTAGACTAGGGGCTACCCATCCTTTAATATTAAAACAGTCTTTTAGTCAACCGTCGTAGGTTCTAGTACTTTCTTCAATCAAGTCCTCCTTGGACATTGTAGTTAATCTTAAATTTTCTATAAAAGAGTATTTTTCTTTTCTTGCTAGACTTGAGACATTATTTGCACACCTACATTACATGAAATGGTTTTATTTTAAATGATCACTCGCATTGCTCAACAAATAATCTCTGGAAATGATTAAGATTTTAATTAATTGGTGCGAGAAAGTCAACTAATGCCCTCCCTATACACTTTCCTTACCTCACAAAGGCCTCCATCAAGCCATACACTTTCCAAAACATGTCCCCATCATCACCTTGACCAAGTCAACGACGGTGGCAGCATCAAAGAACAACAAAAGATCACTCAGCATCGGAAGATTGATCCCATGTCGACAAAAACCCAGGGGCTTGCCTTCATCCTCAAAAAAAAAAAAAAAAGAAAAAGAAGAAAGAAAGAAAGAAAGAAAAAAGGAAAGAAGAAAAAAAGAGAGCTCAAGCAAAAGCTTCAAATAAAAAAAAACAAAAGCTTCAAAAAAAAAACGAGGCCAAGGACCCAGCACCGCCGATCAGAGGCTTGACATATGGGCAAAATTAAAAGAACGGAAGTTGTCGACAACAAGGGAGCAGTTAAAGCAACAGCAAAAACACATCATAAGCCCTTAAGCTGAATTCAAAATCTTTCTTCCCCAATGAAGGATGATGATCAAGAAGCAATGAAATCACGGAAGAAGCCGTAAAAAAAAAAAACAACTTGTCAAGGAACATCTCAAGGCCCGTACCTTATCATCCAAATTTCCTATCCGAGCCTTTTTCACCAAATGGACCACAAATGTTCATACCCTTTCCCAAAGCCAAACACAGTTCGAGCCCGAACTACGGCGACCTGAGCTCCTTATATTAAGGGGAACGTAGGCAACCAGAAATGGTCCGGTCATAAACACATTCAAATCCCAGAAAATTCGGTCTCATCAATGGCCTCTCATGTGCACAATTTTTCTTCACAATTCGCCAACTTTACCCTTGGTATTGGTCGACTTTCTCCTCATGATTAATCAAAATGTTTGTTCATCGAGATTAGGGGTTTGAGTAACCCGAACATTAATAAAGGGTTTTAAGCAATCTTGTGATCATTTTGAATAAAACATGTTTTCAGATGTCTCGACAAGTCTTCTTTTCCTACATTATAGGAAAAATAGAGCTAAACACTAATTTTCTGTCAGCAGGGGCTTCCATACACTTTTACAAACCTTTCTACACTTATGCTCTCTCAAAAGAGTCAAACCCAAAGCGAGTTCTTTTGTGCCTTCATCAAATGAGGCCATCAAATAATACAAATCGGGGATTCGTCCCCACTTTTCAAAAATATGCCCCTGCAGGTATACATTTCCAAATCGTCTTTCTTTTACATTTTCTTTCGGTTGACTAATTGACTAAAGAAAATAATAAAGTAAATATAGAAGGATGGGTTGCCTCTTTTGCTACATGACTATTCAATTTGCATTAGAGCCGCACTGTACTCTTTAAGGGAGGACTTTCGTCAAGCCATTTCTTTAGAGTGGGGCTTCTCTGGTCATGCCAGGTCCACATTGGTTCTTCACTTTGCTACAAGATGGGCTGGGTCTTTGTTTAGACTCATCTCAGTATCAGTCTGCAATGCCTACCAGGTTTGTGTCGGATTCACAATCATGAGACAAAGGCTCTACCAAGTCATTTCTTCAAAATCAAGACTTCGCAAACACATCTCTTCAGACCAAGACCTTGCCAAGCAAAGTGAGATTTGATCGCCATGTTGGTCATGGGTTTGTCAAGTACAGTTCTTTGATGTCCAAGGATGAGGACGGAATTTTAACCAGGACCAGGAATTCATGGCTAATGTTGGAATCCGAGTCCATAAAACTCCTTGTGCCAATCAGAATGAGGTTTCGATGTTCATCCTTGGAAGGTGTCAGGAATCTTGGTTTGACGATTGCCCTCAACCCCGATGGGACTTTCACGATAGAAGAGGAAAAGGATCCCCATCCCTATCTTGGCCAGACAGACTACCGCCGAATGCCACCACCTTCCTCACATGGAACATCCACCGGGCCACACTCTTCTCAACCTGTGAATCAGTCATCCTTTCAAATTTCTGGCTCGGTATACATTCACAGTTCAGTCTGGGACAGTCGTTTGGGGAAACAAATTGAATTCAGCCCGATTTGGGCTAGTATGGTGTGCCTCAATACAGTTGGGGTCAGCTCGATATGTCACAGCAGTTTGGTATGCCTCAGCAGTTCGGTACAGATCAGTCAGGAGCTTCTCAGTTACATCAGTTTGAAATGCCTTGACAGCAACCCAGTTCAAGATATCCAATCCCCGGCGCCGCACAAGCCTCACAAGATTCCTTCATGACCGTCTCAACGGGACAGCAAACCCCAACTACAGACCACTGGATCCATGCAGCCTGACGGGACGAATCAGTTCGCAGTTCCTCAGTGGGGATGAAATCAGTACGAAATGTCTTCTCATGGTTGGGGGGTGCCTTGGAATGCCACATCAAATTGGGATCCCGTCTCAGTTCGGAAACGATCAAGCCGGACCTTCGCAGCAACAGTTCAAAGTGCCACAGCAACAGTTTAGAATGCCACCACAATTTGGTTCGGGGCAACAGTCAGGAGCCCCTCCTCAGAATGATGCTAGTTCAGCTACTTCTCACTCAGGGATCAATGGGCCACCAAGCCCCTAATCCCTGTCTCATCGGAATCACCGGACCACAGTATCCTCCCGGGTATACACCATCACCCCAGCCAAGCGTGCATGCAGTTCAACGAACAAGGGTCACAACCCGTATTTAAGTTTCATGGAAGCTCTAGCTACCCGGCCACCTCAGGTCTACCACCATCCTCTTTGCCAATTAGAAGTTAACAGCAAGCCACTGGGTTCTATCCCTTTGATCAGGCTCCTACTCACACTCCCCAGGGTAATTCGGGCCAAGGACAGGTTTTCACCTACATCCCCGGATCGGCCGTTCCCTCCACCAGTCTGCCGCCAGTGGTAGCTCCTCTCTCTAGCTCAGTCGCCGGCTTGAACACTCTGGTTCCACCACCGGACCCTCATCTAGTTTTGGTTCATGGAATAGCATAAGGAATTGAAAGCACAGATTGCCGAATTGACCGCTAAGAAATCTGCCTTCCGGCCTATAGACCCGGACTCCATTATTCCCCTGCCCCACAAATTCGTGATCTGGACCTCTTTGACGGGACTGCATGCCCGAAGACTCATCTGGACACATATACCTTGGCAATGAAGGCCAAAAGGTGCACCAATCAGCAGTTGGTTGACTATTTCAGTCTCTCTTTGAAATCCAGTGCTTTAAAATGGTTCTTTCGCCTAAAACTCGGGGCCAGGGCTACATGGGACCAGGTCACCAGTGCCTTTACAGAGAAGCATAAAGCTAATTTGGAGTGGGAAACAAATAGAGTTGACCTGCAGACAACAGTGCAGCGTTCCAAGGAGAATATCGGTGACTTTTACAAGCATTGAAACCTCAAGTTGAGTAAAATGACCAACCCTCCTTCTAATGAGGAACAATTGGACACCTTTCAATCATGCCTGGAAGCCTCATTTGAGAAAGTCCCTCAGTAACTTCCCCTATCCAGATCTGCATGCGACAGTCAGTTCTGGGGCTAAAGTTTCCGCCCCTAACTCAGCTCCTGTCCTACCCAAAAGGCAAGGAAGCAATTAACTATGCGGGCCAGGATTGCAACAATGCCACTCCTCTCGTGCCAAGGAAAGGTGATGTGCCCAAGCCGCGGAGCCTTAAGCCCGAAGATTTCGGAATGCCTCTGAGCAAAGTCTTTCAAGGACTTGTGAAGAAAGGTCTGACCAGACCTTTGGACAACCATCAGCCCATGGATCCCGATAGACACAACTAAACTCTGTGCTTCCCACTAGTATCATGGGCACGAAGAAGGGCGGTGTGAGAACTGATCGAAAAGGATACCCCAAGGGCCCAACACAGTCAACAATCCATTCCCTAAGAAAAACCATAGGGTGAATATGATTGAAGCCATGAACAAGCCAAGTGCCACTATGGCTAACAGTTCCCATATGGAAGACACCCTTCGGAGGGAGGATTCTAGTTGCATAGTTGTTATCAAAGATGGATTTCTCACTCCAGGACGTAATGCTGCAATGAGTCTGGGGTCACATCAACTTTACCTCGAGGTCTCTCACGTTGATCGATCGGCTTGATACTTCATCAGTATGTCAGTTTTACAGTCAAACCTCTGACTGGACCCCGGTAGTGACGCTCTGTCGAACCTGGGGCTTCATCAAAAAAAAAAACTTCTGTGGCCTTCGCCATGTCTCTTTCATGGAATGGGGCTTTAGCAAGTCACACCTATCTTCAGAAGAAAGGCCTAGTCACCTCAACAACTATCTTGGAGTTTCAGCTTTAGAACTTGGTATATGGCAACTCCCTGCATCATCAAAGGTTGAGAACCGGGAATCTCCTCATATCAGCATCTCGCCAAGTCATGTCAAGTCACAACTAACCCAAGCAAAAGAGGGTTCATTCATGACAACATACTTTGATTCTAGAGCCTATCAGCATCAGCTTCAAATGACCAAGACTGAAAAGAAATTTCAATCGAGACCCGGGATTCAAATCCAACTTCATCCCAAGATGATACTGCTGACCTACAACAAAACCTCATCAATGACATGCAATTCAGTCCGCGACTAAAGGATATCACCCCACCAGCTCAAAGCTTATCCCAAACAGTCCACAACACATACAAACCCTCTCACCACATGCATCCCAACAAAAATCTCCCCAGGGCTCATGTAGCATGCAAAACATGAATCAATAAAAAAAAAACCTAACCAATTGCGAATCATTTCTAGTTCCCTGAATGCATCCATCATCATAAATGTCATATGTGGATTTGTCCCTCTACTAACAAATGTAGCAATTTAAACATGAAAGACCAGTTTTCCATCACTACCCGAAACCTCTCTGCAGCAAGGATGGTCTCCACCAAAGCGTAATTCTAATGACTTCAACGAAACTACCCAAATGACTGATACCTCAGGTCAACGCCCTCTTGGTTCAAACCCCTCAAGCCCACGACAGCTTGTGCTCGGACACCTAAAGACGACATCAGCCTGATTCAGACACCTCAATCCTGCACCATTTAAGCCTCAGACACATTAGGATAATACCACCTTGGCTCCAGGTCTACAGTGCATCCAGTCCATAAAGACATCTTCCGACATCTCCAGTTAGACAAAGGCGACCTCTAATGTCCACAAATGGATGAAGACAGCCTCCAGCATCTACAGTTTGGCAAAGATAGTCCGTGAAGACATCTTTTGACATCTCCAGTTAGGCAAAGGCGACCTCCAATGTCCACAAATGGATGAAGACAGCCTCCAGCATCTACAGTTTGGCAAAGATAGTCCCCAAAGACAAGCTCCGGCGTCTGCAACTTACTAAAGACGACCTCCAATGTCCACAAATGGATGAAGACAACCTCCAGCATCTACAGTTTGGCAAAGATAGTCCCCATGTCTATAGCTTGGCAAAGACAAGCTCCGGCGCCTGCAACTTGGTAGAGACAACCCCCAACATCCACAAATATATGAAGACCGCCTCCAGTGTCTACAATTCGGTCAGAGACGCCAAGTTCTCAAATGCAAATCGGTCAGGGACGCCAAGTTCTCAAAATGCAAATCGGTCAGGGACGCCAAGTTCTCAAAATGCAAATTGGTCAGGGACGCCAAGTTCTCAAATGCAAATGGGTCAGAGATGCCAAGTTCTCAAATACAATTCGGTCAGAGACGCCAAGTTCTCAAAATACAAATCGGTCAGGGATGCCAAGTTCTCAAAATACAAATCGGTCAGGAACGCCAAGTTCTCAAAATGCAAATGGGTCAGGGACGCCAAGTTCTCAAATGCAATTCGATCAGAGACACCAAGTTTTCAAAGGCAAGTATGTCAGGGATGCCAAGTTTTCAAATGCCAATCGGTCAGAGATACCTCACGCCCCTAAATGTCTCAACATCTCGATCAGATACATCAAGACTCTCAACACTACACAGCCCCCGCAACTTGCTCTCTTGCAGGTAAGCACAGCAAAGGTACGTTAGTCCCTCAACATATCTCAAAATATGCATACGTTCACAAATGTTGCATGATTACCCATAGCTTTAGCTATCTCTATCTCCGCAAATAGCAACGTAGGCTTTAGTTCCTTGAGGTGACACCCTCCGAATTATCAAAAGGCCCAGGATCCTAGACCTGCTCCTAACTATCCAGTGGATTTCGAACTACGTCCAGGCTTGATTCCCACTCGGGATACGTAGGCAGCCTACCATAGGTCCAGCCGCTTGACCAACACGGTCACCCTTTTCCCCGATAATCATCGTAAGCTCTAATCTTCCCCTGCGAGAATGCCCTCAAATAGTCTCCCTCAAACCCCGACTTAGGATCATACTCCTGAACTAGGTCCCCATTTAGGTTCATACTCCTGAACTGAAACCCCGACTTAGGATCATACTCCTGAACTAGGTCCCCATTCAGGTTCATACTCCTGAACTGAAACCCCGACTTAGGATCATACTCCTGAACTAGGTCCCCATTTAGGTTCATACTCCTGAACTGAGTTCTCATTTAGGTTCATACTCCTGAACTGGATTCTCATTTAGGTTCATACTTCTGAACTAAACCTCAGCTTAGGTTCATCCCCGATGAAAGTTAACGGAATTCCGGTCCCTTCAATTGAAGTCCACCAAAAGACTGTCTATCCCCTCGAAGTCTGTCCCCAACGAAAGGATACGAACATCGAAGGAAATCGTTTCAAAACAAATTGATACCTCCAGATCACTCTTTGTCAAGGTTCGAGGCACCTAAGACGCCATAATCAAGGTTCGAGGCACCTAAGACGCCATAATCAAGGTTCGAGCCACCTAAGACGCCATCATCAAGGTTCGAGGCACCTAAGACGCCATCATTAAGGTTTGAGGCACCTAAAATGCTATCACACACAACACGAGTAAAGCGATAAATCGCAATCATCTCCTAATTCGACGAACCGAAACCATTACCAGGGCGACTTCCCAAAAATAGTCAATCCTTAGGGCGACTTCCCAAAAATAGTCAAATCTTAGGGCGACTTCCCAAAAATAGTCATATCATAGGGCGACTTCCCAAAAATAGTCAAATCATAGGGTGACTTCCCAAAAATAGTCAAATCATAGGGCGACTTCCCAAAAAATAGTCACATCTTAGGGCGACTTCCCT
Organism: Adenophora triphylla var. japonica; assembly: GCA_022495995.1. Classification (NCBI taxonomy): domain Eukaryota; kingdom Viridiplantae; phylum Streptophyta; class Magnoliopsida; order Asterales; family Campanulaceae; genus Adenophora; species Adenophora triphylla. Next base: position 787,783 of record JAFEMH010000184.1, read on the forward strand.
AAAAATAGTCCCTCTAGGGTCGACGTCTGAAGATAGTCGAAAGACTCGAACTACGACTGGCTTGATTCCCCAATTTAGATACGTAGGTAGCCTATCATTAGGTTCAGCCACCAGACCAAAATGGTCATTCCTTTCCCCAGCAGTGCGGATATACAACTCTTGCCCTCAGAACAAAATGGTCATCTCTTATCCCCAGCAGAGTTTCTTTCAGCAACCGACTACAGTACTCGCTCGCCAGGTTGACATCCTAAAACTGTCACTCCAGGGTCAAAGACCCGAACTACGGCCGGCTTGATACCCATTCGGGATACGTAGATAGCCTATCGCTAGGTTCAGCCACTCGATCACTTGGTCACCCCTTGTCAAATATGGAGCCTTACTCTTATCGACAACCCCGCTTCCTTCGAAAGCGCCGTCGCCGAGGGGCTACTGTAAGTGCTCCAATTTGAGTTGTTAGCATTTTCGTTAGAAAATTAACGAAAGTCTTAACATTCCTAACATTTCTAACAATTCCTAACCTTTCTAACAAAGTGAGGGTAGATTAGGGATTGCCATTTAAGGTTAAACCAAGAAAAGAATCTTAAAAAAGAAAAGAAATTGGAAAAATCCGAATTAGGCAAGCTGAAAAACAGCAACCAGTTTGAATTTTCAAAAGATATTCCTTGTGTCCAAAGCCTGGAGCTGCATTTAATGAACAGTGCACGCCGAGGTTCTCATCCGCGCGGACATCTTTGCCAATTTCAGTTGCCTATAAATTGAACCCTCCTCTCTCAGTTTACACAAACGTTGAGAAACGGCTTTTAGAAAATGGTGTCGTTTTTATTGGTAGCAAAAACTTAGGAAAAGGCTTTGAAAACGGGGATCATTTTTATTGGCAGCAAAAACGAGTAAAAAGCTTTTTAGTACCAGAGATTGTTAGGTTCGGAGGTCACGTTACGTTTCGGGTAAAGTATTACGAGATCGCCCGAAACGCCTCGCATGACGAGTCTTTCTACCTTTCTCGAAAACGTGTGTGTGTGTGTGTGTATTTTGAAATGGGGGCTTGAATGACAAGCTTAATCTTGGTTTGAATGTCAAACGTTGATTAGGTGACTTTGTTTGAAAAGACGAGCGTTTGAATGACAAACGTCGGTTTTGAGTTTGAAAAGAGCGTTTGCGTGGCAAACGTCGATTTTGAGATGGAAAAGAGCGTTTGCGTGGCAAACGTCGATTTTGATTTTGAAAAGGAGTTCGAAGGTCGAACTCCGGTTTTTTGAACCGGGAATGTCATTGTTAATGATTTTTACGGGAAAAATGCATATTAAATGATTCGAAATGTCAAATGGCGGCTTTTAGTTTGAAGATGAGCGTTTGGAGGCCAAACGTCATGTCGCACATTTTGAAAGAGAGTTCGAAGGACGAACTCCGGTTTTGAACCGGGCATTACATTGTTAACGATTTTTACGGGAAAAATGCGTATTAAATGATATGCGATCAACGAATTGGGTTGCGACTCGGACTTTGAAAAGTAAATACTATCACGATCCAAACGGGTCGGACTTGTAAATGACAGTATTTAAAGCAGTGTCAACGGAATCAAACGATCCGGAATCGTAAATGACGATCAACGAGGCCAATTGGCTCGGAATTGTAAATGACGATCGACGAGTCAAACAACTCGGAATTGTAAATGACAGAAGTTAAATGACGATCAACGGATCGATCGATCCGGAATTGGTAAATGACAGAAAGTAAAGGGAACAGGGTCGGAACGCCGTTTTAACCCGTGATTACTTCTCTTACGGAAAGAGAAGAGGATCGAGGGGCTAAAACGTATCGGACCCCGTTAGACGGAGGCGTCTACATTTTGATAATGTTGTTCAAAACGGTTGTAGCGACTGGCACGTAAACCGAGACGAAACGAGAGATTTAGAGAGAGGGAGTTATACCTATGGCTAGGGTCGACTCCTTTGGCTCGGAAGGTGTGTACGGGACATGGAAAGTAGTTCGAAAGGTTGTTTCGAAGTGGTAAGGGGCATATTTGATCGAAATACGAAGGTTTCACGCGAATCGAGACAAAACGGGAGCTCGGAAGGGGTGAAAATCAGTTGGGCCGTGAGGTGTGGTGAATTTTGGGGTAAAAAAGTTCCTCCTTTTGGCTTTGACAGCCATTTCTATTTATAGGTGAAAAATGCAGTAGGAGTCCGGACGGACTTGGCCTGAATCCAGGGGGTTTTGTGGTATTTTGAGAATTTGAAGGACTTGCTGGCAATTTCAAAAAATGTGCACAGGGAGTCCGGCCGGACTTGGCTTGCAAATCAGGGGTATTTTGGTCTTTTGGCCTTGATTTGTGATTGAAGAGTGACTAGAGGGAGGTGGCATGGCTGCCACGTGCCCTATGAGTCACCAGCCATGTGGGAGTTCGTTCCCCGGTCCCGATTTTGTCCGTTTTTTAAAATAACAGTCCGGAAAATGTCCGAAATGCCCCCGGAAAGTGCCGGAAAGTGCGTTTTTCAGGGAAAGCCATACTTTTACGTGAGATGACACGTGTTAAGTACGGTTCGACGTCGGGATGCACGGGGCAGTCCCGGGACGTCTCGTTGGCACGGCAACGGGGAGTTTAACGAGTTCCGGTTAACCTGGAGCGGGCCAGTTAACGGATTTCGGTTAATTTTCTGACGGATTTGGACGATCCGGATTTGGGTACTTACATATACCCTATACACTATACCCTATATACCCTATACCCTATACCCTATAACCTATATCCCTATACCCTATACCCGATACCCTATACCCTATACCCTATACACTATACCATATACCCTATACCCTATACCAAATACCCTATACCCTATACCCTACCCTATACCCTATACCCTATACCCTATACACTATACCCTATACCCTATACCCTATACCCTATACACTATACCATATACCCTATACCATATACCCTATACCCTATACCCTATACCCTATACCCTATACCCTATACCCTATACCCTATACACTATACACTATACCCTATACCCTAAACCCTATACCCTATACTCTATACCCTATACCCTATACCCTATACACTATACCCTATACACTATACCCTATACACTATACCCTATACCCTATACACTATACCCTATATCCTTATACCCTATACCCTATACCCTATACCCTATACACTATACACTATACACTATACACTATATACTATAAACTATACCCTATACACTATACCCTATACACTATACCATATACCCTATACCATATACCCTATACCCTATACACTATACACTATACCCTATACACTATACCATACACACTATACATTATACCCTATACCCTATACCCTATACCCTATACACTATACACTATACACTATACCCTATACCCTATACCCTATACCCTATACCCTATACCCTATACACTATACCCTATACCCTATACCATATACCCTATATCCTATATCCCTATACCCTATACCCTATACCCTATACCCTATACACTATACACTATACCCTATACACTATACCCTATACACTATACCATATACCCTATACACTATACCCTATACCCTATACCCTATACACTATACCCTATATCCCTATACCCTATACCCTATACCCTATACCCTATACACTATACACTATACACTATACCCTATACACTATACACTATACACTATACACTATACACTATACACTATACACTAATTAATCCTAACCCCTAACCCCTAAACCTTAAACCCTAAACCCTTATAAACCCTAACCCCTAAACCCTAACCCCTGCAATGTAAGGGTACTGGAGAAACTATCAATGACAAGGACCGCTTCCCACAATGCAAGGGCGAAAAGGTTGTACAGGAGAAGAAGGTCTTGGAAGTGGTTGTGGAGAAGGGTATGCAAAATGAACAGAAAATTACATTCCCAGGAGAAGCCGATGAAGCTCCTGACACTCTTACTGGAGACATAGTCTTTGTACTACAACAGAAAGAGCACCCAAAGTTCAAGCGAAAGGGTGATGACAGGGGCAAATTATATATCCACTTCTCGGTCGACTTCCCAGATTCCTTGACTTCCGAACAATGCAAGGCCCTAGAGGGTGTGCTGCCTCCTAAGCCTTCATCGCAGATGACAGATATGGAGCTTGATGAGTGCGAGGAGACAACCCTTCACGACGTCAACATTGAAGATGAGATGCGCAGAAAACAACAGGCGGCGCATGAAGCTTACGATGAAGATGATGACATGCACGGTGGTTGGGGCCAGAGAGTGCAGTGTGCTCAGCAGTAATGATGTGGGTCTTTGTTTTCTGGATATCTTAGTTATGACTTATGAGACAATAATCTCCAGAGTGTTGTCTAATAGTTGGTTAGTTCCTAGTTTTGGACTAATCTTGTTTTTGTTTTATTTTGGATAAAAAATTTAAAATTGTATGCAATTTACCAATTTGGGAATAGCTCCAAGAACCCTTGCAATTCATATATATATGGTCATTGTTTCTATTTAAAAAAAAAAAAAAACCTAACCCCTAAACCCTAAACCCTAATTAAACCCTAAACCCTAAATCCTAACCCCTAAACCCTAAACCCTAACCCCTAAACCCTAAATCCTAACCCCTAATATTTATTGACTAATATTTAATTTTTGAGAGTAATTTAAAATAATTTTCATGTTATATATAATAAAAACAATGATATTTATTAATAATAGCGGCGGAAATTTCCGTCGCTGAGGTTAAAAACAGCGGCGGAAATTTCCGTCGGTGATCTTGCCACGTCATCGATCCATGTGAACGTAAATGTTAGCGTCGGATTTTTCAGCGGCGGAATATTCCGCCGCTAAATATTAATTATAGCGTCGGAATTTAATTCTGCCGCTATATTTAATATTTAGCGGCGGAATATTCCGTCGCTGAGGGTAATTATAAAACTGATTTTGGATTTCTAAAATCAGTTCACGCCATTATTTCCCTCTCTCTCTCTTCCCGCTATCTCTCTCTACTCGTGACCTAGCTCACACCGCCGCCGTCCACCTCTCCACACCGCCTTGCTTCGCCGTCCGTCCACCTCTTCACTGTCTCCATCTCGAGCTGCTGCCGCTGCCGTCCGTCCGTCGTCTGTCCGTCCGTCTGCCTCCTTCCACCGTGTTTCTCTCTCTTCTCTAATCAAGGTAAGCTTAAATTAAAATTAGATCTGAGTTGTAATTTTGTCGTTGATATGGGTTCCATGAAGTTGTAATTTTGTATTAATTTTCTGTTTTTTTTTTTTAAATGAACATGGTCAAGTCAGTATACTGAGAAGCAAGAAACGAACCGGAGGGACCCTAAATGCACCTTAGATCTGAGTTTTTATGTGCACTGATTATTGACATACATGTGCTGTGCTATGTTTGTGATGAAAATTCAACAAATCTTGTTATTGCAGCTTAAATTGATTTTGTGATTGCACTGATTAAATTGATTTTGTGATGAAAATTCTACAAATCTTGTTATTGCACTGATTATATACCCTTTTCCATGATGAATCTATGCATCTGCTCTGATGGTTTCAATACGTTTGGTCCTGGGGCAAAATCTTACTCTTGTTGGCCGGTTATAGCCACTGTCTACAATCTTCCGCCCTGGTTGTGTATGAGTGATCCCTACATGTTCTTGTCGTTATTCATCCCCGGCCCAAATGTACTCGGGAGGAACATTGACGTCTATCTCCGACCCTTGATGGACGAATTGAAGCAGCTTTGGGAGGATGGGGTCGAAACGTGGGATGCTTTCAAGCGAGAGAATTTCAGCATGAAGGCTGCGTTGATGTGGACAGTTAATGACTTATGGGATGTTATCGGGTTGGAGCACCCACGGGAAGTTGGCCTGTCCGTATTGTATGAGTGACACAAAGTCTTTCACGCTCACGCACTCTGGAAAACCATGTTGGTTCGATTGCCATAGACAATTTCTTCCGGAGGACCACCCATTCAGGACCCATAAGAATGCGTTTAAAAAGAACAAGATTGACCATGATGAGGCCCCGATTCGTTTAAGTGGTGACACGGTCTATGAGAAGGTATCTACATTGCCCGATCCTCGGTGGGGGAAAAAGTTTTCGAAGACCAAATTACAAGGGTTTGGGACTACCCATAACTGGATCAAGAGGAGTATATTTTGGGAGCTGCCATACTGGAAAACAAATCTCATTCGACATAACCTTGACGTGATGCACATTGAGAAGAATGTATTAGATAATGTTTTTAACACGTTGATGGATTTCAAGAGAACAACTAAAGACAACGAAAAAGCTCGAAAGGACCTTAAGGAAATCTGTAAGCGGCCGGCCTTAGACTTGGTATACGTCAATGGTAAACCAGTTAGATCGATGGCTCAATACGTGCTTACAAAGGAAAAGAAGCTCCTCCTCCTGAAATGGCTCAAGGATTTAAGGCTTCCATATGGTTACGCGTCTAACATTGGTAACTGTGTCAATGTAGAGGAGGGGAAAGTGCAGGGTTTGAAGAGTCACGATTGCCACGTTTTGCTGGATAGGCTACTTCCGATTGCTCTCAGGGGTCTCTTGCCTGACAATATCTGGGTGGCGTTAACAGAGTTAAGTGATTTTTTTTGAGCGTTAACATCGACCACACTGCATGTTGATCACATGAAAAAGCTTGAGGAGAGCATCGTAGTGACTTTGTGCAAACTTGAGAAGATATTTCCTCCTTCATTCTTTGATTCTATGGAGCTAGAGTCGGTGGTCCAGTTCAATACAGATGGATGTATCCATTTGAGAGGTAATTGAATTTATTCTATTTCTAAATAATTTGAGCGTTAACAATATACCTTCTTTAACATTATTTATGTTTTAATCTACGAATGACTTTTAGGTATCTAGGCCAATTGAAAAGGAAGATGAGCAATAGGGCCATGGTCGAGGCCTCAATTTCAGAGGCTGTTATCATAGATGAGATTGTTGCCTTTGTCGGAACATATTTTCCTCCTGATGTTGATACGAGATTGACTAGGGTTGGCCACAATTACGATGGTGGTTTTCCGTTTAAGGGAAACATCTCTGTATTTTCATCCCCTGGTCGGTTCCTCGATAAACGGGTTGGTACGCGTACGTTAACCGCTAAAGAGTTTGCCGCTGTCGAAACGTATGTTCTTCTTAACTGCGACGAGGTTGGGGAATATATCAAGTAAGTCATTGATGTTATGTTTATGCCTCATCGATTAAATTATGCATGTTTAATTACCTGCATATGAAATGCCTTGTTTAACCCTATTGCAGAATGTTTGAAGATTTAGCTCAGGATTTATCTCCAGAACTCATCGCAACTAGGACAGAAAGAGAATTTCCAAACTGGCTAAGGAAATATGTAAATATTTCGTTTCCTTCAAATTTATTTTATACACTTCTTTAAACATTCAATCTTAAAATTGTATTAAATTGGTTACAATATTGTCTTATAGATAGCTGAACATCCGGGTGATGCCAAAGCTGCGAGGTTAAGACATTTAGCATCATCTCCGTACTTGAACGTTCATTTATACAACGGTTATTTCGTGAATGGCTATGTGTTTCATACCAAAGCTTACGGGGGATCTAAATTGACGTGGAATAGCGGTGTGAAGCTTAAAGGAAACCTTGATTATTATGGCGTCCTGAAAGAAGTAGTCGAGGTGGAGTATTTGGGTAGAAACAGTGTTGTCTTGTTCAATTGTGATTGGCGGGATGCTGTGCGAGGTGTTAAGAAGCACGCCATATTTGACCTCATCGATGTAAAGGACTCGTCCAGACATAATGGCGACGACGTCTTCATCTTAGCATCTCAAGCACAACAGGTATACATGACTCCCTACCCTCGTCCGCGACCCGACGGATGGTGGGCTGTCTGGATGACCAAGGCTAGGAGCATGATTGACAACCTACCCTCGTCGACAACTACTGAGTTGTCATTAGAAACACCCTATCAAGAGGATGAAATGCCAGTGCCACCTAACGTTTCATCAGCTAATCATCCATTAGATGATGTCACTCATATTCCTCAAAATGTTGATGAACCCGAGGAGGATATATTACCAGTGAATTTGCCAACTCCTCCGCCTCGTTCAGGTCATCTCACGCACATTGATATTGATGAATCAGAGGAAGAGGAAGAGGAAGAGGAACCAGAGTTTGATTCATCAGAGTTCGAAGACGAAGATGAAGAACTCGAGTTTTGTAGTAATTCAGAGTCCAGTGATGATGATGGGGACGAAGATTAATAATAGTTTAAAGTTTAAAATTGTATTGTGAATGCTTTAAATTATTAGAACTTTAAAGTTTTATATGTATTGTGAATGCTTTAGATTATTAGAACTTTAATGTTTTATATGTATTGTGAATGCTTTAGATTATTTTTAATATCCGTCGTTTTATATATATTGTGAATGCTTTAGATTATTAGAACTTTAAAGTTTTATATGTATTGTGAATGCTTTATATTATTAATAGTTTAAAGTTTTATATGTATTGTGAATGCTTTAGATTATTAGAACTTTAAAGTTTTAGATGTATTGTGAATATATTGTTTCCTATTGTTAAAGTTGTATATTTTAATATTTTTACTGTAATACAGATATGAGTTCTAGTAGTAAGGGTAAGGGTAAGAAGACTAAGCCCATCTACACATTGATTACTGGGACGCAACCGTCCCAATCCGGTACCGATGATGACCCTTCACGTAGTAGTACTAGCTCCACCTCTGGGGCCGGTACTCAGACTACTGTCGATTCTGAGGGGAGGATATTTGTCCGGATATCACCACATTATGACCAGTAAGTAACTCTTCATTAATTTGATATAAGTTGGTTCCTTTTTGTTTTATATATAATTCATTATTTAAGTTAAAATGTTATTGTATAAATATACTTGGCAGGTTTGTAGGTGGATATCCCACCACAGGGACTAAGATCGGGCAATACTGGCGGTCTCGGAAAATGACCGAGTTTTGGCCCAACTGGAAAAAATTGCCACCGAGGCAGAAGGAGGATGCGTGGGAGGAGTTTAAGGTAATGTGTTAATGGTTTTTATTTAAAACTTAAATGTTAGTTTGTTATTAAAATGTTATAATTAATAAGGATTATACTCTTTTAGTTTTGTAATGTTATCATTATATGTTGTAGGGGAAATATTATTGGGCGCCGGAAATAAGCGAGGCGACGGCTAGATATGTTTTCAATGAACATGCTCATAAGCTATTTAAGGATCATATTTGTAACATATTTATCTATCCTTAATTAGTTTAATTAACAATGATTATACTCTTTTAATTTTATAATGTCATCATTATATGTTTACGAGATATTCATATTTTTTATAGGTACCACGAAGAGAAATCATTATACTAATCGGCTCGCGGCGGGACAACAGCCCTCGACACCTACTTGGATGATCGAGGAGGTGTTTCGTCAATTTTGCGAATATTGGGGGTCGGATGCGGCGAAGGCTATATCCGAACAGGCCAAGGCCAATAGAGCAGGCTCCTCGGGGTCGACGACGATGCATACCATGGGGACGCTCACGGTCGCCGAGCATCACGACCGCATGGTATGTATGTTAGTTTAAATGTAGTAGTGTATGGATGCTTTTAAATAGGTTTATGTACGTATGTTAGCTGGGAGCCATGTTGATGCTATGAAATCCATGATTTTAGTGTAAATGTAGTGTATGCATGCTTTTAAATCAGTTTAAATGTTGCATTTATACAATTTCAAAGTAATAATCTCGCTTATTTTATTTATAGGAAAGGGAGCATGGTCCGAATATCGCTTTGTGGATGGTTACGCTAGCACCCATCTTCGGAATTCTACAACGCCCGATCAACCTCCGCAATGGGTTGACGATCGCTCTGCTAATGCCTTTGTAAGTAAACTATCATTAAATGACTTGATTTTGAATATGTAAATTTATTTATGTACCTTACATTGTGTATATGATTATAATTGTTTGTTTTATTTTGACAGGCTACATATCAAGCCGCCGTTGTTCCCGAAGGAACGCCTCCCGGCGAGCCCGTCCCCTTCGTGCTCGATGTTTGGCACTCGGTCACCTCGAGGGACATCCAAAGAGAGGAGCCCGAGTGTTAGGGATGGGGATTACGGGCGGCAATGCCCGTCGACGTCGACCGGCCGTCGGCGAAATGATGCCCCGCCCACGTATGATCCGAGGGTTGACACTCTGGAGGCTGCGTTGGAGAAGGAGAGACGCGAGCGGGCAAAGCTTGCGGAGGCTTTGGCGGTTCAGACGCAGTTGCAGGAGGAGAATGATCGGCGTCATGCAGAGATTCAAAGACAACATGCAGAGACTCAAAGACAATTGGCGCTGTTGATGGCTCATCTCGGCCAGACTTTTAGGGTAATTTTCGGCCTCCCCGAGTTGATTGCGGACTTTTTAGACATTTTTGTATTAATTTATACTTGTTTGTAAACATTTGAGACATTTGGTACCGCGGGAGCCCCTCCCCCTCTCCCCCTCCCCCTCTCCCCTCCCGAATTGGTACGGTGGTACGGTGATATTTAGTTTTTATTTGGTACGCCGATATTTGATTTTTAGTTTTTATAGTTTTAGTTTTATAAATTGAAATGTTATATCGTGTACACAAAATTTTGGTTTATTGATATTTTAAATTATTTTTTTAATTTATTTCGAGAATCGACGGAAATTCCGTCGCGAAATTAATTTCAGCGAATTTAATTTTTGATTATAGCGGCGAAAATTCCGTCCCTGAAATAAAAATTAATTAAAATAAATTAATTTCAGCGGCGGAGTTTTCCGTCTCTGAAATTAATTTATTTTAATTAATTTTTATTTCAGCGACAGAATTTCCGCCGCTATAATCATTTAATTTTTATTTAATTTTTGATTTCAGCGGCGGAAATTTCCGTCGCTGTAATAAAATTTAAATTAAAATTAATTAATTTCAGCGACGGTAATTTCCGCCGCTGAAATTAATTTATTTTAATTTAATTTTTATTACAGCAACGGAAATTTCCGCCACTGAAATTAATTTAATTAAATTAATTTTTATTACAGCGACGGAAATTTCCGCCGCTGAAATGAAAATTTAATTAAATTAAATTGATTTAGCAGCGGAAATTTCCGTCGCTGGAACCATTAATTCACCGGCGGAATTTAATTCCGTCGGTAAAATCAAAAAATACCGGCGGAAATTGACCCGTCGGAGCACTGTGACGGGCTGGTAGCGGCGGACCACCGACGGAATTTTTCCGCCAGTGATTATTTTTAGCGACGGAAATTTAATTTTAGCGACGGAAATTTCCATCGCTAAATGACCTTTTTCTGGTAGTGAATCCTCAAATGATTCTCATGCTCTTCCCGAGATTTAGAATAGACAAGGATGTCGTCTATGAAAACCACTACAAAGCTGTCAAGGTATGGCTTGAAGATAGTGTTCATCATATCCATGAATACGGCCGGAGCATTAGTCAACCCGAAAGGCATAACCACGAACTCATAATGACCATATCTCATCCTGAAAGCTGTCTTGGAAATGTCATCCGGTCTAATCTTCAACTGATGGTATCCGCTTCTCAAATCAAGCTTTGAGTATATCACGGAACCTTGAAGTTGATCAAACAGGTCAACAATATGCAGGAGAGGTTATTTATTCTTGATGGTTGCTTGGTTCAACAGACGATAGTCTATACACAATCTCAAGGTGCCATCCTTTTTTCGAACAAACAAAACAGGCGCTCCCCAAGGTGACACACTTGGACGAATAAAACCCGGTCTAACAACTCTTGCAACTGAGTCTTCAACTCCTTCAACTCAGCCGGAGCCATTTTATAGGGTGCTTTAGAAATAGGTGAGGTACCGGGCACTAGGTCAATACAAAACTCAACCTCCTGGTCCGGAGGCATAGAGTACTCACTTGAGAACACATCACTAAATTCATTAACAACCGGGACATGAGCTAATTCAGGGATTTCTTTCTTGAATCTACCACATAAACCAAATACCCTGCACACCCTTTCGATAGCATTTTTCTAGCCTTTAAAGCAGAAATAGCATGTATACCAAACATAGATTTATCCGCATCAAACACAAAAGTAGGCATATTAGGCATAGCAAATGAGACCCTCTTTCTACAACAATCTACCAATGCATGGTACTGACTCAACCAGTCCATACCAAGAATGACTTCAAAGTCTCGAATTTGTAACTCTACTAAATCCACCGGCAATACATGCCCACAAATAGTCACATCACAACCATTATAAACAAAATAAGAAGTGAGGCACTCTCCCATAGGAGTCAAAACCTCTAACACATAAGGCATAATTTCAGGTAGCTTATGCAATGGAAATGCAAAATGAGATGCCACAAATGAATGGGAAGACCCGGGATCTATAAGGATGCGGGCCTTGACACCTGAGACAGGAACAATACCTCTAATGACATCATTAGGGTCAACCTCTCCTCTACCCAAATCAAATACTCTCCCCTGCACTCTATCTTTAGGCTTTCCCTCGTTATCTCTTTTGACTCCTCCTCTTTGTCCACCTGCCCACTACTTGATGCTTGCCCTCGTAGCTTAGGACAGTTCTTCTGGAAATGACCATCTGCTCCACACTCTAAGCATTTTCCCTGCTTGTTCCAGCACCTATCTTTCGAGTGACCCATCTTCTTACAATAGCCATATACCATCCCAAACTGACTGGAAGTAGGACGAGCTGCTGGAGTCGCCACATTTCCTCCTCTTGCTACCCCCGGAGCTGAGAACCTTTGATGTCCTCTACTCTGACCCGAACCTTGACCTTGGAACCTCTGTTTACTTCCACTTCCACCTTCAGACTTACCTTTATGCTCTTCAATATCATTCTCTATTTGATAGGCTCTATTCACCGCCGCTTGGAAATCTGTGAAGTCATGTGTCAATAACTGCTTTCGGAACTCCAGCCTTAACCCTTTCACAAACCGGTATACCCGTCTCTCTTCTTCCGACACCAAATGGGGACAATATCGAGCTAGCTCTGTAAACTTTGCCGAGTACTGTGCTATGGTCATTGTTCCTTGCTCCAATCTCAGAAATTCCACCTCCTCCTTGTCTCTTGTAACCATCGGAATGAAGTGATCCCGAAACTTGCGTGTGAAGTTCTCCCACATTTGCGGTGTATGGTCTCGGTCCCAACTGTCCTTCACTATGTGCCACCAATGCTCGGCCGGTCCTTCCAACTTGAAGACAGCGCACCTCACTTTTTCCTTGTTCGGACTCTCCATTGCTGCAAAAATCTTGTTCATAGCTTCAAGCCATCTCTCCGCCTTTAACGGATCTGGATCTCCATTAAAGCTTGGAGGAGCCATCTTGACGAATTTCTCCAAACCATGCCCATGTCTGCCTTCTTGGTGATGTTTTGCTTGCCCCTGAGCCGCCATGTTTTGCAAAAATACCTGGAACATGTTCATCATTTCAGCATTCGGATTTTCATCACCCCCGGCATTGCCAACATTGCCCTGAGCCCGTTACGGATCTTCATCATTCCCATCCATTAGAACAAACTCCTGCATCAAACACTCGGCGTCAGTTATCACACACTCACCCTTAAGCTAGACATCTACCCTTGACCTCTAGACGAGGCTCTGATACCAACTGTGGGGACCCCGACCCGGAACCTAACACGTGTCCCGAGCTGGAGAGACCCCAACTAAGAGAGACCACCTGGAAATTTAAAAACTTTGACTTAACTTGAACCTTGAAACAACTTTAACATGACCATTATAAACTAACTCCATTCATATCCACTTGGAGGAAAAGTTGAAACAACTTTGAAAGTAAACAACCTGTTTTAGTTACAAAAGATTTCAAATAAAAGTTATACAAAAGTTGTTGTATAAACGAACTACAACAAAGGAGTAATACCAAAATACAACCACAAACCCATCTAGGACATATACACCCAACAACCCAAAAGACTAGTACAAACTCCGTTCTGTCCTCACTGGCCGGGTCCTCCTGTCTCAGTCCGATCTATCTTGAACTTGTCCCAAAATTTAAAAACTTTGACTTAATTGTGGGGACCCCGACCCGGAACCTAACACATGACCCGAGCTAGAGAGACCCCAACTAAGAGAGACCACCTAAAAATTTAAAAACTTTGACTTAACTTGAACCTTGAAACAACTTTAACTTGACCATTATAAACTAACTCCATTCATCTCCACTTGGAGGAAGAGTTGAAACAACTTTGAAAGTAAACAACCTGTTTTAGTTACAAAAGATTTCAAAAAAAAGTTATACAAAAGTTGTTGTATAAACGAACTCCAACAAATGAGTAATACCAAAATACAACCACAAACCCATCTAGGACATATACACCCAACAACCCAAAAGACTAGTACAAACTCCGTTTCGTCCTCACTGGCCGGGTCCTCCTGTCTCAGTCCGATCTAAAACATTAAAGGGAGAAGGGTGAGAATAAATCTCAATAAGCTATTATGAATGCAACAATATGCCAAGTAAGATGTAATACATACAAGGTGCATATAACACATTGGAAAAGCCGTAAAGGCCTTACATTACCTTTTCCCGTCTGAAAATAAGTCGTACAACATTGGGAGATAAAACTCCACTCATTTGTGAACTGCTTAGGCATATTCACATCTTAGAAGACCCATTTTTCAGGGAACCATATAAGATACTAGCAACTATGTAAGGCTTTTGGCTCAATACAGATGCTATAACCCCGATGCGTGGCCACGTAAGGGGACGATCCACAGTATAACGTAATCCGATCACACTATAGAATAATTTCCATAAATGATCGTATTCCGTTATACCCCTAAACATCAGCTGATTTACACAAGTTCAAGCACATAATAGTTACTTGAAAAGAAATCCACCAAAGCGATAAGAAAATAACAACATGGTAAATCACACTCATGTTTAAATCAATACCATAGTGCAACATTCATTTCATACACTATTTATATCACAACCATGGATATGAACTCAAGTAAGGCTACAATGTATATTCAACAAGCCCTACATGTTCAATATGTAACAATTCATAACTTCCATAAAGGTCCAAGTTCAATTTACCAAGTTTGATTCACTTTGGTTAAGTTACAAATCAAGCCTACCAACCATTTTCCGAACAATATTTAAACCCCTTCCACAATTTCATTTTGACCATGTAAGGTACCATTGTATAGATAAAGTGTTCTAATTTAATCTTAGTTGAAGAGGGTTCATTTATATCCTAGGTAGATTAGGTTTCTAGGCCTTGGAAAATGCTTCATAGGTGGGAGGGCAGGGCACGACTCATTCCCAATGCATACCCCTCAGATACAGTCATCCCCCATTCAGCACGACTAGTTCCACCTCAAGGGACGACTCGTGCCACAGGGCACGAGTCATGCCCTCTGCCCAGAATTCAGAAATCAGCATCAAACATCACTAACCAAAATCCCAAGTGACCTAAACCAATTTCCTCTATTTTTAAAGACATAAAACAGGTACCAAACATTACTCTAACTCATACCAAACCATTCTATACTCATTTTATAACCTTCCAAGTCAAGAAAAATTGGCCAAATTACCATTGAACCATTCAACCCATAATTAAACAACTACCTTCACTTTACAACACCATTTTAACCTAGACAACATTGCTATTACCAAATCTTTATTCAAATCCTTCCATGACCATTACAACTTAACAAAAATGGTTTCAAAAATTCCCAAAAACCATTAAAACAACAACAAGAGTCAATTTAACATGGCATGAGCAAGAAATTGAAGAGAGTCATAATAACGTACCGGAATATTGCGAAATGAATTATTGATTTTTCTGGCTCTACGCATTCCCCTCGACACCACGAACAAGAATACGCGATAGGATTTAAAAACGAAAAGGTATTGAGTTGTCTAGAATTTTTGGAATATGGAGTTAGGGTTTAAGCTTTCATGGAGGGTTTAGTGAAGAAGAAATACTGAGGAAAATGAAAATGATTTTCCCTTTGTTAATTCCATGGATAAACATGTATATAATTTCAATTAAGCTCCTCAAGGGTTGAACAACCTATAACTAATAACAACCTTAACTATCATCTTTTACACCAAAGCACCTCAACCACATATAAACATTTTACTTTAAAATATCAAATATTATAAATTCACTAAACACTTTACTTTTATTCCATTTAGACCCTTTATCATTAAAGTTAATTCATTTTCATCCTAACTTCACATAATTCATCAAAACATAAATAAAAACATAAAAATTAACAAGTAGCATAAATAGCATAAAATGAGATACTACCACCCCAACCCCACGTGCTTAACGTGTGCTAAAATAGTGCTTAATATTATGGTCGTGACATGTTGGGTGGAGCTTTTGGATGTTGTTTGGATGTTGGCTGCCTCATGGCCGAGTGGTTACTGGCCAGCTGGTGTTGACTTGGGCATTTTGGGGCCAAAAGATTGGAATTTACTTGGCCTATTTTGGTTTTGTGTGTGGTTTTAATTATTTCTTTTTGGATTTGGTTTTAGAGTTGGGATAGTATCCCTCTCATCCTTGTAAATTATGTATATCAATAAAATGTCCAGTTGTCGTCCTTGGTTCTTCTAAAACCAAAAGAAAAAAAAATCTTAACCTATACCCTAAAGCCCATACCCTAAAAAAAATTATTTTTTTATATAACTTATTGTAAAAACTTTCACTACTAACTAACATCTCAAATAGTTTTATTTATCAAAAAAAAAATTAAAAAGTAAATGCTATTTTCTGTCCCTCTTTTTTTCTATTATATACTTTAATTATTTAAAAATTATTAACTTTTTTTATATAACTTTTGGTAAAAAATTTCACTACTAAAATCTCAAATAGTTTTATTTATCAAAAAAAAAAATTAAAAAAAATTAAAAAAGTAAATGCTATTGTCTGTACCTCTTTTTTTTTCTATTATATACTTTATTTCTTTAACCCTAAACCCTCACCCTAACCATAAACCCTAACCCCTTATACCCCTAAACCCTAAACCTAACCCTAAACCCTAAACAATAACCCTAAACCCTAATTCTAAATCCTAAACCCTAAATCTCAAATCTCATATACTTATACCCCAACCCCTAAACCCTAAATCATATACTTATACCCCAAATCCTAAAATCTAAACCCTAAATAAATGAAAGTATATAGAAGAAAAGAGGGACAAACTACCCTTTATTTATTTATTTATTTATTTATTATTTATTTATTTTTTATTCACTAGGAAATAATATTTTAGACTTTGTTAATTAGTGTTTTTTTTTAAAAAAAGGTATATAAAAAAGATAGAAAAAAAAACTAAATAAATGAAAGTATATAGAAGAAAAGAGGAACGGATTACCCTATATTTATTTATTTTTTCAATTTTTTATTCACTAGGAAATAATATTTTAGACTTTGTTAATTAGTTATTTTTTAAAAAAAAATTAATAACAAAATTATATTATCACCGACGGAATAATTTTGTCGCTGATAAATTAAAAAAAAATTAAAAACAAAATTAAATTATCACCGACGGAATTATTCTGTTGCTGGTAAATTAAAAAAAATTAAAAAAAAAATAATCACAGACCCCTAAACCCTAACCATAAACCCTAACCCCTTATACACCTAAACCCTAAATCCTAACCCCTAAACCCTTTTACCCCTCAACCCTAAACCATAACCCTAAACCCTAAATCTCAAATCTCATATACTTATACCCCAACCCCTAAATTCTAAATCATATACTTATACCCCGAACCCTAAACCCTAAATCATAAACCCTAAATAAATGAAATTATATAGAATAAAAGATGGACGAACTACCCTGTATTTATTTATTTTTTTTTAATTTTTTATTCACTAGGAAATAATATTTTAGATTTTTTTAATTAGCGGTTATTTTTAAAAAAGGTATTTAAAAAAGATAGAAAAAAACTAAATAAATGAAAGTATGTAGAGGAAAAGAAGGACGGACTACCCTATATTTATTTATTTATTTTAAATTTTTTATTCACTAGAAAATAATATTTTAGACTTTGTTAATTAGTGTTTTTTTTTTTTTTGAAAAAAAAAACTATATGAAAAAAGATAGAAAAAAAAACTAAATAAATGAAAGGATATAGAAGGAAAGAGGGACGGACTACCCTTTATTTATTTATTTATTTTTTATTCACTAGAAAATAATATTTTAGACTTTGTTAATTAGTGGTTTTTTGTTTACAAAAAGGTATATAAAAAAAGATAGAAAAAAACTAAATAAATGAAAGTATATAGAAGAAAAGAGGGACGGAGTATTTTTTTTTTATTCTCCAGGAAATAATATTTTAGACTTTATTAATTAGTGGTTTTTTATTAAAAAAAAATAAAAACAAAATTATATTATCACCGATGGAATAATTCCGTCCCTGATAAATTAAAAAAATTTAAAAACAAAATTAAATTATCACCGACGAAATTATTCTGTTGCTGATAAATTAAAAAAAAATTAAAAATAAAATTAAATAATCACCAATCGAATAATTCTGTCGCTGATAAATTAAAAAAATTTAAAAACAAAATTATATTATCACCGACGGAATAATTCCGTCGCTGATAAATTAATAAAAAATTTAAATTCACACCGAAGGAATTATTACGCCGCAGATAAATTAAAAAAATTATAAAATATTAAATTAACACCGACGGATTAATTCCGCCGCTGATGAATGAAATAGTGACGGAACATTTCGTCGGTAATGTCAAGACCGGTCAAACTCACATTAGTGGCGGTATTGAAACGAATATTCGATGAATATTTGTTTTTAGCGACGGAATCCAGCGAGGGAATTAAATTTCGTAGGTAATTTCAGCGCCAAATTTATTCCGTCGCTATAGCATCATTTTCGCCGCTTGATAGTGACGGAATAATTCCGCCACTGGTAATTCCTTCGCTAAAGACCCAATTTCTAGTAGTGTAAAGTTTTGAAGATAAACGTTAAAAGATGTAGTATTTAATGTTGCATTTATCAATGATATATTGACAAAGTTGATAGGGCTTCTTGAAATTAGTTGTTAAATCCTATTATTGTCAATAGTGACAAAGTCATAATGATAAAAATAATAGAGCTTCTTAAAAGAAGTTGTTGAATTCTATTGTTGTGAACATTGACAAATGTCACAAGAACTAAAACCATAGGGTTTCTTGGAAGAGGTTGTTGAAACCTATTAAAGGAATATGTAACTAATATAATAAGATAAAAATGATAGGACTACTTGAAGGAGTTGTTAAATCCTATTGTTGTTGATGATAAAAATGACACAAAATATTTATAAGAAGGATTTCTAAAGAAATTGTGTATTATCTAAATGAGAATGTGACTTTCTCTAATTTAATGGTACTTTAAAATGAAACCGTTAAAGTTTTTGAATAATTAACCTTCAACTATAATTCCATAAGGAATTTAGAGGTTTATAAATATAAGTGGTTAAAGAAATAAATTGTGTTAATTCTCCTATGAAATTATCATTTGTTCTTGTAATTAATTATCTAATTAAGTTAGAGAGTTATATTTGTAATAACAAACTTACAATTGTTAAAAATTAAAGCCAATATTTGGTAAAGGCTATTTGTGTGGAGACAAATATCTAATGGAATGTGGTTTTTCCAAGTATTTCGCATCACCATAGTGAGAAGTTAGAAAATTTTGTTGGCCTCGACTTTGACTGATTGCAGAAAAGATATCTTACTTGACCACCTTTAACTTAGAGAGGTTTCTTATGGAAGATCCTACAAAGTTGGGTGAAGATGTGATGGATGTTCAAGCCGTGAGTGCGGTTGAAGCATGCAATTTTCTTTATCGGAACTATATACTTAATGAATTGTCAGATTCATTATAAAAGGTTTATATTACCAAGAAAATTCAAAAGATTTGTGGGAGTCGTTGTATGTTCGATCGAAACCTAACGGTTTATTTTAAAATTCGCAAGCGCACGGGCTATTAAAATATAGCGGGTGCAAGTACGAGTCGATCCCATGAGGACAGGGTTTACTTTGGGATGATATTCGTCCTTAGAAAATATGATTAGGGGAAAGATATGAATTGGTAAGAGAAAATACTAGGAAAATACAGAAACTACTCTAACATATAATAAAAGTATTCTCGGGATTGAACAACATATATTCATCAAGTAATCATGCTTTAGATAAAGACTTTCATCAAAATAACAAGGATGGTACATTCACCCTATACTACTTCTCACGGTCAAGACAGTAGCATTTGTATTCTTTACTAATCCGATTTATCTCTTAAGGTTCCGTTAATGGTAATCCCGCCTGTCACGATCGAGCAACCCGGCTTATCTCTCGAGGTTCCATATAGAAAAGAATCCATTAGTGCTCGCAAAGTCCACATACTTTCCATTCAAAGAACACTCCTAGGCCATTAAACTACTCTCGTGATTAATGAAACCTAGTTACTTCATATGGTTCGGCTAACCAAGATTCTCCGCTAGGTACTTGTCTTGATTAACTAGGGTTCTACAAATATGAACGTCTTTATATTTGCAGGCGTTTAAGAATAATATGAAAAAAATTGTTTTAAGATGAAAATGTCTAGATTCAAGGATGATACGCTAAGTTGTGCTAACTCTTTGACTGGTCACAACTCTTGTAAAAGGCATCTTTTGGCTGATCAGGGGAATGCTCGCCCGAGTCAAGGAATCTGCTCGGCAGAGCAGAAGATTTCCAGTAACTTTGAATCTAGCCTTCTTTTGCTCGGTCGAGTCTAGGGGGTTGCTCAGCCGAATCAAGGGGGTTGCTCGGCCGAGCGGCTACTGCTTTGGACTGATTTTCATTTTTGACCTTTCCATTTCCATAGCATTGCTTTAAGCCCCTTATTCTTTCATAAAATGTACCTAAGACCTGCAAAACACATAAAAATACCAAACAAGCATAAAATCTAGGATATAACATATAAGAGGCTAAATTATACTCAATTGACACAAATTTAAAGGTAAATAACATAATTATTATACTCTAAAAGACTATACAATACACTTATCAAACTCCCCCACACTTAAATCCTTGCTTGTCCGTAAGCAAGTTTTAGGATAAAAAGGTAGAGACGGAGAAGTAGGTAAAATGGCAAAGAAAAGAATATAGAGGATCCCTCGGAAAAATAAATTTTTACAAGACTAATTGCTTTCAAAAGATTTTCCTTTTTTATCATCCATTCATATTCTTTATAATAATATTAAAAGAGTATTTAGAAATTGAATAAGAAGACATTTTAGGGAGTAAATATAGAGCAATAAATAGATATAGCATGAATAAAAACTTGACTAAGTAAAAGACAAATTGTAGCGAAAAATTGAATCCTTGATCAAAAACTTGGCATAAGATAAAATTCACTCTTCGAGTGCTTTGTGATATAAGAAAGATGATTTATTTATTCACAATTTAAAAGTATTCGAAGGATTCTATATGCATTTTGAATCACAAAGATGGAAATGGAGGATGATAGTGGAAAATTTATCAAGGCTAACAAATTATCTTTATTTTATGTGTGATAAAGTTGCAAAAGACTTAAGTGAACTTGAAACTTTCAAGTAGGATACATTGTGTCCTCGAACCCCATCTTCCTAATACTTAGTTCAAACACACTTATATACTATTTCCATTTGGCAAGAGTGCATCGTCTCCGCGAACGCCGTGCCCCGAGTTACTAAGGAAATAATATGCTCTTCAAATTTTAGTGACTTTGTCACTTTTGAGAATTAAGATAAAATTTTGTTTAGCCTTGATTTTAGTGGAAATGGAAATATGGATACGTTGAGGTTTTGATTCAAAAGGATGCATATCAAAAGATGAATAACTTTTGAAAATAGAAGTCATTGATTTTGAAATGTACATTAAAAAAAAATTCTAACTTCACAAGTTAATAAAGCAAAGTGCTTAATGATTCAAAAAGCTCAATTAATCAAAACAAATGCTTTTTCTTAGAGAAGTCTTATTAATGATATATTAATTCATGATTTTCTATTTACTTTCTAAAATATTGTTGTACCCTTTTTCTAACAAACTTTTAAGGTGCAAAACATATGAATAAAATGATAAAAAGATAAAATTCCAAGGCATTTTAGCAAGTATAGGGATTAAACCTATATCATCATAGGGATTTTTTTTATAGTACTAATGCATAAGAATAAAAGGAAAGAAATGCAAATAAGTTGAACATAAAGAAAAATAACTAAACTAAAAATGCGAAACAAACTAATAATAAAATGGATAATTACCCCCCCCCACACTTGAAATAAACATTGTCCCTAATGTTTTAACGGCAATATAAATGGGGGGGGGGAAGAAAAACTTACTCAAATGGCGGTGGTGGTGGTGCAAAATCTGGCCAATGCTCCGCTCCATAGCTATAGATATTTTCAAGTCTCCCTCGGGTTTCCCGAACATCTCTTCTCATTCCTTGAACATCCTCTCTTAAACCTTGCACATCTCCCCTCAAATTATGGACATCGCCCCTCAAATCATCTACATTTCCCCTCAAATCATTCACATAGCCAAATATTTGATTGTTTTGGGTGAACATTTGTTGGAATTGTTTATAAAATTTGGGTGGCAATTTGTTCGGGATGGGATGGATTGGTTGGTGTTGTTCCTCTTCATTCCCTTCCTCTTGTCCCATATTAACATCATTATTCTCTTGATCAAAGATACGCGGGAAAAACCAAGTTCCCGGTTGATCAATAGCAACTATGGAGAGATTTGGATTCGTCAAAGTAGCGTAGGGTGTTTTATTTGCCCCAACCCCAATAAACCAAGTAAAACCTCCTTGTTCAACTTCAGAAATCATATTCATCATCTTTAAAGCTGCAATATCAAGCTTTCTTGACCCTTTAATTGGCACCAAAGCTTCGGGACCTTCCTCGGGAATTGGAATGTACTTATATATTGCAAGGAGGGTTATCATCCTTCCTATATGAATATCACCGGGAAAGCTAGGGGATATGTGATCCCAAAGTCGATCAACAAACCATTTTCCTATATTTATCCCCATATACCCCGTGACAAATGCCCACAATAAAAATAATTCTTGCCTATTGATTGTCCCCTTATCCTCTCATGCAAAAATTGTGCAAGCATACATTCTATGGATATAACGAAGGACGTGGTGAACAATTAGGGAGGCTTTGGATGTTTTGGGAAGGAAAGGTGTATGGCCCGTAATCTGCTCCCAAAAGACATCGGCATTGAATGAGGGGGAGGTGTATTTAGAGTGATTTTATGGTTAGGCCACCCGAGAGTATCGTTGATCTTTTCGAGGTCAAGGGTATGGTGTGTGTTTAGCAGCCGAAAACTTAAGATAACATCCTCATAATCCTCCTCCGTTTCACTGCAAATCATAGTCCTCGATCTTTTGTTCATAGTGCTTAGAAACTCTAGGGTGGGGCATTCATAAGTTTTTCCCTCAATGTGCAGGAAATCCCCGAAATTTAGCCCTTGGTGCAAAGCTCTAAGATTATTCCCCAATCCTAGGATTCTCATTGTATCAAAGTCTAGGAATTGAGTGGGTTTTATGCTTTTCCCACGAAGTTTAGCAAACCTAGTAGTCTCTGATTTAGTTTGGAAAGTAATGCCCAAAGAGTCTAGAGTTGGGGCTAAATTAGAACCAGACGTAACATTTTTGCGAGGCCTCTTAGAGGTAGGTGCCTTTCCCTTTGATTTTCTATCCATTTTGAATTCTAAGAGTATAATAGAGCAAAACCCAGCAAAATTTTGAAGAGATGAGAGAGATATTGTGAGTTTACCCGACGAGAACACCTTAAAAAACTTGATTTCTTGCTTGATTGATGCTTGAATGCCCTAAATAAATCAACTTGAGCTTCCAAACAGAGCAATTTTGGTTAGGAGATGAAATTGGGGTAAAGAAGTGGTTGTATGGCCGGAATTGATGGTGAAATTGGTGGATTTATGGTGGTGAGGGGCAGATACGTTGAGGGTTTTAGAGAGAGAGAGTGGAGGGGTTTAAGGAGGTGAGATGAGGAGTAAATTCCAAGACCCCATTTTTGACCAAAAAAATTTCTGAAAATTCAAACTGCTCGACCGAGCATCAGCCTCCAGTTAAGACAAGTTTCTGCCCCTCCCTGCTCGGCTGAGTCAAGGGGGTTGCTCGGTCGAGCACTTTTGCTGCAAAAAAATTTTTTTTTTGAAACAACGCATCCCTGACGAAATGCACGGTCGAACCAATAGAAGTGTGCGGCCGCTCCACTTGGTTGATTCAACTCAATTTCTTCCGCTCTTGAATGCAGGGCCGCTCCAATATTTGGTGCAAGGCCGCTCCAACACTGTTCACTTTTTTTTTTAATATTCCTACAAAACAGAGTTAGAAAACAACATAATAATATATAAAATATAAAAATAAAAATAAATAATAAATAATAAAGACAAATTACAAAATGTAAACCGTTGTCCCCGGCAACGGCGCCAAAAACTTGTTCGGTCGAAACCTAACGGTTTATTTTAAAATCCGCAAGCTCACGGGCTATTGAAATATAGCGGGTGCAAGTACGAGTCGATCCCACGAGGACAGGGTTTACTTTGGGATGATATTCGTCTTTATAAAAATATATAGAAAATATGATTGGGGGAAAGATATGAATTGGTAAGAGAAAATAGTAAGAAGATACAGAAACTACTCTAACATATAATAAAAGTATTCTCGGGATTGAACAACATATATTCATTAAGTAATCATGCTTTAGATAAAGGCTTTCATCAAAATAACAAGGATGGTACATTCAGCCTATGCTACTTCTCACGGTCAAGACAGTAGCATTTGTATTCTTTACTAATCCGGTTTATCTCTTAAGATTCCGTTAATGGTAATCCCGCCTGTCACGATCGGGCAACCCGTCTTATCTCTCGAGGTTCCATATAGAAAAGAATCCATTAGTGCTCGCAAAGTCCACATACTTTCCATTCAAAGAACACCCCTAGGCCATTAAACTACTCTCGTGATTAATGAAACCTAGTTACTTCATATGGTTCGGCTAACCAAGATTCTGCGCTAGGTACTTGTCTCGATTAACTAGGGTTCTACAAATATGAACGTCTTTTTATTTGAAGGCGTTTAAGAATAATATGAAGAAATTGTTTTAAGATGAAAATGCCAAGATTCAAGGATGATACGCTAAGTTGTGCTAACTACCCATGGGTGAAGGCCTAGCACATGTTTTTTAAGACTCACCGGCCTTTCTCTCGAGGGTCCGGTTTAGTGTAATCCCATTCGTCATGCGGCTATCCGATTCACCTCTCGAGGGTACCGTATAAATCAAAATCCATTACGTCTAAATTATTCTCACGTATTCTCCACTAAAGGATCATCCCTAGGTCTTTAAACTATGCTTGTGATTATTGACCTAGTTCAATTCTTAGGGTCCGCTAATCAATGTTTTTCATTTGATCAACTAAGGTTATAGAATTAAGGACGTCTCCCTATTTGTAAGCATTAAGATTAAAAAGAAGAGAATTGAAATGACATGTAAAAGAAGCATGAATAAAAATTATTGAGTTTCCAACTCCGAGAAATGGAGGATTACTCAAACCATTGAAATCATAATAAAAGGCTAAGAGATAAGAATAGAAATAAAAGTAAGAGAAAAGATACTTATTCTTGTAAACAGGAGACAATGGCTGGAAATAATCTTGTATTGCATTCACAATCTTCAAAAGTATACAAGGATTTGTCACTAATCATTGATACACTTTGAATATTGTGTATAAATTGCTAGATTATTTTTTCTATCTATTCTAAGCATGATCTAATCCTTCCGGATGATCCAAACTGAGTACAAAGGGGTCCTATTTATAGCCATTTTGGCTAGGGGACACAACTCTTACAAAAAGGTACCTGTTGGCTGACATGGGAGGTGCTCGACCGAGTCAAGGAAAGTGCTCGGTCGAGCAGAACTTCTTTGACTGGTCACAACTCTTGTAAAAGGCACCTTTTGGCTGATCAGGGGAATGCTCGGCTTAGTCAAGGAATCTACTCGGCCGAGCAGAAGATTTCCAGTAACTTTGAATCTATCCTTCTTTTGCTCGGCCGAGTCAAGGGGGTTGCTCGGCCGAGCGGCTGCTGCTTTGGACTGATTTTCAATTTTGACCTTTCCATTTCCATAGCTTTGCTTTAAGCACCTTATTATTTCATAAAATGTACCTAAGACCTGCAAAACACATAAAAATACCAAACAAGGATAAAATCTAGGATATAACATAAAAATGGCTAAATTATACTCAATTGGCACAAATTTAAAGGTAAATAACATAATTATTATACTATAAAAGACTATACAATAACCACTTATCATTGTACTATAAATATATAATCGAGAATGTGTGTGCAATGAAAATCATTGCAAGCCACTTCCTAGATTTTAAAGTAGTGGACTCCATAAATCGTAAAAAATTATATGGAATAAGAGAAAATAGTCTTACAAGAAAACCATGTTGAATGGATGGTGTTGCGTAAAATTCTCAAGTGATGACAATATTTGAGAAATTGCTTCCCACTTGATGATATTTTAAAATCACATGAAACATAAATGAATATATAGAAATGAATGTTGAGGTGTGTGCTATTTGTATTTGTGTTGAAAAAGAGAATTGAACTTTGGAGAATAAGTTTTCTAACATTTCTTGTGGCGAAAGCAAATGTGATGAAGCATGTCGAAATGCTTAATACAAAGACAAAGTTGGTCAAAATTGTTTGAAATGTCAAACTTGTGTGAAACGTCAAAATCGTTTGAAAAGTCAAACGTGTTTAAAAAGCCAAACTTGTTTGAAAAAGTCAAGCATATAACTTTTGTCTTGAGAGACAAATGTGATGTCATCAAGAATGTTATTCATGACGTTTGAATGAATGAAACAGAAGGGTGTTCAAGTGATCAACAATGATACTAATCTCGTTATATGGTCAAAATAGATACAAACAAGACTTATCAAATATGTGCTTGAAGTTATAATCAAGGCATATTGATGATTGAGATGTGAATATTCACATAGATGATGATAAAAATTAAGTTTTTACCTTTAACATTGCTTGCTAAAAAGAAAAATGTTTAATTTTATCCCTTTAAAGGAATAGTTGGAAATCAACTTAATAAAGATGTAGTGATAAAACATAACTAAGTGTAGTTTGTGTATAAGTTATACTAAATACTATTGATTGCATATGTGTTGGGTATGTTTACAATAGTTGTGATTATAGAATTCTTGTTTTTAAATCCCAGATTCAATGTATATTCAAGAATACTATAATGGAATCATGAAGCGATTCTTTGTTTAAGAATATGTTTCCGTATAAATTAAGAGATGAGGCAAACTCATTTAAACGGATTCATGATTCAATAGAAGAAGAAGAAACTTATCATGAGAAAATGATGAAAAAGAGGTAGAACCTCGACATTGAAAATGAGGTAGGATAAGAAAATTCTATGTCCCAGATTTTCTAACCTCTATGCTAGAAAGTGAATCAGAAAGTTATAAAAGCTTTGAGCACTTCTGTTGTGGAAAAGGGTCATTAAAATTGAGATTGGTTCCATCTTAGAAAATTACACTTGGGAATTAGTGGAAGTACCTCCGGGTGATAACCACTAGGATATGAGTGAAATTTTCAAAATGGGAAAATGAAGACCGATTGAACAATCAATGAGTAAAAGGATAGACTTGTAAATGAGGAGTACAGAAAAATGAAGGCATTGATTACTTTTATAATTATTCTCTCATCACGAGAAAAAATATTTGTACTTGCAATTGCTGCATAGCAAAATTTGAAATACATCAAATGGATGTAAATAACCTTTTTATATGTCGATTTAGAAGAGAAAATTTACATAGAACAATCGGAGGGGTTTGTTGTAAATGAGCAATGAAACAAAGTGTACACAATGTACACCATGATCAAATGGTGTTAATAATGAAAATTGGCATTATCGCTAATTTTAGGACTAGCCCAATAATGGGGGGGGGGGGTAAGTAAACTTTGGAAAATAATTACTGATGGATGTGGTTTTACCCATCTAAAAGATATGTTTTCTAGCTTATTTGGTGCTCAAAACCGTTGGAATTTAATGTGTTTTGTTAGTGTTTTGAAAGTACAGGGGTTGAAATGCAATTAGGTAGAAAATGGAGGATATAAGCTTGTTTTGGAAGTTCAGGGACCAAATTGTAATTATGAAAAATTAGGGAGTAAACTGGTATTATAAAGTCCAGGGCCTAAATTGCAATACAGTGGAAAAAGAGGGGCTGCAGCTAGAATTTTAGGCTGGCCGGCCAAGTACAAGGCCGTGGTCGAGAAAATGGGGCCAAGGCATGAGCCAGGAGTAGCTGGCCGAGAAAACAAGGTCGTGGCCGAGGAAATAGGGCCAGGAATGGAGTGACCGCACCACGGGCCGAGCAGCCGCGCCATTTTGGTAGAAAAACAGGGCAACTGCGCAGCACATAGCTGAGCGGCCACGCCCAAGTCCGGTCAAGGGTTACTGACAGAAATTAGTGACGGATTTGGTCCTTCACAGATTTAAAAGGTGTTTTCAACAGATGTTGCTATATAATTTGTGATGAATTTTGACAAAATTTTACTTTGAATAGGAAATTGACCTATTTTGGCTGCAAATCAAGAATCCCTCCTTACTCCTACTATATAAAGGATCCCTAGACAAGTTTTTGAATCTCTCTTCTCTCTTATCATCTTCTACCTCCATTGATATATAGTTTAGGTTTCATTACAACGAATGAAGGTTTAATTCAAGGTTTTGATTATTTAATTTTAGTGGCCCTTCGAGGCTAATTTATTTTGATTCGTGGATTGAGCTAAGTAACAATTGGATCTTTATGATAGGTTTTAATTCTTTCTATCTATTTCTCATTCTTGTTCTCTCAATATTCTTTAATATTATTCTTCGTCTTAAATGGTATGATTAAGATAATTTTGGCCATTAAATTAATTTAGGTATAAATCGTTTCACTCACATGAATGATTTATACATTGACCATTGCTGATAAGAATGGATTTAATTTATGACTTCACGGAAATCAATGAATCTAGGTTCTTATGTTCTTGTGTTATTAATTGAATCTCTTGAATGTTTATACTGATTTCATGAAATATATAAACAATATATATATATATATATATATATATATATATATATATATATATATATATATATATATATTAGGGTTTTAATGTTTTTATCGAATTCACGGAAGATATTAACATTTTAACTCTTGATTTTTGTGAATGATCCCAAGAATGAGATTGAATTCTTTTTAAATGATTTAAAAAGCATAAAGAGACAATTATTATAATCCCCAATCCATGAATTCCTTGTCTCCTTGATTTCTTTAATTTGCTTTATTTCTTGCTTTCTTAGGATTAATAATCAAACAAATCAAAAACCCCTTGTCTTATTTCTTGCATTAATAAAATAAACTTGTTCCACACCCATCTCTGTGGATTCGACCCTTGCTTTGTGCATATTACTACATTGGTAACTATTGCAATTGCTATGTAATTTATAATAAGAAGGATATTTCTTCCATCAAGTTTTTGGCGTCGTTGTCGAGTACTTGTGTTAGAACAAGTTAATTTTGTTATTGTATACTTGGTCGATGTTCTTTGATTCCTACCTTGGAGTCATTGAATGATGACATTTATAAATTAGGTCGGTGTCTGAAGAGCTTGAAATAAAAGAGGGCAATCCCCTCGAAAGTGACCTAAACCCTTATACCACCGGGGTAGAAGAGGAAAAGGCCGAGATGGCAGTCCCACCGGCCCAGACTATGCAAGACATCTTACATCCTAGGGTAGACAAATCGGTGTCTTGTATTGTGATTCCCGATGCCGTAAAGAATCTAGAGGTAAAGGGTCAATATTTTGCCATGTTACCGAACTATCACGGTCTTTCAACCGAAGACCCTTTGACCTTTCTTAGAGATTATATGATGACTGTGTCACACTTCCCAGGAAAAAAGGGAGTGACTGACGAACATATTAGATTGAAATGCTTCCCTTACACCATGAAAGGGAAAGAAAAGACTTAACTAATGATGCTCACTCCTAGGAGCATTAGCACATGGGATGAATTGCATGATGCGTTTTTATGCAAATATTACCCCCATCCCACATTGGCCACATTCGGATAGAAAATCATTAGTTTCACACAAGAAATAGGAGAACCTTTCTGAAATTGTCACTGGCCTGTAAGTAAGTGTTATCAAAAAGGTTGATAGCACAACTGATAACACTTATGGTAACACATACTACAGAATTTAAAACAGTTTGTAAAATAAACAATTTTTGCAGCGGAAGAAAAAAACATAAACACAAGAAATAATTTTCTCAAGTTATATAATTATATAACTTGAGGGTGCCGCTTAATCAAGATCTTATATTCACAATGATATGATTACAAGACCGAAATTGTTCCCTATCTATATAACAATGAAGAACAAGGAACTAAGATCAAATATGAAATTCTATCCTAGTCGCGACACTATCAAGTCCAAAGATGTTGAAGGTGGAAGATAATTTGTGGGAGGAAGAATCTAAAGGAGCCGAGAAGTAATTAATCTTTTCTTGTGCAAGTTGTGTGTGTGATGCTCGACATATTGTGCTTGTCTACACACATGCTATTTATAGCCTTCAAATACTTAGAGGCTACTCTTGATAACAGCCTTGAACTGGATCGGATAGGGTGGAGTTGTTGTTGGGCTTGTTGACCTAAAGACTTGGTCAGTTCCTTGTTTATAGCAACCGCCTTTCGTTGTGCTCAAATCCTAGCTTCAACCTCTTGTACCCATGTACTCTCTTGTGTTTGTACTCTCTATTTGTTCAGAAATATTCCCATTGAACATGTCTTCCCACATGGTTCTTCAGTTTACAAGAGTTATGCATAAAATCTCTTTTATGCGTAACTTTCCATTTGACTCATTCCACCACCTTTGTAGCTTAACTTCTCATGATTATTTACCTGTACATTATACTAACAACAAACATACATTTTGTAAGTATAGATTATATAATAATCAAATATAACCTATGTAAGAAATGTCCAACTAATAAAGTCAGACATGTCAGGTAGCACTTTAAAAGTGCTGTCACTACTTGTGATAACACCATCGTCTGATAACACTTAGAGAGTGTTTGGCAGCACTAGTGGTAACACCACTCTATTGCACTCACACTTTCCATGAGGCTTGGGAAAGGTTCAAGATGTTGTTGGTCCAATGTCCTCGCCATAATATTCCTCTTCCATTTCTCAACCAAACTTTCTATGATGGACTTAATCCAGTAGATTAATCCATGATTGACAATGTTGCGGGTCGCTTTCGAGGAGCCATACACTGCAAGAGACTAAATACCTTTTTGAAATGTTGGGAGCTAATTCCCAACAAAATCGTAGGAGGGGAACTATGAGGGGTGTGTATGAGTTGTGTGCTAGCGATGATATATCTAGGCAGATAGCACAATTGAACAAGAAACTTGACATGCTAAGCACACATGGTGCTTCTTCTATTAATACTAATTTTCATGACGCTTGTTCTACTTGTGGTTTAAATACTCATGCTACTAATTTTTGTCCTAGTGGTGTACATTTTTCTGAATAGTGTAAGTGCTCCAATTTGAGCCGTTAGTATTTTCGTTAGAAAATTAACAAAAGTTTTAACATTTCCAACATTTCTAACAAACCCTAACCTTTCTAACAAAGCAAGGGTAAAGTGGGAATTGCCATTTGTAAGTACGCCAATCCAATTCGCAACCTTTTCGATGCATTTTAATATAATAAAACTGCATTAAGGGGCGTTTTGGTAAATTCCCGGCCTATCCCGAGACTTCCGGAAACGTCCCATGAGTTTCCCGCGAAGGAAGTACCTTTTGGTACATCATTCATGCCAAAGGACCCCTTGGGAATAAAACCTGTTGGACCTTTTGGGTATTTTCCCGGAATGTTCCAGAAACTGGTTTTTGGCGCCAAAAGCGGTTGAGCCACCTTGTGTCACGCGACAGCTTGAGGCATGGAAAGTGGACGCGTAAGGTCGTGCGACATACTAAGGCAGCCAACTGCAGCCTATAAATAAGACCCTCCCCCTCATTGAGATGGATCCCAATTCTAGCCTACTGTTACTCTGCCAAAATAGCATTGTGACGAACATCCCAAACACAAAACCAATCTCTCTCCTCCTTACACCTAAACCTACCCCAATTCCCTTCCAATTCAACCTCTCTACTACCCACACTACCCAATTGCCTTCATACAACCCTTACCAACTGAGGATCTGAAGCCAGGTACCCCATCTGTGCTCAACTCCACGTTCAGAAGCTGAATCGAAGGCCAATACACCTAACTTGGTGTATTGGTGGTGGACTACAAGGGTAACGATCTCTCTACCTCTCTCTCTTGTTCACTTGCTTAATTGCAATTTCCCCCCCTCCACCTGGTAATTGAGCTCTATCCGCTTCAATTATCAGGTGGCAACTGCCATCTCTCTGTTTAAATTCGATGTGCTTGGCTTAATTGAATATTCATGATGTGATTTGAATTGTATTGTTGCTTTGAGCCCCCAAGGGGGTGTGGATCTACCCATATCCACACTCCCTGGGTCGATTTGGTGTTGTTTCCGTATTTCGTTCATAATTCAGTTAATCCTTTAGATCTGTGTGGCTTTCTGTTGATTTTGTGTTCATTCTGTAAGTCTTCTGCAGATGGCCCATTTGTGTCACGCGACACCTTCGTCTCCATGTGATCCTGTGTCACGCGACATATGTGGTCACTGGTGCGATGTGTCATGCGACATACATGACCTGTCTGCAGAGACCTCTTTCCAATTGTAATCTGTTCCTCCTCTCTGTAACATGGGATGTGGCCTCCCTTGATTGGTTCACAAGATGTAATCCTTTCTTTTGAGCAATAAAACAAAGCACATTTACGCATTTCATACATATTCTTGTCACATACACTTTGCACACACACTTGGATAATTTGAATGTTGAACAATAGAAAGACTCGTCTACGGACGAGGCGTGTTGGGTGAACTCTCGGTTCTTCCCAACACGTAACTTGACCCCCGAACCCATTTTCTCTTACAAAAAAGGTTTTCAATGTTTCCTCTTAAAACGGCGTGGCGACTCCTTTTCACCTTTTTTTTTTTGGGCGAGCGCACATTCAGTGGCGACTCCGCTGGGGACGAGAAACATTTGAAAACCTGTTTTTCAAGTGTTGAGAGGGTCAAGCTTTTGTTTAGTCAAAACATCCAATGCATCCATTTTGTGTGCATTATTTGATAATCATTTATGGTTCATACATCTTGTTGATCATGAAACTTGTGAGCCCTTTGTGCTTGTGGTCACTTTTTGTGCATTAGTCTTCTCTTTGTGTTGCTCTTGCTATGGTAAAACAGGGGCTGATTTGATGATTGAAGAGCTGTTGGTTCAGTGACCATCCAGGTCGTGCGACACCTTTTGTCTCTGGTTGTCCTGTGTCACGCGACAAAGGGTGGCCACTGAATAGATGAATGTGCGCTCGCCCGAAAAAAAAATAGGAAAGGAGTCGCCACGCCGTTTTAAGAGGAAACATTGAAAACCTTTATTTTAGAGAGAAAACATGAGTTCGGGGGTCAGGTTACGTGTTGGGAAGAACCGAGAGTTCACCCAACACGCCTCGTCCATAGACGAGTCTTTCAATCAAACACATCCAAGTAAATCCAAAGTGTGTGCAAATATTGATAATAAACGAAATGTGATAAAATGCATCTTATTAATTATGAAACGAGAAGTTACATATTGTGAGCCCATTATTTAGGGAGGCCACATCCCTGATACAAACAGACTAAAACAGATTACAAAGGAAAAGGGTCACTGCAGATGGGTCATGTGTGTCGCATGACACATCGTACCAGTGACCACATGTGTCGCGTGACACAGGATCACTTGAGGACGAAGGTGTCGCGTGACACATATGAGCCTTCTGCAGAAACCTTACAATATGAATTCAGAAATTAACAGAAGCTATACAGATCTAATTAACAAACTGAACTATGAACGAAAAACATAAACAACATCGAATCGACCCAGGGAGTGTGGATATGGGTAGATCCACACCCCCTTGGGGGCTCAAATACCAAATTCAACCAAGTCAATCAATATGGGCTCAATTACACAATATATGCAAGTTAAACAGAGAGATTGCGATTGGGATTCAGTAATTCAGATAGCTAGGATCTGATTACTGAATCCAAACAAAATAGAATTATAAAATTTGCAAGGAATTAAATGAGAGAGAGAGAGAGAGAGGGTTAGGGAATTGTTACCCTTGTTGATTCCACGAATTCTATATCTAGTCAGATATAGAATCCTTCAATTCTTCGTTGTAGATCTCACAGCTCTGATCCAAGGGTTCCAATTGGTGTGGGTAGAGAATTGGATTTGGAAGAGAGGGATTAGGGGGTTAGAAAGGTAGGAGAGAGAGAGGTTTGGTGTTTGGGATGTTCATCACAATGCTATTTTGGCGAGTAATGTGAGTAAATTTGGAAATTGGGATCCCTTTCAATGAGGGGAGGGTCTTATTTATAGGCTGCGGTTAGGCGCCTTAGTATGTCGCACGACCTTACGCGTCCACTTTCCATGCCTCAAGCCGTCGCGTGACACAAGGTGGCTCAACCGCTTTTGGCGCCAAAAACCGGTTTAGGAACATTCCGGGAAAATACCCAAAAGGTCCAACAGGTTTTATTCCCAAGGGGTCCTTTGGCATGAATGATGTACCAAAAGGTACTTCCTTCGCGGGAAACTCATGGAACGTTTCCGGAAGTCTCGGGATAGGCCGGGAATTTACCAAAACGCCCCTTAATGCAGTTTTATTATGTTAAAATGCATCGAAAAGGTTGCGAATTGGATTGGCGTACTTACAGAGCCCCTCGGCAACGTCACTTTTGGAAAAAGTGGGGTTGTCGATAAAATAAGACCCAATCTCAATGAGCGGCTGGGGTTAAGGTGAAGGGCTAGAAGGGTGAGAAGGGGAAAATTATGGCTGGACCTTTCTGAGAAAGGATTCCTACGTATCCCTTTAAGAAGGGAATCAAGCCAAATCGTAGTTCGGAATTACCAAAATCAAATTCATAAGCAAGAAAAGGGGTAGAGACGTGTCTTCATACCTTTGCTGTGCTTACCTGTGACTTCTGTTGTGCTCCGCTTGAGAGGCTTTTCCTTGGGTTTGGCTCTGCTTGAGAGGCTTTTCTTCTTTGGTTTGGCTCTGCTTGAGAGGCTTTTCTGGGTTTGGCTCTGCTTGAGAGGCTTTCTTGGGTTTGGCTCTGCTTGAGAGGCTTTTCTTGGTTTGGCTCTGCTTGAGAGGCTCTTCTGGGTTTGGCTCTGCTTGAGAGGCTTTTTTTTGGGTTTGGCTCTGCTTGAGAGGCTTTTTTTTGGGTTTGGCTCTGCTTGAGAGGCTTTCTTGGGTTTGGCTCTGCTTGAGAGGCTTTCTTGGGTTTGGCTCTGCTTGAGAGGCTTTTTTTTAGGTTTGGCTCTGCTTGAGAGGCTTTTCTGGGTTTGGCTCTGCTTGAGAGGCTTTTCTTGGTTTGGCTCTGCTTGAGAGGCTTTCTTGGGTTTGGCTCTGCTTGAGAGGCTTTTCTTCTTTTTTGGTATTGTCGAGCTCTTCTTGGGGCTGTCACGGATACGCCTGCTTTTTGTTTTGTTCTTTTCTTCTCCAGTTTGGTCGGAGGGCCAGTCGTCGAGACTCAATTGATTATTGTACCTGCGGGGGTAAAACAACAACTCCAACACGCTACACTTGAATAAGCCTATCTTGTTAGCAAAGATTACTATATGTTAGCTTGGTTTGCGTGAATCTGTCTATTCCGGGGAAGCAAACGCAATTATTGGGTTAAAGATTGGCTTTGTCGGGTTTATGTATGGTGTTTTGGGATCGTTTTAGGTAAGTGTGTATAGTAGGGGTCCTCTCCCGTATATTTTCAGGGGTATGTGTATGAGGGTAAGGGGTATATAGGCAACGGCGAGTCGGAAAATGCTCTGGGGTACTCACTGCAGGTTTTTCCACCTTGTCTGCTATCAACCAAAGTATGTCGCCCGACATGTTGTGTCTGTTTGGCTTCTTCTGTCGCACGACTTAGGGAGGCTCGTGACAGATTCTTTTCAAAGTCGGTCCAGGCTCCATTCTGATCAGCTGTCTTCTTAGCGAGAAAACCCGGCGGCCCTTATTTGGCGGGTAATCGATTTCTTTGGTCAAGACTAACACTTTTTGCTGAAATGGAACATTATAACCAAGAGATTGCTTCCCGGGAGTGCCAATTTCATCGGGACTTCGTCGAAATTTGGGGATTTCATCTGAGGCAACATAGAAGTATCATCGACAAGCGGTACAGTATGCCTTGCATTTGGTCCTTGAAAGATTGGAGGGTTGGCGGGATTTGCTTCGGCCGCATCACCTTACGGGATTCCGAGTGTCATGCATTCTCTTTGTCATACAATTACGACCCCAACTATGGAAGACTTCGGGCGTTGACGAGGCTTGGGTAAGGCGGCCACTGTAGCATTCCCACGGGACGGTCGGTTGGTTGAGGAGCGGCTATCGACTTTTTATCTCTGCTGCGGATCGGGTATTGCCTATGATTAAGGTGATGGGTCCATAGATTTGACTCGGATGGCTAGGTTGCTTTGTCCCGTCTGATACATTTGACCTTTCTACCGCTCTGGATATGTTCATCTTTGTTCACCCCGTCGACTTACTACTTTTGCGGGTATGTCGGGTCTGCTCAAGCACTTTGTTGGAGATCGTTAGGCAAATGAGAGGTGACCGGGTATAGATTCTCGTCAAATTCGTTACGGCCAAGGAGAGATGGATGTTGTACTACCTGGCTGCTGGGCCGAGACTTATCACGGTATTGACAGGCTAGCGGGGATCGAGACTTTATGGTAGCGAGCGGCCCCGGCTTGTTATCTCTGTGGTTCTACGAGAGGTTACACTGATCGGGCCATTACCGAGAGGTTCGGACGGCAATGCCATGGGTGACTCGGCCACGCGGGCGATGAGGACGAGGTTGTTGATAGTTGGCATGTGAGGTTGTCACGGTACACGACCACCGATCGAGCTTTTGGATTCACCTTGGAATATACGGACCATGAGAGATATCCGGGATGGATCGGTAGTAGTCCGGTTGCACTGGTTTGCATGTATCCTCTTTACGTGTCCCATCATTGGTGAGCGAAACAGTATAGGTATCCTCGGCGGATCATACGAGCCTTGAGGAGGGCGGTGGCCCGATATTGTTCCGATGTCCATGGCCGAGCCCCGAGCTATACGGTTTTCGAGATCTTTTCTGGAGGGCTTTCTTCCCACTCGTGTGCTCCTTCGGCGAGTCTAGAGGATTTACATTTCGACCACGAGTATACGGATTGGTATGAGGAGCTTCGGGGTTACGTGCGATTAGCTATAGAGGCTCGCCGCCGAATACTTGGGAGCGAGACTCTGTCAGTAGAAATCTCGGAGATACGAGGCACGAGGAAACCCGGACAATGTCACCGGCAATGTTGCGACGATTATGAGAGGCAAGAGATCCGGAGAGCTGCTTTAAGGGATGATCCGAGAGATGAGAGCTCGCGAGAGGCGTTGCGGCAAGCGAGGATTGCTAGGGGCTGCCTTGAGAGAGCGGGTGCGATTGAACCGCCGGCGCGAGTTATTCCTGAATTGGGACGGGCTCAAACCGACTTGTTTGACATTCCTAAGCCAAAGACCTCCCGGGGACCGAGAAAGAGGAAGGATAGAGGAGCAAATTCGGGAGCGGGGACGAGTATCTAGACACACATTTTCTTTTACTTCGAGAGTTTTGAGACTCTTTTGCTTTATGTCTTGAGAGTAGGAATTATACGTATGAAAGCGAGTACCCTTTGATTACTTAATGCGAGACGAATAGATGTTATCAATGTTTTCTTTTATTTGCAACAGTCTTTTGAGTCAAAAAGTAGGCCGTGCTTGAACTCATCAAAAAGAATATTAACTCGAAATGATCCTTTGAAAAGCCTTGGGGACCGTAATCAAAACGCATTTTGGTAAAAAGAGAGATTTTTGCAGCAATTTTAGACCGAACCACAAGTGGTTGCCTACGTTCCCCTTTTGTAAGAGAACTAAGGGGCTCAGGTCTCCGTAGTTCGACTCAATTGACTTTAGTGTTTAAGAAAGGGGAAGATAGAAGGGGGAAAATGGTGCAACCTTTTTTACCTAGACCGCCCTCTTTTGGGTTTTCGGTCTAGTTGGGTATATTCTTTAGCAGGGCGCGTCCCTTATTTTTGCATGGATTGCCTTTTGAGAGGTTTTCGGTCTCATCTCGGGACAATTTTGTTGCGCCTTTATTTATTCATTTTTTTATTATTATTTTTTTTTTTTAGAGGGGGAAAGACTCGATCATACAAAATACCTCCGTAACTTATCGCCGTTGACGGGGTGCGAAATGGGTTGCCATCCAAGTCGGCATGCGTATAGCTCCTCCGGAGAATACTTTCTTTACCGAGAACGGTCCGACCCAAATGGGTGCCCACTTGCCCAACGCCTTTGCTTTGATTTGAGGGCTTCATTTTAAGAACCAGATCACCGACTTTGATATCCCTGGGTTTCACTTTCTTATCGAAGGCACGGGCCATTCTTCTCTGGTATGCCCTGTTATGCTCCATGGCTTTTAGTCTGCGTTCATCTAGCAGAGCCAACTCATTATATCGACTTTGGAGCCATTCGATCTCGTTCACCTCGTTTTCGAGTAAGACCCTGAGGGAGGGAATTTCTAACTCAATAGGCATGACGGCCTCCATTTCGTAAGTCAGAGCATATGGGGTTGCACCAGTGGCAGTTCGGATCGAAGTGCGATAGCCCCACAATGCTAAGTGCAACTTTTCTGGCCAATCTCGTCCTCGCTCGGCCATCTTCCTTATGATCCTTTCCACGTTCTTATTGGCAGCTTCAACAGCGCCGTTTGTCTGTGGCCTGGTTGATTATCAATTGGGAATCGCTGAACACTTCCAATTCCTCCACATGTTGCTCAAGGGCAGCTTCTAGACCGGCTATGCAAGCTTCGTACTCAGCTGCATTGTTGGTGACCGAGAAATTCAACTTGATTGCTATGGGAGTGTGCCTGTCGGTCGGGTCTATCAAGACCATTCCAATGCCATTTCCTTTCTTGTTAGCTGTTCCATCAAAGAATAATTGCCACTTGTTTCCGCTTTCTATAGTGAGGATTCCTTCATCTGGAAACTGGAGGTCCGGCCCTTGATCTTACATCGGGAATTCAGCCAGTACGCAAATGCCTGCCCTTTGATCGATTTGCGAATCACATATTTGATGTCTAATTCTGCCAGGAAGAAAGTCCATTTTGCCAATCGGGTGGAGATGTTTCCTCTGTCACCTTGGAATAGATATCTGATCGGATCCATCTTGGAGACTAAGTGTACGGTGTGGGACAGCATATAGTGTTTTAGCTTTCCAACTACCCATACCAAAGCTGCGCAAGTCTTCTCGAGGGCAGAGTAATTCACTTCACTCCCTTGGAATTTACGGCTGACGAAATAGATGGCATTCTCAATCTTTGAATCCTTCTTTTCTTGTGCTAGCATAGCCCCGATAGCCGTGTCCGTGACCGGATATAGAAGTAAAGGCTTGTCTCCATGAGGTGGGCGAGAGAATGGGAGGATTGACGAGGTAGGCTTTGATCCTTTCAAAAGCTAGGCGGCATTCCTCGTTCCGGACCACTTCCCGATTCTTCTTTAGCGGCTTGAAGATCGGCTCACATATGGTGGTCAATTGGTTGACGAACCTGCGATGTATTGTAGGCGACCCATGAATCCTTTTACTTCGAGAGACGGTTACGGGTGGCTTCATTTCAATAATCGCCTTAACTTTCACAGGATCTATTTCAATGCCGCGCTCGGTGACCATGTATCCCGAACTTTACCTCGAATAACCCCAAATGTACACTTGGCGGGTTCGGTCTCATGGAGTGTTCTTGGAGTACATTAAAGAATTTCCTCAAATCAATGAAATCTTTGTCCGTCGATCCTTTCGAATGAATAATCATGTCATCCACATACACTTCAATCTCCCGGTGGATCATGTCGTGGAAGAGGGTAGTGATTTGCTCTACGATAGGTAGCCCCGGCGTTCTTCAAGCCAAATGGCATTCTTTGTGTAACAATAAGTACCCCATTGGGGTTGTAAATGCCGTCTTGTCTTGATCCTCTTGACCATCTTAATCTGGTTGTAACCCGCAAAACCATCAACGAAAGATTTGACCTCGAAGTTCGCGGTTGCATCCACTAGCATGTCAATGTTGGGCAAAGGGAAGTCATCTTTAGGACTAGCCTTATTGAGGTCTCGGAAATCTACGCAGACTCGAACCTTTCCATTTGCTTTGGTGACTGTTACGATGTTCGCCAACCAGGTCGGATATTCAATTACTTTGATGAAGCCTACCCGTAGGAGTTTTTCAATTTCCTCTTTCACTTGTAATGACCATTCAGGTTTTATCCGCCTCAATTTATGCTTGACCGGCTTGATTTACGGATCCAGAGGTATTCGGTGTTCCACAATAGAAGCATCCGGCCCAGGCATATCTTTGTAGGACCAAGCGAACACATCCACAAATTCCTTGAGCAATTCAATCAAAGCAACCCGCTCATCTCCGGAGAAGAAGCTACCAATCTGCGTTTCTTTGGGTTCTTCGGCTGTTCCCAAGTTCACTGTTGTTAATACCTCGTCGGCAGCTTGGGCCCGGCTTTCCTTTTGCTCACAAGTCTGTTTTGAATCTTTTTCTAAAAATTGTTCATCGATTAAGTATGCATTATCTTCAATTGAATTAGGCTTAATTATTTTTAAATCTTGATGATTATTTTTCGTTAAGCATTCAATTGTTAAATTGGCAATCACGGGGTACTCAGAAAGATCAACCACTTTATTTAAAGCAAAGGGAAATACGGTGTTTACAACTCGAAGACGGTCTTCAGTCGTGAGGACATCAGACCGGTCAGAAGACTCAAACTCTATGACAAGAGACTCGGGAGACTGACTCAAGATACAGGGGGTGAATTTAGACTTGGAAGGGAAAGGACGGGGTTTGAGCCCTAGCTTTTCAATCATAGTCTCTTTGTCGGCGACAGGTCCCCGGAACGAAGTCCAGTTCTGCAACGGTCCTTCTGCGGCAATCTCCAGCTTGACCATCTCCACATTAGATTCCTTCCCGAATTCTAGCATAGCTATCATTTCACTTTGTCGGAGGAAGGTCAATCGAATCAATCGGCTCCTTAGCACCATCTCTCATTTACGCCAAAGACGTACCGCTCACGGCTCGACATTTTGTTCTTCAAACAAATCTGCTAACTCTCCATCAATATCTGCGGGGGTCGGCACCGCGAATTTTACATATTGTGGGTTCATCCAAGTCAAGCTTTTCAACCGATTCTCACATTCGGGTCCCCGAAGTGGTAGCTGCTCTCGTAGGTGGCGGTCACACCTTGTCTTTTGGGCAAATTATCAAACATTTCTTTCATCGGATTTCTGGCTATTGGCGAACCTCTGGATCATCTTCATTCTTTCTCTGCTGGAGTAAGCTTTGGCTCGGGACAAACAAACATATCTCCATCCTCTTCGACAAAGTGCTTATTCGAGAGACCAAGCGTATGGGCGCATTTCGGGCCTCTTGTACTTTCTACCGGCTGCGAGAGGTCATCTTCTCTTTGAAAGCCTCGGTTTTGTCATACACCTTATCTTCCTTAGTCACGACATACCCCGGACCTTGCCTATTTCTCTTGGGCTGGCAACACAAGCCTACACGGTCCCCTGTTGGCGTTTTCCCACCCCCGGACCGGGGATATAGCTCATACCTCTTAGCATTTTCAACACGGGAGGAATCTTGTCTCGAAGATGTCGTCAAGTCTATAGTACGAGACTTGCCCCTTAGGTTTCTCGATTGTGAATCCGCCGAGCATTGGATTTTCTTGGTCAAGCTTGATCTCCATTCTTGGTAAGGTATTTGCGCTGGTTTCTCCGATTGTAACACTGTCACCATAGATGGTTGTCAGCACTCCCTCTTGCACAAACTTTAAGCATTGGTGAAGCGTAGAAGCTACGGCTCCAATCTCGTGGATCCGGGGTCTACCCAATAATGCGAGAACGTAACAGAATGTCTATAACCTGAAACTACACCATCATTTCCTTGCCTCCAAACATCAAATTAAGGGAGACTATCCCTAACACTTGCCAGGATGTTGAATCATAAGCCTTTATGGTGCAGTTGGAGGGTTTGAGGTTCGCGCGTTGATATCCAACATACTCATCATTTTGGCGGGGAGCACATTCATGGCTGATCCATTATCTATCAACACATGGGGAATCAACCGTCCCTCCGGAGGCACCGTAATGTGTAAGGATTCGTTATGCTTCGCACCGTAGCGAGGCAAGTCAAGATCTGTGAAAGTAATGATATTCCCATACCGAGCCGTTCCAATCAGCGACATGCTTCATGCGGAGTAGCGTTGACGGATACCTTTGTCTTGGATAAGGCTTCTTCCATCTTTAATTTGTGAGGGTAGGAGGATGTAAGTAGGGACCACAAAGAAATGTCGGCTTGCGTTCTTTTCAGCTGCGTCGATGTATCGGGTCTTCTGAACTTCTTCGTCTAGCACGTGAGGATTACGAAAGGACCGAGGGTTAGAGCACATAGCTTGCTTTCCCTTTTCCGGATGGATCTGGATTACTTACTCCCAACATTCTTCTGAGCGCGTCAGCAGTTAACTTCTTCTTTGGTCATCAACTACGAACTCTTTGCTAGCCTCCTTGAGTTTCGATAATGTTAGCGGGACAGTGATTGCGGTATGGCCAAGCCGCTTGTCGTATCTCATTAATGGTCAAAGGTGTTTCCCAACTAGCCGCTATTCTCGAGTTCCTCCAAGGAGATTGGGGATTCTCTAGGAGTCATTGAAGATATGGCATTATCAATCGTGCGCTCTTCGTAATCATCAAATTCAACAATATTATTCACATCATGTAAATCATCGAGATACGAACATAACGAAGTTATCTTTCATTTCATCGAACGAGGAAATTACATCGGTTTCGACCCCATTACATCCATTGCTATCATCCCCAACTACGGGTTCCCCAAATTCTAATACATTGAC
This sequence comes from Adenophora triphylla var. japonica, assembly GCA_022495995.1. Lineage (NCBI taxonomy): Eukaryota > Viridiplantae > Streptophyta > Magnoliopsida > Asterales > Campanulaceae > Adenophora > Adenophora triphylla. Next base: position 830,994 of record JAFEMH010000184.1, read on the forward strand.
AAAATAATCATTCTCAAAGTCAATAAGGTTCACATTGTTGTTCGGCGAGAGGATTGTTGACAATATTCGGGCGAGGAGATTTTTCTATCTTCTTGTCGTCCACTAAACCACTGGATTATCTTCTTGAGAGTCAAACGGGAGTTCGTAGTGTGCCACTGGAAATTGGTGGAAACGGCAATACTTGCTAGCATCCATGTGAGGATTAGGGCGAGCGGGGCTTTGTAGTTCTCCAATGGCTTTATCATGCCGGTTCGTAGCAAACCGTTAAAAACTTCCTCCGTTGACATACCCAAATCATCAAACCTCGGTTGTGGCTTAAAGGGAAGCCTCATCACATTCTCGCATGTTGTTACTTCCTTTTTGAAGATTATTGATATTATTATCTTTGGTCGGTTCTCTTCCTCTCGGCGCCATTCTTTGAGACAGATTGGATGCCCGATATCGGTAACTTCCACCTTGTTGTTGTTAGTGGTGTTTGCACTTGGAGTTTGGTTGAACAACTTATTCTCACTCCTTGCTCCCATCCCCACCATCTCTCGCAGATCTGGGTACCATCCTTTCCCAATGGCTTCTCTAAGTGCGGCTTAACACATGATAGAAAGATGTCCTTCTCGGTCTTGGAGGGGGATTGGTTCCGATAACTCGTTGAGCTTAGCATTCCAACGCTTGTAGAATTCTGTGATTGACTCATCCGACTTCTGAATTGTTCCCACTAGATCATCCCGCGTGGTACGCCACTCCAAATTACCCTTGTACTTCTCTAGGAAGGCTTCGTTATACGGCTCCAAGTAGTACGGCATTCTTGCTTCAAAGCTAAAAACCATGTAAGTGCCGATCCTTTCAAAGTTAGGTGGAAGTGGGAAGCCATGAATTCGGGAGTGCACCCCATTGCCCCCATTGTCATCACATAAGTGTCTACATGCGTCTTTGGACAAAGGTACCATCAAAATCCGGCTTGGGCATCTTAAACTTGTGCGGCAAAGGTGTCACTTGGGCGGGATCCACGACTTTAAGACCACTAGACCCCACGGTTAATCATCAATCTGTTGTTGCATCTGTTTTCAAAAGCGGCTACTTACGGTGCCAAACTTGAAGTCTCGAGGAATTGCGGGAGCCACCGTTGACGACGGTATTGGGAAATCGGGAATTAGGTCCCACGGGCAAAGCGGTTGGTGGAAGACCAAAAGTACTATGAATTCCAATATTGCTGTCCAACAAGCTAATCGAGCTCGGAATCTTGTTCCCATACATATCATAACCGTTGAATTGTCTACCGAGATTATGGGAGTTGTATTGCGCCGGCCCGACTTTTGTGCGACCAAAAGAAGATAATCCCGGTGACACACGGAGGTGAGTAAGGGTGGAACCATAAATATGCCGAGTAAGGGTGGAACATACTCTTGGTTGAGAAAAAGCTGTCTTGAGTCTGCTAGCTGGTACCTTGAGACAACATCTGAACTATCGATTTCGAGAGCCGTGCGACCACTCTGTGAACACCATACCGAACACCACGATAACCATCCGGATACACAGCATGCGGTAGGCCGGAAAAGGCGGTTCGAAATCGGGGTCCATCTTTGACGTGGTGCTGGAGCATTAGGAGTTGGAGAAGCAGTGAGATCAAAGAAATTTGTGGACCGACCGTCATTTCTGCTGACACCTTGTTGGATAACCTGGCCATACCCTTGAGAAGACGGGGGAATGAGTCTTCCTTGGTCACTTGCCACCATTCCTGTAGAAGCTACTTGATCAGAATGCTGAACGTAATTCACTGGGGGAGGCATCGTATTGTAGCTAAATTTGGTTTGGGCGAGCAGTGAAGCGGATCCGATTTCGTTGTGGCTATCTTCCGTAATCTCTTCGTAGGAACCATCCTCCCGACGAAGTACCGCAATCCCTTTGGCTCTCATAGCTTCTACGAATCGGTTGTGAGCTTCTTCTTCACGAGACTTGGCATTTTGAACTAAGAGACAAGCCTCACGCTCCCGAGCTAGAGCGGCTTCCAGCATCACCCTCAATTCCTCCGTAGTCATCTCATTCAAACTTGTCGACCCCTGTCATCCGAGCCTCCAGCGATCGAGCGAAAAAAACATCTCCATTTCAGTCATTTCGACTTCTAAACCAACCGACACGCTGCTTGTACACGGATTAAAAAACCTCCCGAAACGAGATGAGCGGACCCGACTCGCCGTAGGCTGCCGGGTGTAGAGAGGGGTTTATAAGGTGCTTTAAAGGAAAATTTTTTCTTTTTTTTTTTTTTTTTTACGGGAGAGGGAAAGAAACGGGACAGATTCACGCAAACACAAATTTATTTATGTTCAAGTATAAATCAGTATTTTAAATCCTAAATACAGTTGGGAAAGGATAAGCCTTTATTCATGCTAACTATGCCTCGGGGGAACCTAGTGACGCGACGTTCGAATTACAACACATGTCTTGTTTTGAAACATATAATAGGTAATGATACCTAACCAAACCCTAACATCTTTATGGAACGAAAAGGTTCGTCCAAATTTCTAAGGAAATTTGGGCAGCATAACGGGTCTTTTCGAATAATTTCGAAGAAAAATCCGGCATGACCTCTCGTCGGTACATGTTGGCAATGCGGCATGACCTCTCGTTTAGAACACGCCACGAGAGTGACATGTTCCCACGTGAAATCATGTTGCATTTGGCAACATGCCCACAAGGTATGAGGTTTTGGGAGAAGGTATAAGAATCTATGATACTTTTCAAAAACAATTCATTTTTGTTGTAATGAAAACATCGTATCAAAAACAAACCGTGGGTAAGGTTTGGTGTGGTGCCACCTATAACGCACTAGGGGTTTAGGTTTGACATTAGGCGCTCAAGCGTAGGCAAATTTCATGGCCGTCCGCGATGCCGTCAATCGCACCCGAGGGTTCTAGATCTACGTGATGTAGTGTGCGGATGACTAATTCGTTTATTTGCAAAAAACAAGATTTTTTTTTATTTTTTATTTTATTTGTTTTTTTTTGTTTGTTTTAAAAAGAACACACACACCCTCACACAAGGCAAACAGGGAACAATAATCAAATGAGTCATGCTTTGGTCCAAGGGACTGCCCTCAAACCAGTCTTCTGATGATCTGTTCAGTGGCCACCTCTTGTCGCGTGACACAGGACAACCAGAGACAAAGGTGTCGCACGACTTGGATGGTCACTGAACCAGCAGCTCCTCAAATCATCAAATCAGCCCCTGCTTTACCATATCAAGAGCAACACAGAGATACTAATGCACAACAAATGACCACAAGCACAAAGGGCTCACAAGTTCCATAATCAACAAAATGTAGGTATCACAAATGATTATCGAATAATGTACACAAAATGGATGTATTGGATGTTTTTTGACTAAACGAAAGCTTGACCCACTTAACACTTGAAAAACAGGTTTTCAAGTGAAATCCCCAGCAGAGTCGCCACTGAATGTGCGCTCGCCCGAAAAAAAAATAGGAAAGGAGTCGCCACGCCGTTTTAAGAGGAAACATTGAAAACCTTTGTTTTAAAGAGAAAACATGAGTTCGGGGGTCAGGTTACGTGTTGGGAAGAACCGAGAGTTCACCCAACACGCCTCGTCCATAGACGAGTCTTTCAATCAAACACATCCAAGTAAATCCAAAGTGTGTGCAAATATTGATAATAAACGAAATGTGATAAAATGCATCTTATTAATTATGAAACGAGAAGTTACATATTGTGAGCCCATTATTTAGGGAGGCCACATCCCTGATACAAACAGACTAAAACAGATTACAAAGGAAAAGGGTCACTGCAGATGGGTCATGTGTGTCGCATGACACATCGTACCAGTGACCACATGTGTCGCGTGACACAGGATCACTTGAGGACGAAGGTGTCGCGTGACACATATGAGCCTTCTGCAGAAACCTTACAATATGAATTCAGAAATTAACAGAAGCTATACAGATCTAATTAACAAACTGAACTATGAACGAAAAACATAAACAACATCGAATCGACCCAGGGAGTGTGGATATGGGTAGATCCACACCCCCTTGGGGGCTCAAATACCAAATTCAACCAAGTCAATCAATATGGGCTCAATTACACAATATATGCAAGTTAAACAGAGAGATTGCGATTGGGATTCGATAATTCGAGATAGCTAGGATCTGATTACTGAATCCAAACAAAATAGAATTATAAAATTTGCAAGGAATTAAATGAGAGAGAGAGAGAGAGGGTTAGGGAATTGTTACCCTTGTTGATTCCACGAATTCTATATCTAGTCAGATATAGAATCCTTCAATTCTTCGTTGTAGATCTCACAGCTCTGATCCAAGGGTTCCAATTGGTGTGGGTAGAGAATTGGGTTTGGAAGAGAGGGATTAGGGGGTTGGAAAGGTAGGAGAGAGAGAGGTTTGGTGTTTGGGATGTTCGTCACAATGCTATTTTGGCAGAGTAACAGTAGGCTGGAAATTGGGATCCCTTTCAATGAGGGGGAGGGTCTTATTTATAGGCTGCAGTTGGCTGCCTTAGTATGTCGCACGACCTTACGCGTCCACTTTCCATGCCTCAAGCTGTCGCGTGACACAAGGTGGCTCAACCGCTTTTGGCGCCAAAAACCAGTTTCTGAAACATTTCGGGAAAATACCCAAAAGGTCCAACAGGTTTTATTCCCAAGGGGTCCTTTGGCATGAATGATGTACAAAAAGGTACTTCCTTCGCGGGAAACTCATGGAACGTTTCCGGAAGTCTCGGGATAGGTCGGGAATTTACCAAAACGCCCCTTAATGCAGTTTTATTATGTTAAAATGCATCGAAAATGTTGCGAATTGGATTGGCGTACTTACAATAGAACATCAGAAGACTGGTTTGAGGGCAGTCCCTTGGATCAAGCGTGACTCAATTGATTGTTGTTCCCTGTTTATCCTATGTGAGGGTGGGTGTTGTTTTCTTTTCCAAAAAAAAAAAAAAAAATAAATAAATAAATAAATAAATAAATAAAATCTCTTTTTTGTAAATAAAGGAATATAGTCATCCGCACACTACATCACTTAGATTTAGAACCCTCGGGTGCGATTGACGGCATCGCGGATGGCCATGAAATTCGCCTACGCTTGAGCGCCTGAAATCAAACCTAAACCCCTAGTGCGTTATAGGTGGCACCACACTAAACCTTACCCACGGTTGGTTTTCGATACAATGTTTTAATTGCAACAAAATGAAGTGTTTTTGAAAAATGTCATAGGTCCTTATACCTTCTCCCAAAACCTCACACCTTGTGGACATGTTGCCAAAATGCAACATGATTTCACGTGATGAGGACATGTCACTCCCGTGGCGTGTTCTAAACGAGAGATCATGCCGCATTGCCAACATGTACCGACGAGAGGTCATGCCGGATTTTTCTTCGAAATTCTTCAAAAAGACCCGTTATGCTGCCCAAATTTCCTTAGAAATTTGGACGAACCTTTTCGTTCCATAAAGATGTTAGGGTTTGGTTAGGTATCATTACCTATTATATGTTTCAAAACAAAGCATTTGGTATAATTCGAACGTTGCGTCATTAGGTTCCCCGAGGTATAGTTAGTATGAATAAAGGCTTATCCTTTTCCAACCGTCTCTAGGACTTAAAACACCGATTTCTACTTGAAGATTAATAAGTGTTGCACGAGTCCGTCTCCTTCCGTATTCTTCCCTCTCCCGTACCTCCTCAAAATTCTCTACTCCCCTCTTTATACACGCTCTCTCCTCTCCAGATAAGGCAAGTTGGGTGCGCGATTCGATTCCCATTGTTCGTTTAGTTCGCGTCTTGAGGCAGCTGCAGTTTCAGCAGATTTCGCACCCGATTCAATTTCGTAGATGTCTAGTGCAGAGAAGAGTATGACCACTCAATATGAGGATTCATCTGCCGCGGATCAACAAGTCATGCATAGTCTGTCTATGGAAGAGATGAGGGCTAATTTGGAAGCCGCTCTAGCTAGAGAGCGTGAGACTCAATTACTCGCTCAAGCCAGGGAAGAGGCAGCACATTCTAAGTTCGTAGATGCAATGAGAAGCCGAGGTATTCTTTGTGATCCGACGCGCCGATGGAACTTATGAAGAGATCACAGCGAAGTTAATGACACCGATCTAGGAGGCCTGGGAATGTTTCTCTCCCTTTTCAGCCTCAGACCCAGGGTGCACAGTTCAGTTACGCTCAGAATCAGGGGCTGCCGGTGAACTCTCAAGTTGGTTTTGGAGGAACACAGCCGGTCTTCCATGATTTGACCTCCTCACCAATTCTCAATGCTTCCATGCCTCTAAGCCAATTGGGGTCCCAGGTTTCCGAACAATCAAGGTCTGTGGTTTCCGGGTTCTCGGTATCGGCAAGGTCGGTCTCTTGGTCCTCAATTCCGTAATAACGCCCGATATCCGAATCGGCATCCTTACTCCGGGAATCGGTTCGGCGGGATGGATTTATGCAGTTTCCTACTAGACAGCCTCAGTTTCAAGAATACATGTCTCAGCCTTCAATGGATTTAGCTTTTGAATTTGGCTCATCATCTATGCAACATCTGGGGTCAATTCCTTACGGGCCTGCCGGTGCTTTTCCTAGAATCGAATTTCCCAACCGGTCAATTTAATCATTTGCCGGCTCCGGCATCCGGGTTAGCTCAGTAGTCTCTCTTCCAACCGGCCGAGTTTGAGCCTTCTTCTACTATCGCTACCACTCTTCCTCAACTTCCCGGATGACTCCGGAGAGGTAAGCTGCCTTTGTTGAAGCAAATGCAGCAGCAAATTGACAAGTTGACGGCAGGATCAAGTGGACTTAAGGTTGTTGACCCAAAGCAAGTAGAGCCTCTTCCTTACAAGTTCAAAATGCCCAAAATACAATTTGATGGCTCGGCATGCCCGAAAACTCATGTGGACACATACGTGATGACTATGGGGGCAATGGGTTGTACTCCCGAGTTTATGGCTCAGCACTTTCACCTCACACTCAAAGGACCTGCCTTGACATGGTTTCTAACCCTTAAGTCAGAAGCTCGAGCTACTTGGAGTCAGACTACTGAGGCTTTTCTTGAAAAGTACCGTGGAAACCTTGAATGGCGCACAACCAGGGATGATTTGGTCGGTACAATTCAGAAACAGGATGAGTCAATCACCGAGTTCTACAAGAGATGGAACGCTAAGCTGAATGAACTCTCTGAGTCAATCCCGCTGCAGGATCAAAAGGACATCTTTCTATCGTGTGTGAAGCCAGTTCTTCGTGAAGCTATCGGAAGTGGTTGGTATCCTGACTTGAGGGAAATGGTAAGCATGGGAGCCCGCAGCGAAAACAAACTCTTTAACCTTGCATCAAACACCAATGTTGGCAATAATGGTGGATTTCGACACAGAGCGACAAGTTCAACGATCCCTAAGGCAAAAGAGATGACCATCGACAACAGTGTCAGCAATCTACAGGCAGGGGACCAGAGAAAGCAGCCACCCCATAAGCAGTATCAGTTTGATGATCTCGGAATGACAACCGAAGAGGCCTTCAGGGGATTGGTTCAACAGGGAATGATCAGGCCACTTGATAACTACAACCCCACCAAACCTAATCCGGACTTGGATCATAGCAAATATTGCCAATATCACCAGTATCTGGGTCACATCACCGATGATTGCATCCCCTTGAAGAAGGTTATTCAAAGACTCGTTGATGAGGGAAAGGTTGAGAAGGCTCGCCCCAATGTTGTCCCCGATTTTTTTCAGTGATATCAGCAGAAGCCCAGAGGTTATCCCACCCATAGACAACGAAGTCAATCAGTCAGCGTCGTAAGTTCTAGAGTGTCTTTTATGTGGTCGCGAGTCTGTCAAGTCCATGTTATGAGTCTTTTTATTACAATAATAAAAGTCTTTATTTCTTTTCTTGCTAGACTCGAGACATCACTTGCACACCTACGTTACACTTAATTGAAATGGTCTTATTCCAAATGATCGCTTGTGCTGCTCACCGACTAATGCTTTGAAATGACTAATGTGTTAATTGATCGAAGCGAGAAAATCGACTGATATCCCCATCTTGCGTCCCATATGCTCACATCTCTTTCATAATCTCGTTGTTCGATGAATTTGCACGGATCTTCCTCGAAGTAAGCTAAAGAAGCAATGAAGACTCAATCTCGTTCGGATCATCCGGTAGGGACTGCGGTTGAAACCTTTCACCCCTAGGAAAACCTAAACCTTCACCTTACCCTCACCTAAACAATATCCCTTCATTTCAAGATCGGCATGTTTAGAAACCCATTGAGCCATCGCAAGAAGAAGAGGGACTATCCTTGAGGCTCCCGTGATGCAAAAGAAGATCGACCGGCTCCAAGCTCAAGAATGATGGAAAGCAATGATCCATCCTGGGGACTAGCTGAAATTCTCCTCTCAAAAGAAAAAAAGAGAGAGACAAAAACAAAAAAAAAGATACAAAAAAAAGAAAAGAAAAGAAAGAGAGCCTAGTCCCCAGTGATACTCTCAGAAAGCAAAGTCAAAGGATTCGGTCGTTACTCGGGAGGAGTCTCAGAGTGAATAAAGAGACAACTTGGATGTCCCCTCACCATTACCTCAAACCGATCCCAAGCCGTCCTCTCGATTTTAGAGGACATTACCATTACCATTACCCTTACCTTTGCCCTTTAGCCAAAGCCAAGATTGACCTCTCATTCTTAGAGGCATTGAAGATGCAATCATGGATTCCCTCACCTTAGAAATCCCAAACACATACCCAAGAGCCAACCTCTCATCTTTAGAGGTTCAGCCAGCAAAAACCCTAGCCGACCTCTCGTTTTAAGAGGTCATAATATCCTAAATCACCCAAAGACCGATCGAAACCCTGAAGCCCAGTCGCAGTTCCTACCGGATAGCAGTCTCATTCCAATACCGTCGAGATATAAAACAGATTATTGCTTGAAGCAGAGCCAAGTTCATCCCGGCTCAAAGGACCATAAATTGAAGATTGTGCAAATTCCGTCCATTCATTTGACGTTGTATGTGAGCATATTTCATTTCTCCTCTGCAAACACCTGCCGTAGACGTCCCACTGGGGCTTCGCATCTGTGTCTCCCATCGACACTCTAAGAGGACACGTTCTTTCAACTCTCAAAAATTCTCGAAGGTCCTCACATCCCCGAACTTCACCGTTCATCCTTTTCATTCGAGATGAGCCGAACTACGGCGACCTGAGCTCCTCCTATGGAGGGGAACGTAGGCAACCTTAATTGGTCCGGTCGAAATCATAAACAAATCTCAGAAAATCCGGTCTCTTCAAGGACCATGCCCATACACTGTCTATCCTTCCGATTCTCGATATCAGTGGGTTTTCTCCTCGGGATTGATAAAAAATATTTGCTCACATCAGCTTTGGCGGTTGACTAACCCGAACATCAATAAAGGGTTTTAAGCAGCTTTGTGATCATCACGAATAGGATAGGTTTTCAAGTGTCTCGACAAGTCTTCTCTTGCTACATCATAGGAAGATAGAGCTAAACACCGTTTCGGTCAGCAGGGGCTTCCATACACTTTCCACACCTTGTGATGCTTATACTCTCTCAAAAGAGTAAAACCCAAAGCGAGAGTGTCATACACAGAATTCGGGATTCATTTCCCATCATTCAAAAGATGTGCCCCTGCGCGTAAACATTTCCGAGTCTTGTCCAGCGACTGACTGACTACGGTTTGAAATGATGAATTGCCTCTGTGGCTACAAGATGACTGCACTGCGATGAAGCCGCATGGAATATCCTCAAGCCGGGGCTTTGGTTAAGGTATCCCTCCGGCTCTCCTTACCCGATTCCCTCCAGATTGCTTTGCACCGTCAGCGGGGCTTCACCAAGCCGAGATGGCTCTCTGCCCCCTCTGGCGCTTCTTTGTCTCGGACACGCGATACACTCTCTGGACCCTACGCAATCTGTACTTTCGGGAGCGTCCCTGACTTGCCTAGCTGCGCCATATCATTTTCCACCTCACGGGAGAGGACCCCTACTATACATACCTGTCCGAAACAATCCCAAAACCTCATGAATAAACCTGGCAAAATTGACCTTTAACCCAATAATCGCATTTGCTTTCCCAGAACAGACAGACTCGTGCAAACAAGCTAACATAAATTAATCTTTGCTAACAAGATAAGCTTATTTAGGCATAGCACTGGGAGTTGTTGTCTTACCCTCGCAGGTACAATAATCAATTGAGTCTCAAGACTGGCCCTCAGACCAAATTGAGAAAGAAAGAAACAGAAAAAGGCAAAGTCCCCAGTTTCACAAGCAAAGCTCAGGACATGAAAGAAAGAACAACAAGAGAGCAGGAAAGAAGTAGCGTGAGCCCTCCGGAAGCTACACTTATCCCCAGCAGAGCAGAAGCAACAATGGTAGTCTAAGACCTTCCGACAGCTGCGAATGAGCACAATACAGGTATGAACACATATTTCTTTCAAGCGTCTAGTCATCATATCATGTCGTTTTAAAGTTGGTTCGAGACACCATAGATCTCACAACATTTTCAAAATTGGTCCGAGACACCATAGTTCTCACAATATTTTCAAAATTGGTTCGAGACACCATAGGTCTCACAACATTTTCAAAATTGGTTCGAGACACCATAGATCTCACAACATTTTCAAAAGTGGTTCGAGACACCATAGTTCTCACAATATTTTCAAAATTGGTTCGAGACACCATAGATCTCACAATATTTCCAAAAATGGTTCGAGACACCATAGTTCTCACAACATTTTCAAAATTGGTTCGAGACACCATAGTTCTCACAATACTTTCAAAATTGGTTCGAGACACCATAGTTCTCACAACATTTTCAAAAATGGTTCGAGACACCATAGTTCTCACATTATTTTAAAAATTGGTTCGAGACACCATAGATCTCACAATATTTCCAAAATTGGTTCGAGACACCATAGTTCTCACAACATTTTCAAAAATGGTTCGAGACACCATAGTTCTCACAATACTTTCAAAATTGGTTCGAGACACCATAGTTCTCACATTATTTTCAAAATTGGTTCGAGACACCATAGATCTCACAACATTTTCAAAATTGGTTCGAGACACCATAGTTCTCATAATATTTTCAAAATTGGTTCGAGACACCATAGTTCTCACAACATTTTCAAAATTGGTTCGAGACACCATAGTTCTCACAACATTTTCAAAATTGGTTCGAGACACCATAGTTCTCACAATATTTTCAAAATTGGTTCGAGACACCATAGTTCTCACAACATTTTCAAAATTGGTTCGAGACACCATAGTTCTCACAATACTTTCAAAATTGGTTCGAGACACCATAGTTCTCACATTATTTTCAAAATTGGTTCGAGACACCATAGATCTCACAACATTTTCAAAATTGGTTCGAGACACCATAGTTCTCATAATATTTTCAAAATTGGTTCGAGACACCATAGTTCTCACAACATTTTCAAAATTGGTTCGAGACACCATAGTTCTCACAACATTTTCAAAAATGGTTCGAGACACCGTAGATCTCACAATATTTTCAAAATTGGTTCGAGACACCATAGTTCTCATAATATTTTCAAAATTGGTTTGTCGTTTTCCCCTCCAGTCTTGTATTTCGAACTACGATTTGGCTTGATTCCCTCCTTAAAGGGATACGTAGGAATCCTTTCTCAGAAAGGTCCAGCCATAATTTTCCCCTTCTCACCCTTCTAGCCCTTCAACTTAACCCCAGCCGCTCATTGAGATTGGGTCTTATTTTATCGACAACCCCACTTTTTCCAAAAGTGACGTTGCCGAGGGGCTCTGTAAGTACGCCAATCCAATTCGCAACCTTTTCGATGCATTTTAATATAATAAAACTGCATTAAGGGGCGTTTTGGTAAATTCCCGGCCTATCCCGAGACTTCCGGAAACGTCCCATGAGTTTCCCGCGAAGGAAGTACCTTTTGGTACATCATTCATGCCAAAGGACCCCTTGGGAATAAAACCTGTTGGACCTATTGGGTATTTTCCTGGAATGTTCCCGAAACTGGTTTTTGGCGCCAAAAGCGGTTGAGCCACCTTGTGTCACGCGACAGCTTGAGGCATGGAAAGTGGACGCGTAAGGTCGTGCGACATACTAAGGCAGCCAACTGCAGCCTATAAATAAGACCCTCCCCCTCATTGAGATGGATCCCAATTCTAGCCTACTGTTACTCTGCCAAAATAGCATTGTGACGAACATCCCAAACACAAAACCAATCTCTCTCCTCCTTACACCTAAACCTACCCCAATTCCCTTCCAATTCAACCTCTCTACTACCCACACTACCCAATTGCCTTCATACAACCCTTACCAACTGAGGATCTGAAGCCAGGTACCCCATCTGTGCTCAACTCCACGTTCAGAAGCTGAATCGAAGGCCAATACACCTAACTTGGTGTATTGGTGGTGGACTACAAGGGTAACGATCTCTCTACCTCTCTCTCTTGTTCACTTGCTTAATTGCAATTTCCCCCCCTCCACCTGGAAATTGAGCTCTATCCGCTTCAATTATCAGGTGGCAACTGCCATCTCTCTGTTTAAATTCGATGTGCTTGGCTTAATTGAATATTCATGCTGTGATTTGAATTGTATTGTTGCTTTGCGCCCCCAAGGGGGTGTGGATCTACCTATATCCACACTCCACAGGTCAATTTGGTGTTGTTTCCGTATTTCGTTCATAATTCGGTTAATCCTTTAGATGCAGTGTGGCTTTACGTTGATTTTGTGTTCATTACGTAAGTCTTACTGCAGATGGCCCATTTGTGTCACGCGACACCTTCGTCTCCATGTGATCTGTGTCACGCGACATATGTGGTCACGGTGCGATGTGTCATGCGACATACATGATCTGTCTGCAGAGACCTCTTTCCAATTGTAATCTGTTCCTCCTCTCTGTAACATGGGATGTGGCCTCCCTTGATTGGTTCACAAGATGTAATCCTTTCTTTTGAGCAATAAAACAAAGCACATTTACGCATTTCATACATATTCTTGTCACATACACTTTGCACACACACTTGGATAATTTGAATGTTGAACAATAGAAAGACTCGTCTACGGACGAGGCGTGTTGGGTGAACTCTCGGTTCTTCCCAACACGTAACTTGACCCCCGAACCCATTTTCTCTTACAAAAAAGGTTTTCAATGTTTCCTCTTAAAACGGCGTGGCTACTCCTTTTCATTTTTTCTATTTTTCGGGCGAGCGCACATTCACCATTTAAAGTTAAACCAAGAAAAGAATCTCAAAAAGCAAAAGAAATTGGAAAAATCCGAATTAGGCAAGTTGAAAAACAAATTGCTGTAATTTTTTGAATAATATTCCTCCTGTCCAAAAGCCGGCCTTGTAGCAGATGAACAGTGCACGCTGACGATACCCTCCGCGCGGATAGGATTGCCTCTCACAGGGGACTATAAATTGAACCCTCCTCTCTCAGTTTACACAACACACTTTGCTCATAGAAGCTGCACTTTGGCGAAAAATAGGGAGAAAACAGTGGGAATCCTTAGATTGCCACCATTTTCTCTTGAATCTTTCCCAATCTCACTCCAAACACAAATCCAAACACCAAACCTTGATACTCCTCAAGCCAAACACCAAATCTTGATACTCCTCAAGTCAAATTCCAAGCCTAGGAAGATAGGGTGTCACCATTGGTAAAGCCCTTCTTCTCAAAACCCTAAAATCCTCTTTTAACTTCTTGTTCATCTTGTTCTTCTCACTTGGATCTACTTGATGTCTAGTTTAACTTAAGTTTTGACCCAAGATGGTCATCTTGAAGTTCATCTTCATGAATGACCATCTCAAATGGTCCACATTTTAAATCTCTAGTTGATTTGTCTCTTTAATTTCATTTCTACAAAATATCCCCTTTCCCTTTGCAAAGGACATGTTTAAACCCCATAAATTCCCCAAGGATGACTTGAATATGATAACCACTTAAAAAAAAGTAGTGGTATCAAGTCTAGGGATGAAAATTGGGTGAACATAGATGCAAGTCCCCCAAAAATCACATTTTCCCTCAAGAACATCTTGCTGTCCAGTAGCATTGTTCTGAGACCTCAGTCCATTTTCCTATTTTTTGGACCCAGTAAAACTTGGAATTGGGTGTTGACTACAAAATACTTTTTGTATCCAATATCCAGAGATTTCCAGAAATATTTTTATTTTATTTTTTTAGTGAGTAAAACTCCTTTTTTCAATTTTTCTTTTAGAGGCCAGTTCATCAGCTTCTGGAAATCCAGATTTCACATCTGAGATTTCCAGAAGGTTTTGACCCCTCAAATTACTTCAAAAATGGAAAGTTCCTTTGCAGAAACCCTATTTAGGGTGTTTTAAGCAACTTTCATTCTCGGACTTTCCCCAGATTATGAGGTTTTGAAGCCTTTAAGTCCATTTCAAAGTCAAGGGTCAACTGCCTTCTTTCATTCTGGCAGAATTGCTTTCCAAATCCAAAAATCTTTTGAGTGCCAAGACTCAATCCAAAAATCATACCAAAAATCTTGGGGATTGTTCAAAGTCTTATAAAGAGTTCCCCATTTTTGTTTTTCTCAGTTTCAACTCATTTTGGTCAAAACACACACACACACACACACACACACAACAACAACAAAGGATTTCAAATGTTTGGAAGACTCGTTTTACGAGGCGCGCCGGGTGCACACTAACGTCCTTCCCGGCGCGTAACGTGACCTCCGAACCTAAATTTCTGATCTCGGGCATTTTTCAAAGTTTTGGCCCTCAAAATAAAAATGGCGTGGCGACTCCGTTTGATTTCAAAAAAAAAAATTCGGGTACATCACAGTGGCGACTCCGCTGGGGAATAATAAGCTTTTTCTAAAAAAAAATGATATTTGGTATATTGGTGGAAACCATTAAACTTCCCGTTATCGCCTCCTAACACGAGTCGGGGATAAATTGTGGTTTAACAATCCCACGTACCGGTATCATCGTTTTCAAAAAAAAAAAAGAAAAGCTTTTGAGGGTCAAGCTTCCGTCCCGGCATTAAAAATCATTTGTTGTGTGTGTTGATTTTTGCACATTTTCGTGTTGTTTTGGCCGCCTCGGAAAAAGTCAAAATTTTGACTGTCGGAATCATGTCCCTAACTGTTGGAATTTTTGTGTTTATGTGCTTATGTGTGCATTTACTTTCAAAAAAATTCAAAAAAATTCAAAAAAGAGTTTCAAAAAAAAAATTTCAAAAAAAAAAAAAATCATGCATCATGCCTTTTAAGACACATAAAAAATCTCTATTTTACTCAGAAAAAGAAGATAGATCTTGCACACTACGCGCACGTGGCCTTACACTGCACACTACGTCCCTAACCCGGGAAATCCTTGTCGCGGTCCGTTTGGTCTTATTACGCCTCTCGGACGAGCACGGGACTACCCAAACATCCCATGGAGCCTCGTGTCGACCATGCACTTGTCCGTGACACACTTTGTCCGAGACCCGGTTGGTTTTTAGTGCTGGTGCGTGTCATGCCACTGTCTGTGTATAGACCTTTCCTTTCAAGCCTTTGTCGGCACACCGACTCGATATCTTTCGGGGACCACTAATCGGTCGAAGCTGCCGGTTTTCCGCCGCGAGACTTTGACCAAGATATTGACCAGGCGCCTTGACTTCGGCTCGGCGGCACAAATTATACACGTACTCCCGGCATGACACTTGAGTCATCAAGGATTAACGGTTATTCCATGCTAATTACGGCCTAGCGACGACAAGTCAAGATCAATTGTGGACGCTTATCGGTCAAATCATGCCGAGCTTTTCGTCGAGCCCTCGGACATGATCTTGACTTTTGACGTCGGCTTTGTCCGTAATTTACATCGAATGCTCGTTAAGACTCGATTACCCGCCGGACTTTTAGGATCGTTTTCTTTCGGTCGGTGGGACCCGCTTGCCCTATAGGACCCTCGCCGGGGCCGTCCACCTGGGAGGTCGAAATACGGGTGGAATACGAGGGGCTTATAGACGTAGTGACGGGGCCCACCTGATCCGGGAATCGAGTAGTTTGCGAAAAGAAGAGCAATCTTTTCCAACCGATTAGGTTAATAAAGCGTGTTTTAAGTAAACATGAACAAATAAGCGCATGTTGCGTGAGCCTTAAGCCCAAACACCTACCTTCCTTCAAATCCCACCATCGAACCCTCGTGTCTTTCCCCGCGACTCCGCACAAAGCTTGGTTTCGGGCACCGGGTCACCGTTTGATCAGTTGGGAAGAGTCAAGCGCATCTTTAGCTTCACCGTTTGTTTCAACTCCGGGTTTCAGAATGTCTGCATCAGCTGGTAACGAGGGGGACAACGTCACTCCGCCTCCCGGGCCTCCTCGAGACGAACCGCGGTGGAATCGGTTAGCGGAAACAGATGAGAGTGCGACAGGAAGCACAGCTGAATAGCCTTAGGGAGGCTATGAAGAGCCATGGTCTGGCCGCTAGCCTTAACCCCGATGGCACCTTCACCGTGGAAGAAGAGGAAGACTCCAATCCTAATCTTCATCGCCCCGACTGCTCCGGCATGCCACTACCAACCTCCTTTGGTGCTACGAGAACCCATGCTCCTCGATCTGCAGGTCGGACCACTGGATCCTCCACTGCGGCTGATGGGGCGAATCGGTTCACGGCTCCTCGGTGGGGGAAAAGTCGGTACGGAATGTCCTCTCACGGTTGGGGATACCTCGGAATGCCACAGCGGATTGGAATCCCACCGCGATTCGGAACCGATCAATCCGGACCTTCACAACCACGGTTTGGAATGCCGCCACGGATGCAGTTACTGGGCCGCGGATCGGGAGCCCCTCCTCGGAATGAGTGCTTGGTTCGATTGCTCCTCACACAACTTTCACAAATCCATTTATCACTCGGGGTTCGATGGGTTGCAAACCTCCATCCCGGTTTCATCGAGAATCACCGGGACCATAGTATCCTCTCGGTTATGCATCCTCGCCACAACCGACCATGCAATTCAACAACCGGGGACGGCGGCCCGCACTTAAGCCTACTTATGGGCCTCACTCCGGAAATCCAAGCCATCGGCTACCTCGGATCTGCCTCCATCTTCTGCCGATTGGAAGCCAACGGCAAGTCGCTGGGTTCTATCCCTTTGCCCAAGCTCCTACCTACACTCCCCGGGGTAATTTGGGCCAAGGACGGGTTTTCACCTATGCTTCGGGATATGGTATTCCTTCCACCAATGCACCACCAACAGCTAGTCCTCTTCCTGGCTCAAATATCGGCTCAGGTATTCCCGCTCCACCTTTGGATCCCCAATTGGCTTGGTTTATGGAGCAACACAAGGAAATGAAAGCGCAGATCGCTGAATTGCCCGTCAAAAAGAACACTGCTCTTCGGCCTACAGATCCCGACTCGATTGTACCCCTGCCTCACAAGTTCGTGATGCCCGATCTCGAAGCTTGTTTGATGGAAGTGCGTGCCACTAAAACTCACTTGGACACCTACACTTTGGCAATGAAAGCTAAGGGATGCACAAACCGGCGGTTGGGTGACTACTTGATCTCTCTTTGAAGTCGGGGGCTTTGAAATGGTTTTTCCGATTGCGGCTGAAGCTAGGGCTACATGGGACCAGATTACTAGTACTTTCACGAGATAAGTATAAAGCCAACTTGGAATGGGAAACAAACGAGTTGACTGCGAGACAACGGTGCGGCGCCACGATGAGAATATTGGGGATTTCTATAGAAGGTGGAACAAAGCTTAGTGAAATGGCCATTCCTCCCTCGACGAGGAGCGAGTTAGACATCTTTCGGTCATGCTTGAAGCCGCATTTGAGAGCTTCCCTCGGTCACTTCCCTACGGCGACTTGCGTGCAATGGTTAATTCCGGGGCTAAGTTCGAAAAGGCTTACAATCAGCAGCCAACTGATGCACCTGCTTACAGATACCGGGTTTCTTCCACCTCCAACACAGCTCCTGCCCAACCAAAAGGTAAAGAAGTGATCAGCTATGCAGGATAGGACTGTAACAATGCCACTTCCTTTCCTTTGTTCCCAAGAAACCTGATGCATCCAGATCCCGGCTCCAAGATTTGAGAAACTTTGGGATGCCTTTGAGTGATATCTTTAGAGGTTTGGTGAGAGAAGGTTTGCTCCGGCCTTTGGATAATTATCAGCCAAGAAACCCCAACGCTCCTTTGGATACCTCCAAGCATTGTGCCTTTCATCAGTACCATGGGCACTTGACGGATGATTGCGTCCCCCTGAAAAAGGCCATTCAAGGGTTGATTGAGCAAGGGAGGTTAGAGATGCCTGAAGGGCCTAATACTATCAATAACCCGCTCCCTAACAACATGAGTGTCAACATGATCGAGTTTGGTGGTTCAAGCCTTGTGGGCATAATGGAATTTGACTCGCCCCCTTGTGAGGTCGGTAAATCAGCCATCGCAGGCGATGAAAGTGTTTGGATTAAGAAAGAGATTGCCAAGGAAATCCTGATGGAAAGATCTGCAATAGCTCCCGTCTCCTGCGTCGAAGAATAGATGCATGGTTCAACAAAGAAAGAGCGGCTAGGCGGGGGCTACCTATCTTTAAAATAGTCTTTTGAGTCAACCTTCGTAGGGTCTAGTACTTTTCTTTCACCTAAGTCCTTCCTGGACATTTGTCGTTGTAGTCCATTTTGGACATAGTGGTTAAATGCCTAAATATAAGTCTTTTTCTCTTCTTGCTAGACTCGAGACATCACTTGCGTACCCACGTTACACTTAATTGAAATGGTTTTATCCAAATTGATCACTTGTGCTGCTCAACCACTAATTCTTTGAAATGATTAATATTTAAATTAATCGGAGTGAGAAAATCAATTGATATCCTTTCGAAATTGGGGCTTACCAACTCCCCGTCTTGCATCTCATATGCTCACATCCCTTTCATCAGCATCCCCTCGTTGCTCGATGAATTTGCATGGATCTTTTCTCATTTAAAGCTTAAGCAAGCAATGAAGACTTAATCTCGTTTAGGTCATCCGGTAGGGATTGCGGTTGAAGCCTTTCACCCATAGGAAAGCCATTACCTCACCCTCACTAAACACTACCCTTTCATTTCAAGATCGGCATGTTTTGAAACCCTGTTTAGCCATCACCTTTGCTCCTTATTGAGAGAAGTTCAAGCAACGCCAAAGAAGTTAGCTTCAAGAGTCGGCGATGCATAAAATGTTCACGTTGTGAAGGAAGGAAAGATAATTCTCAACTCCTCAAAGAGGCCTTCCGAATTCTCAAAAGAAGGATTTTAAAATCCTCACAATCTCGGATATAATTCCAAGCTCCTCAGGAAGCCTTCCAAAAAAAAAAAACAAATAAAAAACAAAAAAAAAGAAGAACTCAAAAGTCCCCGACTTCTCAAGAAGCTCTCCAATGATCAAAAGGAGCCTGAATTCTCGCAAGATCGCAAAAGGTTGTCGATAGCTCGGACTTCCTCTCACCATTACCCTAAATCAATCCTAAGCCATCCTCTCGATTTTAGAGGATACTCCCATTACCCTCGCCTTCGGCCAAAGTCAAAATTTGACCTCTCATTCTTAGAGGCAATTAATCTTCCCCGCTATAGATTTCCCAAACACATCACTGCAAGCCAACCCCTCATCTTTAGAGGATCAGTCAGCAAAAGGCCCAGCCGACCTCTCATCTTAAGAGGTCATAATTTCCCAAACCACCCGATGGCCGATCGAAGCCCGGAAACCCAACTACAGTCCCTACCGGATAGCATTTTCATTCTAATATCCTCGATGTCGGGATCAAATTAATGCTTCATTGCTTGCTTAATTTGGAATCTAATCCATTTTGGTTCAAAATTACCAATCAAAGATTGTGCAAATTCAAATCTGATGTGAGCATAATTCATTTCTACTCCACAAACACTTGCCGTGGATGTCCCACTGGGGCTTCGCATCCGTGTCTTTCATGGACACTCTAAGGGGGTATGTTGTTCAATCCTCCAAATCCTCAAAATTCCCAAAAGAACCTCAAAGTCTTGAATTTTCACACTCATTCTCTCTTCATTTGGGATAAGCCAGAACTACGGCGACCTGAGCTCTTCATAATGGAGGGAACGTAGGCAACCAGAAATGGTCCGGTCGAAATCACAAACAAATCTCAAAAAAAAAAAAAAAATCCGGTCCCATCAAGGATCGTCCCTATACACTTTCCGCCCTTCCGAGCTTGATTCTCGATATCAGTTGGTTTTCTCCTTGTGATTAATCAAAATATTTGTTTATATCAGAATTAGGAGTTGAATAACCCGAACATTAACAAAAGGTTTTAAGCAGCCTTGTGATCATCATGAATAAGACAAGTTTTCAAGTGTCTCGACAAGTCTTCTCTCTCTCTCCATCATAGGGAAATAGAGCCAAACACTGTCTTTCTGTCTGCAGGGGCTTCCATACACCTTTCCACACCTTGTGATGCTTATACTCTCTCAAAAGAGTCAAACCAAAAGCGAGAGTGTCATACACAAATTCGGGAGACATTCCCACCTTTCAAAAGATATGCCCCTGCACGTAAACATTTCCGAGTCTTGTCCAGTAACTGGTTGACTAAGGTCTGAAAAGATGGGTGCCCCCTCTGTAAGACTACTCTGAATTTCTTCACGCTGGGGCTTTGCTAAGCGGTTCTCCCAGGTTCTCCTGTAGCAGCTCTTCAAGCTGGGGCTTATATAGTCATCTTTGGGTCCACGTTGGGGTCTTCACTACGAGATAGACTCGCCAAGTCGCTTCTTCAAAATCCGGACTTTGCCTACTCAGGATCCGGGGGCTTTGTCAAGATGGTCTTTCGGACCCGAATTTTATCAAGTCGCAAGAAAGAATTTCAGCTTCAGAACTTGGTACATGTTAGTACCCGGTCCGAAAAAAGGCATTTTAAATGCTTGGCCCGGTTAATATTAAAGAAACCCTAAAAATCCCTTAATCCCTTCATCCGTACCTGCGCCGTCATTGTTGGCGTGGAAGGTACGCCAGATCGAAGTGCCGATCGGCCCTTTACCCGTGGTATGGCCGATCGACCCTTTTTTATAGTGCCGATCGACCCTTTAACCCTAGTGCCGATCGACCCTTCAGTTGGCCCAGCCCAATTACCGAAGCACTATAAATAAGTGTGCCCGGCTCCCATTCAAGACACACAATTCATTCGGGAGAAGCGAGATTACACTTGCTTTACCCGTATTTCTTCTTACTCTCTTCGAATCGCCCTAGATTCGACCCCAAAAGTCTTGCTACAATTGGTAAGACTCTTTTTAATATTTTTGTTCCCTATTATTATTGTCTTATTATATTTGCATGCTTATTATATTTTAATTGTTCCTTTATGCTAGATTTAGGGTTGTTTTAATATATTTAAGTATGCATAGCCGAGGATGATCTAAGGTTTCGCCCAAGAAACCCAATGGATCTAGGAACTATTTCTTACCTTCCACCTTAGTAATAATAATCCCATGATCAACAATCCCCCAAGGATGAACGTTGATTAGTGCACCTTCCGAGGGCCTAACTCAAAGGTTCTAGGGTGTAATCATCAATTAATTCTTTCTCTCCCCTCCTCCTTATGCATGATCCCGCTTCTTCTATCTATTCCTGTAAACACCGCACACAACCAACACCCTACATGCTAGAAAGACCGATTCGTCGGGCAATAGGAGTGATAACGTTTCTTCTTCTGTTGTAACTTGACCCCCGAACCCAATTAACTGTTTAGCCTTTTTTCAAAGCTTTGGGCTATATCAAAGTGGCGTGGCGACTCTCAAAATTAAACTAATATTTTAATATGGTTTAAAGCGAGTGTCACTAAATGAATATCCCATTTCGGTCCGACATTATATGATTATCTATTTTAAACCTCCGAATGCGCATTGCATCGGGACGGGGTATTCAAAGTGGCGACTCTGCTGGGGACTGTTTTGAAACTTTTTCAAACTAAGTGGGTCAGACTTTCGTTTTCCTGTGTGGTGTTGTATTTTGCTTTCTTTTTATTTTCTTTACTCTTAACTGTTGCATTGCATGCATGCATTTCATGTAAATAAAAATCTTTCTCTTTTTCCCTTAAAAAAGGAATTAGACTTTTTACCTCACACTACCACTAGAGTCCGTGTCACACTGCACAGCTACCCCTTAACCCTTCGGAGAAGTCAAAGTGCGGGAAGTGTGGTGATCATGTTGCCTCCCTTCCGAGTCTCACTTGGCCATCCACTCATCAGTGCGCTTCGGCTGCACGGTGGGAGCCTGAAATCTAACCCTTGTGTCACCCACTTTGTTAAGAGTACACTCCTTGTGACCGGTTGGTTTGACTAGCTTTTTCATGTAGACAAGTAATAAGGTCTTTATGTTAAGTCACTACGAATCAGTGATAAGTCAAGATCTATAGAGAAAAAAAAGAGCACAAAAAATTTGATTTCCATTTTAAAAGGATGTGCCATGTAAGGTCGAGTGCTTGTTAAAAGATCTTGTCTTATCATAGGTCTGTAGTACTTCCCATAAATATCATCTTAAATGTCTATATGAGACGGTTAGTCGTTAGGATCCACCACTTTAGAACCTTTAGTTAGTTGCGAAAAGGGGTATCCCTTCCAACCAAGAGTAGGTTCTATAAAATAGAAGACTTTTTTGTAAATAAAGTGCTTAACTATCCCTCATTTCTAGGACCCTCCAAGGTCCGCTCTTCATTTCTAGGACCCTCCAAGGTCCGCTCTTCATTTCTAGGACCCTCCGAGGTCCGCTCTTCAGTTCTAGGACCCTCTGAGGTCCGCTCTTCATTTTTAGGACCTTCCGAGGTCCGCTCCTCATTTTTAGGACCTTCCGAGGTCCGCCCCCCATTTTTAGGACCCTCCGAGGTCCGCTCTTCATTTCTAGGACCCTCCGAGGTCCGCTCCTCATTCCTAGGACCCTCTGAGGTCCGCTCTTCATTTCTAGGACCCTCCGAGGTCCACTCCTTATTTTTAGGACCCTTCGAGGTCCGCTACTGCGGACCGCCCTAGGTCCAGTCTCTCTATCTTGGACCGTTCAAGGTCCACTCTTTGACCCTTCGTGGTGCTCTTCCTATACTATGTCCACTCTCCCAATCTTGGACCATTCAAGGTCCACTTCTCATATCTTGGGCCGTTCAAGGTCCGCTCCTCTTCTCTTGGACCCTTTAAGGTCCACTCCTCTTCTCTTGGACCCTTTAAGGTCCACTCCTCATTTCTTGGACCCTTCAAGGTCCACACTCCTCATATCTTGGACCGTTCAAGGTCCGCTCTTCTTCTCTTGGACCCTTCAAAGTCCACTCCTCAATTTAGGACCCTTCGAGGTCCACTCTCTCTATCTAGGACCATTAAAGGTCCACCTTTCCACCTGAGACTCTTCGAGGTCCACCCCTCATCTCTTGGACCATCCATGGTCCATTCCTCTACCTTTGACCACCCACGGTCTACATCCTTCAAGTTAGGACCCTTCAAAGTTCTACCTCTTATCTTTAAAACCATCCATAGTTTAGATCCTTTATCTCTAGCACCCTTCAGCCAAGGACCCACCTAGATCAAACCTCTCTCGACCCATATAGATCAAACCACCATCTAGGGCCTACCTAAGCCAACTTACCAAGTCCGATTAGCTCGTCTAGATCACCCTCACTTATATTTGACCAAGGATCGAGTCATCTTCCTCTCCTTTTCTCACCAAACGGACTCTTTTACATTCATCCTCTCTCTTTCTCTAAACTTAACCCTGGTTGTATCATCAATCGGGGCCCCCTCGAACTACGGTGACCTGAGACTCATACCTTAAATGGTAAGGGTTACGTAGGCAACTTCAGCCCGGTCAAACTCTCAAATTGTGGAGATCAACTATTTTCTCGGAGATACCTTAAGATTAATTGTGAGTCTAATTCAACTCATTGGTTTGACTCTGCCGTATGTTCTGGCTGCATTCTCGCATCATGTCTATGGAGAAAAGCTTTGGAGCCCTTAAAGAAGTCTCGTACATGAGGTTGGGAGTGATCAACCTCCTCAAAGACATGCATGAAATTGAGCAATACCATTTGTCTTGAATTCACGAGTGCTTGAGAAGAGATCCTCCTCCCGTGCAATTCCGAGTCCCTATCATCCACATGCTTATGGTCCCACTTATGGTCCAACACATCAGAATGTCTCATTCAGATGCCCGCTGTGGCCACCAACCAACGAAAGGCACCAATACCCGAGAAGGAGATCAACAAGGAACATTTTGATGACTTAGGAATGCCTGTGGGTGAGTTCTTCGACATTTTGGTGGAAAAGAGTTTGATCAAGCCGCTCGAGAATTAAAAGCCTATTAACCCGAGATCTAACTTGGATACATCCAAGTTTTGCAGATACCACAAGTACATTGGGCATACCACTGACAACCTGTAAGCGGCTGAAACGCTTGATTCAAAATTTGATCAACCAAGGCCTCATTAATGAAGAAGCCCTCGTACTTCAAGGAAGGATTTAGATTCATTCAGTCTTGTAGGTTCTAGTGTGTCGTTCTTACTTCCACTTTGGGCATTGATATGTAATGTCCACTTTAGATTAGTTGTTTCAATAATAAAAGAGTCTTTCTTTCTTTTCTCTCTAGACTTGAGACATAATCTCGCATTACTTTCAAGAAGATTGTTTTATTTATAATTATCACTTGGTTGCTAATCTCACTGATAAACTCACCGGATAATAAAGTAAACAATGAATGAATGCTTTGATTGGAGTAAACAACTCACCGTTCCTTCTTCATATACACCATCCCTATACACCCTTCTCTTATACACTCTCTCCATACTCCACCATATACTTTTCATACGCTCCTTGTACATACCCGTTATACCTTCTCAAACATACCCCTCCCCAAATACACTCTCCCCCATTTGACCTCCTTTCCATATGGTCAAGACAAGCACAAAGACCGTTGTTGCTCATCATCAGAAGATAGCTGCTCACGCCAATGCAAGATGCAAAGGGTTGTTCTTATCCTTCGCAAGTGCTACATAAATATCAACTTGGGGCTTACCCACCCCCCAATCTCGCGTCTCCTCTGATTTTCCATTTGATCGATAAGCTTTCATTGAATATGCTCACATATCTTTCGCATGGTCCGAATATATTTTGCCTTACTCAATAAGTCGGTTAAATGAGTTTGCATTTATTTTAAATACTCTTTTGAGAATGCCATCCAGTAGCGATTGAAGCTTGAACCTCTCACCATAGGAAGCCATAATCTTATCCTCACTAAATAATACCCTTTCATTTCAAGATCGACAAGTTTTGAAACCCTAAGGAAGAAGCTCATACTAGGGGCTCCCCTGACTCACAAAGGAAGTAATCACCTCCAAGCTCAAAAAAGGCGGAATGTGAAAGAAATTCAGACAAGGGGCTCCCTCGACTCACAAAAGAAGAGACCACCTCCAAGCCAAAAAAGGGAAAAGGTAAACCCATCCTAAGGCACACACTAGGGGCTATCGCGAGCAAACAAATCCGAAGGCTTTTCTCGATAAGAAGGTGTTAAAAAAAAAAAAAAAAAAAAAAAAAAAAAAAAAACCTCCATCACTCCGAAGTGAGCCTCCCATCTCAAAGGTTGTGAAAATGAGACATCGAGTGAAGGTCCTATCGTGATCAAGTTACCTGCTGAAATCACAACAAACTCGCGAGAAGAAGCAACAAAAATTCCCTCTTGGACAAATCCCATAAACCCATTCCAAAGTCCATCCTATCACTTTTAGAGGATTCCATCACCACCCTTGACCTTGCCAAAATCAAAGTTAACCTCACTCTTAGAGGTCCTGAAGAGGCAACAACAAGAAAATCCCTTCACCTTAGAAATCCCAAACACTCAGCAAAAGGCCCAGCCGACCTCTCACTTTAAGAGGTCATGTTAAGCATCACCCAATGATCGATCGCAACCCAAAGACCAGCTACAACCGCTACCGGATGGCATTCTCAAAAGATTATTTAAAAGAAATGCATATTCAGATTTTTGAGTCACTTGTTATCCTACGTGAGCATATTACATATTCTCTCAAAAGTTTGGGAACTTGTCCTATTCTTGAAATTCGTTCATTCGACTCCTCAAACACCTTCGCAAAGTCTCACTGGGCTTCGCATCCATGCTTCTCGCCGGCACTCCGGTAAAAGCAAGGAAACACGCGCTGTGACTACTCCCTCGGCTTGCGAGAACAAAGGAACAAAGAATCTTCACTTGAAGGAATGAAAAATCTTTGGGTTATAATCACAATTCCCACCTTTTCTTCCACCCCAATCTTTTTCTATTTTTCATTCTTTTCCATGAAGGAGATCAATGCAACGGCAGCCCGCACCACAATTACCACCGAACAGCCTAGAGCAGCAAGCAACAACGGAACATCCTTCTCCTTCTAAAGACAAGCCAGATTTCACCTTCAAATCAAAATATTCATTTGTTTACCTATATAATTGGAATTTGATAAACCAATCAGTGAGGTCCATTCACGAGCAATCAAGATATAATTCTGAATAAAATAATTCTTCAAATGTCTCGACAAGTCTTCTTTTTCTACATCATAGGAAAATAGAGTCAAACACCGCTCTTCTCGTCTCATAGGACTTCCATACACTTTTCCACACCTTGTAATGCTTATACTCTCCCAAAAGAGTCAAACCCAAAAGCGAAAGTGTCATACACGAACTCGGGATCCATTCCCACCTTCGAAAAATGTGCCCCTGCACATATACATTTCCGATTCTCGTCCAGCGACTGATTGACCTTTGTTCGAAACAAGGGGTCGCCCCCGTGGCCACAAGATGACTCTGTCTGCAATAGGGATGCATTGAATCTCTCCAAGCTGGAGGCTTTTGTTAAGCTGTTCTCTCAGGCTCTCTTCAGGTTTGCTCTGCATCATCAACTGGGGCTTCGCCATTCCCTTCAGGTTTGCTTTGCATCACCAACTGGGGCTTCGCCATTCATCATCAACTGGGACTTCGCCAAGGTCACTTCATCAAACATGGGGGGCTCCCCTCAACAAAAATGGGTCGACTATGTGGTTCTTCAGAAAAGGCCAAAGGGCTCTAACAAAAATCGGAGCTCCAATGAAGTCATATCTAGCATGAAGGGCATCCCTTGTCATCAAGATCAGCATGTGGCAAACTCTTTGAGTTAGTTAGAAACATGATTAATCCTGAGGCCTCTTTATCAAATAAACATGCTTTCAAAATACTGTCCTCCTTGGTACCTTGTTTACAAAAATCACTCTTTGGTCTCCACAAATTTTCAAACTCTTCAAATCTATCAAAAACGTATCTCTGTGACTCTCGAGATGACTCGGCCCTTATCTCTGGACATCAAACTTACCTAATCCCACCTTCTATCATCGACACTTACTCGGCCTCGCCTAGTTTAAACCAATAACCTTTTTGCTCAAACTGCCTTGTTTAGACTTACCGCAAATGTAAAACCCTAGCCTCAAGCCTAGGTGACAAATATCTTTCTAAACCCTAGCCTCAAGCCTAGGTGACAAATATCTTTCTAAACCCTAGCCTCAAGCCTAGGTGACAAATACCTTTCTAAACCCTAGCCTCATGACAAATACCTCTCTAAACCCTAGCCTTAAGCCTAGGTGACAAATGCCTCTCTAAAACCCTAGCCTTAAGCCTAGGAGACAAGATTTCTCTCTAAGCCTTAGCAATGATTATCCCAATCTTTTAATCGCTTGGTTCTTCGGCTCGGGAAGCCATAATAATCCCAATCAATTCACACAACTATTCTTCATCAGTAAACAGTAGCCTAAGTCCTTTGGCAGCTACAGTTTCCCGCATTTCAGAGGTCTATCCTCCATTTCAAGGGTCCGTCCCGCATCTTTCAAAGGGTCCGTCCCGCATCTTCAAAGGGTCCGTCCCGCACCTTCAAAGGGTCCGTCCCGCATTTCAGAGGTCTATCCTCCATTTCAAGGGTCCGTCCCGCATCTTCAAAGGGTCCGTCCCGTACCTTCAAAGGGTCCGGCCCGTACTATCAAAGGGTCCGTCCCGCATTTCAGAGGTCTATCCTCCATTTCAAGGGTCCGTTCCGCATCTTCAAAGGGTCCGTCCCGTACTTTCAAAGGGTCCGTCCTGTATCTCAGAGGGTCCGTCCCGCATCTTCAAAGGGTCCGGCCCGTACTATCAAAGGGTCCGTCCCGCATTTCAGAGATCTATCCTCCATTTCAAGGGTCCGTCCCGCATCTTCAAAGGGTCCGTCCCGTACTTTCAAAGGGTCCGTCCCGCATCTTCAAAGGGGTGACTCCCACAAAAGTCAAATATTTGGCTTTTGATTCCCACACAGTTTTTTCCCACATTGCCCCATACACTTTCTCTCAGTACGCGAATCAAGACTAAACTTGGTTTATTTGCACAACACACGGAGAAATCAAGACTACACTTGATTTGTTCCATCACACACAATTTTCAAGGGGAAAATCAAGACTATACTTGAATTTCCTTTCCACACATTATCTCACAACATATCTTCACACGGAGAAATCAAGACTACACTTGATTTGTTCCATCACACACAATTTTCAAGGGGAAAATCAAGACTATACTTGAATTTCCTTTCCACACATTATCTCACAACATATCTTCACACGGAGAAATCAAGACTACACTTGATTTGTTCCATCACACACAATTTTCAAGGGGAAAATCAAGACTATACTTGAATTTCCTTTCCACACATTATCTCACAACATATCTTCACACGGAGAAATCAAGACTACACTTGATTTGTTCCATCACACACGATTTTCAAGGGGAAAATCAAGACTATACTTGAATTTCCTTTCCACACATTTTCTCACAACATATTTCCCACGGAGAAGGCAAGACTATACTTGATTCTCCTTTCCGTACATCTCTCAATATTATTCGAATCGCCCTTAGATTCGATCCCCAAAGCCTTGCCACAAATCGCATCTTTGGCTTGAGACGCTGCACGTCCGCCACTCTCGGGTACTAAACGCCCACGTTTTCGAACTACGACTTGGCTTGATTCCTCGTGGGATAGGTAGGTAGCCCGACGTGGGTCCAGCCACTTGACCTACCTGGTCATCCTTTTGCGACTCAGCTCAAGTCCAAAAACCTCACATCCACAAGGTCACTTTCCTTACCTCCTGAAATCCCTTTTTTCAGGACGGATCCTATTCTTTTATCGTCGACCCCACTTGTCTTACAAGAAGCATCGCCGAGGGGCTACTGTTAGTACCCGGTCCGAAAAAAGGCATTTTAAATGCTTGGCCCGGTTAATATTAAAGAAACCCTAAAAATCCCTTAATCCCTTCATCCGTACCTGCGCCGTCATTGTTGGCGTGGAAGGTACGCCAGATCGAAGTGCCGATCGGCCCTTTACCCGTGGTATGGCCGATCGACCCTTTTTTATAGTGCCGATCGACCCTTTAACCCTAGTGCCGATCGACCCTTCAGTTGGCCCAGCCCAATTACCGAAGCACTATAAATAAGTGTGCCCGGCTCCCATTCAAGACACACAATTCATTCGGGAGAAGCGAGATTACACTTGCTTTACCCGTATTTCTTCTTACTCTCTTCGAATCGCCCTAGATTCGACCCCAAAAGTCTTGCTACAATTGGTAAGACTCTTTTTAATATTTTTGTTCCCTATTATTATTGTCTTATTATATTTGCATGCTTATTATATTTTAATTGTTCCTTTATGCTAGATTTAGGGTTGTTTTAATATATTTAAGTATGCATAGCCGAGGATGATCTAAGGTTTCGCCCAAGAAACCCAATGGATCTAGGAACTATTTCTTACCTTCCACCTTAGTAATAATAATCCCATGATCAACAATCCCCCAAGGATGAACGTTGATTAGTGCACCTTCTGAGGGCCTAACTCAAAGGTTCTAGGGTGTAATCATCAATTAATTCTTTCTCTCCCCTCCTCCTTATGCATGATCCCGCTTCTTCTATCTATTCCTGTAAACACCGCACACAACCAACACCCTACATGCTAGAAAGACCGATTCGTCGGGCAATAGGAGTGATAACGTTTCTTCTTCTGTTGTAACTTGACCCCCGAACCCAATTAACTGTTTAGCCTTTTTTCAAAGCTTTGGGCTATATCAAAGTGGCGTGGCGACTCTCAAAATTAAACTAATATTTTAATATGGTTTAAAGCGAGTGTCACTAAATGAATATCCCATTTCGGTCCGACATTATATGATTATCTATTTTAAACCTCCGAATGCGCGTTGCATCGGGACGGGGTATTCACAGTACACGGCAGCTTCCTGTAGCATCGGAATTCAAGATCAGGGTTTCTCCCGGCGTTAGCAATTTCATCAAATCATTCTCCGAGCAAGGTTTCGGCCAAAGTCACAGCTCACCCAAATGAAAGAAGCTTCACTCGTATCAACGTGCCCTAGAGCCTGTCAGCATCAGCTTCAAATGACCAAGAATGAGAGGGAAAATTTCAATCAAGACCCGGGATCCGAATCCAATCTCATCAAAATTGAGGTCCATGTGATACTATTAACAAAACCTCATCAACCCATTTAATCGCGATCGAGGGCGCTCACCCCCCACTTGCTCAAAATTTGTTCCAAGCAGTCTCCATACCCATGCATCCTCACAAAAATCTCCCAAGGGCTCATGTAGCATGCACAAAACTTGAGTCAATAGGAACAATCCTAAGTGATTGAAGATCATAAATCATAATTTCCCTGCCAAAAGCTTAGGCCAAGTGCATCTTCGAAAGCAAGTAAATGCATCATCTCATAATCATTTTTGGTTCTATGCACGCATCCGCCATCATGAATGCCATATATGCATCTTCCTCTTCACTAACAAATGCAGGAATTCAAACGTAATCCCCCTTTTCGGCAAGGATGATCTTCACCAAAGACGACCTCAAATGGATGAAAACATCCCCCAACATCCACAAACATATGAAGACCGCCTCCAGTGTCTACAAATCGGTCAGGGACGCCAAGCTCTCCAATACAATTCGGTCAGAGACGCCAAGTTCTCCAATACAATTCGGTCAGAGACGCCAAGCTCTCCAATACAAATCGGTCAGGGACGCCAAGCTCTCCAATACAGTTCGGTCAGAGACGCCAAGTTCTCCAATACAAATCGGTCAGAGACGCCAAGTTCTCAAAATGCAAATCAGTCAGAGACGCCAAGTTCTCCAATACAAATCGGTCAGGGACGCCAAGTTCTCCAAATACAAATCGGTCAGGGACGCCAAGTTCTCAAATACAAATCGGTCAGGGACGCCAAGTTCTCAAATACAATGCGGTCAGAGACACCAAGTTCTCAAAAGCAAGAAGTCCCAATGTGAAGACAAGCTCAACAACCTCTACAAGGTTGACGATCACCAGCAAGATACAGACTCAACCAAACTCCTCCTTCAGGTCAAAATGCCTCCAAAGACAGCAAATCGTCGGCAGAAACCGTCCCACGAACGGCAACCTAACAACTCTTCATCAACATCAGCCGTAGCCTCAGTCCTTCCGCGGCTACGAGGTAAGCACGGCACAGTATGAAAGCATATCTTAGTCAACTACTTTTCTAAAAGAACATTATCATCAAAAACTCGGGTAACTCCCAAATCTTGTCAAACCATCAAAGACCATCCCCGGCAACTTTCGAGACTACGTCCGGGCTTGATTCCCACTCAGGATACGTAGGCAGCCTACGCTAGGTCCAGCAGCTTGACCAACACGGTCACCCTTTTTCCCCGATAATCATCATAAACTCTAATCTTCCCCTGCGAGAATGCCCTCAAACAGTCTCCCTCAACCCCGACTTAGGATCATACTCCTGAACTAGGTCCCCATTTAGGTTCATACTCCTGAACTGAAACCCCGACTTAGGATCATACTCCTGAACTAGGTCCCCATTTAGGTTCATACTCCTGAACTAAGTCCCCATTTAGATTCATACTCCTGAACTAAACCTCGACTTAGAATCATACTCCTAAACTAGGTCCCCATTTAGGTTCATACTCCTGAACAAAACCTCGACTTAGAATCATACTCCTGAACTAGGTCCCCATTTAGGTTCATACTCCTGAACAAAACCTCGACTTAGAATCATACTCCTGAACTAAGTCCCCATTTAGGTTCATACTCCTGAACAAAACCTCGATTTAGAATCATACTCCTGAACTAAGTCCCCATTTAGGTTCATATTCCTGAACTAAAATCCACCAAAGGACCATCCATCCCAAACCGTCAAAGGGAAATCATTTCAAATCAAGGTTCGAGGCACCTAAGACGCCATCTCCAAGGTTCGAGGCACCTAAGACGCCATCATCAAGGTTCAAGGCACCTAAGACTCCATCATTAAGGTTTGAGGCACCTAAAACGCTATCACACACAACACTAGGAAAAGCGATAAAATGCAATCATCCCCTAATTCGACAAACCAAAACCATAGGGCGACTTCCCCAAAATAGTCAGATCGTAGGGCGACTTCCCAAAAATAGTCAAACCATAGGGTGACTTCCCAAAAATAGTCAGGTCATAGGGCGACTTCCCAAAAATAGTCAGATCACAGGGTGACTTCCCAAAAATAGTCAGATCATAGGGCGACTTCCCCAAAATAGTCAAACCATAGGGCGACTTCCCAAAAATAGTCAGATCATAGGGAGACTTCCCAAAAATAGTCAAGCCATAGGGCGACTTCCCCAAAACAGTCAAAACCTTAGGGTGACTTCCCAAAAACAGTCAGATTACAGGGCGACTCCCCAAAAATAGTCAAACCACAGGGCGACTTCCCAAAAATAGTCAAACCATAGGGCGACTTCCCAAAAATAGTCAAACCATAGGGCGACTTCCCAAAAATAGTCAAGCCATAGGGTGACTTCCCAAAAATAGTCAGATCATAGGGTGACTTCCCAAAAATAGTCAGATCATAGGGCGACTTCCCAAAAATAGTCAGATCTTAGGGCGACTTCCCCAAAATTAGTCAAATCTTAGGGTCAAAGACCCGAACTACGGCCGGCTTGATTCCCACTAGGGATACGTAGGTAGCCTATCGCTAGGTTCAGCCACTCGATCACCTGATCATCCCGTCAAAAATGGAGCCTTACTCTTATCGACGACCCCGCTTCCTTCGAAAGCACCGTCGCCGAGGGCTCTTGTAAGTGCTCCAATTTGAGCCGTTAGTATTTTCGTTAGAAAATTAACGAAAGTTTTAACATTTCCAACATTTCTAACAAACCCTAACCTTTCTAACAAAGCAAGGGTAAAGTGGGCATTGCCATTTAAAGTTAAACCAAGAAAAGAATCTCAAAAAGCAAAAGAAATTGGAAAAATCCGAATTAGGCAAGTTGAAAAACAAACTGCTGTAATTTTTTGAATAATATTCCTCCTGTCCAAAAGCCAGCACTGTAGCAGATGAACAGTGCACGATGACGATACCCTCCGCGCAGATAGGATTGCCTCTCACAGGGGACTATAAATTGAACCCTCCTCTCTCAGTTTACACAACACACTTTGCTCATAGAAGCTGCACTTTGGCGAAAAATAGGGAGAAAACAGTGGGAATCCTTAGATTACCACCATTTTCTCTTGAATCTTTCCCAATCTCACTCCAAACACAAATCCAAACACCAAACCTTGATACTCCTCAAGCCAAACACCAAATCTTGATACTCCTCAAGTCAAATTCCAAGCCTAGGAAGATAGGGTGTCACCATTGGTAAAGCCCTCCTTCTCAAAACCATAAAATCCTCTTTTAACTTCTTGTTCATCTTGTTCTTCTCACTTGGATCTACTTGATGTCTAGTTTAACTTAAGTTTTGACCCAAGATGGTCATCTTGAAGTTCATCTTCATGAATGACCATCTCAAATGGTCCACATTTTAAATCTCTAGTTGATTTGTCTCTTTAATTTCATTTCTACAAAATATCCCCTTTCCCTTTGCAAAGGACATGTTTAAACCCCATAAATTCCCCAAGGATGACTTGAATATGATAACCACTTAACAAAAAGTAGTGGTATCAAGTCTAGGGATGAAAATGGGGTGAACATAGATGCAAGTCCCCCAAAAATCACATTTTCCCTCAAGAACATCTTGCTGTCCAGTAGCATTGTTCTGAGACCTCAGTCCATTTTCCTATTTTTTGGACCCAGTAAAACTTGGAATTGGGTGTTGACTACAAAATACTTTTTGTAGCCAACATCCAGAGATTTCCAGAAATATTTTTATTTTATTTTTTTAGTGAGTAAAACTCCTTTTTTCAATTTTTATTTTAGTGGCCAGTTCATCAGCTTCTGGAAATCCAGATTTCACATCTGAGATTTCCAGAAGGTTTTGACCCCTCAAATTACTTCAAAAATTGAAAGTTCCTTTTCATAAACCCTATTTAGGGTGTTTTAAGAAACTTTCATTCTCGGACTTTCCCCAGATTCTGAGGTTTTGAAGCCTTTAAGTCCATTTCAAAGTCAAGGGTCAACTGCCTTCTTTCATTCTGGCAGAATTGCTTTTCAAATCCAAAAATCTTTTGAGTGCCAAGACTCAATCCAAAAATCATACCAAAAATCTTGGGGATTGTTCAAAGTCTTATAAAGAGTTCCCCATTTTTGTTTTTCTCAGTTTCAACTCATTTTGGTCAAAACACACACACACACACACACACACACACACACACACACACATACAACAAAGGATTTCAAATATTTGGAAGACTCGTTTTACGAGGCGCGCCGGGTGCACACTAACGTCCTTCCCGGCGCGTAACGTGACCTCCGAACCTAAATTTCCGATCTCGGGCATTTTTCAAAGTTTTGACCCTCAAAATAAAAATGGCGTGGCGACTCCGTTTGATTTCAAAAAAAAAAATTCGGGTACATCACAAATAGGCACATGCAATGAATGGTTATGCCCGAATGCCTTCTCAAAACAACCCCTACAGCAACACTTACAATCCGGGGTGGAGGCAACACCCAAATTTCTCGTGGGGAGGTAATCAAAATCAGCAATTCAAGCCTCTTCACACTCCACCCCAACAAGGGCAATTTGAGCTAAGTAGGGAGCCTTGGGAAAAAGCAGTGGCATAAATGAAACTTGAGCAGTAACAACTACAGAGACAATAAGAAGCTCCAGTAAAAAAATTAGAGATACAAATTGAGCAGTTGGTAGAGGCTTTAAAAAGCCAAAAACAGGGTAATCATCAAAATCCATCGGAGCAAGCAAAGTCAATCATGACTATTTGGGATGAAGGTGATGAAATAGAGGAGGTATTTCTTTCTTCTCCTTGCTTAGATGATAATGAAAATGATGACTATATTGAGAAAGAAAGCAGTTTTAGAGTAACACATGATGTGTTTTCTACTAATAATTTAAATTCTCCCCTCCTTAAAGATGCAAAAACCACACCCCCATGTGTGGAAGTTTTTAAAAAGGGAAGTGACATGAGAGACCCCAGATGTTTTACCATTCAATCACATAGTGGAATGTGGGGTTTAAAGGCATGATGGACCTAGGAGCTAGTATTAATTTAATGTCGTATTCTATTTTAGGCAACTAGGGTTGGATGACTTGAAATCGCCTACAATGTACTTACAATTAGTGGATCAGTCGATCAAGTGACCTTTAGGAGTTGTAGAAGGCGTGTTGGTTCAAATAGACAAAGGCCTAATCCCAGTTGACTTTGTAGTGTTTCCTATGGACGAGTCAGAGGGTGCTCAAGCTCCAATATTAATGGGGAGACCATTCATGTTTAATACCAATGTGGTGATTGATGTGCTAAAGGGTATGATTTCAATGAATGTGATGGGGGAGAACATTAGATTTTGCATGCTTGATTACTTGAAAGGACCACCCTCTAAGGAAGAGATTATCGGATATATAACTCATCTTGAAATTATTAAACAAGGTTTGAGGGGCGATGAGAACTCTAGGGATAAAGCGGACGTTTATGCTATGGCGAATAATAAGTACGCCGATAAACAATCTTCGAGTGACATACCGTATTACCTCCTAGGATGATTCTACAAGGGGTCTATGTCCTCATTAAAATCTTTCTTCCCTCTAAAGTCTAATACTATTGACTCATGTACTAAAATTGAAGAGTGTTGTTTTCTTGATATATGTGATACTTTCTTTGCTAATATGTGTGATCAAGATAACATCTTTTAAGATTTTTTTGAACAAGATGAGGTGCTTGAAGTTGGTAAGACCAAGGCACCGAATGAGTTTGGGGGAGAGGCCCTCATGAAAAAAGAAGGAAAAGAAAAAGGCCAAGAAAAAGGCCCCTAAAATCCCTTGGGCTCCACCCGAGCTTATCAAGAATGGTAAATTTGTTTTTGGAAAGCGGTGGGCGTTTGTGCCCGTGAATGTGCAAGGTGGGACAAGGGAAGAAAATCTAAGGCCAAAGAGAAAGTGGCCACCTCAAATCCCATGTAAATGGGAGCAACGGTCAGGCTAACGACTTTAAGCAAAGACGCTTATTAGGAGGCAACCCAATTAGGTACGTTTTATTTGCTTTATTTGTTTTGTTGTGTCATATAATCCTTTGAACCCAAGGCATGTTTTAGTTCTCTTTTATATGAGGAAATATTATGTTTTGAGTTTGGGGATAGATATCTATACTAGTTTGTGGGTTTATAGGTGAGTGTATATAGTGTCAACCTCCAAAAAAATAGAAAATTTTAAAAAGTTTGTTATTTTCATATTTTAGGATTTTGTGAAGAGTCGATGATTATTTGAGGGTTTTTAATTTTTAAAATCTTAATTATTATTATCAATATGGGATTATAATTGCATTGAAACATGTAAAGTATGATTACTACACCTTTCAATTCCATAATATTTTTTTATCATTGTTATCAATTTAGGAGACCTATATAGCTATTTTCTTTAAACCCTATTTGTGAGCCTTTAACTTTCTAGTCACTTATAAAAATTTCTGCTAGAATCCCTTTTTAGCTTAAAAAAAATGGAATCTCTCACAAATTGAGAGGTTATCTTAGACCACCATTCTCCTTCTTTAGTACCCTCATTATTCTACCCATTTAATTTATACATTTTTTTCTCACAATTTAAAAAAAGTGAAACTAAGGAATGAATGGATATTGTGGGTGATGTTTGGAAAATAGAGGGTGGAAAGTGATTATGAAAAGAAATAAAAAAGTCATGTTATGTAATGAAAAGAGGGGTTGAGCAAAATATTGAATGTATATTGTGGGGACCCCAACCAGGAACCTTAGCTCGTGCCCCGAGCGGGAGGGTCCCCTAGCTTGTAAAAGTCACCTAAATTTAAAAACATTTGTTTCTGTTTAAATATAAAAACCAACTTTCACAAGCCAGGATAAAACAAACTTTATAAAAACAACCTATTTAATAACATCATATACACGATAGAAAATGTTTTACAAAAGAGTTCAATATACAAATCTCCAAAAGATTAGTACTTAAATGATACTCCTAACCACCACCTAACCATATACATACCCTAACAAATCCCAAAAGAAAGTAGTCCAAACTCCTTCCCCGACCTCACTGGTTTGGGCCACCTGTCTCAGCGCGATCTAAAATAGTAAAGGGAGAAGGGGTGAGAATAAATCTCAGCAAGCTATTATGATGCAACAAGATGCCATATAAGATGCAACACATAACATGGTTACACACAACACCTTGTTTAAAGCGGTAAACACATTACGTTACCTCTGTTTACCTTTCCCGTCTGAACAATATGTCGTACAAAGTGGGAGTAATAACTCCTCTCTTTTATGAATTGCTTAGGTATATTCACATCTTATAAGACTCATTTTTAGATCATATAAGATTACTCACTATCTGTAAATGCTTTTGGCTAAATACAGAAGCTATCACCCAAACTATGGCCACAGAAGGGGACAGTCACAGGTATAATGTAATTCGATCAACTCATAGAACATTTTCCATAACTGATCAAATTCCATTATACCCCTAAAAACCAGCTAATAAACACATTCAAGCACATAAATCGATACTTGAAATATAAATCCACCATTGGGATATCAATAAATCAACATGGTATTAGTCCTCATGTTCAAACCAACACAATAGTGCAACTTATGATTCAAACACTATTGAAAAAAACACCATGAATATGCAACAATGCCATGGCACAATAGATCACATATAAGCCTTACATAATCACATACAACATTGTGTAACCCCATAAAAGGTTTAAGGTCATTTCACCAAGTTTTACCAACTTTGGTTAAGTTTCCACATTGCTTTCCAACCGTTTTCAAGACAAGATTTTAAAACCTTCCCAATACCATTTTGAACAAGTTAAGACCTCATTTGCTAGTTCATAGGTTGTACTTTGATTAGGGTCAAATTGTGTTCAAAGATGTATTAGATAGTTAGACTTTAATTGGCTTGAAAACTGATACAGAAGGAACAGAGCAGGGCACGACTCGTGCCCCAATCCAGCACGAGTACATTATTTGTCACGACTAGTTCTATGAGTGAAAAGGGCAGGGAATGACTCGTGACAGGAAGCACGAGTCGTGCCCTTCAGCAGAATTCAGCACTGATGTTTAAACATCAGTAAGGCTTGGACAAACATCATTTTACTCCTACCCTCTTTTCCTTAAGCAGCAACACATACTCCCAACCTCATTACAACTCCTACCAAACCATTTTCATCCATTCTAAACTCAAAGAAAATGTTCTAAAATGCCATTCAACCTTCATACTTCAATCTTTTCACCCTAAGCTAGTACCACCCTACTCTTATCATGCAACTCATCCAAAAGACATTTTAATCCATTACAAAGCCAAGTAAATTGTACATAAACCACATGCAACACTTCTATATCAACCATTTCCACAATAACATCAAATGAACCAAATTACAAGAAGGAACATAATAACTTACCTCAAATTAATACGAAAGAGCGAAAACTTTAATCGGATAGAAATGATCCCCCCGGCTTCCCGAACATTTAGGTGAAGACGGATCAAAAAACGGATAAGAATTGGATTTATGAGAAATTTGTGAAGGTAAATCTAGGTTTTGCTCTTTCCATGGAACAGAGGAGAGAAAGGTCTTGATCTGAATTTTATCAAGTTGTTCTTCATTAAACATAAAGCCTTAGGATATACATTGATAAATTCCCACTTAAGCTCCTTCACTACTTTAGTTGTTGAAATTTAAATAACTTAAGTTTCACTTTCACACTTAAGCACCTCAACCTTTTTATAAGTTTTTACTTAAATTTCCACAATTACAATTTCAACTTCACAACTCCTAATAATTATAATTAGCCATCAATTAATTCAATTTCATTTATTAACATACTTAAAATATCAATTAAATTATTAAAATATTACAACTAACACATAATACTAACAAATATTATGAAATGCATGAAATTAAGATGCAACAAACCCCACCCCCACGCTCAACACGTGATCAAACTAGTGCCTAGGTTTAGGGTCGTGAAACTCACTCCCCCTTAAAGAAAATTTGCCCCGAATTTTAAATTTACTTACTTGAATGCTCAAATAACCATGGATACTTCTCACGCATCTCGGATTCCAACTCCGAAGTGGCTTCCTCAATGGTATGATTCTTCCACAAGAGTTTCACAATCGGAATACTCTTGGTTCTTAGCTCCCGAACTTGTGATTCT
Organism: Adenophora triphylla var. japonica; assembly: GCA_022495995.1. Lineage (NCBI taxonomy): Eukaryota > Viridiplantae > Streptophyta > Magnoliopsida > Asterales > Campanulaceae > Adenophora > Adenophora triphylla. The sequence continues at coordinate 870,587 of JAFEMH010000184.1, forward strand.
AATATCCTCAATGGCTCTTCCACATAGGTCATATCAGCCTGAATATCCTCGGGTGGAGTACTCAATACATGCGAAGAATCATAAAGATACTTTCTCAACATCGACACATGAAACACGTCATGAAGAGAAGAAAAAGATGGGGGTAAAGCTATTCTATATGCCAAATCGCCAACCTTCTACAATACCTCAAATGGACCAACAAACCTTGGCGCCAATTTACCTTTGTTGCCAAATCTCTTTGTTTGTACAGACTGTGGGTGTTATCACAGGTGCTATCACTGGCAGTTGGGTGTTACCCGAACTGGAATGATTTGTAATTTAATAATTCTTTCCATATTAAATTATATCCTAATGTCTAATATTATTTGCAAGATATATGTGTTTTGTTGATCCATATTTCAGGTTAATACATGGTTGGATTAATTGCTAAAGACAAGGAAGAAGTTGTTGAAGGAGTTATTCATAAATGGAGATTTACGAATAAACTTTGCTTGGTCCATATTATTTGTTGATAAAAGAAAAACGTGGGAAGACCAAGTCTTGGAGTTTTTGCTGATTATTAGGAGAGTACAAGGTGATAAATCAAGGACTTGGTCTTCAAGATTTTGGTTGCTAAAAAGGTGGGAAGTTGGCGCATGAAGAGGAGAAGAAGCCAAGAAATATCTCCACTCCTCTCACACATTTTTAACAAGAAGGGCTGTTATTTTGGAGTAGCCTCCAAGGCATTTGAAGGCTATAAATAGGCTAGGTGTGGTTCATTTGAAGTATGCCAAATATCGAATATCAAACACACACATCTTAGCACAAGAGAGACAAAGTTCTTTTGGTTCGCATAATCCTTCCTCCCTTGTGATTCTAGCTTAAACACTGAGTGTTTAAGAGAGTGTTGGCTAAGGATAGGATTCGTGCTTTGTCTCATTTAGTTCCATAGAGCATCATCATTGTATTAGCAATAGGGAACTTTCGGCTTTGTAATTTTTCTATATTGATTATAAAGTCTTTGCCAATAGGCACACTCAAGTTATATATTTATATAAGTTGAGAAAATTATATCTTGTGTTATTTACTTCCGCTGCACAATATTTTTACAAACTATTTAATTTGGTGTGTGTGTGCTGTCCGTCAGTGTGTTATCCAAGGTGTTGGGTAACATCTACGGTAACAATCTCTTTCCAATGAAGCCATTGACAATTTCAATTGGTATCAGAGCAGGTCACTTGGCAATACTAAGTGCTTGGTCTAGGTGTCATGGCTTATGATTCGGCTAATCCTAACCATAAGCGTCTTCCTGTGTTAGATGGCTCAAATTATTGTTCTTGGAAGATCCGTCTACGCTCGCATATCAAATCAATTGATCTTCGAGCATGGCGATCTATAACAAATGGTTACTCCTTACCAATGTTACCTGCTGATGAGGATGGTGACGTGCAAGTCAAACCTGAATCAGAATGGAACATGGAAGAGATCAACCAAGCTAGTTTCAATGAAAAGGCACTTAATGCCATTTTTGAGTGGGTTGATATGCATATTTTCAAACTTATTCAAAATAGTTCCACTGCAAAAGAAGCATGGGACATTTTACAACGTTTTTGTGAAGGTGATGGCAGTGTGCGTGAAACTAAGCTTAGGGGTCTTACTAGCAGATTTGAAAGATTAAGGATGGGTGAAAATGAAACTATTCCTTCTTATTTTGAAAAATTATTTGATATTGCTAATGAGTGTCAATTGTTGGGTGAACCTTTTACCAACAAACAACTTGTCTCAAAATCAATTAGAACCCTTCTTGAGCGTTTTAATATGAAAGTTTCATCTATTGAAGAGGCTCACAATCTTTCAACTATGGATATCAATTCTTTAATGAGTATTTTGAAAAACTTTGAGTTAAATCTCCTAGATCAAAGTGAAGCATCTAAAGGGAAAAATGTTGTTTTGAAAACTCAAACCTCGAGTTCTTTGGAAGAAAATGAAGATGAGGTTTTTGAAGAAATTGATGAGAATGCTAGTGTTGCTTTACTTGCTAGAAAATACAATTCTATGGTTAGAAAGTATAACAATGAAAAAATGCAGGTGAAAGGAAAGGAGAAGCAAACCAAGGTTTATGATTCAATGCCAAAGAGGACCTTCCCATATAACCCAAAGTCTAACCCAAGAAGAGCATCTTCAGATCAGTTAAGGTCTGATCCGAAATATATTGAATCCATTCAATGTCATGCATGCTCGGGTTGGGGTCACTATTCCAAAGAGTGTGCAAATACACTAAGGAAGAGAGGAAAGAACCTATAGGTTTCTCTTAGTGATGATGAAGATGAAGGACTATCTCATGAAAAAGAATCTGACCAAACAACCATGTTTGTCACAATAAGTAACACGGAAAAGGATAGTGTTACCCAAGGTGTTATCCAGTCTGAGATAACACCTGTGATCACACCCGACAGGTATGATGAATTATGTGATAATAATGCTGTTTGTTTGGTTAGCTCTTCTAACCCTGATACAGGAAGTACACAAGAGGATGAGTAGAGCAAAGATGACCTCATCTCCAGGTTAAAATATCTTTATGAGGAGCGCGTTTCTCGTAGAATGGAAGAAAGAGAATAATTTGGTTAAATCCTTAACCAATAAGAATGAAGGACTCCAGGCCTATGTGACTCATATGGAGATTCAAGCAACTAAGAGAGAAGTCGAGCTTGAAAGAGTAAAAGGCAAATTGACTCTAGCCGAAACCACCTTGAAGAAGCTCAACACCGGATCTACCAAATTGGATGAGATCTTGAACTTGAGTACACCTCTCAAAGCAGGTATTGGTTTCCAAGAATCTTTGAATAGTATTATTTCTACTTTGTCTAGGAATGATAATGATAATTGTTTTGTTAAGGAACGTTTTTATGACAAAGATTCTTCTTCAAAAGAACCATGTGACAAAGGGAAGTTGTGTCAATATTGTCACACACCTGGACATTTTAAAAATAAATGCCATATTGTTTCGAAAAAATTGTCCAGTCCCTTGGTGTTACCTAAGGTGTTGCCCTGCACACAGGATAACACACCCAGTCAGAATGGTAAAAATTTTAAAAAGGTGTGGAAACCAAAAGCTAATCTGAGATGTGATGTTATTTATACTGCTTTAAAAACAAATATAGAAGGTTCTTGGTACTTTGATAGTGGGTGTTCATGTCATATGACAGGAACAAAATTGTTTTTAAAAGACTATGAAACGATTCATGGGGGTAGTGTAACATATGGTGGTGGGAGCAAGAGTAATATCATTGGGAGAGGGACACTAAATGTGTCTGGATTTTCAACCTTAAAGAATGTCTTACATGTTGATGGACTTGTAACTAATTTAATTAGTATTAGTCAACTTTGTGATGACAACTTAGAGGTGAAATTTAATAAAAATACTTGTGAAGTTTATGATAAGACTAACAATTGTGTGATGACAGGTACAAGATCTAATGATAATTGTTATCTTGTTGAAGACAAGCAAGTATGCCATTCGGCAAAAATTGATGACACTACATTGTGACATCAAAAGTTGGGACATGTTCACTTTCGTAACATAGAAAAGATAGTTAAACTAGATGCTGTCCAAAGCATTCCTAGTCTTGATCTTAAACAAAAAATTGTTTGTGAGGATTGTCTCAAAGGGAAACAAACTCGTGTTACCCATAGTGCTGCCCAACACAATGAGCAACACACTGGTACGACACATTGTTTTCAAGTCTTGCATATGGATTTAATGGGTCCACTTGAGATAGAAAGTTTTGGAGGCAAAAAATATACTTATGTCATTGTTGATGATTTTTCAAGATTTACTTGGGTTTATTTTTTAAGGGAAAAATCTGAGACTTTTGAAAAGTTCAAAATCTTGCACTCTAAGATCAAAAACATGTTTTGTGCTTCAATTTTTCGAATTAGGTCTGATCATGGGAGGGAATTTGAGAATGTTTCTTTTTCAAATTTTTGTGAAAGAAAAGGTATACACCATGAATTTTCATCTCCAAAAACACCTCAACAAAATGGGGTAGCTGAAAGGAAGAATAGGACTTTACTTGAAATGACTCGTGTGATGTTATTTTCAAAAAAAAATTCGAAAAGATTTTGGGCAGAGGCACTAAATACGGCTTGTCACACGGCCAATAGAGTACGTTTTTCTAAGACCTGGCACGACCATGACTCCATACGAAATTTTGAATGGTAGGAAACCAAAAGTTCATTATTTTCATGTCTTTGGTTGTGTGTGTTACATTCTCAATGATCGGGACTACTTAGCAAAATTGGACTCTAAGAGTGATAAAGCCATTTTTCTTAGGTATGCTTCAAATAGTCGTGCATATAGGGTATTTAATCTAAGGTTAAAAACCATCCAAGAATCTATGAATATTGTTTTTGATGATCACTCAAGTATTGTAGGAGAAAGTGTTCAAGAGTCACCCTTGGAGCTGTTGGAAGAAGTCAGTCCAGGAGGTGTTACCACAGGTGTTACCACGAGTGCTAACACTGATATTAACACAGAAACTGAGCAGGGTGTTACCATTGATGAGATAACACCTCAGATAGCATCTGATTCCAGTTCAGCAAATGGAGATCAAGAAGGAAATGATACTGAGGTTCACGAGAATGTGAGAAGAGATCCTCCACCTAGAATCAGTAGGGATCATCCTACTACTCAAGTAATTGGGGAGGTGAATGAAGGTGTACAAACAAGACGTAAGGATCCCACTAGTTACCGTGACATGATGAGGTATGTGTGTATGTCTACCACATACTCAAAGGTAACATACTCTTGTTTTACTTCATCCGTAGAACCTAAAAATGTGATTGAAGCATTAAAAGATAATTTTTGGATTCAAGCAATGCAAGATGAACTTGATCAATTTGCTCGTAACAATGTTTGGTCTTTAGTACCCCGTCCCTCAAACACTAATGTTATTGGGACAAAATGGATTTTCAAAAATAAGACCGATGAATATGGAAACATTGTTAGGAACAAGGCTCGTCTTGTGGCTCAAGGCTATACACAAGTGGAAGGTGTCGACTATGACGAAACCTTTGCACCTGTGGCTAGAATTGAGTCAATAAGACTTTTATTGGCCATTGCTTGTTTTCTTAAAATCACATTGTTTCAAATGGACGTCAAAGCAGCATTTTTAAATGGATACTTAGATGAGGATGTTTTTGTTGAATAACCAAAAGGCTTTGAAGATCCATTTCAACCAGACCATGTGTATAGACTTGATAAAGCTCTTTATGGGTTGAAGCAAGCTCCACGTGCATGGTATGGTAGGTTAACTAGTTTTTTACTAGAGTATGGTTTTACTAGAGGAGAAGCAGATAGGACTTTATTCATTCTTAAACATGGAAAAGAACTTGTCGTGGTTCAAATCTATGTTGATGACATAGTATATGGCTCTACATAAAAAACTTCTTTAAATGATTTTGTAGAGGCTATGACATCAACATTTGAAATGAGCATGATGGGGGAACTTAACTTCTTTCTAGGCCTGCAATTTAAGCAAGCATGTGAAGGGATTTTTATCTCTCAAAGCAAATATGCAAGGAACCTGGTGAAGAAGTTTGGGTTGGAAGGTTCGAAGAGCTCAAAAATTCCTATGGGCACTTCTCTCAAGATTGGAAAAGATCAAGTGGGAGAAGATGATGATCCAACCCTATATCGTTCCATGATAGGTAGTCTCCTTTACCTTACTTCTAGTCGTCCTGATTTGATGTACAGTGTGTGTGTATGTGGTAGATATCAATCCAATCCTAAAGTGTCTCACCTAAATTCTGTGAAAAAGATCATTAAATATGTATCTGGAACTAGTGATTTAGGGATTTGGTATAGTAAAGATACTAATACTTATTTAGTAGGCTTTAGTGACTCGGATTGGGCCGGGGATATGGATGATAGGAAAAGTACAAGTGGGGGGTGTTTTTACTTGGGAAATAATTAAGTATCATGGTATAGTAAAAAACAAAATTGTGTTTCATTATCCACAACTGAATCAGAATATGTAGCAGCTGGTAGTTGTCGTTCACAACTAATTTGGTTAAAACACATGCTTGATGATTATTGTCTTGATAATAATATTTTGACCTTATACTGTGATAATTTGAGTGCTATTAATATTTCCAAAAATCCTGTACAACACTCCCGTACCAAATATATTGACATCCGTCATCATTTTTTAAGAGATATGGTAGATAAAAAGATAATAAATATAGAGCATATTGATACAAAGTATCAACTTGCTGATATTTTCACCAAACCCTTAGACCATGATAGATTCTCTAGTCTAAAGAGATCTCTTGGTCTTTGTATTCTCTAAAAAATGTCCTCTGTTGAAAGGTGTTACCATGGGTGCTGATAACACCTGGGGTAACACATGTATACTAGTACATATTTTTTGCTTGTTTGGTTTTATCTTCTATGCTGTAAGGGTTCCCATAGTTCTCTGAGCTTTGAGAGTTCTCACGGCTGCACATGCTGACCGTTTTGTTATGGTAGGATAACACCTTGAATAACACACTTGCTAAAACTCACTTTGTGCTCAAAGTGACAAAGTCACTAATGTTGGTATTTGATAAATAAAAAGGTAAAGAGGCAAATCTTATACCATACTATTCTCTCGAGCTCGGGGCACGGCGTTCGCTGCGACGATGCACTCTTGCCAATGAGATTTATGCTTAGTATTAGGGACATGGAGCTCACTACTACAGTGTACCCTACTTGAAAGGCATAAATCAAAATCTTTGCACTTGAAATAAGACTCGGGGCACGGAGCTCGTTACTACGATGCTTCCTTGTTTAAAGAAGTGTAAAGATTTTTTTTATATATCTTGCTATGCCTCATGTTCTTACAAGCTTGTTATGCCTGAAGTGTTTAAAAATGGCTAAGCTTGTTATGCCTTAAGTGTTTAAAAATGAAAATATTTATCAAGGAGTTTTTATCATATGTGTTATCCTAGGTGTTACCATCATTGCCATTAACATATTTGTATGTGCTATATTATTTTTTTATTCCTTATTTTCGGTTTTGTTATTTAAATTTTTAAACTTTGAAAGTCTTTTTACTATTTTATTAAGAGTTTACAAAGTTTGAAAAAGTCTTTAACAAAATCAATCTTATCTTTGATAAATATCTCAAATAACTAAGTCCTAAATTTTAGGGATTTGATTTTCAAAAACCATATGGACTTAGTATATTTGTTGTGTTTATTATTTTCGGTTTTATTTTATATATTTAAAAAATTAAAAATTAAAAAATATGAAAATTAAAAATGAAAAAAATGAAAAAAAAAAAATAAAAAATATATATATATATATATATATATATATATATATATATATATATATATATATATATATATATATATATATATATATATATATATATATATATATATATATATATATATATATATATATATATATATATATATATATATTTTCAAAATAATGGCCGGATGTTTTTACTTTGTGTGAGGAGGTTGTTCTTTATTTTGGTAACCTAGAAAATAGGGGGAGTAAATAATGTAATTGATTTTTGTGTGGCTAGAAATAAGGGAGGTTAGGTAAATTTTTAAAGTAAATATTTTTAGTGGCTAAAAAATAGGGGAGGATAATTAGAGATAAATGGGTAAGTGGGATAAGTCTTGTCAAATTAATTCCTAGTTTAATTCCTATTTTCTCTCCTCTCTCTCTCTAACTGCCCTAACCCTCTTCTCTCTCTACACGATAAATACCCCCTCCTTCGTCACCGTCTCTCCTTCTTAAACCTTCCAAAAATCAAAACCTTCCAAAATCCTTAAACCTTCCTAAACCCTAACCATGGCAACCCCAACCAAGAAGCAATCCGTCCCATTGGAGGTCTCTCCGGGCGTTAGCTCAAGTGGTCCAAGTCAAATGGACACTTCGAACACCCCTCTCAATGTATCTCCGGCAATGACAATGTCGGTTGATGATCCTCCATTGGTGACAACAATGGCGCAACCCTTGCCCATTGTGACACTACCACCTCTTCCACCCGTTCCATCAACCAAAAAGCCAAAGAGAAAGGCTATTGCTCACAAACCCTCGGTTCATGTTGCCAAAAAGAGGAGCTCGATTAGGCTCACTGCAATGAGTAATAAAGGGACTTCAAAATCCAACACATCTTCCGATCCAGTTGAAGTTTCAGAAGAATCCTCTCTTGGTCTCTCCTCGGCTCATGTTTTGGATGAAGACTTCCATGACGACGCTGAAAAGAGCCAATCTGCAGAGACATTCGAAGATTGGGGGCTTGAGAATGAAGAGCCTCTATATGAAGTTGTGAAAAGAAACATTAAAGGCAAAGGCAAAGCGGTCCGTCAAAGATGTTACCCAGAAAGCTGCAACACCCAAGGTAACATCCTCTGTTTCTAAAGCTTCGAAGTCTTCTATCAGTGAGTTTGCCTATTCTGAGTCCACTGATTTTCTTGAGAAAGAGTTTGAAGATGTGAATGTTGCTTTTCCAAAACCTTACTTTTCATTGGAATTTTATCGAAAGGAAAATATGGAGTTTTGGTTGAAACATAGTGACACGAAAATTCTCAAAGAAAAGCACATTGACGAGGTTGATTTCAAAAAGCATGGTGTATTTCAGTTCTTGGAGGATAGAAATTTTTTGAAAGCTAACTTGCACCCTTCGAAATTTGTTGAAGCTATTGTCAAAAATTTCTATGCCAACCTTCATGCCAACCTAGATAATGAGAAGACGGATCAATGTGGAAAGGTGTTTTTAAGGAACAAAATTTTTTCTATTACACCTTCTTTGATCAAATAAACTTTGGGACTCCCAAATATGGATGATGATGGTCCTATTGTTCATAAGGATGAAATTGCTAGGTTTATCTCTCATAATGTAGTGCATGAATGGCCACAGAATCCGAATCCCAAAACCAAAGTTCATTTTCTTGCTTCCCGTCTCACTTCACTCTTTGACGTGCTTCACAAGCTTTGTATTTTTAATTGGGTTCCTACAACCAATTAACAATATGTGACTTTGCAACAAGCCGATATATTGTACAAGTTGGGGAAAAATCAAAGGGTGAATTTGGGTAGAGTGATCTTTAGGCACTTGGCTTCATGGGGTAAAATAAAGGATATTTCAATATTTCCATACCCTTCCTTGATATTCCAAGTCTTAAAAGCTCAGAAAATACCCATTGAGGAGTCGGATGTGTTCACCCAAGCTCTTGATCTCTATGCTATAGATACTCAGCTGACTAAGAAGAACACTAAGAGTGTAAGGTACACTGGTGATCTTCCTTGGTCAAAGATAAATGAATTTGGGCCAAGTGAAGAGGTTCATGCTAAGGGTGTTACTCATACTGTTACCCCGAATGTTACTCCAAAATCTCCATGTTTTTCAGGTACAGATACAGCTCATGTTCTTGCTAATGTGTAAAATTTGTTGGGGAATGCTTCACCAACAATACCGAAGACCACAGTTTTGGCGTTTCTCCACAAACAAACTACTACCATTGCCGAGATTGTGCAAGGATGGGCTAAGCTCAAGGAAATTACTGATGAGTTTATCCGACAGGTTTCTTCCCAAACTGGGGGAGATAATAGTGCTGATGGAGCTGGTCCGAGTGGTGGTGGTGGTGGAGATGCCAGTGGTGCTGCTGCAGATGTTACTGAAGGTGATGCCACAGATGCTGGAGATGAAGACGGGGAAGAACAGGAGGAAGAAGAAGCTGATGATGAGAAAAAAGAGTGAGTACAATACATCACCTGAAGATTGATGTTGTCTCTCTTATGGTTATGGTACTTTTAGTGGTTGAAAAACAATTTACTTTTATGTTTTTAATTCGGAACATGTTTTAATACTTTGGTGGTTTGTTTTATTTGCTTTTGGTTTATAAACTTTTAGGGTTGTTTGAACTTGAAGTAGCTTAGTAGCTTTTGTTTATCTTTGGTACTTTAGGTTGCTAGTTATTTGGAAAACGTATTTTAAAAAATATGTTTTAATAATTAGTATTTTGGGATAAATCATTGTGGTTGTTATTTCCTTGATTATGGGGGAGTTGATAACTACGGAAGTTGCTCTGGTATGGCTAACATTTTCTTGCAGGGATCAGCACTTTAGAGTTTGGAAAGAAATTATAAATTATGGGGGAGATTGTTAGTACAGACTGTGGGTGTTACCACAGGTGCTATCACTGGCAGTTGGGTGTTACCCGAACTGGAATGATTTGTAATTTAATAATTCTTTCCATATTAAATTATATCCTAATGTCTAATATTATTTGCAAGATATATGTGTTTTGTTGGTCCATATTTCAGATTAATACATGGTTGGATTAATTGCTAAAGACAAGGAAGAAGTTGTTGAAGGAGTTATTCATAAATGGAGATTTAGGAATAAAATTTGCTTGGTACATATTATTTGTTGATAAAAGAAAAACGTGGGAAGACCAAGTCTTGGAGTTGTTGCTGATTATTAGGAGAGTACAAGGTGATAAAGCAAGGACTTGGGCTTCAAGATTTCGGTTGCTAAAAAGGTGGGAAGTTGGCGCATGAAGAGGAGAAGAAGCCAAGAAATATCTCCACTCCTCTCACACGTTTTTATCAAGAAGGGCTGTTATTTTGGAGTATCCTCCAAGGCATTTGAAGGCTATAAATAGGCTAGGTGTGGTTCATTTGAAGTATGCCAAATACCGAATATCAAACACACACACCTTAGCACAAGAGAGACAAAGTTCTTTTGGTTCGCATATCCTTCCTCCCTTGTGATTCTAGCTTAAACACTGAGTGTTTAAGAGAGTGTTGGCTAAGGATAGGATTCGTGCTTTGTCTCATTTAGTTCCATAGAGCATCATCATTGTATTAGCAATAGGGAACTTTCGACTTTGTAATTTTTCTATATTGATTATAAAGTCTTCGCCTCTAGGCACAATCAAGTTATATATTTATATAACTTGAGAAAATTATATCTTGTGTTATTTATTTCCGCTACACAAAGTTTTTACAAACTATTTAATTTGGTGTGTGTGTGTTGTCCGTCAGTGTGTTATCCAAGGTGTTGGGTAACATCTACGGTAACATCTCTTTCCAGTGAAGCCATTGACAATTTTACTCTTAATTCCCGTCCTCGGAGAAATTTTTAGAAACACAAAATCACCAACTTGAAATGACAAATCCCTTCTTCTATTATCGGTGTAGCTTTTCTGTCGACTTTGAGCCGCCTTCAATCTGTCTCGAATCACTTTAACTATTATCGGTGTAGCTTTTCTGTCGACTTTTCGCCGAATCCCGAACCAAATCTGGACCCCAAAGTCTTGCTTCACCAACCTCGTCCCAACAAGTTGGAGATCGACACTTTCTTCCATATAAAGCTTCATAAGATGCCATTTCAATGCTGGACTGATAACTATTATTATACGCAAACTCAACCAAAGGCAAATGAACTTCCCAAGATGAGTGGAATTCCATCACACACACATGCAATATGTCCTCAAGAATCTGGTTAGTCCTCTCTATCTGCCCATTTGTCTGAGGATGAAACACCGTACTGAAACTCAACTTGGAACCCAAAGCCTCGTGCAAAGCTTTCCAAAATCTCGACGTAAATCTTGGATCCCTATCTGATACAATGTTGACCGGTACTCCATGAAGTCGAACAATCTCGCAAATATACAGTTGTGCTAACTTCTCCATCGAATATATCGTTGATACAGGTAGAAAATGAGCCGACTTGGTCAATATATCCACTATTACCCAAATGGCATCCATCTTCTTCGATGTCGGAGGTAATCCAGTCACAAAATCCATCGCAATACCTTCCCATTTCCATTCCGGAATCTCTAACGGTTGAAGTAACCCCGCAGGCCTTTGATGCTTTGCTTTAATCTGTTGGCAAGTTAAACACTTTGAAACAAATTCTTAAATTTCCCTCTTCATTCCATTCCACCAATAGCCCTTCTTCAAGTCTTGATACATCTTCGTGCTTCCCGGGTGAATCGCAAATCTCGATTTATGGCCTTCCTCTAAGACTTGTCTTTTGATCTCTTGTGAAGACGGTACACAAATTCTGCCTTTGAATGTTAAAATCCTATCCTTATTCAATACAAATTCCTAGGCTCTTCCATCTTGAAACTGTCCGATAATTTTCTTCAATTCTGAATCCTTTTGTTGAGCTTCCTTAATGTCTCCATTCAAAGTAGGTATAACTCGAACATTCGCAAACAACATCTCATATTGCGACTCGCGGGACATCATTGTTTACAAATAAGCCTTTCAGCTAATCGCATCCGCAACCACATTAACTTTTCCCGAATGGTAAAAAATAACGCAATCATAGTTTTTCAATAATTCCAACCATCACCTCTGCTTGTTGTTCATCATCCTCTGAGTAAACAAGTACTTCAAACTCTTATGATCGGTAAAAATTTAAAATATAGCTCCATAAAGATAATGTTTCCACTTATGCAATGCAAAAATAATCGTAGCTAACTCCATGTCGTGAGTAGGATAATTCTGCTCTGCCGGTGTTAACTTTCTCGAAGCATACGCTATCACTTTCCCATTCTGCATAAGAACACAACCCAAACCTTTCTTTGATGCATCACTGAATATCACGAAGTTCTCACTTCCATCAGGTAGGGTAAGGATCAGAGCTGTAGTCAATATCTTCTTCAACTCGGCAAAACTGGTTTATCACTTTGCATCCCACACAAATGATACATCCTTCCGAGTCAACTTAGTCAACGGAGTTGCAATCTTCGAAAACTATTCAATAAATATTCGATAGTACCCCGCCAACCCCAGAAAACTACGGACTTCTATCACTGTCGAAGAACAGATAACACAATACGCAAATGCTTCTCATGATCTTCTCGGGAATTTGAATAGATAAGAATGTCATCAATGAAAACTACCACAAAGCTATCAAGGTAAGGTTTAAAAATTCTATTCATCATATCCATAAACACCGCCCGTGCATTTGTCAACCCAAAAGGCATAACAACAAACTCGTAATGGCCATACTTTGTTCTGAAAGCTGTCTTGGAGATATCATCCGGTCTGATCTTCAACTGATGGTACCCATTACGTAAGTCAAGCTTGGAATATATCACTGAACCTTGGAGTTGATCAAACAAATCATCAATGTGCGTAAGAGGATACTTGTTCTTGATGGTATCTTGATTCAACAATCAATAATCAATACACAATCTCAACGTGCCATCTTTCTTTCTTACAAACAATACCGGTGCTCCCCAGGGTGAAACACTCGGACGGATAAAGCCCCTATCCAATAACTCTTGCAACTGAATTTTCAACTCCTTCAGCTCAGCCGGTGCCATTCTATAAGGTGCTTTAGTTATCGGTGTTGTACCTGGCATTATGTCAATACAAAATTCCACTTCCCTATCGGGTGGCAAGGAATACTCCGTTGAAAACACATCTACAAACTCACTCACAACCGGTACATGAGATATTTCAGGTGACTTCTTACTCGAGTCTAAAACATAAGTCAAGTAACCTTCACACCCTTTAGACAACAACTTTTGGGCCTTTTATGCAGATAGACATGAATACCAAATAAGGACTTATCCACATCAAACACAAACATAGGCAAATCAGGCATAGAAAACGAGACTCGCTTCTTACGACAATCTACCGATACATGACAACTACTCAACCAATCCATGCCAAGTATAACATCAAAATCACGAATTGGTAACTATACCAAATCAACAGGCAATATGTGCCCACATATAACCACATCACAACCATGGTAAACCAGAGAAGATTCGAGGCACTCTTAGAAACCTCCAGCACATAAGGCAAAATCTTAGACAATTTATGCAAAGTAAAAGCAAAATGCGATGCCACAAAAGAATGAGATGAATCGGGATCTATAAGAATATGGGCCTTAACTCCTGAGACAGGTAATATACCTCTAATGACTGCTGTGGGATCTACCTCTCCACGAACAAAAGCAAAGACTCGACCATGGACCTTCTCATTTGGTTTCCCTTCAATATCTCGCTTTGTACCACTCCTTTGTTGGCCACCTTGCTATCCACTACCTGAAGCTTGTCCCCGCTGTAACCTTGGACAATTCCTCCTAAAATGTCCCAATGCTCCACATTCAATACACTTAGCCTGCTTACTCCAACATCTATCTTCGGTATGCCCCATCTTTTTGCAAAAATTGCAAATAATCCCAAACTGACTTGATACTGGATGCATCGTAGGAGCTGTAACATGTCCCCCTCAAACATTCCCTGGAGCTGAAGACCTTGGCTGCCCTCTGCTTTGCCCGGAGCCTTGTCCTTGATACCTTTGTTTGCTTCCACCACCACTTTTCGGTCTTCCACGGTGCTCCTCAATGTCATTCTCAATTCTGTAGGCCCTATTCACGACTTCCTGATAGTCTGTGAAGTCGTGTGTCAACAATTGCTTCCTGAATTCTAGTCTCAAACCTTTCATAAAACGATAAACCCTTCTTTCTTCATCTGGTACCAAATGAGTGCAATAACGAGCCAACTCTATAAACTTGGTTGAATACTGAGCCACCGTCATGGTTCCTTGCTCTAGACATAAGAACTCCACCTCCTTATTGTCCTGGTAACCATTGGAATAAAATGCTCCTTGAATTTCTGAGTGAAATTATCCCAAGTCTGTGGAATATGATCCCGCTCCCAACTTTCCTTCAAAATTTGCCACCAATGCTCCGCTGGACCTTCAAGTTTAAAGACTACACATCTAACCTTTTCATCATTGGGGCTTTCCATAGCTCTGAAGATCTTGTTCATTGCCTCGAGCCATCTTTCCTCTTTTAATGGATCCGGATCTCCATTGAAACTTGGTGGAGTCATCTTCACAAACTTTTCTAACCCATGGCCTTTACGTCCTTCGGGTTGATTCAAAGCTTGTCCCTGAGTTGCCTTATTCTTAAAAAAAGACTCTAAACAGGTTCATCATTTCCTCATTCAGATTTCCGCCTGCCCCAACATTACCCTCATGCTCTGGAGCTCTGTTTTTGTCATCATCATTTCTCGCCAATTACAAACCCTCCTGTATCAAACACTCGTCGTCAGTTATCGTACACTCCCCCTTAATCTAGACATCTACCCTTGACTTCTAAACCGAGATCTAATACCAACTGTGGGGACCCCAACCCGGAACCTTACCTCGTGCCCCGAGCGGGAGAGTCCCCTAGCTTGTAAAAGTCACCTAAATTTAAAAACATTTGTTTCCTTTTAAATATAAAAATCAACTTTCACAAGCCAAGATAAAACAACTACACATCTCCTCTTGGAGGCAAGTTTATGAAACAATTTTTATAAAAACAACCTGTTTAATTACATCATATACATGATAAAAAACATTTTACAAAAGTGTTCTATATACAAATCTCCAAAAGAGTAGTACTCAAATGATACTCTCAACCACCACCTAACCATATACATACCCTAACAAATCCCAAAAGAAAGTAGTCAAAACTCCTTCCCTGGTCTCATTGGTTCGGGCCACCTGTCTCAGTGCGATCTAAAACAGTAAAGGGAGAAGGGGTGAGAATAAATCTCAGCAAGCTATTATGATGCAATAAGATGCCATATAAGATGCAACACATAACATGGTTACACACAACACCTTATTTAAAGCGGTAAGCACAGTATGTTACCTTAGTTTACCTTTCTCATCTGAACAATATGTCGTAAAATGTGGGAGTAATAACTCCTCTCTTTTTTGAACTGCTTAGGCATATTCACATCTTATAAGACTCATTTTTGAGAGAACCATATAAGATTACTCGCTATCTGTAAATGCTTTTGGCTAAATACAGAAGCTATCACCCCAACTGTGGTCACAGAAGGGGACAGTCACAGGTATAATGTAATTCGATCAACTCATAGAACATTTTCCATAACTGATCAAATTCCATTATACCCCTAAAAACCAGCTAATAAACACATTCAAGCACATAAACCGATACTTATAAATCCACCATTGGGATATCAATCAATAAACATGGTATTATTCCTCATGTTTAAACCAACACAATAGTGCAACTTATGATTCAAACACTATTGAACAAAACACCATGAATATGCAACAATGCCATGGCACAATAGATCACAAGTAAGCCTTACATAATCACATACAACATTGCGTAACCCCCATAAAAGGTTTAAGGTCATTTCACCAAGTTTTACCAACTTTGGTTAAGTTTCCACATTGCTTTCCAACCATTTTCAAGACAAGATTTAAAAACCTTCCCAATACCATTTTGAACAAGTTAAGACCTCATTTGCTAGTTCATAGGTTGTACTTTGATTAGGGTCAAATTGTGTTAAAAGATGTATTAGATATTTAGGCTTTAATTGGCTTGAAAACTTATACAGGAGGAACGGAGCAGGGCATAACTCGTGCCCTACAGCACGACTCGTGCCCTAATCAAGCACGATTACATTATTTGTCACGACTAGTTCTACGAGTGAAAAGGGCAGGGAATGACTCGTGACAGGGAGAACGAGTCGTGCCCTTAAGCAAAATTCAGCACTGATGTTTAAACATTAGTAAGGCTTGGACAAACATCATTTTACTCCTACCCACTTTTCCTCAAGCAGGAACACATACTCCCAGCCTCATTACAACTCCTACCAAACCATTTCCATCCATTCTAAACTCAAAGAAAATGTTCCAAAATGCCATTCAACCTTCATACTTCAATCTTTTCACCCTAAGCTAGTACCACCCTATTCTTATCATGCAACTCATCCAAAAGCCATTTTAATCCATTCCAAACCCAAGTAAATTGTACAAAAACCACATGCAACACTTCCCATATCAACCATTTCCATAATAACATCAAATGAACCAAATTACAAGAAGGAACATAAAAAATTACCTCAAACTAATACGTAAGAGCGAAAACTATAATCAGATAGAAATGATCCCCCCGGCTTCCCGAACATTTAGGTGAAGACGGATCAAAAAATGGATAAGAATTGGATTTATGAGAAATTTGTGAAGGTAAACCCAGGTTTTGCTCTTTCCATGAAACAGAGGAGAGAAAGGTCTTGATCTGAATTTTATCAAGTTTTTCTTCATTAAACATAAAGCCTTAGGATATACATTAAGAAATTCCCACTTAAGCTCCTTCACTACTTTAGTTGTTGAAATTTAAATAACTTAAGTTTCACTTTAACACTTAAGCACCTCAACCTTTTTATAAATTTTTACTTAAATTTCCACAATTACAATTTCAACTTCACAACTCCTAATAATTATAATTAGCCATCAATTAATTCAATTTCATTTATTAACATACTTAAAATATCAAATAAATTATTAAAATATTACAACTAACACATAATACTAACAAATATTATGAAATGCATGAAATTAAAATGCAACGCACCCCACCCCCACGCTCAACATGTGATCAAACTAGTGCCTAGGTTTAGGGTCGTGACATATATTGCTCGTGATATATATGTGCAAAGAAAAGAAAAATAAAGAAAAGAAAAATCTGAAAAGAAAGCCTTGCCCTCTCTTATATTGAAGTGGAAAGTGACCAAAAATAAAGAAAGGTGATCAACCCCAAGTGTGAAAGTATGCAATATTATATGTTTGGGGGTTGAATCAATGGGTTTGGCATTGAGCGGAGTGATACATTTTAAAGTAAGGATTTATGATGAAGACTTTTTATAGTTTCACTACTTGACTTCGTATGTCCGTACCTTCTTTTTGTAACCGTGATCCTAGCACACGTTTTTCACGATACATTACAAGCCATAAAGCCATGTTTGATCCCTAAATAGTAGTCGGGTTGACAGTTGTATTTAAACATGCATGTGAGTGGCCTTGTGTAGAAATTTATCTTATCATCATTGATTTAGAGCATGACACAAGTGTCCCTATAAAATATCTTATTTTGATAACAATAATCTCTCATATTTCATTCATCTTTCATTATTTGGTGTATAATTGTAATTTAGATGAATCCATGTAAATATAATCTCATGTTCATGATGATACTTTTAGATTATGTGTGTTGTAAGATATGATACTTGTTGTGCCAACAACCTATTATATGAATTAAACAATCCAATTTTTTATTTGATTGATGTGGTTTTACCCATCTAAAAGATATGTTTCCTAGCTTATTTGGTGCTCAAAACCATGGGAATTTAATGTGTTTTGTTAGTGTTTTGATAGTATAGGGTTAAAGTGTAATTAGGCAAAAAATTGAGGATATAAGCTTGTTTTAGAAGTTCAGGGACCAATTGCAATTATGTAAAATTAGGGAGTAAACCGGTATTATAAAGTAAAGGGCCTAAATTGCAATACAATAGAAAATGAGGGGTTGCATCTGGAATTTTAGGATGGCCGGCCAAATGCAAGGACGTGACCGAGAAAATGGGGCCAAGGCATGAGCAAGGAACAGCTGGCCGAGAAAACAAGGTCGTGGCTGAAGAAATAGGGCCAGGAATGGAGCGACCACGCAACACATGGCTGAGCGGCCGCGCCTACGGTCGGCCAAGGGTTTCTGACGGATTTGGTCCGTTATAGATTTAAAAGGTGTTTTCATCATATTTTGCTACAGAATTTGTGACGGATTTTGATAGAATTCTACTTTGCCTAGAAAATTAACCTATTTTGGCTATAAATCAGGAATCTCTCCTCCCTCCTACTATATAAAGGATCCCTAGACAAGTTTTTGGATCTCTCTTATCTCTTATCATCTTCTACCTCACTTAATACATACATAGTTTAGGTTTCTTTACACTGATTAAAGGTTTAATTCAATGTTTTGATTATTTAATTTTAATTTACATTCAAGGCTAATTTATTTTGATTCGTGGATTGACCTAAGTAACAATTGGATCTTTATGCTAGGGTTTTAATTCTTTCTATCTGTTTCTAATTCTTGTTCTCTCAACTTTCTTTAATATTATTCTTTGGCTTCAATGGTATGATTAAGATACTTTTGACCATTGAATTTATTTGGGTATAAATTGTTTCACACAAATGAATGATTTATACATTGACCATTGTTGAGAATAATGAATTTAATTGATGACTTCATGAAAATCAATAAATATAGGTTCTTATGTTCTTGTGTTATTAATTGAATCTCTTGAATGTTTATATTGACTTCACGGAATATATAAACAAGATAGAGATATTATGTTTTTAATATTTTTATCGATTTCACGGATGATATTAACATGTTAACTCTAGATTTTTGTGAATGAACCCAAGAATGAGATTGAATTATTTTTATATGATTTAAAAAGCATAAATAGACAATTGTTATGAACCCTAATCCATGAATCCCTTCTCTTCTTGATTTCTTTAATTTGCTTTATTTCTTGCTTTATTAGGATTAATAATAAAACAAATCAAAAACCCCCTGTCTTACTTCTTGCATTAATAAAATAAACTTGTTCCTCACTCGTCTCTGTGGATTCGACCCTTGCTTTGTGCATAATAATGCATTGATAAATAGTGCACATGCTAGGTAATTTATAATAAGAGAGAGATTTCTTCCATCAATTACCTTTTGGAAATATTACCCCAAGAAAACAATGAGTTATACATATGAAATATGGAAACGTAGGCATACGTACACTTGTGAATGTGGGGTGCTTCGCAAAGTAGCAAGTTTAATTACCAAATAAATTGAATTTGGTTACTAAATGGTGTATTATGTTTCAAAAGTTATATTTATAACAATTGTGAATATTGGTTTGTTATATATGATTCAATAAGTTTAAATATATATAAAAATCAAAACAAAATAAAATCAATGAAAATCAAGTATTGATGTCACAATCATGGAAGTGAATAAATGATACTTTGAATGAAATAGATTAAGTGTTGAAACGGTTCAAGAAATGCAACCTAGAAGAAAATGTCTTAGTTTGTAAAGTTATTGTATGACTTGAGACTAGTATAAAAATAACGACATCAAAGGTTTGATTATGTGGATTTAAACAAGCATGACTATGTCACTTTGTTAATTAAATCCAAAAACGATATGTTAACCAAGAAAAATTCTAGTCAATTTGATACGTTAATTCAAATTCAAGGAAAACTAATGAACCCGTTATTAAACAAGTCATTAGGTGGATATTGTTGAAATTTTTGAAAGGATCAATATGGAATAACTTAATTCAAATTCAAGGAAAACTAATGAACTCGTTATTAAACAAGTCATAAGGTGGATATTGTTGAAATTTTTGAAAGGATCAATATGGAATAACTGAGATTTAAATGAATTTGAGTTAACAATTATTAAAGGGATAAAGCATGTGTTAACAAGATAGTATATTTCTAAAATCAATTTATGATTGAAAAGACATATAACAATATTTGTAATGGTAGTCTAGACATATATGTCTAAGACATAATACCATTAGACAACTACTCTCAACTAATTTGATTATGTGATGTCAGATGTTAAACGGATCCGTTAACCAAAGGGTTAAATCGAGAGTTAGTTGTAAATTCGAAGTGGAATGAGACTTATGTCTCTTAAAAGTTAAACATAGAAGAAAACCCAATCTAGATGACTGGAAATCCCAAGAACTAGATTCAATGGGACCACCTAACTGTTAAAAGACCTGTAGCGTCACTGTGGGGGAATTAACCCCAAGTCCATTCCGATTAGTGATATCCTGAAAGGACAAGGATAAGCCTGTGGCTTTTAATGATTCTTACACGTCGAAATTCGAGCGGGGTAATACGGGTTACCTTTAAGAAATCACCTATGTTAGTCAAATATATGTATAGCTTTAGAATTGCTTAATCCCAATCATAATATGCATTATTGAGGACCCCTAATTTTAACTAGACCAATTAGATTTTTCTATGTATCTTTTTTCCCCTTAGTGCTAGTGTAAGTGTTTCTATTAATGTAATTTTCTCAAAGAATGAAGACTTGAAGATCCTGAAGATTTCCCATGTTGTAAACTGGTTACTTGTCCAAGAAGCTTCAACCGGTTGACAGCCTCAACCGGTCAACATGCCTCAGCCGACCAACCTCTAACCGATTAGGTCACTCAACCGGTAATGATAACTCAAGTTAGTTGCTGACAGTTGAAGAGCATTAAATGTTCTCACCTACTCAGCACACAACTTTGCTAAAGTTGGTAGAACAGTCTGCTATGAAGACATTGCTGTACCTTGTCAGTAACTCAAAGAGGAATGTCAAAGTTACCTGTACTTACATCAACCTCCTCTATTAGTAGAAAATATCTTCATCAAATCTCAGGCATTTAATGCAGAAGATATTCTCATTAAATGCCTGTCAGTCCAAGTCATCATTTCAACCCTTTCAAAGACAACAACTCTATTTTGAAGAACACTATAAATACCTTCACCAGAGAATTGAAGAGGGTTGGTGCATTAAAGATCTTTGAAAGTGAGTTTGTCAAGAACTGCTAGTGCAATCAAGCATTAAAGTTCAAGGAATTCAAGTCCTACATATTCACTAGATAATTTGTTTAGTACATACACTATGCACATCAATCAATTTATGTAAGTGTTCCCCAACATGATGTAGTTTGGAACACATTGATTGAACACACCACACACCCAAGAGAAATCAGTTCAACTTGTGAACACATCTCTTGAAAAAAATTGGTCAATCTTGTAGCACGATCCATTAGTGATCACTTTACTTTTGGCAGCCTTCAATCATAAGGCTAGCAACTTGTAATAGCATAGAATCATTAATTGTGCACTTTACACAAATCCAAGTTTTGACCAAACTTGGTAGAGGACGTAGCAGTTATTTAACACTGTGAACCTCTTCAAACAACTGTGTCTTTTTGTTTGTTTGCTTGCTCATTATATCTTGTCTAGTAACCTGTTGAACTCTCTCAACCGGTTACTACCTTTGATTCCTACCAACTGCTTGTTTGTCTTACTGCTGGAAAATATATTACATGATATTTTTATATTACTTTCTCTGAAATACCTTGTGTTAACCGATCATTTTGTGTGAGTTAAACCGGTAATATTTTTTCGGTTTCCATCGGTTAGCTAGTGATAAGTTACTTGGACATTTTCTAATGGTTTTAAAAAGAAGTTTTTAAAAGTTTTAATCAGGCTATTTACCCCCCCCCATCTAGCTTGTTTTCCTAGTAATTGGGCCTAACAATTGGTATCGGAGCTTTCAATTTTTGAAAAACATTTTTCCAAGCTTAACAGCTTGAATTGCCGATTCCAAAATGGCAGGAAAACTCATGCAAACGTGGAACATGGCTACCATATCCATGTTAAACGAAAACGAATTTCCAGTATGGAAAAATAGAATAATACGGTACATGGATTCAATTGACGACATATTAATGACTGTAGTCAAAGATGGTCCAATCATACCCATCAAGGTCAACACTATGCCTAGGGCACCCAAAATTCCTCTCATTGATCACGTTGATAGATTATCGGAACAAGAATTCGAAGTCTATGAAACTATTGTTCCGAAGACCCGCGAAGAATGGACATAGGAAGACAAGATATGTGTGGCCCTTGACAAAAAGGCCATGCACATTCTAACCTCTGGCCTAGATGATAGGTTGTACAAACAAGTACAGAACTATGAGACGGCCCAGCAAGTGTGGGAAAGTATTCTCAGATACTTTGAAGGAGATCAAGTGGCAAAGGACAACCTGCTGTACAAATTAAAGTGTGGCTGAGTTCGAGTCCTTCAGGAAGAACCCAAGTAAGACTCTCAAAGAAACGTACGATCATTTCTGCGAGGTAAGAAATTCGTGTGCATCTTTAGGTAGAATATACACTATCAAAGATCTTAACATGCGTTTCCTTGATTCTCTCGAAGACGTTTGGCATGCTAAGGTAGCTATTCTAAAAGAATGCATAGACTTAGACAAGACTCACATTCAGAATATTGTGTCCTCATTATTTTTGTATGAGGAAAAACTCAACCGGCTGGGTGGAGTTCAAAAACAATTTAAAAACCTCTCTCTGCCAGCTCAAACTGAGATCTTCCCGGGATCTTCCCTATTTAACAACCAATCTGCCAAAGACTCTCCCTCAACCTCTCAGTTTCATCAAAACCAAACCAATGTCAACCATAGCAAGCCTTCTGAGGAAGAAGATGAATTTGTTGCCTTTGCCAGAAATTATAGAAAATTTAAAGACTTTAAAAGGTCTCAGCAACATGGCAATAAAACTTCCTATGCCAAATTCTCACCTTTCCAAAGATCTGGGAATTTATGAAGATCTGGCCAAACCTCAACATCAACAGATTGCAAAAATGCTCAAGGTGAGCTTGTTTGCTACAACTATAGGAAATTTGGCCATTTCGCTTCTAAATGCCCTTAATCTAAGTATGAATTTCTTAGGAAGAAACCCTTTAGGAAAAACCCTAGATCCAAAAGCTTAGTAGCCGAGTAAGGAACATAAAAGGCAATGCCTGTTTGCTTTGAAACTGATTCTAAAAATGAGAATGCTGACTCAGATGAAGATATTGATGTCAGCTTTGTAGCACTCGATGGAATCAAAACTGGACCTATTCCCTTACAGTCACTAATCTATAGACATTCCAATTCCATTGACCAGTCAAGCACTTATATTGACACCACCACACCTTTAAGATCTCCACTGTCATATTATGACAAACCTATACCAAGGGCTGATAACCCCTACAACTTCAAAATCCAGTGTATAGGTGGAGCTCTCTATGGTCAAAGCAAAACCCCTCCAACTCTTAGACCTTTGATGCAACCAATGCAATAGACCTTTCAAACCCAGGCCCAACCGATTTCTTTCAAAGCCCAACCTGTGTTTGAACCTCGACCGATCCAATTCCAAAAGACCCTAACAGACATAAGCTCCCAACCGACTTCATCCTTACCAAATTTTGATCCCAAATTTGAACCATCATCCTCAACCTATCAACCAACTGTTGACCCAATGGCTAACCTGTTAAAGTGTTATATGGTAGAGGTGATGAATGAACTCTTCTCTGATTTTGAAAAATTAAATGATGTTCATAAAGTTATGACTGCTGATTTCAAAAGAATCTCTTTTGAAAATGACTCTCTCAAAAATGAAATAAAAAATTTGAAAGAAAACAAACAGGAGTCGGATCAGTTGAGAAAAGAAAATCAAGATCTCACCGATAGGCTCAATGTTTGTCTAAGTCAGATTGCTGATTTAGTTTCAAGAAACAATTCTCTTACCAAGACTATTGATTCTTACTCTAAAACTAAGACTGCTGTTGAGACAATCCTACAAGACCAAATGTCCTATAATGACCAATCTAGTTTAGGATTTAACTCCAGCAATAATGTTAGCAAAAATAAGACATTCATTAAGTCTGTCTCTGAAAAAACTTGATGGATAAGTTTGATGATAGTCCATCTAACATGCTAAAGAAAAGTACCACTCGTACTTTTGGTGCTGTTCCACTTACTTACCCAAAAGTGAAGGAACAGATCAATGTTAAGAAGGTTGACAAGAACAAATCTCAATGGGCTAAGGTAGCTGATCCTAAGTTGGGACCCTATGTCCCACTTGGTGAGGCTGAGAGCAAAGTTGGTATTAACATTTCTGGTCAAGCGGCTGGTTTGGAAACCTCCATCAGTAAAGTAGCCCCAACTGGTCAAGGTACAACCGGTCAGACACAGGTCACCGGCAAAGCTCCTCCAACCGGTAAGGCTGCACTTACTGGTAAAGGAATTTCCAAACCCTAGCAACCTGCCAACAAAGGAAAAACCAACACCTTTGTGCCCAAAGTATTTGTTCATGCCCAAACTTCAGTACCTTCTGAAGCAATGGTCAAATTGAATAACAACCTACCTACCTCCTCTCAACCTGTTTCAAATAAATGTGCAAATTGTGGATTTATCGGTCACAAGGCTTATGAATGCCTCTTGAAGTACCTGTCTGGACCGACTGAGCCTCAAAGCTCAAGTGGTGGCCAGGTATGGCTGCTAAAGAGGAACTAACTCTTTGGACCCAAAAGAATAAGGGGTACCATAAGCTTATTGTTTTATTTTAGGAATGCTTAATGGCCTCAACCGATGCAAGTAAGGATATCTGGATCTTGGACAGTGGATGCTCACGGTATATGACTGGCCATGCTGATCTCCTTACTTATATTCAAGAAGCATCAGGTCCTCTAGTTGTCTTCGATGACAATGCTAAGGGTAAAATTGTATGTCGTGGATCCATCATAAGAGGTACAGTTATTGTACAGAAGGTATCTTTGGTGGATGGTCTAAAACATAACCTTCTCTCCATATCAAAATTTTGTGATAAAGGTATGCATTGTGTTTTTACTTCTTCCAACTCTTTTGTCAAAAACATTGCTACCGGAGAAACACTTCTCACTTGACAAAAAAAATGGTTAACATATATGCTATAAATTTAAATGTTATTTCTAGTGTTACTAATTTTTGTTTTGTAGCAAAGAACCTCAGTGAGAATTCATGGCTGTGGCACAAGAGACTCAGTCACTTGAACTTCAAATATCTATCTAAGCTAGCCAATGCAAATTTGGTCACCGACTTACCTCAAGTGTCTGGTGATCGTGAAAGGAAATGTAGAGCATGCCAGCTAGGAAAGCAACATAAAACATCATTCCAAATCAACCCATGCTTGTCCACATCTAAGTGCCTTCAGCTGCTACATATGGATCTATTTGGCCCCACAACAACTGCCAGTTTAGGGGGAAGCATATATGCCTTAGTTGTTGTAGATGACTTTTCAAGATATACTTGGGTGGAAACATTCAGCTCCAAAGATGACACCTATGAAGTTGCCACCAAGCGTTTTTGTCTACTTCAAACTCAAAAGGAAAGTGACATCATCAGTATGAGATCTGACAATGGAATGGAGTTCAAGAATAATGGCATTGCTCAGTACTGTGATGCTCACGAAATTGATCATAACTTCTCAGTTGCTGGAACACAACAACAAAATGGTGTTGTTGAGAGAAATAACAGAACTTTGATCGAAGCTGGGAAAATGATGATATCTGAAGCAAGGCTACCCAAGTACTTTAGGGCTAAAGCTATCAATACAGCATGCTTCACTCAGAATCGATTATTGGTCAACAAGTTTCACAATAAGACCCCTTACGAGCTTTGGCGTGGCAGAATTCCCAACATTGGTTTCTTCAAGATATTCGGCTGCAAATGTTATGTTCTTTACAACGGTAAAGAATACAGAGGTAAATTTGATGAGAAAGCTGATGAAGGTATCTTTGTTGGTTATGCCAAACATAGTAAGGCTTTTAGAATATATAATAAACGGTCTTCTAAAATTGTTGAATCTGTTCATGTTACTTTTGATGAATTTGATTTGCTAGAGTCTGACAAGGTTCCAAATAGTACTAATGATTCTGATGTTTTAGAGACAGGTGAATCCACCAATTGTACTTCTAATCAAATCACCAGTAATAATGCAAATCAACCTCCAGCTCAGAATTCAAGCTTGCCAAGTGGGGTAACCGATAGAGCTCTAGTTGATGACTCATATTTTCCTCAATAGGTCAGAGAAGCAAATATTCAATATCCCTCAACCGATTCCATACCAGCTAGCCCCTCTATCAATGTTCCTAGTACACCACCTGAACCTGAACCAATTTCAAATAATATACCATTTCCTTCACCTCACCCTAATTATCCGTCAACCACACCATCTCCTAACCGATCACCTCAACCAGTCACACCTCCCTCAACCAATTCCTCTCCTCCTCTAGAAACCTTAAGACAAGAATCAGTCAGGCAAGACCTTCTAAGGGAAGTTAGAGCAGATGGAGGTCACCCTATAGAAAATGTGATTGGAGATGTCTTTGGTCCAAGAATGACTAGAGGCCAAGTAAGGAGTATGGAAGAACAACAAAGTCTATTCTCCTCTGCACTGGTCTCGAATATAGAACCAAAGAAGATAGAAGAAGCACTCAATGATCCCAGCTGGGTAGAAGCTATACAAGAAGAACTCAATCAGTTCGACAGATGCAACGTATGGGAGTTAGTGCCTTGACCTAATGATCAAACTGTGATTGGAACGAAATGGGTCTTTAGGAATAAATTGGATGAGTCTGGAAAGATAAAAAGGAACAAAGCAAGACTTGTGGCAAAAGGGTACAGATAAGAAGAAGAAATAGATTATGATTAGAATTTTTCCCCAGTAGCTAGACTAGAAGCCATTAGGTTGTTTCTTGCCTATGCAGCCTACAAGGAATTTAAGTTATACCAAATGGACGTGAAAAGTGCCTTTCTCAATGGAGAACTTCAAGAGCTAGTATATATAGATCAACCTCCGGGATTTGAAGACTACAAGAAGCCTAATCATGTCTACAGGTTGAACAAAGCATTGTATGGCCTCAAGCAAGCACCAAGAGCATGGTATGAAACTCTCTCCAAATTCCTACTTAGTGAGAAGTTCAAAAGAGATAAAATCAATACCACCTTATTTATTTCAAAGCATAATGGTCATTCATTGTTAGTTCAAATATATGTAGATGATATTATATTTGGTTGTACTAATGAAAACTTGTGCAATATTTTTGAGAAACTTATGCAAAGCTAGTTCGAGATGAGCATGATGGGAGAATCAACCTTCTTCCTTGGACTTCAAGTTAAACAAATACAAGAAGGAATCTTCATCAATCAAGCCAAATACACCAATGATCTTATCAAGAAATTTGGACTTGATTCTGCTCATCCTCAAAGCACTCCAATGGCTACTAATGTACATCTTGATAAAGATGAGTCTGGTAAGAAAGTAGATATGACACTCTGAATGTGCACTCGCCCGCAAACGAAAATGTTTTTGTTTAATTTCGAATGATGGAAAAAGAGAAAAAAGGAGTCGCCACGCCATGCTTTAGAGGTGCACTTTGAAAAACCTTTTGAAAGAGAATGGGTCCGGGGGTCAGGTTACGTGTTGGGAAGAACCGAGAGTTCACCCAACACGCCTCATCCGTAGACGAGTCTTTCCAACTAAACATCCAATTAATCCATAAATGTGTGCAAGCATTGACAATAAACAATTGCAATAAACATGAATTTTATTAATATGAACTTGGAAACTTACAACTTGTGAACCAATTATTCAGGGAGGCCACATCCCATTACAACAAAACAGAACAGATTACAGGGGAAAAGGATCTCTGTAAACAGACATAGTGTGTCGCGTGACACAGGACATGGGTGACCAGATGTGTCGCATGAAACAGGATCACCCATGCACGATGTGTCGCGTGACACACAGTGTCCGTCTGCAGAGACTTACAGATTCAAATATGATAGCACCAATATCTAACACGAATCCAATTGATCAATTAGATAAGCTTCGAAATACGTAATTAACAACAAATCAACCCAGGGAGTGTGGATATGGATAGATCCACACCCCCTTGGGGCCTAAACACCAATTTCAACAAATATTCAACAATGAACAATCAATTATCCAAAACAACTATGTTAAATAGAGATATTGCGATTGGGATTCAGTAATCAAGATGGATGGAGTCTGATTACTGAATCCAAGGGAAGGAAAACAATTTAATTACTAAAGGAAAAAGGTAGAAGAGAGAGGAAAAAGGGAATTAAGGGAGTTACCCTTGTTGCGTCCATAAATTCTTTACCATGTTAGGTACAGAACCCTTCTATAACAGCTTCTGGTCCTGGAGAGCTTGAGAGTATCAGTTGAGATTAGAACTAGGAGGTGATGAAAGGAAGTGGGTTGAATTAGGGGGAATTGGAAGTGAATTGGGATGAGAGAGTGAAAGAGGGGTGTATGTTTAGTGTGTGTGTGTTACGCTGCAATTTTGGCAGAGTAACAGTGTATCAAGTTGGGATCCCTTTCTAAGAGGGGTAGGGTCTTATTTATAGGCTACAGTTGATGGTCACCTTGTGTCGCACGACCTTCTGTAACCATTTTCCATGCCTCGATGTGTCGCGTGACACAAGGTGACACCAACTGTTTTTGGCGCCAAGCCAGTTTCTGGAATATTCAGGTATAAATACCCAAAAGGTCCAAAAAGGTTTATTCCCAGGAGGTCCTTTAGCACGAGCAAAGTACCAAAAGGTACTTCCTTCGCAAGAAACTTATGAAATATTTCCGAAAGTCTCGGAATAGATCGAAAATTTGCCAAAACGCCCCTTAATGCAATTTTATCACATTAAAATGCATCGAAAAGGGAGCGAATTGGATTGGCGTACTTACAGAGCCCCTCGGAAACGTCACTTTTGGAAGAAGTGAGGTTGTCGATAAAATAAGACCCAATCCCAATGAGCGGTCAAGGGATAAGGCGAAGGGCTGGACGATGATCTAGGGAGATCGGATGGCTAGACCTTTG
The DNA here is from genome assembly GCA_022495995.1 of Adenophora triphylla var. japonica. Classification (NCBI taxonomy): domain Eukaryota; kingdom Viridiplantae; phylum Streptophyta; class Magnoliopsida; order Asterales; family Campanulaceae; genus Adenophora; species Adenophora triphylla. Next base: position 899,917 of record JAFEMH010000184.1, read on the forward strand.
GAGAAAGGATTCCTACGTATCCCTAGGAGGGAATCAAGCCAAATCGTAGTTCGGAAATGAAACTAACAAGAAGCAAGGAATGGTAGAGATGGGCTTTCATACCTTTACTGTGCTTACCTGTAGCTGTCGAGAGGACTGATGTTACTGCGGATGGTGGCGAGTAGCTGCCGAAGGGTCTCATGCTACCACTGTCGATGAAAGGTTGTAGCTGCCGGAGGGACTCATGCTGCAACTGGTGGTGGCGAGTAGCTGCCGGAGGGTCTCATGCTACCGCTGTTGATGAAAGATTGTAGCTGTCGGAGGGACTCATGCTGGAACTGGGGGTGTGGATGCCGGAGGGACTCATACCACTGGGTGTCGGTGGAGGGTAGCTGCCGGAGGGACTCACGCTACTGCTTGATGACGGTCGTGGATGCCGGAGGGACTCATACCACTGGGTGTTGGTGAAGGGTAGCTGCCGGAGGGACTCACGCTACTGCTTGATGACGGTCATGGATGCTGGAGGGACTCATACCACTGGGTGTTGGTGAAGGGTAGCTGCCGGAGGGACTCACGCTACTGCTTGATGACGATCGTGGATGTCGAAGGGACTCATACCACTGGGTATTGGTGAAGGGTAGCTGCCGGAGTGACTCACGCTACTATTGATTCTGCTGGGGATCGGTGTTGCTGCAGGGGAGTTTAGTGCTACTGCTGTTGGTGCATTTTGCTTTGCTGTGCGAGGGATGGTCTTTGTTGATGGTTGGTTAACTTCGGAGTCAGGGACTTTGCTTGGTAGGACGGGAGTTTTGCTTGCTAGGGAGCGGGCTCTTGCTGGTGCTTATATAGTGGGTTTGATGCTACTGATAAGCGTTGCTTGGGGAGACTGTTAGATGTGAAATCCTTGTCTCGGCTTCTGCTTTGAGCGGCAGTCCTTTGACGGTGCTCAGTTGATCATTGTACATGCGGGGGAATCTACAAAGCATGCCTCAGGGGTTAAAGTGTAAATCTGCAAAACACAGGGTGGTTTTGGAAAAATTGGCCAATGGGTCACGTAGTGTCGCACGACTTCTTAAAGCCAGAGAGCAGACCCTTATAACGTTGAACAGTCGCCACTTTGAAAATACCATTTAGAGGGAGGCGAGCGGTTTTGAGAGGAGAAACAATCCATTCGTACAATTTCAAGGGAAATCAAGTGAATCAAGGGTGTTGATTTAGTTTTTTAGCTTGCAACCATTCCTCCTAGGGCACGTCCCACGAAGAAGGGACCTGAACAGGCTCAGTTAGCCGCTCGGAGGAAGAATGTTCAGCAGAATCAAAGGCCGTTTATCCCTCAGGCAGTGAGAGGAGAATTCTATCCGCAACTCAAAGAACACACTTCCGCGCCCGGGAAGAAAAATACGGTATTTCTGTAGCTTTTGCCTTTTATTACATTGAAAATCGAGTTTTGTATCAAAAGGCTCAAGCTTTTCCTGCGAAATTATGAATTTGCTGCATGGTTCTGAGCTATGAAAAATCATGAATGCATGTTAAATGTTTCAACCCATATTTTACTTGGGAAAAGGGGAAGTATGAAATTGCACTTAGGAACAATTTATTGACATGCTTCTTTGAGGAAAATTTAAGATATTCATACATGTGCTACGTTTACCTGCAGGAGTTGCGCACCCGTGGCTCACCGGAGGTCATTGGTAGGCTGTGGGATCTCTTGCCCGGCAGCCAGGAGCTGGAGCATTTGCCGAAGGGCTTGATATATGCTGTCGGGCTGGGTCGGTTCTTTGAGATGGTGAAGGCCATCGGGGATACCCAGCGGAGCATTGAGTTAGTGAAGGCATTCCGAGAGTTCTGGTGGGAGACTACCCATTCTTTTCATTTTTCCTGGGGGCAGGCGACGGTCACGCCGTATGACTTCGCCGCTATCACCGGTCTTCCCTTTACTGCCGAGCCTTTATATTTGGAGGAGCCTGCATTTGCGGATGACCCTCAGCCTCCCACTGAGGCGTACTTTATGGAGCTGGTTGGCTTTGTTCCCAAGGATAAGAAGGGGAACGGATACGAGTTGGGGGAGCTTCATAGACATATTTCTGTGCAGAGCAGGGGTTATCCAGTTGACGTGGCTGACACTGAGGAGGATCAGCTGAGGGCCGTGAGATTGGCTAGGGATTTTGTATGGGTTGGCTTCTCCGACATGCTTTTCATCAACGGCACATCCTCCGCTTTACTTTCTTTGTTAGAGGTTTTGAGAGTTTGGGATGTTGTTGGGACTTTATCCTGGGGAGAGGCCGGACTTGCTGAGATGTACTTGGCTTTGGACGACATCAGCAGGGGGAGGCAAAGTCCTTCAACTACTGTCATCTAGCTTTTAAGGTATTTCCCTTCTCGACTATCTCTTTGATTTGCCAACTTCTGTTATTCGTCATCGTCATCTGACTTGCTTTGACTTTTCTCTTTCAGGCTTGGGCATACGAGATCTTCGGTTGTTATGCTTGGCGGGTTCAGGAGGCATACCCGGCCACTTTATTTCTTGCCCTGAGACGCTGGGTGAAGGACGCGTGGCAGAAGGTCCGGACAGTTGATTCCAGAGGATGGGTGACCGTTTCTTTCCCTGATATTATGATCTGCTTGCGAGGGACTCCCGGGAGTCTGAATCTGTTTCCCTGGGTTGACCGGTATGCTGGGCTTGATCTGGGACATGCTTTACATCTTATCGAGTGTTGCAAGCTTTTAGTAGATTTGTCTGGTGATGCTTTATACATGGGAGAGCGGGTTTGCTAGCATTGCTAGAGTCCCGGTTGATCGTCCGGTGGGCATGTGGTTACCTCGAAAACTAGAGGATGTGGTTGCTTTGATCCAGGGGGAGGCTGCGTTCAATTAGACTGAGGAGGGAGGAGATTATGGAGCTTATGTGGTTACGAGGTTGAGGTCACCGCAGGTGGCGTCGAGACGTGATGCTCAGGGCGCAGACCCCTCTACTGGATACGTGGCAGATGCACCCTTGCCTTCCCCTTTTGTTGATTTTCAGGATGGGGATCATTTGAGGCGGGCTCCCCTTGATACCAGCAGGATTTATCCCTATTTTCAACTTCCAGAGGGCACCCGATCTGTAAGCACTATTCTCCTCTTTCTTTATTGTTTTGAACTGTTTACATCTCTTGGTTTTTACTGTTACTAGCTCCCTGATTCTTCCTTGTTTGATTATATCAGGTCTCAGCTGATATTTACTGGAGCTTTGCTTGTCACTACACCGGGTCCATGGACATGATTGATCAGCTGGAGAGGAGCGCTCGTTACTGGAGGGAGCGGTGCTTGGCTCGGAGTTCGGATGACGATTCTACGCCCAGCTTGCCTGATAGGAAGAGGGCTCGGACTGATATGGCTGCTGATGATACACATAGGCCCAGGACCAAGACTGCCTCTCGTCGTCCCCCTAGTCCTCCTAGCTCTGAGAGTGATGTTTCTGGTGATCCTTACGAGATTGAGACCATGACCATCCCTTCTGTTCACGAGCTTTTCCGTGATGATCCCATTGTTTACCACGATCCTGCTACTGATCCGGGTCCTACACAGGCTGAGGAGGGGGATGCAGATGGAGAGGGCAGCGAAGGTGTTGATGATGATGATGATTCTGATGATGACGGAGATGTCTATGTTTCTGAAGATGATGGCTCAAAGTAGCCTCTTAGATCAAATCACAGCTATTTGATTATTGTACCCCTTGGAAGGAACAAACAAACACTCTTCTCTCTTTTAAAAAAAAAAAAAAACTATTTACTTTGCACTTTCTAGTCTTAGCACATTATTATTAGCTTTTATGTTATCTTTGTTGTTTGCACGAGTCCACTTTTTGGAAGAATAGGAAGGAATGGTTTTTTGATGGTTATGGTTATGGTATTGGTGTGAATGTAATTTGTATGGTTTGGATTGTGGAATATTTATATAGGCTTGTATACGAATGGTGAATATGGATACTAGTTGAATGAATCCCTCTCTCAGGATGTTTGCAGGGTCGTGGTTTTGCTGTTTGCAGCTTGGGACAAGTCGGGGAATACCCTGGTACAGAACAGATTGCAGCTTGCTGATGTCTGGTGTTGGACTCAAGATGTCACACGAATCATGACAACATGAACATATTCTATCGCGTGACACAATTAGTCATGCTGAAAGGTCTTCAAAATCAGACTTCCACATTACCTCAAGACCTCTCCCTTTTTCTTAGGGCAAAGAATGCAGCAGTCTCCAACATGGAGTAGGCCTTAAGTAACCAATCCATACCTAAGGATCAAGATTATAAAGCTAGCCCCAGTATTTTACACAGATGAACACATCATTCTTCCTCTTCTTTGACCAAGCCCCGGTTTGACACAAAGCCTCATTGCAGACAACACGTCATGTAACCCTGGAGGAGATCGTTCTTTGAGCTTCAGTCAATCAGTCGGCGGACAAGAATCGGAAATGTTTACGTGCAGGGGCACATTTTCCGAAAGGTGGGAATAGTTCCCGGACTTGTATATGACATCCTCGCTTTGGGTTTGACTCTTTTGGGAGAGTGTAAGTAACATAAGGTATGGATAGTGTATGGAAGACCCTGCTTGACAAAAATACAGTGTTTGGCTCTATATCCCTAAAATGTAGAGAAGAAGACTTGCCGAGACACTTGAAAACCTGTCTTATTCGTGATGATCGCAAGGCTGCTTAAAACCCTTTATTGATGTTCGGGTTATTCAAACACTAAAGCCGATATGAACAAATATTTCGATCAATCATGAGGAGAAATCCCACTGATATTGAGAATCAAACTCGGAAGGGTGGAAAGTATATTTGTGCATGGAGATGGTCCTTGAGGGGACTAGACGCATGAGTTTCTTTGGAGCGTCGATGAAGGATACAGATGCAAAGCCCCAGTGGGACATTCACGGGAGGTGTTTTGCGGAAGAGAAATGGAACATGCTCACATGAAACATCGAATGAATGGGTGGAACTTGCACAATCTTCAATTAACAATCCGAAACTGCTATCTGGTAGGAACTACGGCTGGGCTTCGGGATTTCGATCGGTCTTTGGGTAATTCGGAATATCATGACCTCTTAAAACGAGAGGTCGGCTAGGCTTTTTGCTGACTGAACCTCTAAAGATGAGAAGTTGGCTTGCAGGGATGTGTTTGGGATTTCTAAGGTGAGGGAATTGATTTACCTCTAAGAATGAGAGGTCAGTCTTGGCTTTGCCAAGGGCAAGGGTAATGGTAATGGGAATGTCCTCTAAAATCGAGAGGACGGCTTGGGATCAGTTAGAGGTAATGGTGAGGGGACATCCGTGTTGTCTCTTTATTCACTCTGAGACTCCTCTTGAGTAACGACCGGATCCTTTGACTTTTGCTTTTGAGAGGATCGCCAGGGACTAGGCTCTCTTTCTTTTCTTCTTTTTCTTTCTTTTTTTAATTCTTTTTTTTTTTGTATTTTTGTCTCTCTCTCTCTCTCTCTCTCTCTCTCTCTCTCTCTCTCTCTCTCTCTTTCAATTTTGTTTTTTGAGAGGAGAAGTTCAGCTAGTCCCCAGGATGGATCATTGCTTTCCGTCGTTCTTTGAACTTAGAGACGATCAATCTTCTTTTGCATCGTGGGAGCCTCACGGATAGTACCTCTTCTTCTGGAGATGGTTAGGTGGGTTTCAAAACGTGCCGATCTTGAAATGAAAAGGTATTATTTAGTGAGGGTGAGGTAATGGCTTTCCTATGGGTGAAGGTTTTAGCCGCAGTCCATATCGGATGAGTCTTCATTTGCTTGCTTAAGTTTACTCTGAGGAAGATCCATGCAAATTGTGAGCATACAAGGAACGAGGTGGGGAGTTGATAAGCCCCAGTTTGGAAAAGATACCCGTCGGTTTTCTCACTCTGATTAATTTAAACATTACTCATTTCAAAGCATTAGAACTTGAGCAGTACAAGTGATTATGTAGAATAAGACCATTTCAATTAGATGTAATGTGGGTGTGCAAGTAATGTCTCGAGTCTAGCAAGAATAGAAACAAATATTTTATTATTGAAATAAAAGACTCATAACATGGATAAAATAGACTCGAATCATAAAAAAAGACATTTGCTACCAAAATGAAAGCAATCTAGACCCTACAATGCCCAACTGACTGACTTCTTCACATGGAGAATCCTTGGAATTGAGGAAGAGGATTATTGACCACTTTAGGAGGAGCTTTCTCGATTCTGCCTTCGTCAACCAACCTTTGAATCAACAACTTCAGAGGAACGCAGTCGTTGGTGAGGTGACCGGGATGCTGATGATAGTAACAATACTTGTTGCGATACAAACTCGAATTGGGTTTGAGGGGATGGTAATTATCAAGCGGCCTTGTCATTCCTCTTCGCATCAACCCATTGAAAGCTTCCTCGGTTGTTATTCCCAGGTCATCAAATTCTCGATGTTTGCGCGGTGGGAACCGACCACGATTCTGGGCAACACTTTCCTCATGAGAGCCAATTTCGATCTTCCCTTCATCAATGAGTTCCTGGATGATCACCCTCAACTGTCTTCATTCACAAGTGGTATGGACCTGATATTGGTGATAGTAACAATACTTGCTTGGATCCAGCTTCGTGCTGTTATGAGGAGGGCTATAATTGGCTAGTGGCTGAACCAGTCCTCCGCTCACCAAAACCTTGAGGAATTGATTCATAGGCATTTCCACCTTTCCCCAGTACGCTTTCTTCCTTTTCATCTGATCTGCCTTTGGAGGGGACCCGGGTATTGGCATCCCTGACTGGATAGGGTTCACAGCAGGAATGAAAGACATATGATTCACAATTACGTATGAGGCTGGTCCTGAACACTGATCTTGTGGAGGTGCTAAGTTGAAGCCATATGAATTCACTAGTGGTTGGGAAACACTTCCTTGAAGGGGATCTTGGTCAGAGTAGAATGGCAGTGATCCTTTCTGGTTGAGATGAGGTGCTGGGGAAAGAATCTTATCTTGCTCATCCTCATTTATCCTTTTCATCACATTTCCAGTTCCCTGCTCAACATTACTAGTACCCATGATCTCTTCATACGACCCATCTTCGTGACGAATTAGTGTGATCCCTCGGACGCGCATCGCTTCCACAAACCTAGCGTGCATTTCTTATTCTCGGGCTTTAGCAACTTGGGCGAGCAATTGGGGCTTACATTCACGAACCATGGCAGCCTCAAGAGCAGCTCGCAACTCCGCCATCGACAAATCATTCATGTCCAACTGACCTGAAGTGAGAGGAATTCCAGACTGAGCGGACGGTATAACCTTTGCACCAGACATCTCGAATAGCAGAACAGATGGGAGCTTCGGAGGAATTGCAAATATTCCGGAGATGCGAACTAAATGATCACCCTCTGCCACAGAGCACGCTCCCAACTTGTCACCGCTATAAAGGGTAGATAAGGCTTCATGAGGTGGTGAAGGGAGATTTCGAGGAAATACGGGAGAGGGAAAGGAAACGATGGACAGACTCGTGCAACAATTTATTTATCTTCAAGTATAAAACAGTGTCTTAAATCCTAAGTATGGTTGGGAAAGGAGAAGCCTTTATTCACGCAACTACACCTTGGGGAAACCTAAGGACGCAACATTCGAATCACACTAAATGCTTTGTATTGAAATTTATAATAGGTGATGATACCTAACCAAAACCTAACACCGTATGGGACAGAGAGGTTGTCCAAATTCCTGGGGAAATTTGGGCAGCATAACGGGTATTCTTGAAGAAATTCAAAGAAAAATCCGGCATGACCTCTCGTCGGTGCACATTGACAATGCGGCATGATCTCTCGTTAGAACACGCCACGGGAGTGGCATGTCCCCACGTGAAACCATGTTGCGTTGGCAACTTGCCCACAAGATGCAAGGTTTTTGGGGGAAGGTATAAGGACCTATTGTAAGTTTCAAAAACCATTCATTTTGGCGTGATTAAAAAACGTTGTATCAAAACCAACCGTGGGTAAGGTTTAAGTGTGGTGCCACCTATAACGCACTAGGGGGATAGGTTTGATATTAGGCGCTCAAGCGTAGGCGACATACATCACCGTCCGCGATGCCGTCAATCGCACCCGAGGGTTCTAAATCTATGTGGTGTAGTGTGCGGATGACTATGTTCTTTTATTTCCAAAAATCAAAAATTTTATTTATTTATTTTATTTACTTTAAAAAGAAAGAGATAAAACACACACTCTCACAGGGAACAAAGGGAACAACAATCAATTGAGCTAAATTTTCGATTCAAGGGACTGCCCTCAAACCAGCTGCTGAAAACAATGTTCAGTGACCATCCTGTTGCATGACACAGAACAGCAGGGGACAGAGATGTCGCACGACTGGAGTGGTCACTGAACCAGAATCCCTGCAAAATCAAATCAGCCCCCTGCTTCTCCACGGCAAGGGACAAAGCATAAAAACTAGAGCACAACAAAATATGGCCAAAAGACACCAAAGGTTCACAAGTCTAATAATCAATAAAACGCATGTACTACAAGAGATCGTCAATGATGCACACAAGAATGGATATGTTGGATGTTTAGTCGAACGAAAGTTTGACCCTCTTAAATTTGAAAAACAGGTTTTCAAAAGTGTTTTCCCCAGCGGAGTCGCCACTGAATGTGCGCTCGCCCGCAAACGAAATTGTTTTTGTTTAATTTCGAATGATGGAAAAAGAGAAAAAAGGAGTCGCCACGCCATGCTTTAGAGGTGCACTTTGAAAAACCTTTTGAAAGAGAATGGGCCTGGGGGTCAGGTTACGTGTTGGGAAGAACCGAGAGTTCACCCAACACGCCTCGTCCATAGACGAGTCTTTCTAACTAAACATCCAATTAATCCATAAATTTTTGCAAGCATTGACAATAAACAATTGCAATAAACATGAATTTTATTAATATGAACTTGGAAACTTACAACTTGTGAACCAATTATTCAGGGAGGCCACATCCCATTACAAAAAAACATAACAGATTACAGGGGAAAAGGATCTCTGTAAACAGACATAGTGTGTCGCGTGACACAGGACATGGGTGACCAGATGTGTCGCGTGATACAGGATCACCCATGCACGATGTGTCGCGTGACACACAGTGTTCGTCTGCAGAGACTTACAGATTCAAATATGATAGCACCAATATCCAACACAGATCCAGTTGATCAATCAGATAAGCTTCGAAATACGTAATTAACAACAAATCAACCCAGGGAGTGTGGATATGGATAGATCCACACCCCCTTGGGGCCTAAACACCAATTTCAACAAATATTCAACAATGAACAATCAATTATCCAAAGCAAATATGTTAAACAGAGATATTGCGATTGGGATTCAGTAATGAAGACGGATGGAGTCTGATTACTGAATCCAAGGGAAGGAAAACAATTGAATTACTAAAGGAACAAGGTAGAAGAGAGAGGAAAAAGGGAATTAAGGGTGTTACCCTTGTTGCTTCCACGAATTCTGTACCAAGTTAGGTACAGAACCCTTCTATAACAGCTTTTGGTCCTGGAGAGCTTGAGAGTATCAGTTGAGATAAGATCTAGGAGGTGATGAAAGGAAGTGGGTTGAATTAGGGGGAATTGGAAGTGAATTGGGATGAGAGAGAGAGAGAGGGGTGTGTGTTTAGTGTGTGTGTTACGATGCAATTTTGGCAGAGTAACAGTGTATCAAGTTGGGATCCCTTTCTAAGAGGGGTGTAAGTACCCAAATCCGGATCGTCGAAATCCGTCAGAAAGTTAACCGAAATCTGTTAACTGGCCCGCTCCAGGTTAACCGAAACTCGTTAAATTCCCCGTTGCCAAGCCAACGAGACATCCCGGGACTGCCCCATGCATCCCGACGTCGAAGCGTACTTAACACGTGTCATCGCACGTAAAAGTACGGCTTTCCCTGAAAAACGCACTTTCCGGCACTTTCCGGGGGCGTTTCGGACATTTTCCGGACTGTTATTTTAAAAACGGACAAAACGGGGACCCGGAAACGAACTCCCACACATTTGGTGAGTCATGGGACACGTGGCAGCCATGCCACAGCCCTCCCATCACCCTTCAATCAGAAATCAAAGGGAAAAGACTAAAATACCCCTGGTAAGCAGTCTAAGTCCGGTCGAACTCCCTGTGCAGACTTTCTGAAATTACCAGCAAGCCCCTCAAAGTTCCAAAATACCACAAAACCCTGGAAATCAGTCTTAGTTCGTCCCGACTCTTACTGCATTTTTCACCCTATAAATAGGAGGGCTGTCAAAGCCAAAACAACATTTTTCACTCCAAAAATCACTTCACCCACGGCCCAAACTGAGTTTCACCCCTCCCGAGCTCCCGTTTTGTCTCGATTCGCGTGAAACTTCTGTATTTCGATCAAATATGCCCCTCACCACTCCGAAACACCTTTCCAAACTACTTTTCGTGTCCCGTACACACCCCCGAGCCAAAAGAGTCGACCCTAGCCATAGGTATAACTCCCTCTCTCTGATCTCTCATTTTGTCTCGGTTTACGCCCTAGTCGCTACAACTGTTTCGAACCACGTTATTGAAATGTAGACGCCTCCGTCTAACGGGGTCCAATACATTTTAGCCCCTCGATCCTCTTCTCTTCCCGTAAGAGAAGAAATCACGGGTTAAAACGGCGTTCTGACCCCGTTCCGTTTACTTTTTATGTCATTTAACATTCCGGATCGATCGATCCGTCGATCGTCATTTACTTTCTGTCATTTACAATTCCGAGCCGTTTTGGCTCGTTGATCGTCATTTACAATTCAGATCCGTTTTGGCTCATTGATCGTCATTTATGATTCCGGATCATTTGATTCCGTTGATACTGCTTTAAATACTGTCATTTACAAAGTCTGACCCGTTTGGATCGTGATAGTATTTACTTTTCAAAGTCCGAGTCGCAACCCGATTCGTTGATTGCATACCATTTAATACGCTTTTTCCCGTAAAAATCGTTAACAATGTAATGCCTGGTTCAAAACCGGAGTTCGTCCATCGAACTCTCTTTCAAAAACGCGTGAAATGATGTTTGGCATCCGAACGCTCATCTTCAAACTAAAATCCGCCATTTGACACTCAAAATCATTTAATACGCTTTTTCCCGTAAAAATCGTTAACAATGACTCGCCCAGTTCAAAATCGGAGTTCGTCCTTCGAACTCTCTTTCAAAAAGCTCAAAATCAACGTTTGCCACGCGAACGCTCATTTCAAACTCAAAACCGATGTTTGTCATTCAAACGCTCGTTTTTTCAAACAAAGTCACCTAATCAACGTTTGACATTCAAATCAAGATTAAGCTTGTCATTCAAGCCCCCCATTTCAAAATGCAAACACACACACACACGCACACATTTTCGAGAAAGGTAGAAAGACTCGTCATACGAGGCGTTTCGGGTGATCTCGTAATACTCTTCCCAAAACGTAACATGACCTCCGAACCTAACAATCTCTGGTACTCAAAGTTTTTTACTCATTTTTGCTACCAATAAAAATGACCCCCGTTTTCAAAGCCTTTTCCTAAGTTTTTGCTACCAATAAAAACGACACCATTTTCACTAAAGCCGTTTCTCAACGTTTTGGGCTCAAAATACAAAAATCGCGTGGCGACTCCTCATTTTCCTTCCCATGAAGCGAGGTCTCAGACACCAACCCTCCGCGAAAGACAACCGCCTTTCCGCGTCCGCGCGCGAAAATCCGGGTAATTTCAGTTGGCGACCCCGTTGGGGACAAGGAAACTTTTTTCAAAACCGTCGTTGTTTTCAAAAAAGCCTTCCATGGGTCAAACTTCGTTTATGCTTCCTCGTTTTCGTGTGCGTGTGTTACTTTAAACCTCGAACGGTTTTTTCAAAGGCATTACATTGTGGTCTTTTCAAAATCATACCATGTTTGTGCATCCCCATTCATGTTTGATTTTAATGCTATCTTTTGAACTGCGCATCAAAATTCTTTAAGACACATTCGGAAAAATCTCTGTTTTACTCAGAAAAAATGAATTTTAGTGACCGCACACTACTCGCACTTGCTGCCTCGGTACACCACACTTCACGTGCACTTGCTGCCTCGGTACACTGCACACTACGACCCGTAACCCGGGATGGCCTTATCAGTTGCACCTCGATTGGTCTGCCAGACACCTTTCGAGGGCGCACGGGGTCGTCCCAAACATCCCATCCTAGCCCGTGTAAGCCATGCACTCTTTGTGTCACACTTTGTCCAAGACCCCGGTTGGTTTTGGCTTAGCTCGTGTCATAAAGCCTAAGTGTATGTTTTTTACGCCGGGCCCCGCCCCGAGTCAAGCTCGAGAGGTTGAGACCGAAGGTCGTTCCCGACCCGATGTCTTGAGCTTTTTAGCCTTGACTTTGACGCGGAGCTCTGCCGAAAAATATACCCAAAGGTTCAATGTGACGCCGTGTCACCAAACCCTCGCCGTATGCACCGTGCCAGCCACAACTTGGCCAACGCCAAAAGCTAAGGTCCCTCGCGTAAACGAGTTAGGAGAGGTCATGCCGAAATTTTGGCACGATCCCCGCCTTAACTTAAGGACATTGACTTCGACTGTGGCCCGTGCGTCACATACGTTGGAAGTTTGCGTGATCAGCTAGCCTTAAGTTGACTTTTTCCTTTGTCGGTGGAACTCGCTTGCCTTATAAGACCTCGCTCGGGATAGTCCGTCCCGAGAAAGATGATCTACAAATGGAAACGAAGGGCTTATAAGAGTAGTGACGAGATCCACTGATTAGAGCTCTAGGATTAGTTGCGAAAAAGAAGACTCTCTTTTCCAACCAATTAGGACTCTGAGAAAACACGCTTTAAGTAAACATTAATTGGTAACTGCACATTGCACAAGCCCGAGACCTTGAGCCAAATACCCTTTTCCGAAGCCTAAACCCTTCCTTTCGTTCCCGTAGCGAGCGTAAAGTGGTTCGCATTTCCGGCCGCCGCCGCCGTAATCACCGTTACTACGGCGTCGACAGCTTCTTTCGGTTCCTCGCCCTCAAACCGAATTTCCGACATGTCTAGCTCACCAAGAAATCGTGACAGGATGGACACCCGCCACCGGCAGTATATGACTTTGGAAGAAGCCATCCGGGCTTGTGAGGTTCACAAGAGGCGTAAAGAAGATCGCCAGACTTCGTGGTACAGCTCGAATGAGCGAGGTATAGCAGCCTATCCCCGCCGACGGTACTTTTGTCCTGGTCGAGGATGACGATTCCCCGAAACCAGTTCACCAAACCTTCAACCAGGTTCCTCCCCCGCAAACCTACGGGATTCCTTCGAACCAAGGAAACAGCCGACCTAGGCTCCACGTTGCCACCTCTCAGGGCAACCCTGTCATATTTGGCCAGCCCAGTGCTAACCCCATCACTCAATACCACCAATAAGCACCGCCGACCATCTCAGGATGCAAATATCCCTCAATACCCTCCCGGGTTCATCCCGTTGCCTATACACGAATACCTAAACACCGGGGACAAACCCCGATACAGTTCAGAAAAGGCCCCCATATATCCGCATATATCAAGCCTTCCACCTCCAATCACTACCGCTCACGTGGTAGCACCCGGCGCCGAGCCTCATAGTCCACCACTAGACCCAACCTTAGCCTAGATGGTTGAACAGATGAAAGACCTGAAAGCCACCATGAGCAGCTCAAAGCAGGAAACGCTCAAATCCACGGATCCGGGAATGGTCACGCCTCTCCCACAAAGCAACAATTCTACTCAGAAGCAGCCTGCCGTACACTTCGACAAGTTGGACATGCCACTGAGCAAGATGCTGGAAGGGTTAATCAAGGAAGGTCTCCTTAAACCCGTTGCAAATTACAAACCCAAGAATCCCGTAGTCAACGCTGACAAGAGAAAGTACTGCGCCTTCCATCAGTATCACGGCCATACCATCGACAACTGTGTGGGGTTACGATATGAAATCCAGAACTTGATAGAAGAAGGCAAATTGAGCGCCCGTGGCCCAATACAGCCGAAACCCTTTTCCAAACAATAACAAAGTGTGAATTCCATTGAGTGGGTGCCTAAGAGGATTGCCACAGAACCGGCCCGCCTCTTCCAAATGTCCTCCTCTAATGTCCACATCGCCTATGATGTTTGTGATCGCTCCGCCCGCCCGGGAGTACGAGTCCCAAGACATGGTCCAGAGCAATCCTCCGAGAAAACAAAGAAGAAATCCTCTCAAATGCCGAGAGAAAGATATGAAGCCGGAGACACCGGTGTGGGTACACTCGGAGAGCCATCCGGGAAGTTTGAATACTACGTACTCTAACTCCACCCGGGCCCTCCTTCCTCCAGGCCATGCAGCCTTTAGAGCGCATAAGGGTGGGAAAGCCGAAAAGTCCCGCCGAAACTGTAATTCAGACCCTGTGGCTCCGGAATACCTCGCATCTTGGTAATCTTATCGCGCCGTAAGCCTAACCCCCGCGGATCGCCTAAGATTCAACTTGTCCAGCTTCCGGGCACGGACAGGCAAAGGAAGATCAAAGTCAGCTTGGCACTCGCACTCAATCAACGTGCTAACCAAGGGCGGCAACCGCCACAAACGGCCTCAACGCAATCCCGAGGCTCTAGCAAAGGCTTTACCTCGCAAGAGGAAGACAGGAAATGGATGGCTTGATGACTCTCCTTCTCCGGATAGAGACGAGATCTACAATTCCCGACTGTATGGCAGTATGATCACGTTCTGTGATGAAGACCTACCGAGAGATGCCTCGGGGCACAACGAAGCTCTGTACATCACTCTCAATCTCAATACCATATCACTTCCCGGAGTATTGGTGGATAACGGGTCAGCCGTTAACGTCCTCCCTCTCAGCATGATGCGAGCCCTGCACATCAACGAAAGCCATCTGATTCGGTCAACCCGAACTATCAAGGCCTATGACAGCACGTCTCGTCCCATCCTGGGGATGGTGACTTTGGAACTCTGGTTCGAAACCCAAATGGTGCCAGCAAAATTCCACGTGATGGACATTCCATCCGAGTTCACAGCTCTTTTGGGACGCCCTTGGCTGCATCACATGAAAGCCATAGCCTCCACTCTCTATCAATGCGTCAAGTTCATTAACCGGCAGGGAGATCTTGAAGTCATCAGAGGGGACAGTTTCCTCATAGGAAAGGAAGCCGAGACAGCAGCCAAGCGTGCCCGCAATGTGCACCGGGCTACCTCCTTCAAACCAACCAAGGGACTATCGGGGCAAATCTCATCGAATCCCTCGTAGTCCGGAGGTGCTAACTATGTCAACGTAATCGAGCAAAGTGCACTCCCGGCGGCCCGATACATCAAGTTCAACTGTCGTTTCCAACATTTGGAGGCAGATTGGAAAGAAACACTGAGCATCGCCATGATGCGGGCACATAAACCCCCTGTCTCCACGGAGATTCGTCAGCATTCTTCAAACCAACTCTCTGGCCCCGCCAGGCGAAGAGATCTTCTTGATAAAGGTCAAAAAGCACCGTCATACTCGTCTTGAATGAATGGACGTCGTATGGGATGTCCTCCATGAGGAACTACCCGCTGCACCCCTCTTCTACAATGAAGGGCATGATGTTTTCCCGGGCCTCCAAAGAACGCACCCGACGCGATACGTCCCTACGTTTAGCTGAGCCGTCGACGACGACGAATCAGACTCTCCGGAGTCGAGGATGCGTGCACTCCGCGGCATCTCTCGCATTCACATGCCTCGGGCCGAGGACGGCACTCGTTCTGATCAGGTCACCTATGACCAAGGCTCCAATACCATGGAAATTGTCAAGCTCAACGTCCAGTACAGGCGGCTATCCGACAATTGGAAACAACTAGTTGACACGACGAAGAATCCCTCTGATCAAGTGATTGACGAAGACTTCGTCAACATCATCTATTCCAGATATCCCGATGATACCAAGGATCCTGTCCTTATCGTCAAATTCTGCAATGCCAAAGTCACCCTCGACGACTGCCTGCTCATGCTAAACGAGGCCCTGGCCAAGCGAGCGCAGAGCTCATCATTACTTCCGAGTACCAGCCCCAGTGGAGACCGGCCCGTGCCATCAGTCAAGCTTATACCCTCAAGCGCCGCCAAGGCCAAGGGCAACAGCGAAGGAGGCAAAGCTCCTCACCCTGCTACGAGTCAGATCAACCTCGAGAACGCTTCCGGCAGCCACCCCGAAAACATCTGTGAAGGTCTTCCCCACAAGATAGAGTCAGCTTCCGACGTCGGAATTGACCACCTCAGCATCAACATGCTCCAGTTCGATTCTGCTCCCAGCCGTCATGGCCTCAGATTAAGACACCGCGCCAGCAGACTGCTAGCTCTGATAGACTTGGAGATCGAGCGAGATCACGAGACTGTCAACATTGTAGAATTTAACACCCCCGTGGGGTCAATCAAGCAGATATGGGCAAATTTCTTGGTAATCGAGATCAAGGAAGGCCGCATGGAGCGTCCCAGCCCGACTTCCTTCGTTAACGTAATCCAGGTGTTCCCGCTATTCGGCGATTTGGATGTGATCACGGTTCTGGACACTAGTCAGACGGCGCGCACCTACGGAGACTGTTTAGCTCTCGCAAGGAAAGCCCTCATGGAACTAGCCGCTCAAGAAAGACGTCTTTGGGATGAAGACCAAGCTCAAAAGACCGACAGGGACCGAGCCCTTAAAGTTTCACAGGCAACTTCAGACAGAAAGCTAGAGGCCACTCTAGACCAGTTCGACCTCAGGGGTTTTGCTCACGGCAACTTCCTCGACTACCGTCTGTTCTCATCGAACCCCCTCTGCCACACGAGGGTGGCCAACGGTCCCGATGACCAAGGAGATGGAACGGCACAGCCGACCAAATCCCAGCGCTTACCTCCCCGAGGAAAGCAAGTTCTCTGTGAGGACGACGACGAAGACGATGAAACCATTCTCTTCCAAGCCGGGCATGAAGTTAACAAAACCGGACTCCCAAGGGTCCTGGGAGGATGGGGACGGATCATTTCCGCACTCAAATTGAAAGGCCAACTCAGGGAGGAAGGTCTATTCAAAAGAAACAAGAGGAAGATGGAAATTCGTCTCGAGCAACTACTCAGGGAAATTCCACAGACCGCGACATTCGTTTACAGAAACGATCAACTCGGGACAAAGAACCAAATACACGGGGCATGTTCGGGAAGCCATGTACTCACCTTCTGACATACCCGCCACTCAGATAAAGCAGAAAAGAAAGCTCTCCCCGATGGAAGTTTATCTAGACTGCCGCACGCAGTTCAAAGAAGCACTGGCTATTCTCACATGGGAGGAAACGCAGGCACTAACTCTCGACGTAGGCTCCGCTGCAAGAAAGTTGATTTGGGCCAAAAGCGGAGGAAAATTAGCAAACCATGAGTATCGCTGCACCCAACCTGCACGTTCGAGTATGCTCAAGAAGAAGGAAAGGACCGCGGTATATCGTGAGGAGATCAAGGAGACTGTTCGCTTGAGCCAGAACTCTCCAAACTCCCCGAGGGTCGCAACGCACGCTCCGCCAGTAACCACTGTGCACCGACGTTCGAACAAACCGCGGCAATCCGTAAACTACCTCCCCGCGGAGGCACCCAAGCCGCATTCGGGACGTAATCCGTCAAGCCGCCGAAGCTCCCAGAATACATCTACAAGCCAACGAGCCGAGGGAAGACATATGGCCCTATGCTACAAGGAATCCTCCTCTAACTATGGCTCAACTCAGAGCGGCCTGCTCGTAAGGAACCAAACCCGATGTCGGGCTGCTCTAACCCGATCGGGTCAAATCCATGCATTACCACCTAAGGCCACCAAAAAGCCGATGGAGCCGTAACCGCAACCTGGCCCGCCCGAAGACACAAGTTCCGTGAAAGAGGACCCAATCCTCACTACTCAAGCGCACTGTGCGAACATTTTCCTTTGGTCCCCGCTCACGTTCTCATATCCTCACAAGCTCAAGCTAGAGGAAAGCCTCGGCCCGTACTACGGTCCCCGTGGACGCAACCCTGCACGAAGTCATTCGATGATTGGCAACATCCACTATGGCAACATTATCACCTTCACAGATTTGGACCTTCCAAAATTTGGGGCCGATCACAATGAGCCACTCTACATCACAAATTCACCTGACGAGCGTCGCCTTCCCCGCGCGCTGGTAGACGGAGGTTCCGGAATGAATGTCTTGCCCGCCAAGACGAGGGACCCGCTTGACATCAAGCCCACAGATTTGAAGCCTTCACCCACACCGTGAAGGCCTACGACTCTACTTCCCGTACGCTTCGGGGTTACTACTCTTAATATATGGTTCGGCAAGCGGGTGATCCCCACCGAATTTCAAGTGTTGGACATTCCAATCACTTTTACAGCCATCCTGGGGCATCCCTGGCTGCATCAAATCAATGGCGTGGCTTCTACCCTTCATTAGTGCCTCAAGTTCATGCAAGGCAACGAGCTAACTACGCCTACGGCGACAGTGTCACCACCGAGGGGACTAGCACCAACGACATTCCAGTGTTAGAAATCAAGCATATTGACGACATGGCATTAACTGGATTCACTCCGGAGACCTCCAAGATCCAAATATGCAATGTGGACCTTCCACTGTCTCACGACAAGATCCCTCCTGCAATGAAGAGGATGAAACGCATGAACTTCATCCCAGGACTGGGGCTCGGCAAAAGGTTATAGGGCCAACACCAAGTCATCGAAGTCAAGGACCACACCACGGTCTAGGGGCTTGGTTATGTGCCAACACCGGCTGATTTCGTTTGTACGTCTTTGAAAGGAGAGCAATCAGTCCTTTAGGAACTTGCTTATAAGACATCAAGGAAAACAAAAGGCTCGCCCGCACCAAGGCAGCAGCCCACAAAAGGGGAACCTCCGACGGCACACCCAACCTCCAACCTTACAGTTTCGACCTCGCTCATTACTTCACCAAGGGAATCAACATCAGAACTAGGGACCGACAAGGGAACCAACAGCAGAACTGAGGGGACCGACAGCGGAACCGACAGCAGAACTGAGGGGACCGAGAGTGCAACTGATGAAGATGAGAAAGAAGCAGGGATAGTCAGCACCGAGACTACAGAAAGGATGGAACAGCTAGCACGGGACCTCAAGCGTTTCAGAGGACTCAAGGCTAATCCGACAGGGAGCGTTCCTCGACATCACCGCTCTACCTGACCAACCGCCACCACACCCAAAGATGAGTACACATTCAAGGGAATCCTGCACTTGGAGGAGCAACTCAAGGTACTCTCCACGGGAAACAGATTGTTCGGATCAGCCGCCGAGGCCACATTCGAGACAAGAACTCCAAAGCGTAAGGAACCGTAATTCATAGAAGACGCTCTCAGCCGGACCAAATTTCTGACGTAGTCTTTTTTGAAGAAGTCATGGAGGCGCCAAACCCGATTGACTCGGGCTCCGAAAATAGCATGATTGCCATGGTTGGGATAGCGAAGCCAAGCCTCTCGATCCCCGAACCCTCATCAAGCATCCAAAGAATGCCACTAAAGAACCGGGTAACTTTCACCGACCAAGGGCAAGCCAGGTAGAAATGGAAGACAAGCCGGGCTCGCACCCACATCTCCCTAAACCCGGTCTCAAACCCTCTCGAGCCGCCCTTGTAAAAGTCCAGCCCTCCGAGTCATCCAACGGCCTTACGCCGGAAGACTATGATAATGTAGCCAACCATGTATCTCCGTTCTCGTTTAATGAAAAGTCCGACCTTTCTGAGTATCCTCTCATTGCCACTTTAACAACCGATAAGTTAACAAACAACTTAAAAGACGTTAATAACTCAATTGATAAAGAAGCGTACACATTAAATGAACAATACATTAGAGAAGTTCTTGAGCGTGTAGTTGACCAAGAGGACAACCGGGCCCAAGCTACCGAAGAGGTTATGACCAAAATGAACTCCGGGGTCGCCGCAAGAGCCTAAAGAGACACAGCGGGCGCTCTTCGCCGATGCGTAAAAGAAACCCCGATAAGCCTCCTCCGGAGTATGTTGACGTGTTCGCCTAGTCATACCAGACATGCCAGACTCGATCCCTCGATCGTGGAGCACGTAATTCCCCGGATCCCGAATCCAAGCATGTCAAATGTAAGCCGGGCAAGATCAAGCCAGAGTGGTCTTTGCAAGTAAAAGAAGAGATTGAGAAAATGCTCCGAGTTGGTTTCATCGTAGTGATTGAGTACCCGACTTGGCTCTCCAACATCGTGACGGTCACCAAGGCCAATGGAAAGGTCGATGCCGTGTGGATTTTCGGGATCTCAACGAGGACAAATTTCTAAAGATGATTTCCCGCCGCCTAACATCGACATGCCGGTCGACACCACGGCAAATTTCGAAGTGAATTCCTTCGTGGACGGGTTCGCTGGATACAACCGCATCAAGATGTCCGAGGAGGATCAAGCCAAAATCGCTTTCACCACTCCGTGGGGACATATCGTTACACGGTCATGCCGTTCGGTCCGAAGAACGCCGGGACTACTTACCGCCGGGCCGCAATGCCTCTCTTCCATGACATGATTCACAAGGAAATCGAAGTATATGTCGACGACATGATCATCCACTCCAGGGATCGTACATGCAAAGACATGACAGATCCGAGGAAGTTCTTCAACAGACTCGTAAAACACTCCATGAGATTGAACTCGCGAAGTGCACCTTCGGCATCAAGCGCGGCAAGGTACCGGGGTACATGGTTACGTAAAGGGGTATCGAAGCCGATCCCAAGAAAATCAAGGACATCATCGACATGAAGCCGCCTCGCACTCGACGTAAGTGAAAATCTTCATGGGAAGACTTCGCACATCGCCGCTTCATCAACTAGTTGACATCTCTCTCGTGAGCCCATGTTCAAACCGATGAAAAAGAATGCCGACATCAACTAGGACTCCGAGTGCCGATCATTTCGAGAAAATCAAGACCTACTTGGTGAATCCCCACCCCGTGCTCCGCCACATAAAGACAAGCCACTACTCCCGTATCCGACAAAGAATGTACACGTCAATCGGAGCAATGCTAGCATAAGAACAGAAAGATTCCAAGGTTGAGCATGCAATCTACTTCGTAAGTCGGAAGCTTCAAGGAAGTGAACTCGCCACTCGCCGTTAGAGAAAACTTGTACCACTCGTATGGGTAGTCGGGAAACCGAAACACTACATACAAGCCGCATTCGCTCCCGGTCTCCAAAATGGACCCCGTCCGATATCTCTTTGACAAGCCATCCCTCACAATGCGACTAGCCAAGTGGTCATTCTTCCCGGCTAAGTTTGACATCAAGTACATGGTCGAAAATCAACAAAGGGCGTAGTCATGGCATCATCGCCGGCCAACTTCCCAAGCAAAGGAACCTAAGGGTCCCGATCCGCAGCTGGACGACGGAATCTTTTCACTGACAAATGCAAACCGCCGGCAACTCTTCTTCGATGGGGCAGCCAACAAGAAGGGGAATGGTATTGGAATGCTCCTTGTTGATCCCAAGGATGAGCATACTCCCATAGCCATCAAGTTGAATTTTGATACAACCAACAATGCAGCAGAATACGAAGCCTCGTGCAAGCAGGTCTAGAAGTCGCCTCGAGCGCAACATCTCGTAACCGGATGTATATGGAGACTCGCATTGATCATCAATCAAGTGTCCAACAAGTGGAAAACGGTAGATTCTCGCCTTCGAAGTACCACGCGTATACGGAGGAGCTCATTGCTCGCTCAAGGACATCTCTTTTCACTATTTGCCAAGAGACAGAACCGCTGCAGATGCCCCGGCAACCTCGCCTCTCTTGTCGAAATTCCCGATGGAAAAGCAAGAAACCCCTCCTAATAGGCAGATGGGAAACACCCGCTTATTGCCGTGAGATCGAAATAAAAAGGAAACGATCGACGAACCCCGGTACAATCAAATTTACCAAGACTCTCCAAAACGGAGAAGCTTCCTTCACCAATGAAGATGGAAAATACAAAGAAGGGATCAAGGCCAAAAACATGATGGCATTAAAATGCCCGGCATCCCATTTTGTCATTCTCGGGGGTATATTGTACAAGAAGCACTACCAAGGGCCACTCCTTCTTGTGTAAACAAAGAAAAAGCCAGCGAGCTAATGAACGAAGTTCACAACGGAACCCGCGGTCCGCACATGAACGCCCGAGCATTGACACAGTCATTCTCCGTATGGGATACTATTGATATCGATGGAAACAGATCGCATCCGCTTCGTCCGAAGCCGCGATAAATGTCAATCGGCTTCTCCAACCTCAATCACATCCCTCCTCATGAACTCTATTGCATGGCTACGCCTATGGCCTTTCGCCACATGTGGAATCGACGTCATCGGGCAAGATCACTCCACCAGGAGCAATGGTCACGAGTTCATTCTAGTCGCAAGCCGATCGCTTCACCAAATGGGTAGAAGCCGATCATACAAGGTGCTAAATTCTAAGAAGGTGGCCGAGTTCATCCGAGAGAACATCATGTGCCGATATGGAGTGCCCAACGAGATCATCTCCGACAATGGGACCCACTTCAAGGAGATTGTGACCAACCGCCGACCGAACCCGTAGTCACGCGTCACAAGTCTTCTCCTTACATACCACAAAACCAATGGTGCAAGAGGAGGCAAACCCAACAAGACTCTCGCCATGATAATCGTGAAGATGACCACTGTGGGCCTGGATCGGCCCGAAAAGCTACATCTAGCCCTCTCGGGGATACGTAACATCACCGTAACCGCCACAGGGAGACTCCGTTCGCACTCACCTATGGAATGGAAGCGATGTTACCCGTGGAATTGGAAATTCCATCCCTTCGAGTCCTCTTGGAAAACGGGATCAATGAAGTCCAATGGCTACAAAGCCGTCACGACGAACTTGCTCTACTCGACGAGCGCAGCATTGAAAGCCATGGAGCACACTCGAGCCTACCAAAGCGTAATGGCCCGAGCATTCGACAAGAAAGTTAAGATCCGAGACATCGAGAAGGCGACTTGGTGCTAAAGGAAAAGCCTCCTACGTTGCACCAATCCCCTCGAAAAGTGGGAGCCTACCCGGATAGGACCGTTCGTGGTACAAAGAATCTTCTCCGAGGAGCCATGAAGTTAGCAGATTTGGATGGGAACCCTTTTGTTAACCCCGTGAACGGAAGCAAGCTCCACAGATACTTCATTTGAGGAAGAGCACGAGTCAACTCTCCTTCCCCATACACCACCCCTCAGTAAAATATAAAGTGCTAAAAGAGTAATACCCAACCGGATACATTCCCGCTAATGATCCAGTAAAAAATGTGGTCGCACTTCTTTTGTCTTTGTTTTTCTCAAAATCACCTAAAAGTGTCGAACTACGGTGACCTGAGCCCCTTAGTCCAATTGTAAAAGGGGAACGTAGGCAGCCATCATTGGTTCGGTCTAAAAAAAATACAATAAGCATCAATTGCTTGTGTTTCGAAAAAACTCTTTTCAATTAACCTACAAATTTATTACTTAAAACAATCTTTGATGAGTTCAAGCACGGCAACTCTTGACTCGCTACACGCTAGCAAAACTACAATAAAAGATTAATCGCTTAATGTGTCTACAATGACAATGGGTGGATACTGACAAAGAAGGTCAACCTAGTTTCCCCAGCATTTCTGGTCCTTCATCCTTCTTCCCCTTCCCCTTCCCACGAAGAGTGGTCTTCACCTTCACAGAAATATTTCGGTAGTCCTTCTACCCCGGCTCAGTGGACCCTTCCCCGACGCTCCATCAACCATGTGGCTATCAACGCAGCCTCTTTCTCTAGCTCGTCTCGAGCCGCCTCGCTTCGAGCCATCATGACAAGAGCTTTGATTGGCCTCCCGATCGCATTGGCCTCATAGTCAGCCCATGGCATTCCTGGGCCTCGATTCCGATGGTTAGCCCCCGCTTCGCTCCTCCTCAAGGTCGAGCCGTCTGTGTGATCGCACTCAACACTCACTCCGTCTCCACAAGATAGACATCTCGTGTCTCCCTATACACTCTTCGTACGCCCGTATATCGCATCGACGTATGCAAATGCTGCCCTCTTCGGTAAAGGAGAACCCCGGGCAGAAAGGACGTGTATTGCCACTCACCGTGTGAGCAAGCAATAGCGTCGAAGGATCTTCCATCGCAGAAATCCCACCTCGAAGGTAGCAAGCTAACTCAAACCCATCAATGGCACCCGCTCCACTCGCATCGTCGCAGTAACCAACGATGGAATGTAGAAAGACGTCCGAGACAAATGCTCGCACTTCCGACAACCAAATGCACCCTCCCGAGTGGTTCGAAAAGTTCAGAATCTCCAGCTGGGAACCCACCATCGCAAGTGATGCGTGCAAAGTCTCGGCCATCCAGAGCTCCACTTCCACTCGATTGCCCCCTATCACCAGAGGACATCGAGAGAAGGACCAAGCGTCACAAGACATTGGCACCTCAGTGCATCATCTCGCATAGCCTCTCCTCAACCACACGGTAAGCATAGCGAGACTCCCTCCCCACATGTATAGCTACGGCCGCCATCTCGGCCTATGCCCAGAACGCCTCGCCCAAGACTAATGGCACGATGTCTCCCGCTGCACCGCTCACCAGTCCAAGATACACCGTGATGGCACACACCTGCAGACGTGAATGTGAACAAAGTAGCAATCGCGCACGTAGCAAATGCGTCCTACGCAAAGACGCTCCCTTAGCTCCGCAAATCATTCTGGCAAACCCCAAATGTCAACATAATCGCATCCAAGACGCATCCCGTATGCTTCTCCAAATGAGATACCAAGCAGAGACATAAGCTTCTCAACAAAGGGCCATGCCACTCAAAGATACGGAAGAACTAGCAGCCTGTCTCAGTCCTCCTGCACGGCCCGGAAATCTTCGAACGTAGGAGTGATTTCGTTGTACGAAAAGCCGTACACGTTCCTCCGTATGTCCTGTAAGGCGAGACGCGGCTCTCAAAAGATCCCAATCCGGCATGAGCTCCTTCAAAGCCCAAACAGATTTCATCCCGTAATGCCTTCGAAAACCCCTTGTTTCCGCCTCGTGTGGTTCCGTACCCACGATCGAAAATTGTCCAAGTATCGCTCTTGCATCCGAGACGATAGCTAGAAAGGGAGACATGGCAGAAAGTGAAGGAAACCTAAGAAATTTGAGAGAATTCAGCTAACTCGATCAAAGCAATGCGTTAGCTTTCTTACAAATTGCAAAGTTGAAACCGCAATTTAAAGAATCGAAATTCACTTTTAGTCCGACGGACTTCTCCTCAGCTGACTTGGTCAACTCTCGCAGCCTACCGCTCCCGAATTGGAAACAATTCCAAACAACTCCCTATTCATGCCTTTATAAAACCCGCGTGCTCCCCGGTTTTAATTAACCAAAGCCAACACCTTTTCCGCCCCTCGGCTCGTGCAACAAAGTGTAAATAATTAATAATCAGTGCATATAGGCTTAATTTTTAACCCGTTCAATTTTTAATGCATGTTTCATTTTGTTTATTTTTGATCAACCTACTTGCTTATTTGTCGAAAATAAAAAGAAGGTAATCATTAAATAGATGCGCGAAATACAGTTCCCGCCCACTGCGCCTTTTTTCAAATACAAGCTTCAAATCAAATCGCTCTGTACGATACATAAAAAAAGAGAGAAAGAAAGCAGTAAAGGAAGGACTACTCCGAGTCCTGCTCGTCATCCGAGCACTCGATACACTGCTCCGCCGCTGCCGAATCCATCGCAAACAAGAACTCGCCAAATTCCTCAATGCGGGAATACGCAAAAGGCCTCCTCGTCGTCTGCGAACTCGAAGACTCTCCCCTCTCGTGCCCCGAGTGCGAAGGGAGGATAAGCTCCAAACCTGGCCTGCTCCGCCTATGAATTGGCCAAATCCTCCGCGCAATGTCCTCCCCACTCGCCCGTGGGAGCAAGCGAACCTCTCGGCCTAGACGGCCTCGGCCACGACATCCACGCTCCTCCGGAACCGCACCGCATTGAACGCCACGAGCCTCCTAGCGTAGGCGGACCACTCCGTCCACCACCTCATAGCTGCCGTTGTACGTACGGCCAAACACCTCGCGAACCAGAAGGTCATTAGAAGACAAGGTAGTACAGATGCAACATTTGGTGTAATGCTACTATCAAATGCAGAAATCAAATCAAGGCACTCACCGAAGTTGGGTCAACCCTCAGACCGTGGTCTCGACTCATCCGAATCGGGAACACCAGCCCGCATGCGTGAAACCATCCAAATTCTCGTACGCCAGCCTTAGCGCGCGGGAGCGGGAGATCTCGGGATATCCAGTGGCCATCGCCCTCCCTATGCCGCACCTCGGGCTCCTCACCTCATCTCAAGAAAGTCTCATAGTCGGCCCCCGCTATGATGTACTGCATAGAACACGCCCGTCTATACCTCTCCAACTCCTCCACTCGGCATCTCTAGAGGATGCCGCATGTGCATAGGAGGATCCACCGCACCAACGGAATGGACTCCCGGCCGTGCGCGATGGGTCACCCGCTCCCCCAAATACATAGCGTCGCAATGAAGTCCCACTGTGAGCTTCCTCCGCCCCGTCACCTCGCTTAGCAATCTGAACCGCGACAGCAGTGGAACCGACTCCACCAGCCGCCGATCCTCTCGTAGAACTCCCGGTCCTGTGGCTCGGGACACCTCCTCGTATGACACCCGAGTACCCACTCTCGACGAGACCGGCTTCTTTCGCTTTCTTCGCCAAACCAAAGTATGGCAGGGAACAGGGTCGATACGCTCCCTAATGTCCCACTCCCGCGGATCGAACACCTCATAGCACTGCACTCGCTAAGCAAATGGAATGTTATGTCGCCTACAGAGCGTATACATACGAGTACATAAAAGAGACAAGGAAGAGAAAAAGACGTGAACTTACATCCAAGACAAAGTGAAGCCAGTGGAGTTCTCCTCTCCCCGCGAGAACCTGTCCAAGGCATGATAGAGCTTGGCCAGTCCAGCCTCCCCATGCGAACCCTCACGGCCCAAGTTCTGCTGACCCGAGTAGAGGGAAGTGACAGGATGTGCTCAAGTCAGAACAAGGTCGCCGACAACGCCATCTCAATCCCCGCCGACGTTTGACATTCAAACGCTCACTTCTTCTCAAGTTGACGTTTGACATTCAAACGCTCACTTCCATCTCAAGTCGACGTTTGACATTCAAACGCTCACTTCCATCTCAAGTCGACATTTGACATTCAAACGTTCACTTCCATCCTAAGTCGACGTTTGACATTCAAACGCTCATTTACATCCCAAGTTGACGTTTCACATTCAAACGCTCATTTCTCGCTCTAAACCGACGTTGACATTCAAACGCCGCTCCCGTCTCCTGACATCAAATCTCAATCTTGTCTCCGCACGTTAAATTCCCGCTAGTTTTCACTAACGCTCGTCTCCGCACGTTAAATTCCCGCTAGTTTTCACTAACGGCCGTCTCTGCACGTTAAATTCCCGTGCATAGTTTTCACTAACGCTCGTCTCCGCACGTTAAATTCAGCTAGACATTTCTAACGCCGTCTTCGCACGTTAAATTCCCAGCTAGACATTTCTAACGCTCGTCTTCCGCACGTTAAATTCCCGCTAGTTTTCACTAATGCTCCTCTCCGCACGTTAAATTCTCAGCTAGACATTTCTAACACCCTATCCCCGAGGATAAATTCTCGCTAGTTTTCACTAACGCTCGTCTCCGCACGTTAAATTCTCGCTAGTTTTCACTAACGCCGTCTCCGCACGTTAAATTCTCGCTAGTTTTCACTAACGCTCATCTCCGCACGTTAAATTCCCAGCTAGTTTTCACTAACGCCCGTCTCCCGCACGTTAAATTCAATCCCCGCTGACGCTTGACATTCAAATGCTCAATCCTCGTCTCCGACATTCCAGTACAATTCCGTCTCCTGACGTTAAAATTTCTAATGGTTTTCACCATCGTTCATTTCCCCGGCAGCTGCAATAAGCTCGAACCCCAAGGCACGAACGCCTTGCAACAATCCCTCTTCGGCCATCAAGGTAAGCCCGAATGCTCATCCTCAGCAGGATTCTAAGGAAGAAACGTCAATCCGTCCATGTTGTTAATAACGCCGCTTAACACAACTGTTCCCATCATTGCCGCCTCTATCCTGCCAGGATAAACCCGGCAGCCATCGTAAGCTCAAAGCACTCCAAGTGCACGAATGCCTTCATCTCAGGATAAGCTTATCCTCTCGAAGAACTTCGGTTTGAGGCGCCACATGCCCTCGTGTGATGCAGCAGCTCCGGTTTGAGGCGCCACACGCCCTCGAAGGTTTCAGAAGTCTCAGGTTCAGACACCTCACAATAGTCTCCATTCAGGTCCGGGTACCTCGCAATGGTCTCATTCAGCTTTAGACGCCTCCCAACAGTCTCGCTCAGGTCAAGGTCCCAACGTGTGGCCCTTGCACCTACGAACTACAATCGGCTTGATTCCCGCTCGGGATACGTAATAATCCTTTCGCTAAGGGTCCACCAAATGACCGCCTGTGTCTTTCAAAGTAAGGCATCCCGATTTGGATCCTTATCTTTTTTCAATGACCCCACCTCCTTCGGAGGAGACGTCGCTGTGGGGCTAACTGTAAGTACCCAAATCCGGATCGTCAAAATCCGTCAGAAAGTTAACCGAAATTCGTTAACTGGCCCGCTCCAGGTTAACCGGAACTCATTAAATTCCCTGCGCTGCCAACGAGACGCCCCGGATCGCCCTGCGTATCCCGATGTCGAAGCTGCATTTAACACATGTCATCGCACGTAAAAGTACGGCTTTCCCTGAAAAATGCACTTTCCGGCACTTTCCAGGGGCGTTTCGGATATTTTCCGGACTGTTATTTTAAATACGGATAAAACCGGGACCCGGGAACGAACTCCCACACATTTGGTGAGTCATGGGACACGTGGCAGCCATGCCATAGCCCTCCCATCACCCTTCAATCAGAAATCAAAGGGAAAAGACTAAAATACCCCTGGTAAATAGTCTAAGTCCGGCCGGACTCCCTGTGCAGACTTTCTGAAATTGCCAGCAAGCCCCTCAAAGTTCCAAAATACCACAAAACCCTGGAAATCAGTCTAAGTCCATCCGGACTCTTACTGCATTTTTCACCTTATAAATAGGAGGGATATCAAAGCCAAAACAACATTTTTCACTCCAAAAATCACTTCACCCATGGCCCAAACTGAGTTTCACCCCTCCCGAGCTCCCGTTTTGTCTCGATTCGCGTGAAACTTCCATATTTCGATCAAATACGCCCCTCACTACTCCGAAACACCTTTCCATACTACTTTTCGTGTCCCGTACACACCCCCGAGCCAAAGGAGTTGACCCTAGCCATAAGTATAACTCCCTCTCTCTGATCTCTCATTTCGTCTCGGTTTACGCGCCAGTCGCTACAACCGTTTCGAACCACGTTATTGAAATGTAGACGCCTCCGTCTAACGAGGTCCGATAAGTTTTAGCCCCTCGATCCTCTTCTCTTCCCGTAAGAGAAGTAATCACGGGTTAAAACGGTGTTCCGACCCCGTTCCGTTTACTTTTTATGTCATTTAACATTCTGGATCGATCGATCCGTCGATCGTCATTTACTTTCTGTCATTTACAATTCCGAGCCATTTTGACTCGTTGATCGTCATTTACAATTCGAGCCGTTTTGGCTCGTTGATCGTCATTTATGATTCTGGATCATTTGATTCCGTTGATACTGCTTTAAATATTGTCATTTACAAAGTCCAACCCGTTTGGATCGTGATAGTATTTACTTTTCAAAGTCCGAGTCGCAACCCGATTCGTTGATTGCATACCATTTAATACGCTTTTTCCCGTAAAAATTGTTAACAATGTAATGCCCGGTTCAAAACCGGAGTTCGTCCATCGAACTCTCTTTCAAAAATGCGCGAAATGACGTTTGGCATCCGAACGCTCATCTTCAAACTAAAAGCCGCCATTTGACACTCAAAATCATTTAATACGCTTTTTTCCGTAAAAATCGTTATCAATGACTCGCCCTTTTCAAAATCGGAGTTCGTCCTTCGAACTCTCTTTCAAAAAGCTCAAAATCGACGTTTGCCACGCGAACGCTCATTTCAAACGCAAAACCGATGTTTGTCATTCAAACGCTCGTCTTTTCAAACAAAGTCACTCTAATCAACGCTTTGACATTCAAACCAATATTAAGCTTGTCATTCAAGCCCCCCATTTCAAAATGCAAACACACACACACACACACACACATTTTCGAGAAAGGTAGAAAGACTGCCATACGAGGCATTTCGGTGATCTCGTAATACTATTCCCGAAACGTAACATGACCTCCGAACCCAACAATCTCTCGGTACTCAAAGCTTTTTACTCATTTTTGCTACGAATAAAAATGACCCCGTTTTCAAAAGCCTTTTCCTAAGTTTTTGCTACCAATAAAAACCACACCATTTTCACTAAAGCCGTTTCTCAACGTTTTGGGCTCAAAATACAAAACCTGGCGTGGCGACTCCTCATTTTCCTTCCCATGAAGCGAGGTCTCGTACACCAACCCTCCGCGAAAGACAACCGCCATTCGCGCCCGCGCGCGAAAATCCGGTAATTTCAAGGGGTAGTGGTCTTATTTATAGGCCGCAGCTTGATGGTCACCTTGTTTCGCACGCACCTTCTCGTAACCATTTTCCATGCCTCGACGTGTCGCTGCGGACACAAGGTGACACCAATCAGTATTTGGCGTCAAAACCAGCTTTTGGAATATTCGTGTATAAATACCCACAAGGTCCAAAAAGGTTTATTCCCGTGAGGTCCTTTAGCACTCGAGCAAAGTACCAAAAGGTACTTCCTTCACAAGAAACTTATGAAATGTTTTCGAAAGTCTCGAATAGACCGAATTTACCAAAATGCCCCTTAATGCAATTCTTATCACATTAAAATGCATCGAAAAGGGAGCAAATTGGATTGGCGTACTTACACACTCTACCGAGGTCATAGGCTCTCTCTGCTTTACCCATTGCTAGTAGACTGGATATCATGTTGCCCGAAATTGAATGTAAGTCCTAAAAGAGTACTTTTCCTTGTGACCAGCTGCAAAATTAGCATCCGAATACCGCTAATTAGTGTAAATGATGAATCTCTAGGGTACCATAAACCTAAGTGAATGGTTCCCACAAGATATATAATTATTCTCTTAATGTTTCCTTTAAGGCGTGATTCCCAGATCAACTTAAAACCTAGAACATACACATATGGTAAAACATGATATCCAAGCCTACTAGCAATCGTGTAAAGCAGAGAACCTATCATACCTCTAAGAGAGTGTGTAAGTACGCCAATCCAACTTGTTCCCTTCTTCGATGCATTTTAATGTGATAAAATTTGCATTAAGGCAAGCATTTTGGCAAATTCCCTGGGCCTATTCTCGAGACTTTCGAAAACATTTCATAAGTTTCTTGTGAAGGAAGTAATTTTCTGGGTACTTTGCTCGTAAGCTAAAGGACCTCCTCGGGAATAAACCTTTTTGGACCTCAAGGGTATTTATACTCGAATATTCCGTAAACCGGTTTCGACGCTCAAATACAACTTGGTGTCACCTCAGGTCACGCGACACATCGAGGCATGGAAAATGGTTACGTGGCTGGGTCGTGCAAAACAAGGTGACCATCAACTGGCAAAACTCTATAACAGACCCTACCCTTCAAATTACCCTGATTTTTCGTTACTGCGACGCGGAACGGGCTGGCTGCCTTTCGCGGAGGGTCATGGTGTCTCCGAGACCTCCGGCCTCACGGGAAGGAAAATGAGGAGTCAGCCACGCCAGCTGTATTTTGAGCCCAAAACGTTGAGAAACAAATAGCGAAAATGGTGTGGTTTTTATTCGTAGCAAAACTTAGAAAAGGCTTTCAAACCGTGGGGGTCATTTTTATTCGTGAGCAAAACATGAGTAAAAAAGCTTTGAAAGGTACTCGTAGATTGTTAAGGTTCTGAGGTCATGTTAACGTTTCGGGAATACGTGGATACGAGATCACCCGAAATGCCTCGTATGACGAGTCTTTTCTACCTTTCTCGAAAATGTGTGTGCGCTGTGCGCTGTGTGTGTTTGCATTTTGAAATGGGGGCTCGAATGACAAGCTTAATCTTGGTTTGAATGTCAAACGTTGATTAGGTGACTTTGTTTGAAAAGACGAGCGTTTGAATGACAAACATCGATTTTGCGTTTGAAATGAGCGTTCGCAAGTGGCAAACGTCTAGATTTTGAGCTTTTTGAAAGAGAGTTCGAAGGACGAACTCCGATTTTGAAAAGTATTAGTTTCATTG
The DNA here is from genome assembly GCA_022495995.1 of Adenophora triphylla var. japonica. Lineage (NCBI taxonomy): Eukaryota > Viridiplantae > Streptophyta > Magnoliopsida > Asterales > Campanulaceae > Adenophora > Adenophora triphylla. Next base: position 932,174 of record JAFEMH010000184.1, read on the forward strand.
ATAACGATTTTTACGGAAAAAGCGTATTAAATGATTTTGAGTGTCAAATGGCGGCTTTTAGTTTGAAGATGAGCGTTCGGGATGCCAAACGTCATTTCGCGCATTTTTGAAAGAGAGTTCGATGGACGAATCTCTGGTTTTGAACCACTATTACATTGTTAACAATTTTTACGTGGAAAAAGCTATATTAAATGGTATGCAATCAACGAATCGGGTTGCGACTTCCTGGACTCTTGAAAAGTAAATACTATCACTATATACATAATAATAATAATAATAATATATTTATATATATATATATATATATATATATATATAATATATAGATCCAAACGGGCTGTGGACTTTTGTAAATGACAATATTTAAAGCAAGATTAACGGAATCAAATGATCCGTAATCATAAATGATTTTATCAACGAGCCAAAACGCCTCGAATTGTAATGACGATCAACGAGTCAAAATGGCTCGGAATTGTAAATGATGTAAAGTAAATGATTTCCATCGACGCGATCGATCGATCCGCACGTTAAATGACATAAAAAGTAAACTGAACGGGGCTTCCGAACACCGCTTTAACTCGTGATTACTTCTCTTACGGGAAGAGAAAGAGGATCGAGGGGCTAAAACTTATCGCACCCTCGTTAGACCTGAAAGTATGCGTCTACATTTCAATAACGTGGTTCGAAACGGCTGTAGCGACCGGCGCGTAAACCGAGGTTTCGCAAATGAGAGATCGAGAGAGGAGTTATACTTACTGGGCTAGGCTGTGGTCAACTCCTTTGGCTCCTGTGGGTGTGTACCGGACACCTAAAAGTAGTAATGGAAAGGTGTTTCGGAGTAGCCGTAGGGGCGTATTTTGATCGAAAATATGGAAGTTTCACGCGAATCGAGACAAAACGGGAGCTCCTGGAGGGGTGAAACTCGCATTGGGGCCATGGGCGAAGTGATTTTTGGAAAGCTGAAAATGTTGTTTTCAAGCTTTCGATATCCCTCCTATTTATAAGGTGAAAAATGCAGCAAGAGTCCTGATGGACTTAGACCGATTTCCGTGGTTTTCAGTGGTATTTTGGAACTTTTGAGGGGCTTGCACGGGCAATTTCGTGCAAAGTCTTCGCACAGTGGAGTCCTACTGACTCTAGACTATTTTACCAGTGGGTATTTTTAGTCTTTTCCTCTGATTTCTGAATTGAAGCGGTGATTGTGGAGGGCTACGGCATGGCTGCCACGTGTCCCATGACTCACCAAATGTGTGGGAGTTCTGTTCCCTGTCCCGCAGGGCTTTTATCCGTATTTAAAATAACACCGGAAAATGATCCGAAACGCCCGGAAAGTGCCTAAAGTGCATTTTTCAGTGAAAGCCGTACTTTTACGCAAGGCGATGACACGTGTTAAGTACTGCTTCGACATCGGGATGCACGGGCAAGCTCCCGGACGCCTCGTTGGCTTCGGCAACGGGGAATTTAATGCAGTTCCGTTTTAACATGGAGCTTGGCGCGCTAACGAATTTCTGTTAACTTTCTCGACTGATTTTGACGATCCTGACTTCGTACTTGGCACAAGCTAGCCCCACAAATGACGTCTCCTCCGGGAAGGAGGTGGGGTCATTGAAAAAGATAAGGATCCAAATCCGATGCCTTACTTTGAAAAGACCTCAAGGGCGGTCACCCCGGGCCGGACCCTTAGCGAAAGTGATTATTACGTATCCCGAGCGGGAATCAAGCCGATTGTAGTTCGTGAGCGCAAGTGGCCACACGTCAGGACCTCGACCTCGAGCGAGACCGTCTGGGAGAGGCGCTCTAAAAGCCGAATGAGACCACTGCGAGGTACCCGGACTCGAATGGAGACTATTGTGAGGTGTCTCGAACTCCGAGACTTCAAACCTTCGAGGGCGCTGTGGGTCGCCTCAAACCGAGCCGCTGCATCTACACTTTGAGGGCACGCGGCGCCTCAAACCGAAAGTTCTTCTGAGAGGATAAGCTTATCCTCGGAGATGAAGGCAGCCTCGTGCCTCGGGGTGCCGGGGCTTAGCGATGACTCCGCTGTGTTTATCCCGCTGGGAGGGGGCATAGTATGTGGCTATAATGATGGGGAACAGCTTGTGTTAAACTCGGCGTTATTAAACAACACTGGACGGATTGACGCTTTCTTCCTGTAATCCTCGCCGGCTGGGATGAGCATTCGGCCACTTTGACGGCCGAAGAGGGACTTGCTGCAAGGCGTTCGTGCCTTGGGGTTCGGGCTAGTTGCAAATTCGCCGGGAAATGAACGAAGTGGTGAAAACCATTAGAAATTTTAACGCCGGAGATCGGAATTGTACCTCGAATGTCCGGAGACAGATCGAGCATGTTCAATGTCAGCGCCACGTCAACTGGGGATTGGAATTCTAACGTTCTGGAGATCGGGCGTTAGTGAAAACTAATCCTGTGGGAATTTAACGTCTGGAGATGAGCGTTAGTGAAAACTAATCGAGAATTTAACGTCTCGGAGACGAGCGTTAGTGAAAACTAACTGAGAATTTAACGTCAGGAGACGAGCGTTAGTGAAAACTAACTGGGAATTTATCCTCGGAGGATAGGGTGTTAGAAATGTCTAACTGAGAATTTAACGTCTGGAGACGAGCGTTAGTGAAAACTAACTGGGAATTTAACGTCTGAAGACGAGCGTGCTAGAAATGTCTAATCGGAATTTAACGTCAAGACGAGCGTTAGAAATGTCTAATCGGGAATTTAACGTCTGGAGACGAATGTTAGTGAAAACTATTCGGGAATTTAACGTCTCGAGACGAATCGCTAGTGAAAACTAATCGGGAATTTAACGTTCGAGACGAGCGTTAGTGAAACTAATCAGGAATTTAACGCCTGGAGACAGATTGAGATTTGATGTCCTGGAGACAGATCGAGCCAGGCCAATGTCAAACGCCTTACTGGGGCGTAAAATGAGCGTTGAATGTGAAACGTCAACTTGGGATGTAAATGAGCGTTTGAATGTCAAACGCCGACTTAGGATGGAAGTGAACGTTTGAATGTCAAATGTCGACTTGAGATGGAAGTGAGCGTTTGAATGTCAAACGCCGACTTGAGATGGAAGCGAGCTGCCAATGTCAAACGTCAACTTGAGAAGGAAGTGAGCGTTTGAATGTCAAACGTCGATCGGGGATTGAGATGAGCGTTGCCGCCGACCTTGTTCCCGACTCTCCGACACATCCCGTCACTTCCCTCTACTCGGCCGCCGACGTACTGGGACGCCCATGGAGGGGTTCGCACGGGGGAGGCCGGACTCGGCCAAGCTCTATCATGCCTGACAGTTCTCGCGGGAGAGGAGAACTCCCCGAGCCGCTTCACACCCGTCTTGGATGTAAGTTCACGTCTTTTCTCTTCCTTGTCTCTTTTATGTACTCGTATGTATCTCGCTTTCCGTAGCCGACATAACATTCCATTTGCTTCAAGTGTGTCCGGTGCTAGCGAGGTGTTCACCCGCAGAGTGGACATTAGGAGGCGTATTTCGACCCGTGCTCCTCGCCATACTGGTTTGGCGTAAGAGAGCGAAGAAGCCCGGTCTCGCGAGAGCGGGTATCCGGGTGTCATACGAGGAGGTGTCCTGTGCCCCTGGACCGGGAGTTCTCTCGAGAGGATCCCGACTCCGGTGGAGTCGGGCCCACACCGTCGCTGCCTCAGATTGCTAGCGAGGCGACGGGCGAGGAAGCTCTCTGGGTGGGGACTTCATTGCGACGCTATGTATTCCTGGGAGCGGTGACCCATCAAGACGGCCCGGGTCCATTCCGCTGGGTGCCGTGGATCCTCCTAGCGCACATGCAAAGATCCTTTCGTAGATGCCGACGGAGGAGCCGGGAGAGGTATAGACAGTGGCGCTGCTCTATACCGAGTACATCATAGCGGGGCCGACTATGAGACTTTCGAGGATGAGGCCGAGGAGCCCACAGTGCAAAGCAAGATAGGAGTGGCGATGGCCCCGGATATCCCCGAGATCTCCCCGCCTCCCACGCGCTAGGCCGGGCATACGAGGGCCGGGATGGTTCACGCATGCGCCGGTGTTCCCGATTCCGATGAGTCGAGACCACTGCAGTGGTCGACCCCAACACTTCGCGAGTGCCTTGATTTGATTTCCCTGCATTTGATAGTAGCATTCTCGCAAATGTTGCATCTGTACTTTCGCTTGTCTTCTAACAATGACCTTCCCGGTTCGCAGTGTTTCGCCGTACGTACAACGACGCTATGAGGCCGCGGACGGGGTGGTCCGCCACGCTAGGAGGCTCGGCGTTCATGCGGTGCAGCTCCCTGAGGAGCGTGGATGTCCGTGAGCCGAGGCCGTCTTAGGCCGAGAGGTTCGCCCGCTCCCACCTGGCCGGCGGGGAGGACATTGCACAGGATTTGGGCCAATTCATAGGCGGAACGACCGGGTTCGGGAGCTTATCCTCCTTCGCACTCTGTGGCACGAGAGGAGAGTCTTCGAGTTCGCAGACGCCGAGGAGGCCTTTTTGCGTATTCCCGCCCGAGGAATTTGGCGAGTTCTTGTTTGCGATGGATCCGGCAGCGTGAGCAAAGGTATCGAGTGCTCGGATGACGAGCAGGATTCAGAGTAGTCCTCCTTTACTGCTTTCTTTCTTTTTTTTTTATGTATCGTCTGGAACGATTTGATTTGAACTGTATTTGAAAAGGCGCCCGTGGGGCGGAACCTGTATTTCGCGCATCTATTTAATGATTACCTTCTTTTTATTTTCGACAAATAAGCAAGTAGGTTGATCAAAAATAAGCAAAATGAAACATGCATTAAAAATTGAACTGCTGTTAAAAATGGTTTAAGCCTATATGCACCGATTATTAATTATTGCATCACAGCACGAGCCCTGGGGCGGAAAAGGTGTTGGCTTTCGTTAATTAAAACCAGTGGAGCACGCAGTTTTATAAAGGCATGAATAGGGAGTTGTTTGGAATTGTTTCCAATTCAGAGCAAATACCGCAGAGTTGACTCAAGCTCAATCCGCAGAGGGAGTCCTACGACTAAAAGTGAATTTCCGTATTCTTTAAATTGCAGCTTCAACTTTGCAATTTGTAAGAAACTCGCGCATTGCTTTTGATCAAGCTTAGCCGAATTCTCTCAAATTTCTTAGGTTTCCTTCACTTTCTCGCTCATGGCTCCCTTTTCCTAAGCTATCGTCTCGGATGCAAGAGCGATACTTGGACAATTTTCGCCGTGGGTACGGAACCACACGAGGCGTAACAAGGGTTTTTCGAAGGTCGTTACGGATGAAATCTGCTTGGGCTTTGAAGGAGCTCATGCCGCATTGGGATCTTTGAGAGCCGCGTCTCGCTTCGGGGACATACGAGGAACGTGTACAACTTTTCGTACAACGAAATCACTCCTACGTTCGAAGATTTCCGTGCCATTCCGGGAGGACTCCGAGACGGAACCGCTAGTTCTTCCGTATGCCGGTGGCATGGCCACCGTTGAGAAGCTAGTGTCTCGCTTGGTATTCGGCCTGAGAAGCATACGGATGCCGATATCGGATACCGATTATGTTGACATTTCTGGGCCGCCCGAAAGATTTGGCCGGAGCCGAGGGGAGCCGTGCCTTGCGTGGACGCATTCGCTTCCTACAAGGCGCGATTTACTACTTTGTTCACATTCACACTTCTCAAGGTGTGTGCCATCACAAAGCTGCACGGACTCCGGTGAGGCAAAGGCCGGAGCCGGGGAGACATCGTGCCATTAGTCTTGGGCGAGACGTTCCTCGGGCATAGGCCGGATGGCAACCGGTAGCCGATACATGTGGGGGAGGGAGTCCCGCTATGCTTACCATGTGGTTGAGGGAGAGACCGCAGATGATGCCTCGAGGTGCCAATGTCTTGTGACGCTTGGTCCTTCTCTCGATGTCCTTCCGGTGATAGGGGGCAATCAGCCGAGCCGGAGCCTCGATGGCCGACTTTGCACGCATCACTTGCGATGGTGGGTTCCCCACCGGAAGTTGCGACTTGTCGAACCACTCAGAGGGTCTCGTTGGCTGTCGAGCGCCGGGCCGTCTCGCACGTTTTTCTACATTCCATCGTTGGTTCTCGCGACAATACGGGCCGGAGCAAAGTGCCATTGACGGGTTTGAGTTATGCCGCTACCTTCGAGGTGGGATCTCTACCGATGGAAGATCCTTCGACGCTATTGCCGCTCACACGGTGGTGGCAATACACGTCCTTTCCCCGCCAGGTTCTCCTTCACCGAAGAGGGGCACCGTTCGTCGACGCAAGATTCGAACCGGTACGAAGAGTGTATAGGGAGACACAGATGTCTATCTTGTGGAGACGGAGTGAGCCGCCTGGGTGCCGATCACCCGGGATGACCGACCTCGAGGAGGATCAAGCGGGGCCAACCCTCGGAATCAGACTGGGAATGCCATGGCTGACTATGAGGCCAATCCTGATCGGGAGGCCAATCAAATCAAAGCACTATTATGATGGCTCAAAGCGAGGCGGCTCGAGACAGAGCTAGAGAAAGGGCAGCGTTGAAAGCCACAGGGTTGATGGAGGCATCGGGAAGCGTCCCTGAGCCAGGTAGAAGGACTACCGGAATATTTCCCGTGAAGGTGAAGAATACTCATCGTGGGAAAGGGAAGGGGAAGAAGGATGAAGGACCAAGTACGGGAAACTAGGTTGACCTTGCTGTCCAGAGTATCCACCCATTGTCATTGCAGACACATTAACTGATTAATGTTTTATTGTAGTTTTGCTAGCGTGTAGCGAGTCAAGAGTTGACCGTGCTTGAACTCATCAAAGATTGTTTTAACCGTAATGAATTTGTAGGTTAAATGAAAAGAGTTTTTCGAAACACAAGCAATTGATGCTTATTGTATTATTTTTTTTAGACCGAACCAATGATGGCCGCCACGTTCCCTTTACAATTGGACTAAGGGGCCTCAGTCACCGTAGTTCGACACTTTTAGGTGATTTTGAGAAAAACAAAGACAAAAGAAGTGTGACTGCTTTTTACCTCGGATCATTAGCTGAATGTATCCAAATGGGTATTACTCTTTAGCACTTTATATTTTACCGAGGGGTGGTGTATGGGAAGGAGAGTTGACTCGTGCTCTTCCTCAAACGAAGTATCTCGTGGAGCTTGCTTCCGTTCACTGGGTTAACGAAAGGGTTCCCGTCCAAATCTCGCTAACTTCATGGCTCCTCCGGAGAAGATTCTTTGTACCACGAACGGTCCTATCCAGGTAGGCTCCCACTTTCCGAGGGGATTGGTCTCGCGTAGGAGGCTTTTCCTTTAGCACCAAGTCGCCTTCTCTCGATGTCTCGGATCTTGACTTTCTTGTCGAATGCTCGGGCCATTCTCGCTCCGGTAGGCTCGAGTGTGCTCCATGGCTTTCAATCTCGCGCCGTCGAGTAGAGCAAGTTCGTCGTGACGGCTTTGTAGCCATTCGACTTCATTGATCCCGTTTTCCAAGAGGACTCAAGGGATGGAATTTCCAATTCCACTGTAACATCGCTTCCATTCCATAGTGAGTGCGAACGGAGTCTCCCCGTGGCGGTTCTGACCGATGTTCGGTATCCCTGCAGGGCTAGATGTAGCTTTTCGCGCCTCCCGACCTCGGTGGTCATCTTCCCGATTATCATGGCGAGAGTCTTGTTGGCCGCCTCTACCGCACCATTGGTTTGTGGTATGTAAGGAGAAGACTTGTGACGCGTGACTCGAATTCGGCCGCCAGCTGGTCACAATCTCCTTCGAAGTGGGTCCCATTGCTCTGAGATGATCTCGCTGGGCACTCCATATCGGCACATGATGTTCTCTGATGAACTCGGCCACCTTCTTAGAATTTAGCACTGTATGATCCGGCTTCTACCCATTTGGTGAAGTAGTCGATCGCGACTAGAATGAACTCGTGACCATTGCTCCCCGGTGGAGTGATCTTGCCGATGACGTCGATTCCCCATGTGGCGAAAGGCCATGGCGTAGTCATGCAATAGAGTTCATGAGGAGGGATGTGATTGAGGCTGAGAACCGTTGACATTTGTCGCAGCCTTCTGACGAACCGGATGCGCCTGTTTCCATCGATATCCAATAGTATCCCATACGGAGAATGATCTCGTGTCAATGCTCTAAGCGTTCATGTGCGGACCGCAGTTCCGTTGTGAACTTCGCTCATTAGCTCGCCGGCTTTTTCTTTGTTTACACACCGAAGGAGTGGCCCTGGCGCTTCTTGTACAACATACCCCCTTAATGACGAAATGGGATGCCAGCATTTTAATGCCATCATGTTTTTGGCCTTGATCCCTTCTTTGTATTTTCCATCTTCATTGGTGAAGGAAGCTTCTCCGTTTTGGAGGTACTCGGTAAATTTGATTGTACTGTGGTTCGTCGATCGTTTCCTTTTTTATTTCGATCTCACAAAGAATAAGCGGGTGTTTCCCATCTCGCCTATTCTCGAGGGGTTTTACCGTTTCCATCGGGAATTTCGACAAGAGAGGCGAGGGTTGCTGTGGCATCTCGCGGCGGTTCCTCGTCTCGGCAAATAGTGAAAAGAGATGTCCTTGAACCGAGCAATGAGCTCCTCCATGTACGCGTGGTACTTCAAGGCCGAATCTACCGTTTTCCACTTGTTGGACACTTGATTGATGATCACGTCGAGTCTCCATATACATCCAGCTTCCGAGATGTTGCGCCGAGGGCGGCTTCTAGACTCGCCGCACAAAGCTTCGTATTCTCGCCGCATTGTTGGTTGTTTCAAAATTCAACTTGATGGCTATGGGAGTATGCTCGCCCTGGGATCGACAAGGAGCATTCCAATACCATTCCCCTTCTTGTTGGCTGCCCCATCGAAGAAGAGTTGCCGCCGGTTTGCGCCGTCGAGTGAAAAGATTCCGTCGTCCGAAAACCGCGGATCGTGACCCTTAGGTTCACCGCTTGGGAAGTCGGCCACCGATCTCGCCATTACTCGCCCTTGTTGATTTTCGACCATGTACTTGATGTCGAACTCAGCCAGAAGAATGACCACTTGGCTAGTCGCATTGACAGGATGGCTTGTCAAAGAGATATCTGACGGGTCCATTTTGGAGACCAGAGCACCGAATGCGACCGCATGTAGTGTTTCGCTTTCCCGACTACCCATACCAAGGCGGTACAAGTTTTCTCTAACGCCGAGTAGCCGAGTTCACTTCCTTGAAGCTTCCGACTTACGAAGTAGATTGCATGCTCAACCTTGGAATCTTTCTCGTTCTTGTGCGCATTGCTCCGATTGACGTGTCTCATCAAGTCGATACAGGAGTAGTGGCTTGTCTTCATGTGGCGGGCACAGACTGGGGGATTCACCAAGTAGGTCTTGATTTTCTCGAAAGCCGTCTCGGCACTCTGAGTCCTAGCTGATGTCGGCATTCTTTTTCATCGCTTGAACATGGGCTCGCAGAGAGATGTCAACTAGTTGATGAAGCGACCGATGTACCAAGTCTTCCCATGAAGCTTTTCACTTCGTCGAGTCCGAGGCGGCTTCATGTCGATGATGGCCTTGATTTTCTTGGGACGGCTTCGATACCCCTTTCGTAACCATGTACCCCAAGCATTGCCGCGCTTGACGCCGAAGGTGCACTTCGCAGGTTCAATCTCATGGAGTGTTTTCTCGAGTCCGTTGAAGAACTTCCTCGGATCCGTCATGTGCCGCATGTCCGATCCTCTCGGAGTGGATGATCATGTCGTCGACATATACTTCGATTTCCTTGTGAATCATGTCATGGAAGAGGGCCGTGCAGCCCGCCGGTAAGTAGCCCCACGTTTCTTCGCACCGAACGGCATGACCGTGTAACGCATGTCCCCACGGAGTGGTGAAAGCAGCTTGGCTTGATCCTCCTCGACATCTTGATCTGGTTGTATCCAATAACCCGTCCACGAAGGACTTCACTTCAAATTTGCCGTGGTGTCGACTCAAAGATGTCGATGTTAGGCAAATGGGAAATCATCTTTAGGGCCGGCCTTGTTGAGATCCCGAAAATCCACACAAAGATCTCGACCTTTCCATTGGCCTTGGTGACCGTCACGATGTTGGAGAGCCAAGTCGGTACTCAATCACTCGATGAAACCAACTCGAGCATTTTCTCAATCTCTTCTTTTACTTGCAAAGACCACTCGCTTCGATCTTGCGCAGCCTTCGTTTGACATGCTTCGATTCGGGATCCAGGGAATTCTCGTGCTCCACGATCGAGGGATCGAGTCCCGGCATGTCCCGGTATGACCAGCGAACACGTCAACATACTCCCGAGGAGGCTTATCAGTGGCTTCTTTTTCTCGCATCGGCGAAGAAACCGCCCACTTGTGTCTCTTTAGGCTCTTGCACCGACCCTGTGTTCACTTTGGTCATAACCTCTTCTAGCTTGGGCCCGGTTGTCCTCTTGGTCAACTACACGCTCGAGAACTTCTCTAATGTATTGTTCATTTAATGTGTCTCGCTTCTTTATCAATTGAGTTATTAACGCTCTTTTAAGTTGTTTGTTAACTTATCGCTGTTAAAGTGGCAATGAGAGGATACTCCGAAAGGTCGACTTTTCATTAAACGAGAACGGAGATACATGGTTGGCTACATTATCATAGTCTTCCGCGTAAGGCCGTTGGATGACTCGCAGGACTCGGACTTTTACAAGGACTCGACTCGAGGGTTTGAGACCGGGTTTAGGGAGATGTGGGTGCGCAGCCCAGCCTTGTCTTCCATTTCTCGCCTCGCTTGCCCTCGTCCGGTGAAAGTTACCCAGCTTCTTCAGGGCATTGCCGGATGCTTGATGAGGGTTCTGGATCGAGAGGCTTGGCTTCGCTATCCCAACCATGGCAATCATGCTATTTTCTGAGCCTGTGTCAATCAAAGTTCGGGCACCTTCCATGACTTCTTCAAAAAGACTCGTAGAGCCGGTCCACCGAGAGCGTCTTCTATGAATTCTCGTTCCTTCGCTTTGGAGTTACCGTCTCGAATGTGGCCTCGACGGCCGATCCGAACAACTGCTTTCCCGTGGAGAGTACCTTGAGTTGCTCCTCCAAGTCTCGGGATTCCTTGAATGTGTACTCATGCTGACTGTGGTGGCAAGGCTGGGTCTGTGTAGAGCAAGTTGATGTCGAGGAACGCTCCCTAATCGGATTAGCCTTGAGTCCTCTCGAAACGCTTGAGGTCCCGTGCTAGTCGTTCCATCCTTTCGTAGTCTCGTGCCGACTATCCCCGCTTCTTTCTCATCTTCATCGCACTGCTCGGTCCCCTCGCCTCATTGCCGGTTCTGCCTGCCTGCTGGTCCCCTCAGCTTCGCTGTTGGTTCCCTTGCTGGCCCTAGTTCCCGCCGTTGGTTCCCTGGGTGAAGTAAATGAGCGAGGTCGAAACCGTAAGGTCGGAGGTTGGGTGTGCCGCTCTGAGGTTCCCTTGCTGGCCGTCGCGCGGGCGAGCCTTTGTTTTCCTTGATGTATTATAAGCAAGTTCCTAAAGGATCGATTGCTCTCCTTTCAAAGACGCATACAAACGGAATCGCCCGCCGCACATAACCAAGCCCCTAGACCGTGGTGTGGTCCTCGACTTCTGACTTGGGCTGCCGTCCTATAACCTTTGCCGAGCTCCCGCCCCGGGATGAAGTTCATGCGTTTCATCCTCTTCATTGCAGAGGGATCTTGTCGTGAGACAAAGGAAGGTCCACGTTGCATATTTGGATCTTGGAGGTCTCCAGAGTGAATCCAGCTTAATGCCATGTCGTCACTATGCTTGATTTCTAACACCGGAATGTCGTTGGTGCCGGTCCCCTTGGTGACACTGTCGCCGTAGATCGTGGTTAGCTCGTTGCCTTGCATGAACTTGAGGCACTAATGAAGGGCGGATGCCACGCCATTGATTTGATGCAGCCAGGATGCCTCAGATGGCCGTAAAAGTGATTGGAATGTCCAACACTTGAAATTCGGTGGGATCATCCGCTCACGAACCATATATTAAGAGTAGCAACCCCGAGAACAAGACGGAAGTAGAGTCATAGGCCTCGACAAAGGTGGATCGAAGGCTTCAGATTTGTGGGCTTGATGTCAAGCAGTCCATCATCTTGGCGGGCAAGACATTCATTCCGGAACCTCCGTCTACCAACACGCGGAAGGCGACGCCGTCCAAACTGATCCGTGATGTAGAGCGGCTCATTGTGATCAGCCCCAAATTTTGGAAGGTCCAAATCTGCGAAGGTGATAATGTTGCCATAGTGGATGTTGCCGATCATCCGAATGACTTCGCCTGGGGTTGCGCCCACGGGACCATGGTACGGGCCAAAGCTTTCCTCTAGCTTCGAGCTTGTGAGGATACGAGAACGTGAGCAGGACCAAAGGAAAATGTTCGCCTCGGGTCCGCTTGAGCCGAGTGAGGATCGGGTCCTCTTTCACGGAACTTGTGTCTTCTGCGCACCGGGTGCAGCCTCCGCTCCGTCGGCTTTTTGGTGGCCTTAGGTGGTAATGCATGGATTTGACCCGATCGGGTTAGAACGCCGACATCGTGTTTGGTCCCTTCGAACAGCCGCTCCGAAGTTGAGCCATAGTTAGAGGAGGATTCCTCGTAGCATAGGGCCATATGTCTTCCTCGCCCGTTGGATCAGATGTATTCCCGGGAGCTTCGGCAGCTTGACGGATTCTCGTCCCAAGATATCGCTTCGGGTGCCTCCGCGGGGAGGTAGTTTACGATTGCCGCAGCTGCTCGAACGTCGCTGCACAACAAAGGTTGCCTCGAATCGAACCGTGCAAGGCTACGACTCCTCCGGAGTTTGGAGAGTTCCTCGGCTCAAGCGAACAGCCTCCTTGATCTCCTCACGATATACCGCGGTCCTTTCCTTCTTGGCCGAGCATACTCGTGGCATCTCCTCGAGTTGGGTCCGGCGATACTCATGGTTTGCTAATTTTCCTCCGCTTTTGGCCCAAATCAACTTTCTTGCAAATGAGCCTACGTCGAGAGTTAGTGCCTCAAGGCTTCCTCCCATGTGAGAATAGCCAAAGGCTTCTTTGAACCGCGTGCGGCGCCTAGATAAACTTCCATCGAGGAGAGCTTTCTTTTCTCGCTTATCTCGAGTGGCGGGTATGTCGAAGGTGAGTACATGGCTTCCCGAACATCCGCCTACGTGATCCGGTTGCCGTCCTGGGCTGATCGTTTCGTAAACGAATGTCGCGGCCTCGTGGAATTTCCCCGAGTAGTTGCTCGAGACGAATTTCCATCTTCCTCTTTGTTTCTTTTGAATAGACCTTCCTCCCCGAGTTGGCCTTTCAATTTGAGTGCGGAAATGATCCGTCCCCATCCTCCCAGTGACCCTTGGGAGTCCGGCTTTGTTAACTTCATGCCCGGCTTGAAGAGAATGGTTTCATCGTTCTCGCTGCCGTCAGTTTTCACAGAGAACTTGCTTTCCTCGGGAGGTAAGCGCTGGGATTTGGCCAGGCTGCCCATCTCCTCGTCATCGGATCATTGCCACCTCGTGTGGTGTAGGGGTTCGAAGCGAGAATGCACGGTAGTCGAGGAAGTTGCCGTGAGCAAAACCCCGAGGTCGAACCGGCTCCAGGAGTGGCCTCTAGCCTTCTCGTCTCGCCCGCTCGTGAAACTTTAAGGGCTCGGTCCCCGCTCTGGCCTTCGAGCTTGGTCTTCATCCCAAAGACGTCTTTTCGGGAGCTGCTAGTTCCACGAGGGCTTTCCTTGCGAGAGCTAAACAGCTTCCGTAGGTGCGCGCCGTCCGACTAGTGTCCAACCGTGATCACATCCAAATCGCCGAAGAGCGGAACACCTGGATTACGTTAACGAAGGAAGTCTGCCGGACGCTCCACGCGGCCTTCCTTGATCTCGATTACCAAGAAATTTGCCCATATCTGTTGATTGACTTCACCTCCAATTCTACAATGTCGATGTTGACAGCTTCGTGATCTCGCCGATCTCCAAGCTCTATCGAGCTAGCAGGGTCACTGCGCGGTGTCTTAATCCGAGGCTACGGCTCCTGGGAGCGTAATCGAACCTGAGCATGTTTGAGCGCGAGGTGGTCAATTCCGACGTCTAAGCCGACTCTATCTGCGCGGGAAGACCTTCTGGCGTATGTTTTCAAAGTGGCCGCCTGCGTTCCCGAGGCTGATCTCGACTCGTGTAGCGGTAGGAGCTGCTTGCCTCGCCGTCCGCCGCCCTCGGCGGCGCTGAGGGTATAAGCTTGACCGACGGGCACGGGCCGTGGCCTACTGGCCGGTAGTAATGATGAGCGCCTCAAGGCTCGCTCGCTGTGGCCTCATTTAGCATGTGCAATGGTCGCAGGGTGACTTCGTACATTTAGAATTTGACGATAAGGACAGGATCCTCGTGCATCTTCCGGATATCCGGAATAGATGATGTTGATTTGTCTTCGTCACAATCACTTGATCGAGGGATTCTTCATCGTGTCAACTAGTTGTTTCCAATTGTCGTGATAGCCGCCCCGTACTGACGCTGAGCTTGACAATTTCCATTGTTCGGGAGCTCGGTCATAGGCGACACTCCGATCCGTAACGGTGCCGTCCGAAACCGAGTGCTGAATGTGCAGACCGCCCGCTGGCTCCGATCATCTCCGAGAGTCCCGACTGGCTGCCGCCGCTCGACGGCTCAACCCAAACGCAGGGACGTATCGCGTCCGGCAAGGCTGGCTGAGCCGGCCAGAAAACATCATGCCCTCATTGAGAAGAAGAGGGGCAAATGTAGTTCCTCACTGGAGTGACATCCCATACGACGTCCATTCATTCAAGACGAGTATGACGGTTGCTTTTTGACCTTTATCAAGAAGATCTCGTCAGCTGGGGCCAGAGTTGGTTTGAAGAATGCCGACCTCGAGACAGGTGGAGACAGCTTTATGTGCCCGCATCATGGCGATGCTCGGGCAGTTTCTTTCCACCCGCTCCAAATGTTGGAAACGACAGCTTGAACTTGATGCATCTGGACGTCTGTGTCTGTGGTCTCGCTCGCTCGATTACGTTGACATAGTTAGCACCTCCCGACTCGAGGGACTCTACGAGATTTGCCTCCGATAGTCCATCGTCAGCTCAAGGAGGTAGCCCCGTGCCCGATCACGCGGCACGCTGGGGCCGCCGTCTCGCTTCCTTTCCTATGAGGAAACCTGGTCCCTCTCGATGACTTCAAGATCTCCCCGCCGTAATGAACTTGACGCATTGATAGAGAGCGGAGGCTACGGCTTTCATGTGATGCAGCCATGGCGTCCCAAAAGAGCCGTGAACCCTGATGGAATGTCCATCACGTGGAATTTTGCCGGCACCATTCGGGGTTTCGAACCGTGCCGTTCCAAAGTCACCATCCCTGGGATGGGACGAGACGGCTTTCGTTGACGTGGGTGTAGGCCTCGATAGTTCTAAGCTGGCCGAATCGATGGCTTTCGTTGACGGTGCGTGGCTCGCATCATGCCGAGAGGGAGGACGCGACCCGCCGACCACCAATACTCCGGAAGTTGATATGGTATTGAGATTGAGAGTGATGTGCAGCAGCTTCGTGCAGCTCCCGAGGCATCTCTCGCAGAGGTCTTCATCACGTAACGTGATCATACCGCCATACACGGGAATTGTAGATCTCTGTCTCTATCCTGAGAAGGAGAGTCATCAAGCCATCCATTTCCCGTCTTCCTCTTGCGAGGTAAAGCCTCTGCTAGAGCCTCGGGATTGCGTTGAGGCCGTTTTGTGGCGGTTGCCGCCCTCGGTTAGCACGTTGATCGAGTGCGAGTGCCAAGCCGACTTTGATCTTCCTTTTGCCTCGCCCGTGTCCCTAAGCCGGACAAGTTGAATCTAGCCGATCCCGCTGGGGTTAGGCTTCTTCCGACGGCAAGAAGATTACCAAGATCCGAGGTATTCCTGAGCCCCGGGGTCCGAATTCGGTTTCGCTGGACTTTTCGGCTTTCCCACCCTTTGCTCCGCTCTAAAGCCGCATGGCCCGGAGGAAGGGAGGACTGGCCGGATTAGAGGCACGTAGTATTCAAACTTCCCTTATGGCTCTCCGAGTGTACCCACACCGGTGTCTCCAGCCATATCTTTCTCAAGATTCTCTGCTTGAGAGGATTTCTTCTTCCTGCTTCTGAGGATTGCCTGACCATGTTCTGGGACTCGTATCAGTGCAAAGTGAGTGGGGCCAAAACATCATACATGATGATGATGTGACATTGGAGGACCCTACTGAAGAGGCGGAGAAACCTGGGTTCGCGTGGCAATCCTCTTAGGCACCCACTCAATGGAATTCACACTCATATTGTTTGGAAAAGTGGTTTCTCGATCAGACAAAGCCTACTGGGCGCTCCAATTTGCCTTCTTTCTATCAAGTTCGATTTCATATCGTAACCCCACACAGCTGTCGACGGCTGCGGCCGATGACATCACGGGAAGGCGCAGCATTGCTTCTCTTGCCGTCTGACTACGGGATTCTCGGTTTGTAATTTGCAACGGGTTTAAGGAGACCTTCCTCGATTAACCCTTCCAAAGATCTTGCTCAGCCGGCATGTCCAACTTGTCGAAGTGTACGGGCAGTGCCGCTTCCGAGTAGAATTGTTGTTTGCTGCTGGAGAGGCGTGACCATTCCCTGATCCGTGGATTTGAGCGTTTCCTCGCTTTGAGCCGCTCATGGCGGCTTTCGTGTCTTTCATCTGCTCAACCATCTAAAGCTAAGGTCGGGGTCTAGCAAGGACTATGAGGCTCTGGCGCCGGTGCTACCACGCGAGCGGTAGTGATTGGAGGTGGAAGGCTTGATATGCATGCGATATATGGGGCCTTTTTCGAACCGTATCTGGGTTTGTCCCCTGTTTAGGTATTCGTGTATAGGCAACCCGGGATGAACCCGGAGGGTATTGAGGGATATTTGCATCCCGAGATGGTCCAATGGCGCGCCGGTGGTATCGAGTGATGGGGTTAGCACCGGGCCGCCTAAATATGACAGGTTGCCCCGAGAGGTGGCAACGTGGAGCCTAGGCCTACTGCTTTCCTCGGGTTCGAAGGAATCCCGTGCAGCTCATGGGAGGAACCCGGTGTCAAGGTTTGGTGAACCGGTTTCGGGAATCGCCATCCTCGACTGTGACAAAAGTACCGTCCGACCGGGGATAGCCGCTATACCTCGCTCATTCGTAAGCCGTACTCACGAAATTCTGGCCGATCTTCTTCGCTCGTGAACCTCACAAGCCCTGATGGCTTCTTCCAAAGTCATATCTGCTACCGGTATGGCGGGTGTCCATCCCCGTCACGATTTCTTGGTGAGCTAGACATGTCGGAAATTCCGCCGAGGGAACCGAGGGAACCGAAGAACCGTCTCGACGCCGCCGTAATCTGATTCCGGGCGAGGCGCCGACCCGGAAATCCGAACCACTTTCTCGCCGCTACAGGAACGAAAGGAAGGGTTTAGGCTTCGGAAAAAGGGTATTTCGCTCAAGGTCTCGGCTTGTGCAATGTGCAGCTACTAATTAATGTTTACTTAAAGCGTGTTTTCTCGTAGTCCTAATTGGTTGGAAAAGAGAGTCTTCTTTTTCGCAACTAATCCTAGAGCTCTAATCAGCATGGATCTCGTCACTACTCTTATAAGCCCTTCTCGTTTCCATTTGTAGATCATCTTTCTCGGGACGGACTATCCCGAGCGAGGTCTTATAAGGCAAGCGAGTTCCACCGACAAAGGAAAAGTCAACTTAAGGCTACCGATCACGCAAACTTCCAACGTATGTGACGCACGGGCCACAACAAGTCAATGTCCTTAAGTTAAGGCGAGGATCGTGCCAAAATTTCGGCATGACCTCTCCTAACTCGTTTACGCGAGGGACCTTAGCTTTTGGCCGCTGTTGTGGCCGGCACTACCTGGCATACGGCGAGGGTTCGGGTGACACCTGGCCACATCGAACCTTCGGGTATATTTTTCTACAGAGCTCCGCGTCAAAGTCAAGGCTAAAAAGCTCAAGACATCGGGTCGGAACGACCTTCGGTCTCAACCTCTCGAGCTTGACTGGGCGGGCCCGGGCGTAAAACATACACTTAGGCTTTATGACACGAGCTAAGCCAAAACCAACCGGGTCTGACAAAGTGTGACACAAAGAGTGCATGGCTTACACGGGCTAGGATGGGATGTTTGGGACGACCCCGTGCGCCTCGAAAGGTGTCTCGGCACCACCGAGGTGCAACCGATAAGGCCATCCCGTGTTACGGTCGTAGTGTGCAAAGGTACCGAGGCAAAGCAAGTGCACGTGAAGTGTGGTGTACCGAGGCAAAGAAGCTGGTAGTAGTGTGCGGTCACTAAAATTCATTTTTTCCGAGTAAAACAGAGATTTTTCCGAATGTGTCTTAAAGAATTTTGATGCTAGCCTTAAAAGATAGCATTAAAATCAAACATGAATGGGGATGCACAAACATGGTATGATTTTTGAAAAGACCACAATGTAATGCCTTTGAAAACCGTTCGAGGTTTAAAGTAACACACGCACACGAAAACGAGGAAGCATAAACGAAGTTTCGACCCATGGAAGGCTTTTTTGAAAACAACGACGGCTTGAAAAAGTTTCCTGTCCCCAACTGGTCGCCAACCGAAATTACCCTGATTTTCGCGCGCGGATGCGGAAAGGCGGTTGTCTTTCGCGGAGGGCTTGGTGTCTCGAGACCTCGCTTCATGGGAAGGAAAATGAGGAGTCGCCACGCGATTTTTGTATTTTGAGCCCAAAACGTTGGAGAAACGACTTTAGTGAAAATGGTGTCGTTTTTATTGGTAGCAAAAACTTAGGAAAAGGCTTTGAAAACGGGGTCATTTTTATTGGTAGCAAAAATGAGTAAAAAGCTTTGAGTACCAGTAGATTGTTAGGTTCGGAGGTCATGTTACGTTTTGGGAAGAGTATTACGAGATCACCCGAAACGCCGTATGACGAGTCTTTCTACCTTTCTCGAAAACGTGTGCGTGTGCGTGTGTGTTTGCATTTTGAAATGGGGGCTTCGAATGACAAGCTTAATCTTGATTTGAATGTCAAACGTTGATTAGGTGACTTTGTTTGAAAAACGAGCGTTTGAATGACAAACATCGGTTTTGAGTTTGAAATGAGCGTTCGCGTGGCAAACGTTGATTTTGAGCTTTTGAAAGAGAGTTCGAAGGACGAACTCCGATTTTGAACTCGGGCGAGTCATTGTTAACGATTTTTACGGGAAAAAGCGTATTAAAATGATTTTGAGTGTCAAATGGCGGATTTTAGTTTGAAGATGAGCGTTCGGATGCCAAAACATCATTTCACGCGTTTTGAAAGAGAGTTCGATGGACGAACTCCGGTTTTGAACTGTGCATTACATTGTTAACGATTTTTACGGGAAAAAGCGTATTAAATGGTATGCAATCAACAAATCGGTTGCGACTCGGATTTCTTTGAAAAGTAAATACTATCACGATCCAAACGGTCGACTTTGTAAATGACAAGTATTTAAAGCAAGATTTCAATCTAATCAAATGATCCTAATCATAAATGACGATCAATGAGCCAAAACGGCTCTGAATTGTAAATGATTTATCAACGAGCCAAAACGGCTCGGAATTGTAAATGACAGAAAGTAAATGACGATCGACGGATCGATCGATCCGGAATGTTAAATGACATAAAAGTAAACTGAACGGGTCGAACGCCGTTTTAACTCGTGATTTCTTCTCTTACGGGAAGAGAAGAGGATCGAGGGGCTAAACGTATCGGACCCCGCGTTAGACGGAGGCGTCTACATTTCAATAACGTGGTTCGAAATGCTTGTAGCGACTAGGGCGTAAAACCGAGACAAAATGAGAGATCGTAGAGAGAGGAGTTATACCTATGGCTGTGGTCGACTCTTTTGGCTCCTGGGGTGTGTACGGGACACCTAAAAGTAGTTTGGAAAGGTGTTTCGGAGTGGTGAGGGGCATATTTGATCGAAATACGTAAGTTTCACGCGAATCGAGACAAAACGGGAGCTCTGGGAGGGGCGAAACTCGGCCGGGTGAAGTGATTTTTGGAGTGAAAATGTTGTTTTGGCTTTGACAGCTCTCCTATTTATAGGGTGAAAAATGCGAAGAGTCCTGACGAACTAAGACTCGATTTCCGTGGTTTTGTGGTATTTTGGAACTTCGAGGGGCTTCACTGTAATTTCGTAAAGTCTCGCACAGGAGTCCGACCTGACTTAGACCGCTACTGTGGGTATTTTAGTCTTTTCCATTTCGATTTCTGATTGAAGGGTGATGTGGAGGGCCGTGGCATGGCCGCCACGTGTCCCATGACTCACCAAATGTGTGGGAGTTCGTTTCCTGTCCCCGTTTTGTCCGTTTTTAAAATAACAGTCCGGAAAATGTCCGAAACGCCCCCGGAAAGTGCCGGAAAGTGCGTTTTTCAGGGAAAGCCGTACTTTTACGTGCGATGACACGTGTTAAGTACGCTTCGACGTCGGGATGCATGGGGCAGTCCCGGGATGTCTCGTTGGCTTGGCAACGGGGAATTTAACGAAGTTTCTGCTAACTCCGGAGCGGGCCAGCATCGTATTTCGTTAACTTTCTCGACGGATTTCGACGATCCGGATTTGGGTACTTACACCCCTCTTAGAAATGGAGCCCAACTTCATACACTGTTACTCTGCCAAAATTGCAACGTAACACACACACTAAACACACACCCCCTCTCTCTCATCCCAATTCACTTCCAATTCCCCCTAATTCAACCCACTTCCTTTCATCACCTCCTAGATCTACTCTCAACTGATACTCTCAAGCTCTCCAGGACCAAAAACTGCTGTAGAAGGGTTCTGTACCTAACTTGGTACAGAATTCGTGGAAGCAACAAGGGTAACACCCTTAATTCCCTTTTCCCTCTCTCTTCTACCTTGTTCCTTTAGTAATTCAATTGTTTTCTTCCTCGATTCGCAATCGTACTCCATCCGTCTTTCATTACCGAATCCCAATCGCAATATCTCTCGTTTAACATATTTGTTTTGGATAATTGATTGTTCATTGTCAATATTTGTTGAAATTGGTGTTTAGGCCCCAAGGGGGTGGGGATCTACCCATATCCACACTCCCTGGGTTGATTTATTGTTAATTACGTATTTCGAAGCTTATCTGATTGATCAACTGGATCTGTGTTGGATATTGGTGCTATCATATTTGAATTTGTAAGTCTCGCAGACGAACACCGTGTGTCACGCGACACATCGTGCATGGGTGATCCCGTATCACGCGACACATCCGGTCACCCATGTCCCGTGTCACGCGACACACTATGTCTCGTTTACGTGCAGATCCTTTCCCCGTAACTGCTATGTTTTGTTGTAATGGGATGTGGCCTCCCCGAATAATTGGTTCACAAGTTGTAAGTTTCCAAGTTCATATTAATAAAATTCATGTTTATTGCAATTGTTTATTGTCAATGCTTGCAAAAATTTATGGATTAATTGGATGTTTAGTTAGAAAGACTCGTCTATGGACGAGGCGTGTTGGGTGAACTCTGCTCTTCCCAACACGTAACCCGACCCCCGTGCCCATTCTCTTTCAAAAGGTTTTTCAAAGTGCACCTCTAAAGCATGGCGTGGCGACTCCTTTTTCTCTTTTTTCCATCATTCGAAATTAAACAAAAAAAATTTCGTTTGCGGGCGAGCGCACATCTCAAAGGGCGACTCTGCTGGGGAAGCACTTTTGAAAACCCGTTTTTCAAAATTTAAGAGGGTCAAACTTTCGTTCGACTAAACATCCAACATATCCATTCTTGTATGCATCATTGACGATCTTTTGTAGTAAATGCTTTTTATTGATTATGAGACTTGTGAGCCTTTGGTGTCTTTTGGCCATATTTTTGTTGTGCTTTAGTTATTGTGCTTTGTCCCTTGCCGTGGAGAAGCAGGGGTTGATTTGATTTTGCAGTGGATTCTGCCCGCTGACCACTCCAAGCCGTGCGACATCTCTCGTCCCCGCCGTTCTTGTCATGCAACAGATGGTCACCGAACATTGTTTTCAAGCACTGTTTGAGGGCGTCCTTGAATCGAAAATTTAGCTCAATTGATTGTTGTTCCCTTTGTTCCCTGTGAGAGTGTGTGTTTTATCTCTTTCTTTTTAAAGTAAATAAAATAAATAAATAAAATTTTTGATTTTTGGAAATAAAAGAACATAGTCATCCGCACACTACACCACATAGATTTAGAACCCTCGTGCGATTGACGGCATCACGGACGGTGATGTATGTCGCCTACGCTTGAGCGCCTAATATCAAACCTATCCCCCTAGTGCGTTATAGGTGGCACCACACTTAAACCTTACCCACGGTTGGTTTTGATACAACGTTTTTTAATCACGCCAAAATGAATGGTTTTTGAAACTTACAATAGGTCCTTATACCTTCCCCCAAAAACCTTGCATCTTGTGGGCATGTTGCCAACGCAACATGGTTTCACGTGGGGACATGCCACTCCCGTGGCGTGTTCTAACGAGAGATCATGCCGCATTGTCAATGTGCACCGACGAGAGGTCATGCCGGATTTTTCTTTGAATTTCTTCAAGAATACCCGTTATGCTGCCCAAATTTCCCCAGGAATTTGGACAACCTCTCTGTCCCATACGGTGTTAGGTTTTGGTTAGGTATCATCACCTATTATAAATTTCAATACAAAGCATTTAGTTTGATTCGAATGTTGCGTCCTTAGGTTTCCCCAAGGTGTAGTTGCGTGAATAAAGGCTTCTCCTTTCCCAACCATACTTAGGATTTAAGACACTGTTTTATACTTGAAGATAAATAAATTGTTGCACGAGTCTGTCCATCGTTTCCTTTCCCTCTCCCGTATTTCCTCGAAATCTCCCTTCACCACCTCATGAAGCCTTATCTACCCTTTATAGCGGTGACAAGTTGGGAGCGTGCTCTATGGCAGAGGGTGATCATTTAGTTCGCATCTCTGGAATATTTGCAATTCCTCCGAAGCTCCCATCTGTTCTGCTATTCAAGATGTCTGGTGCAAAGGTTATACCGTCCGCTCAGTCTGGAATTCCTCTCACTTCAAGTCGGCTGACATGAATGATTTGTCGATGGCGGAGTTACGAGCCGCTCTTAAGGCCGCCATGGTTCGTGAATGTAAGCCCCAATTGCTTCGCCCAAGTTGCTAAAGCCCGAGAATAAGAAATGCACGCTAGGTTTGTGGAAGCCGATGCGCGTCCGAGGGATCACACTAATTCGTCACGAAGATGGGTCGTGATGAAGAGATCATGGGTACTAGTAATGTTTGAAAGTGTGGAACCGGAAATGTGATGAAAAGGATAAATGAGGATGAGCAAGATAAGATTCTTTCCCCAAAGACTCCTCATCTCAAATCCAGTAAAGGATCACCGCCATTCTACTCGACCAAGATCCCCTTCAAGGAAGTGTTTCCCAACCACTAGTGAATTCATATGGCTTCAACTTAGCACCTCCACAAGATCGTTGTTCGTGACCACCTCATACGTAATTGTGAATCATATGTCTTTCATTCCCGCCGTGAACCCTATCCAATGTGGATGCCAATACCCGGGTCCCCTCCAAAGGCAAGACGATGAAAAGGAAGAAAGCTGCAGCATCGGGAAAGGTGGAAATGCTCTATGAATCAATTCCTCAAGGTTTTGGTGAGCGGAGGACTCGGTTCAACCACTAGCCAATTATAGCTCCTCCTCATAACAAAGACGTAAGTCGATCCAAGCAAGTATTGTTACTATCACCAATATCGTGTCCATAACACTTGTGAATGAAGACAGCTGAGGGTGATCATCCAGAACTCATTGATGAAGGGAAGATCGAAATTGGCTCTCATGAGGAAAGTGTTGCCTGTAATCGTGGTCGGTTCCCACCGCGCAAAACATCGAGAATTTGATGACCTGGGAATAACAACCGAGGAAGCTTTCAATGGGTTGATGCGAAGAGGAATGACAAGGCCTCTTGATAATTACCATCCCCTCAAACCCAATTCGAGTTTGTATCGCAACAAATATTGTTACTATCATCGCATCTCTGGCCACCTCACCAACGACCGCGTTCCTCAAGTTGTTGATTCAAAGGTTGGTCGACGAAGGCGTAATCGAGAAAGCTCCTCCTAAAGTGGTCAATAATCCTCTTCCGCAATTCCAAGGATTCCCCATGTGAAGAAGTCAATCAACAGCATTGTAGAGGTCTAGATTGCTTTCATTTTAGTAGCAAATGTTTTTTTTTTATGATTCGAGTCTATTTTATCCATGTTATGAGTCTTTTATTTCAATAATAAAATATT
The DNA here is from genome assembly GCA_022495995.1 of Adenophora triphylla var. japonica. Lineage (NCBI taxonomy): Eukaryota > Viridiplantae > Streptophyta > Magnoliopsida > Asterales > Campanulaceae > Adenophora > Adenophora triphylla. The sequence continues at coordinate 956,397 of JAFEMH010000184.1, forward strand.
TGTTTCTATTCTTGCTAGACTCGAGACATTACTTGCACACCCACATTACATCTAATTGAAATGGTCTTATTCTACATAATCACTTGTACTGCTCAAGTTCTAATGCTTTGAAATGAGTAATGTTTAAATTAATCGAGTGAGAAAACCGACGGTATCTTTTCCAAACTCTGGGCTTATCAACTCCCCACCTCGTTCCTCCGTATGCTCACAATTTGCATGGATCTTCCTCAGAGTAAACTTAAGCAAGCAAATGAAGACTCATCCGATATGGACTGCGGCTAAAACCTTCACCCATAGGAAAGCCATTACCTCACCCTCACTAAATAATACCTTTTCATTTCAAGATCGACACGTTTTGAAACCCACCTAACCATCTCCAGAAGAAGAGGTACTATCCGTGAGGCTCCCACGACGCAAAAGAATATTGATCGTCTCTAAGTTCAAAGAACGACGGAAAGCAATGATCCATCCTGGGGACTAGCTGAAATTCTCCTCTCAAAAAACAAAATTGAAAGAGAGAGAGAGAGAGAGAGAGAGAGACAAAAATACAAAAAAAAAAAGAATTAAAAAAAGAAAGAAAAAGAAGAAAAGAAAGAGAGCCTAGTCCCTAGCGATCCTCTCAAAAGCAAAAGTCAAAGGATCCGGTCGTTACTCAAGAGGAGTCTCAGGATCCTCTCTAACCGATCCCAAGCCGTCCTCTCGATTTTAGAGGACATTCCCATTACCATTACCCTTGCCCTTGGCAAAGCCAAGACTGACCTCTCATTCTTAGAGGTAAATCAATTCCCTCACCTTTGAAATCCCAAACACATCCCTGCAAACCAACTTCTCATCTTTAGAGGTTCGGGCCAAGAAAAGCCTAGCCGACCTCCTCGTTTTAAGAGGTCATGATATTCCGAATTACCCAAAGACCGATCGAAATCCCGAAGCCCACCGTAGTTCCTACCGTATAGCAGCTGGATTGTTAATTGAAGATTGTGCAAGTTCCACCCATTCATTCGATGTTTCATGTGAGCATGTGCCATTTCTCTTCCGCAAAACACCTCCCGTGAATGCCCCACTGGGCTTTCAGACTGTATCCTTCATCGACGCTCCAAAGAAACTCATGCGTCTAGTCCCCTCAAGGACCATCTCCATGCACAAATATACTTTCCACCCTTCCGAGTTTGATTCTCAATATCAGTGGGCTTTCTCCTCATGATTGATCGAAATATTTGTTCATATCGGCTTTAGTGTTTGAATAACCCGAACATCAATAAAGGGTTTTAAGCAGCCTTGTGATCATCACGAATAAGACAGGTTTTCAAGTGTCTCGGCAAGTCTTCTTCTCTACATTTTTAGGGATATAGAGCCAAACACTGTATTTTTGTCAAGCAGGGTCTTCCATACACTATCCATACCTTATGTTACTTACACTCTCCCAAAAGAGTCAAACCCAAAGCGAGGATGTCATATACAAGTCCGGGAACTATTCCCACCTTTCGGAAAATGTGCCCCTGCACGTAAGCATTTCCGAGTCTTGTCCGCCGACTGATTGACTGAAGCTCAAAGAACAATCTCCTCCAGGGTTACATGACGTGTTGTCTGCAATGAGGCTATGTGTCAAACCGGGGCTTGGTCAAAGAAGAGGAAGAATGATGTGTTCATCTGTGTAAAATACTGGGGCTAGCTTTATAATCTTGATCCTTAGGTATGGATTGGTTACTTAAGGCCTACTCCATGTTGGAGACTGCTGCATTCTTTGCCCTAAGAAAAAGGGAGAGGTCTTGAGGTAATGTGGAAGTCTGATTTTGAAGACCTTTCAGCATGACTAATTGTGTCACGCGATAGAATATGTTCATGTTGTCATGAGTCGTGTGACATCTTGAGTCCAACACTGCACATCGCAAGCCGCACCGTTCCGTACTGTGGTATGCCCCGACTCTGTCCCAAGCCGCAAACAAAGAAACCACGACCCCGCAAAACATCCCGAGAGAGGGATTCATTCAACTAGTATCCATATTCACCATTCGTATACAAGCCTATATAAATATTCCACAATCCAAACCATACAAATTACATTCACACCAATACCATAACCATAACCATCAAAAACCATTCCTTCCTATTCTTCCAAAAAAGTGGACTCGTGCAAACAACAAAGATAACATAAAAGCTAATAATAATGTGCTAAGACTAGAAAGTGCAAAGTAAATAGTTTTTTTTTTTTTTTAAAAAAGAGAGAAGAGTGTTTGCTTGTTCCTTCCAAGGGGTACAATAATCAAATAGCCGTGATTTGATTCTGGGAAGAGGGCTACTTCTGAGCCATCATCTTCGTGAAGACATAGACATCTCCTCGCTCATACATCGAATCATCGTCATCATCAACACCTTCGCCGCTTCCTCTCCATCTCGCAGATCCTCTCTCCCTCAGCCTGTGACCCTGGATCAGCAAGAGCGTGATCATGGTAAACAATGGGATCATCACGGAAAAGCTCAGGTGAAACGTAGGGACGGTCATGGTCTCAATCTCGTAAGGATCACTCGAAACATCACTCGGGAGCTAGAGAGGACTAGGGACGACGAGCAGTGCGCTTCGTCCCGGGCCTATGTGTATCATCGCCAGCCTATATCGCTCCGAGCCCTCTTCCCTATCAGTGCAAGCCGGGCGTAGAATCGTCATCCGAACTCCGAGCCAAGCACCGGCCTCCCTCCAAGCAACGAGCGCCTCTTCCAACCGATCAATCATGCTCCATGGACCCGGTGTAGTGGACAAGCAAAGCTCCAAGCAAGATATCACTGAGACCCGATATAATCAAACAAGGGAAGAATCAGTGAGCTAGTAACAAGAAAAACCAAGAGATGTAAACAGCTTCAAAACAATAAAGAAAGAGGAGAATAGTGCTTACAGACGGTGCTCCCTCCCAGAAGTTGAAAATAGGGATAAATCCCACCTCGGCCATATCAAGGGGAGCCCACCTCAAATGATCCCCATCCCCGAAAATCAACAAAAGGGG